>CM056507.1:6670834-7900938 GCA_029783415.1 Anisodus acutangulus
TCACGCAATATAACTTTCTATAAAGATAACACATATTTATACGGAATATCAAATGAATTTGTTTCAATTTTAGAGTGTTAATTAATATTGTATGGTTTCTGAACAAATTTCTTAATAAACTTAACGGGAGAGTAGCACTTTTGGGCTTTAGGTTACTAGTAAATTTTAGAGATTTTCACAACTGGCTATACTTCGGGGTTTTTTAGGCATAGCTATACTTTTGTTAATTACATTTCGTAGCTACTGTTAAATGTATTCAAATTCAATTGTATTTCAATTCGGCTATAGAGAAGTCTTTATTTTCCAATCAACTTCATTAAAAATTTGAATAGATCAACATACACCTTGGTTGACACGAGTATATAAGTCATGTTATACTGTTGAATAACAAACCTTTCATTTTCTATTTTTATTTGTAGAAAACTCATGTGCTTGGGAGTCCCTGATGATTAAATAAACCAAGATTTTACCATGACTGCAATTTTAGAGAGAAGCGAAAGTGAATGCCTATGGGGTCGCTTCTGTAACTGGATAACTAGCACCGAAAACCGTCTTTATATTGAATGGTTTCGCTGTATTCAATTCGGCTAGATAACTAACAGATTTTATTAATCACCTGAATGAGAATTACAAAGCAAGCTAACATCCCCAGTCAGCTTCTGTCCGAATAAAATAACACCCCAAGTCCTATTTTCCCTAATTTCCAGTGTTAACTTCTCTACCTAGCTAACAGTACTAGAGAATTACATCAGATATGACTGTACTATGCTTCTAATGCCAGGGGTGGCTCTCATATTACATATAAAAGCAATATTCCTAGCAATCACATCAGCAGCTCGTATGTTGTCCTCAAACACCCTCTGATTTCTTTCCATCCATACAACATGTACCGTTCTGTAGATTTGAGCATGTTGAGTCTTCCCTTTTGCACTCTATATCACCCACCTCAAGTGTTCCTCCCAATTGCTCCCCATTGTATCAGTTCTGCCTAGCCAGTTAACAATATGTTGCCAGATAAGTTTGGTGAAGTTGCAATGTAAGAATAGATGGTCTCTGATTTCCAGATTCTCAGTACAGAAAACACAAACAGGGTCCACATTCAATCCCTATTTCACCAACCTGTGTTTAGTGAGCATATTGCCATGTAGTTGAAGCCACATAGTAAAGATAGCTTTAGGTGTAGCAGCATTCCCAAACATTACACATTTCCGCATCATTCTTTCTCTATCTCCTAGCAGCTTCATGTATAACTATATGATCAAGCCTTCAGAGTTTGTCACTGTATGTTGAGTCAGCTCTCAAGTTTTCCTAGCTTTCAAAGGTTTCCTAGTCATCCAACAGGCCTGTTTTGGTATAGGCATACTTTGCATTTGTCAACTTATTGTATTTAAATTCGGTTGTATTCAAATAATATAAATGCAAAAAAAAAACTAGAGATATTCAGTTGTATTCAATTCACTATATTCATTTGTATATAAAAAACTCTCCTTCGAAATACAGAAATACAGGCGGAAAAAAAAAGAAATATTGTATTTACACTAAAAAAGAATAACAAATACACTCAAAACACTCGGATCTGAGATACAAGAAATAAAATACACTACTATTTGAGATACAAGAAATAAAATACACTCCAATCTGAGATATAAAATACACTCAGATCTGAGCCTGCCAGATCCATGACAGTAGCAGCAATGACGAAGCACGCCGAAAAAATGACATTAAACTCCGACGAAGCTTTACTCATTATTTTACTCCGGCGATCATACCTGAAATTCTTTACTCCAACGACCATATCTGAATCCAACTGAGGCAAAAGTGTCGGCGGCGTGGAGGAGGAAGAGGTGGAGGCGCCAGTCAGATTTATGACTGCAGCAACAATGACTAGGGGTGAGCGGGTCCGGGTACCCTAACTTTTTTTAACTATCCGGACCCTACCCAGTAAAAGATCGGTTCCTAAATTTACTACCCGGAACCTACCCGTAGCAATCACTACCCAGAACCTACCAGGACCCTGTGGTTCCGGGTAGGTTCTCGGGTACCCTGTAAATCCAATTCCTTATTTAATTAATCCAATTCCTTAATTTCATGGAGTAAAATATTAATCAATTTAGTTAACTAAGCATATCAATAATCACATAATGCACATAAACAGTGGAATTAAAAAATACTTAAAGGGAGGGCATTTACCTTTTGCTAGGGCAGCCTAGGATTCGAGGTAGGGGCTTGAATCTTCTGCTTCCACACTCAAAGCACTCGCACACACAGAAAACACAAGTTTCAGTTTGAAAGGACTAATTAGGGCTAGTTTAGGATCCACTAAAGGGCTTGGTTCCAAGTTAAGCAATAATGAAATCGGCCAATAGGAATTTTTTTTTTTAATTTCGGATGGGACAAAATCCATTAATAATCACAGAAGAGAAAGAGAAAGGGGGAAGGTATTATCTGCGCGACATACTATCAGAGAGGGAGGAGAAGATAAGGGTCTTAATTTGACTATGCACGATTTGGCACTGACGAAAATCCTCTAAGCTTTTGCCATTTTAGACGAAAAAGGCGAAAGGGTGGGGTGGCGGCTACTAGGGTTCACAACCCTTGGAGAGTAAAGAAGTGAATTGAGGGTGTTTGCCCTTAGCCACTCGTTTAAAGGGCGATTGGGCTGGGCCTGGTCCTTATTGGACTAGGCTCATCCGATTTAGAAAGAAAAGGGGCCCAAAATTGCTAATTTAAAAGGTTGGGTATTAAAGAGGAATTATGCAAATTTGACCACAAGATTAATTTAAAATGTGGCCACTTTGATATTCATAGGTTTCGGGTAACGGTTTCGGGTCCGGATACCCTGTCTCTATTTGTCGGAATCGAAACCGGACCCGACATTGATCGGTTCCTAATTTTACTACCCAGAACCTATCCATTATTATAATATATCTATCCGGAACCTACCCGTTAGTGTCGGGTTCTGATCGGGTATTTGGGTACTCTGTACCCGTGCTCACCCCAAGCAATGACAAAGCACGCCGGAAGAACGGCATCGCCGACCATCTCTGACGTCATCCGCAAGAACAACACCACTACCACTACTTCTCTCCTCTTCATCACTCCCACACCAACAACACTACCATCGTCGACCCTCTCCCTCGATAGCAGTCAGCAACCACCAACTATTAGCCCTTTCTCCTATCTTCCCTACTTTCTTGGATCAGCAGTTGATCTCGTTTCCTCAGACCTTTCTAGGTCGTGACCCCTACCTAACAGAACTACTTGCATCGTCGGAGCAACACACAATCACCAGCAAACCCAAAGCCGTAGACTGCGAATTTATTTTCTCAATGAATGTTTTTCTCTAATGTAGTACTATTTTTTAAATATATAATATAGTTATGGTAAGTAATTAAATACATACTATTAGCTATAGCAAATAATCAATTTAAAGTATAGTTACTATAAGTAAATACCTCTTAAATGTTATTTACACCATGTAAAATTTTCTAAATTCTATTATTGGTCCTTATGATATATGATTCATTAAATTTAACTTCTTATTAATTAAAATATGGTATTTTCTCCCTTTAGGTAGAAAATATGTTATATTTGACTATTTTTAGAAGTATATTATTATCTACTTTGTAGTCATAATATAAATTTAACAGAACATATTAGTAATTAAATTGTGAAATAATTAATAATTAGGATAACTTTGTGAATATTCATGAGCAAAGGAATCAAAAGTGCACAATTTAAGTAATCAAAGGTTGTGCTTATCCAGATATCATATTGTTCAGAAATAAAGTGAGAATATAATCCCTTGATTATTTTCATTAATGAAGATGTATATATACAATTTACAATCTCCAAATATGAAAAATCATGTCCCTATTTTACTACTAATATCCTAATTATACTTGTACAAAAATTCTACAACTATGGTAAGTTTGTACAACAAATTGGCTCTCGGTTTTCGTGATATACACGATATACATGTGGGCCGTTTATATCACGGGTATATTTCTGCCACACCCCCGCAGTCATAGAGGGCGGTTGTCGTACGCTGAGACTGTCCCTAAAATCTTAAAACAGAACCAAGGGAAGACCTTTAGTAAATATGTCTGCAATTTGGTACCGCGAACGGACATAAAGGACGCGTACTTGTCCACGAGCTACCTTTTCTCGAACAAAGTGTGTGTCCATATCAATATATTTAGTGCGCTGATGTTGGACCGAATTTCCAAATAGACAGACTGCACTCACATTATCACAGTAGACCAAGGTAGCTTTCTGAATATGATAATGTAGCTCTAGTAGAAGGTTACGTAGCCAACATGACTCAGATACCATATTGGCTACCCCTTGATACTCGGCATCTGCACTGGATTGTGATAAAGCAGCTTGGCATTTGGCCGACCACGAGACCAAGTTATCCCCAAGGAACATCCAATAACCAGAAGTTGAAAGTCTGATATCTGGACAACCACCCCAATCAACATCTGTATATGACACAAGAGTAGAGACGGAGGACGGATATAAATGCAATCTAAAATCAAGTGTGCCATGTATGTATCGTATAATGCGTTTGAGCACATACATGTTCTCAATCCGTGGATCATGCATAAATAAACACACATGATGTACTGCATAAGTAATATATGCTCTTGTTAAAGTCATATACTGAAGAGCCCCTGCAAGACTACGATAATGGGTGGGATCCTTATATGGTGTGCTTGAAGTAACACTCAGCTTCGGTTTGATATCCATCAGAGTCGAAGATGACTTACAAGATGACATGCCAACTCTCTCAATAATCTCGGTTGTATACATTTTCTATGACAAAAATAGACCACATATATGATGAGTGACAGTTATACCCAAAAATAACTCAAGGGTCCCAAGTCTTTCATGGCGAATTCTGAACTGGGAAGGGACATGATAGACTTGCGCAAATCATCCGAGGAGGCAGTCAAAACTATATCATCCACATATAACAAAATGTATTCAAGAGAAGTTCCATGACGAAAGATGAACAAAGAATGATCAGACATGCCGTGAGAAAACCCAATAGTAGACACATAATCTGCAAACCTCTTATACCACGCTCGTGGGGCCTGCTTAATCCCATACAAAGACTTCTTCAGTAAACAAACATGGTAAGGATAATTGGGGTCCTTAAAACCCAAGGGCTGATGCATGTATACTGTCTCCTTAAGATCACCGTGTAAGAAAGCATTTTTCACATCCAGCTGATGAATGGGCCATGCTTTCGAGAGAGCTATACTAAGCACAGTGCGAATGGTTGATTGTTTGACCACCGGACTAAATGTCTCTCCACAATCCACGTCAACCTGTTGTGTTTTACAATCACTTACAAGACAGGCCTTATGCTGCTCAAAAGAATCGTCAGAATTTTTTTTATGAGTAAAAATCCACATAGACCGAATAATATTAACACCAGGTGGATGGGGCACCAACTCCCACGTCTTATTATCAATTAGAGCATTACATTCGTCATCCATGGTCAATTTCTAATTCAGGTCTTGAAGGGCAGACATTGGGTTGCGTGGTAGGGGAAATTTAGTGACATTAGAATTAAAATTGAAATGTCATTTTGGTTTTAAAATACCCAGTTAGCTATGAGTAACAGGCCCTTGACTCGAGGTTGAATTGGACGGGATTTGGGTAGGTAACGGGTTGACAGCAACTGGCCAGCAGGTAGTGGGCCTGCTGGCCCAATAACGGCACGAGACACTGAAACTGGATCACTACATTGAACAGGACGTGATGCGGGACCTGAAACTGGAATTCCAGAACTGGGCCGTGACATGGGACCCTGGATCGATAATTGGTAGGCCAGCAGGCACTGGGCCTGCTGGAGGATTTGGGTCACGGGACATTTCGGATAAATGGTGGATAATACATAGTGAGACCCCATCATCCAAAAAATTATACGAACTAGGCACGGATCTACACAATTTAGCAAACGGAAATTGGGTTTCATCAAAAATAACATGGCGACTAATTATGATCTTGTTAACAGATAAATCAAAATATTTGTAACCATGATGATTAGATGGATAACTCAAAAATACACAAGCGGTAGAACGGGCTTGGAGTTTGTTAATTGTAGTAGATGAAAAAAAGGGATAGCATAAACACCCAAATACTCTGAGATGAGAATACGACGTATCTTTAGAGTAAAGAATTTTAAGTGGGGATTGATATGCTAAGCTTTTGTTAGGGAGGATGTTAAGCAGATATGTAGTCATTTGTAATGTATGATGCCAAAAAAATGAGGTAGTGAAGCATGGGCTAACAAGGCTCGGACAATATTATTAATGGTACAAATTTTTCATTCGGCCTTTCCATTTTGTGAGGACGTATGTAGACACGAAAATCGAAAAGAGATGCCATGATTTTCACAAAACTCTCGAAACGTCCAATTATCATATTCCCTACCATTATCACATTGAATGTGTTTAATTTCCCGTTCGAATTGGGTACGGATGAATGCTCTAAATTTTAAGAAGATAGAAAAATTTGAGATTTTTTTTATAAAGGAAAGGTCCACAAAAAAATTAGAATAATCATCCAAGAATAAAACATAATAACGATGGCCCAAAGAACTTAAAACGGGAGATGTCCATAAATCACTATGAATAATATCAAAAGGCATCAATGTACGAGATGTAGAGGCTACAAATGGTAATCTAACATGTTTCCCTAATGGATAAGAAGGACAAAGTGGGGTACTACACGTATCCTTACAATCAATAAAATTATTTTATGCAAAGAAGAAATAATAGATGACCCAAACGTGCATGCCACAAAGAAGAAGCAAGAGCGGCAAAGGTAGAGAGTGTGGCTTGACTCGTGGAAATTATGGTAATGGTGATTGGATAAAGATATTCCCGACTATTACATCTCGTTAGAGGTATCCCGGTCTTGAAATCCTTCACAGAATATCCAAAAGGGTCAAAGTTAACAAAAACACAATTATCAGTTGTGAATTTTCGGATAGAAACCAAATTTTTAATTAAGTGAGGGGGATGAAGGACATTTTTAAGGACGAGAGGTGGATGTGGAGGAGGCAAATTTGTGTGACCATAACCACGAATTGGAATTGAATTACCATTACCAATAATTATGCCACGATTATTGCTCAAATTGAAATAAGATGAGAGATTACCTTGCGCGGACGTCATATGAGAAGTGGCTCCAGTGTCCATATACCAATTTGCATCTGGGGATTTAATCCAAGTATATGCATCGCGACCTCAATCCGTAGGTGTCGGACCAGAAATTAGGCTCGCATAAGTGAAGACATGCTGAGGCCGAGGCCCAAGCAGGTCAACCTGCTGCCACGGCCCAACAGACCGTGATGTAGAGTTCTGGGCCTAGAAACTGGGCTTGGGAACAGATTGGAATGGAGCTCAGTTTCCAGGGTAAGGCGACGGGGGATACAAGCTGTTGGGCCACTGGCCCAGCCCCACGGCCAGTAGGCCCAAGGTCGTGGCCAGTTGGCCTACGGCCCACTATTCCGATGACCACCGCCACTGTTTCGTCCAGGGCCACCGTCGTTGTTACCGCCACTACCGCTGTTCTTGCCATTATTCTTACGCTTTTGACCTTTTTTGCCTCCACCGTAGGTATGGTTTTGGCTAGAATGATCCGAGAATGAGGGAGGGTCATCGGACGTGGCCATCATCATGACGGAATTAGTTCCTGTAGTCGACTTCTTAGCCAATCCGGCTTCTTCTAATGTAAGCATGGAACGTGTTTGTTAGAATGATGAGAGAGGATTACTTTGATGAAGAAGCGTTCCAACGCTATTATAGGCCTCGAATAGGCCTGCAACCATCTGAAGAACAAGACGATCATTGGTTACCGGCGCACCAACGTTGCAGAGTTGATCTGCCATTTCTTCTGCCTTTTATAATAAGCTGAGACGTTCGAAAAATCTTCCATGTTAACATTAGAAAATTCCTGCTCAAGAGTGACAACACGAGAATTTTCGCTATCTTGAAATATGTTACGCACCCTATTTCAATTTTCCATTGTCGTAGCGTCGGGTTCAATAATCGTCTGCAAGAGGTCTGTAGAGATAGTGAAATAAATTCACTGGAGAATGGTAGCATCAAGGGTCGTTCATAACACATGGTCATCCTCGGGGGTTGGCACCTTCTCCTTGCCGGTTACCGAGGGGATGATGTGATGAAGGACTTGCTGCGAGCGTGCGTGAACTTTGAATAATTCTGCCCACGTCGCGTATTGGACGTTTTCAATTGCAAGAACGATAGGGATGTGGTTCTTGATGTTTGAAACAGTAAGGGCAGGATGAAACATGTTCTTTGAGGTATACATGATGAGAGAATAAAAGGAGAATGAGGGATTTAGAAGAAAAAATTAGGAGAAGAGAACACAATTTATGGCCGTCGGCCGAGGTGTATGTCCCGGTTTCCGAGAATCAAAGTAAGGTTGCGGAAGGTGTTCTTGCCCTAGACCTCTGATACAATGAAAAAATATAATCTCTTGATTATTTTCATTAATGAAGAGGTATATATACAGTTTACAATCTCCAAATATGAAAAATCATATTCATACTTTACTACTAATATCCTAATTATATTTGTACAAGAATTTTACAACTATGGTAAGTTTGTACAACAAATTGGCTCTCGATTTTCGTGATATACACGGTATATATGTGGGCCGTGTATATCACATGTATATTTCTGCCATAAAGTTTATCAATAATCGAGGGACAAAAAATATTATTAATCGTAAGCTTAATATAAATTGATCAAACTACGTCGTGGTAGTGCTAATGTGGTATTACCAATAAAAGTTGTGGTGGAAAATTTAAAAGCCTAGAAAAACAATTAACTTTAGAGGATCTCTCAAACACACTACTTCAGTCTCAACCCACAATACACATTATACACTTACTATACCATGTATAATTATTGTCTAATCTGTGTATATATTACACACTGATTATAAATTTACTATACACAAATTATACTCGGTATGCATCAGGAAAAAGATGAAAATAGAGGGGAAAATATGAAGCAGACCAGCAAAGGGAAGCAATCAGAAAACTGATCAGTGTGTACTCGGTGTGTATACCTTATATGTTAATTATACACTTAAAAAACACTGAGTATACAGTTTATTCACACCTCGCCAAAACTTATTTACACCATCGTTGTTGGCACATCTTTGTAGTATCTTCATCTTTTTTCCTACCATTATCAGTAGCACCTACTAAAAATGAATTGACGTCTCTGTACCAAGCACCCAAAGTAGATGAAGATAAAGATTCAAAAAGACCCATGAATTATGAATTTGAGAGAAAATAATATTAGACCTTTGCTAATGAAGACAAGGGGAGGGCGTATATCGGTTCATATCGATTTTGTATCCGAAAAATATGAACCAAATAAAAATTATTTAAAAAAAAACCGAATCCAACTTTTTTAAAAAAATAAAACCGATATGTTCGGTTTATATCGCCGAACGTATCGGATTATATCGGTTTTTTCTAGTGGGCCAGGGCGGGTCGGGACAGGGAATTTTTTGTTTTTTTTAAAAAAATTAAATTTTCAACACTGAAATTGGCATTCACACCTACACTATCACGAATTTTCGACGTTGGAATGTATTGTGTATCGTGAGATGTTACTAAAGAAAAAGGAAAATTAGAAACCGATTTGGGGGAAAACACAAATTGATTGGGAAAACAGACGTTTTTCTAAAAATTGGCTACGTCAAACCGCCTCGCGGCCGGCCCCGTCTCCAAAAAATACGCAAAAAAAAAATCGGGTAAAACGGACATCCGAGCGCGGAGTTATGACCATTTAAAGTTTTACCAATTTACAACTATTTTCTCTCCCTACATTTTATGTCAATGCTTCTGTGATATGTTAATCAAGTTCATGCCGCATTCGACTTCCATAAAAGCTTCATAGATTGATTTCAATGGCTATGATTCAAGAGATAGTAGTAGCCTAAAATAAAAAAATAAGATTAATTACATATTTAATTCAATTTTTCGGTTCGGTTCGTATCCAAAATTAAAAAACCGAACCGAATCATTAAATTCTTATTCGGTTCGGTTTTTCAAAAAAAAATATTTTTTTTAAAAAACGAATAAAAACCGAACCGAATAACCGATTCGGTTTGATTTTTTCGGTTTTCGGATTTTTTGCCATCCGTTGTGAAGACACATAGATCTAAGGAATTGATGGTGGAATTTTGGAGGAAAATATATATTTTTTTTTTAAAAGGAATAAAGATAGTATCTCAAAGAGAGAGATACTCGGATTGAAAATGTTGGGCTCTCTATAGGAAAAAATGATAGAAATAAAAACATAAAGTAAAGAGTGGCGTGTGAGATACACACTGCCCAATGCATATGTATATTAGTAATTATGAGTTCACTCATTTGAGTTTAAATAGCTGGCATCCAAAAATGTAGGCCTTAGATATTTAATTAATCAAAACTTATTTCCTGAAAATGTTGGCCTAATCCTAATTAATGAACTACTGTGTATTGTGATAACCTGCTAAAAAAGGTTAAAGAATCATCACCGGACGGTTATAACGGGTTAGTAAACAAAAAATGGGGCTCTTTTTAGTTTAATGTTAATATGGGCCGCCAGTTGAGTTAATTTTTCTTAATACTATATTAGCTTTTTTAAAATTTTCAATTGATGAAAAATGAATGTTTTCTCAGATTTTAAAGGACGCTGTTTATTTTAATTTATTAAAGGGCGTGCAAAATACAAATGTAACAACTAATATGAAAATGAGTCAGTATATAATAAGTGCCAATAATTAATTGGATGAAACCCCCAACCACAAACCCTATGCTAATTCTCCATGCTACAGTCAATTTTTCTCTCTTCCTCATAGATTGTTAACAACAAAGCGCAGTATTTTCATGGCAGTCATGAAGAAAATTAGATCTCTAATAGTATTTGATGCCAATCCAAAGTTTTTCCTCTATTCATCAAACATGGTTCTTTTAATTATTAGGAGTATCTTTTTTCTTATTACATATTTTTGATTCCTTGAAACCCTTAAAAATATCATATTTTTCTTGTACGGATATTTTTCTTGATTTCACGAGGCCAACAGTGTGCAGTGCCTTTCATTGGATCTACATATCAAGTTTCAAATACCCCTTTGTCGATCTGCAATATCTCACCATAAATGTGAAGATCGAACAGTACAAAGATAGCTCTGAACCTTCAATTCATAGCTCCTCCTCAAGATCTACCTTTTTTCTTTTTCTTTCTTCTTTTTAAACGCTACCAGAAAATAGCTAATTTCTGATGAAATCCTTACGGACGTGATTTCGGTAGAAAATTAGTGATTTTCTGGTAGTGTTCGATATTCAATGGTTTAAGCATGAGATCTCTAATTAAGAGTAGATGAATCTCATTTATTTCACTATATCCCTTGATCATCTTTCTCTTCTTTCTTAATTTACTTGATATTACTTTTGACCTATAGAAAATTGATGTCATGATTCAAATTGATGATATGTATATAGATGTTGTGGCAAAAGTATTGCAACATCTTTACCAAATTCATTTTAGGGTTTTGTATTTTTTTGTCCGGAAAATCACTTCAATTACTTCAATCTTTTCATTGAAATACTCCACAGAATCTTTTGTGTACAACAATATGTTTTTTTCCAATGATAAATCATGATTTTTGTCTCAATTGGCATCATGAGTTATTTACTTTTTGTTCATCATCTCCTGGTACACAGTTGTCTTTTGCAAATGCAGCACTATCAAGATTCGCATATATTTGTCATTAAAATTGAGTGTGAATCTTGATGATGCTGCATTAGCAATAAATGACTAACTTAAGCTTCCGATCAACAGATTACCATGACCCCTGCGCAAGAATGACACGCACAAATCCAATTTTATTGGATTCTTATTTCTTGATTCACTAGCAATCTTGAATAAGTATTTGATTCAAATCATGGTACGTAATTGCGTATTTCTTCAAGGATTTAAGTTATATATATCAATATTATAAAAAATGTGTTATTCTATAATTGGTGTAGCTTGTGATAGCAGGTATGACCATTTTTATCTTGGTACCAATTAATGTTTTAATTACTTTATAAATGTTTTGATTGTGTAAATAACGGTTACATGAGGAAAACTTAAACTCCTTTTATTCGACGAGTGTTTTCTCACATAATGAACATTTAATTAGTTTTCATTGCTTCATGTCTTTCTTGAAATTATATCTTTGGTTGCAGTCACTAAAGCAAGATCACGAATATGAAATTCGTTGAAGTCGAAATTAGAGAGCTAAAGCCTGCAGCTATTCTTTTAACAAATTATTTGGGCTTTGACTTGAGTATAAATAGTCTCTTTTGATATTATTACCTTAAAATAACTTTTATATCTTTGTCTAGAAATGTGTTATGACCACATTGCTAGTATTAAAATGTAATGTGATTCTTGATGATGATGCATTAGCAATACACTACTAAATCTGAGCATCCTCGAATTGCTGATTTGTTGCTAATCGGGGTGATTTAAGTTATAGTCATTGATTGCGTAATGAATTTTTTACATCACAAGTGTAATTTAACTTGTCATAACATTATATTAATCAATTTTGTTAAATAATGTTATCTAAATATCTTTTATACCACCAGTTTATTTAGAACTTAAACTCAATATTTTTATAGATTCAACTTATATATATGAATAATGCATATAACTTTTACGTTATTAATATAATTCAACAGGATATGAAATTTCTGAAGTCAATACAAGAAAACTAAAGCCTGAACGTATGCTTTCTTTTCATCCAGTATGCTTTCTTTTCATCCAGTATCTGCGTCATTGGGCCTTATCCAAATCCACAGCTGTTGAGTAAAATATAAAATGACACAGAAGGGTAGTTAAGTCATTACACAGTAGATAGTTAACACATTGTTAACTATAAATAGGAAATTAGAGGATGTTACCGTTAAGATTTTACAGTGTATTCCTTTCTCTTCTTCTTCTTCAATGTACTCTCTCTATCTCTATGAAATTATCTTCTTCTTAATTCATCTCATTACAAGATATATCAATGATTTCAACAGCCCCGTAAGGTCGATTAAAGGTGAAGCACTTCCTAGCTATCAAAAAAAATTTGTACTCATTGTCGAACCAAAACTGCTAAGTAAATGTGGAAGAATCTTATCCATCCCATCCAAATTTTTGGTGGTAAGTAATTTTGTTTAGCAAACTATTTTGGGCTTTGCGACTATAAATATATTATTTTCTTAATTACTATAAGCTCAATGCAGAATGCAGAAGTTATAATGTTGTACATTTTTCAGGTCGGTCCCTCTATTTCTGTGATCAAAATGTATGTTAGAAAGTCATTTTGTACCAGCAAACAAATATTGGTGCTGCAAGATGGAACAACAAATTTCCAGGTCGGTCCCTCTATTTCTGTGATCAAAATGTACGATCTTTAATTATGTTTATGCCAGTTCAATCTCCACAATGGGAAAGACATTACAAAAATTTGGTCCCTCCTTGAGTACTACGTAGTAATACTTTTCATTCATCATACATTCTTTAAGTATATACCCATAATTAAAGTCTTGTAATTAATTGAGAACTTAATACTTGTTAATTCTAGTTTTACCATGATATTTATTCGACTTACCTCAATGTAATTTTAATTGACTTGAATTTTTCCAAGCTTCAAGGATATACAATTGGAGAAGCACAACACTTTTTGGTATGACACAATGTAATTTTACTATGAAGGAGTATCACTTGATTCTCCTTAGACATGGATAAATCTGACATCAGGTACAAATACAATGACAAATAATTTCCTCGCAATACATATAAAGTATTTTGGTTATTTCTGACAGCATGAGCATGCTATTATGTTCAAATATCTTTCTTTTCAGTGATCAGGTGGGGAAAAAGAAGCATATACACATGATGGTACTAGCTTGTATCTTAGATGCAAATAAAAAGAAGATTTTGCAACTGAGATAACCCCTTTTTATTATATTATATTATAATATATACTCTGTTAAATTATCTTTTCTGAACAGAAATTACTAATCCATAAAGATTCTCATGACTGGTAGCTGGCATCTTACGTACAATCAAGCTTAAGTTTGCTTTTCAACCAAAAAAGCATTATGTAAGTCACTGTTTCACCTGAAGGAAAATCGTCCTTGATTAATATTGAGCTTTTACAATTTCTCCAATTTAAATGTATTTTCAGTCTTTAACCAAACTTTCCATCTCCAGCTAAAAGTATTATCACTTGGTACCGGTAGGGATAGAAGAGATCCATACACTATAGCCGGACCTTTCATATTCGAATCCTGCTAATGGAAAAACTCCTAATAATTAAGAAGCGCTTTCCCCACTAATGAATTCTATGCTACGCAAATTTGAATTAATCGAACCAATGCGTTCCGGATACCCTATGATTATTACATCGCAAAGAAATTCAAAAGTCAATTACTTGTGTTTATCTTTCAGATTACCCCAAGAGTGTAAAGTTTTTACACTATTAATGTATGAAAGTTATACACGCTAATAATGTAAATTTTTTTTATAGTGTACGTGAATTTTAACTGGTTATAGTAGGTTTCTGCCTACTTTTCAGGTTACTCTATCAGGTTTAATGTTAAGAATTACATATATTGAAGGTCAATTTTATATGATGTGATTTAACAGTCTAATTTACTCCAAATAGGCTTAAATTTAAAACATAAGTTTCATATATCATAAAGAACAAACTCCAATCATCAATTTGTCAAAAAACAATAAAAACATATACCTATTGAGTGCATAAAACTCAAACTCTAACTTTGATAGTAGAAACAATTTTCGTAGAACATGTTCCAATCAAAATCTCTTATAATAAATTTTGGAGTATTTGTTTAATCTGATAGCGATGGATGAGATCCTTCCACCTTTAATTGAAAGTTTCATATTCGAGTCTTGCGAATTAAAGAACTCATGATAAGAAGAATTTTCCCATTAATGAGCCCTACTCGCCAATATAAATTAGTCGGACCAATGCGTTCCGTATACCTGTGCTTATTTTTAGGTGACCCAAGAGTATAACACTTTTTAGACTATTAATGTATAAAAGTTATATACGCTAACAATATAAACAATTTTTATAATATAAGTCAATACTATAGTAAGTTCCTGCCTTACTTTAATTTTCAGGTTGCTGTATCATGTTTAATGTTGAGAATTAGAAGGTCAATTTTCATTTGATATTTAAAACACACACACTATTGAGTGCATAAAACTCAAACTCTTCACTTTGATAGTAATAGAAACAGTTTTCGTACACATGTTCCAATCAAAATCTCTATGATAAATTCTGGAGTATTTGTTTATTTACAATTTCAGAAGTGCGAATCAAAATAACTAACATGTGCAGTGATATTCGAGAAACTAAAGACCATGTGTACTATAATAGAATCATGTTTAGTTGATGTAGTTTAACAGTTCTAAATTCACGGACAAATTTGCCAACCTATAAGTACGAAGTTTAAGTTTTCCCCCATCACTCATTTTACTTGGAATATTTATTTGGAACTAACTAACTATGTTTAAAGTAACATGCTTACCTAAAATTTGTCGTGATTAATACTGATGAATCTAATTAGTTTGATTAAAAATGCCACGGGTAATAAAACTCTTGGAGGCAAATAATTTAATAAGTGCCTCTGCAGCTGGCAGGATCTAATAAACTACTGTACTTACTGTCTTCTGTGAATATTCTTGATTGGTAGATTCAAAACTACAGTAGAAGACTTCATAATTGTGTGATGTAAGTAAGGTGCACTATCAGAGTGTATAAATATTTTATTTTATCTGGATAAGTTCAGTTATAATAGTAGGTAAAAACATATCACCGGCTTGGGCTGATCCACCGTGTCCCTATCCGACGTCATCCTGGCCCCACCTTCGATTCGACAGCCCCAGCCAGGCATCCTAGGCGCACGTCCGCAGCAGGCATACGATGCACATGTCTCTCCTCCTTCAATCTACGCGCCGACAGATATTGAGGCGACTATGAACACGATGTACATCTCATATGACGGCATTCCAAGGTACTCTCGCGTCTTATTTCAATATGAGCAATTTAAATCGAACTATTATTGTTGGTAGTGGACAAGGCATTCCCATTCGAGGTTATGGACAATCATCCCTCTTCCCACCTCATCCACCGTTAGTCTTAAACAATGTCCTCCATGCCCCGAAACTCATAAAAAATCTAATCTGTGTGCGTCGTTTCACAACCCACAATAATGTTTTCCTTGAATTTGATCCTTTTGGTTTTTCTGTGAAGGACCTTATGATAGGGACACCAATAATGACATGTGACAGCATCGGGGACCTCTATCCTATCACCACCACCATCGGCCATCTAGCATCATCTCCATCAACCTTTGCAACTCTTTCGTCTTCTTTACGGCATAATAGATTAGGACATCCGGGAGATTCTGTTTTACGTTTCCTTAGTAAAAATAAATTTATTCAGTGCAAACATGTCTCTACTACTCCTATCTGTGAATCTTGCGTTTCTGGGAACATGTCAAATTGCGATTTTATTCCTCATCCACATGTACTTTAATGTCATTTGATATAATACATAGTGATTTATGGACTTCTTCCATTTTAAGCACAGTCGGGCATATATATTATATGTTGTTTTTGGATGATTATTTCAACTTTCTATGGACTTTTCTCATTGGTAAAAAGTCTCAAGTCTATTCTATTTTTTCGCCTACAATTTGAAAAGAATATCAAATGTTTTCAATGTGACAATGGAAGAAAATTCGATAATCAACAATTCAAACTGTTCTGCGCCAAACACGGCCTTATTTTTCGTCTTTCCTGTCCACATACCTATCCACAAAATGGAAAAGTTGAATGGAAAATTAGAACCATAAACAACTTAATTCGTGCCCTTCTTGCCTACACCTCTATCTCCCCTATTTTTGGCATTACACACTTTCAATAGCAATATGTCTCTTGAACATTCTCTCAAACAAGTCTCTCAAACACAAGTCACCCACTCAAGTTCTCTATCTTCAGGATCCCTCCTATAAGCATTTACGAACTTTCGAATGTTTATGTTACCCCTACATCCCTCCACTCAAATAAAAAACCTGCAACATCGATCATCCCCATGTGTCTTTCTTGGTTACCCCCAATCATAGAGGTTACAATTGTTACGACTTGTCAAGCCGAAAAATAATTATTTCTAGGCATGTCATATTCGATGAGTCCCAATTCCCCTTTTCTAAACTCAATTATCCACCTCCGACTTCCTATGACTTCTTAAATGTGGTCTAAATCCCCTTCTAATCCATCACTTGCAAAATCAATCGTCACCATCATCGGCAATCGGCCCCACCACTGCCGTCCCGAGGCGGGCAATCCACCCAGCCCCGTCACGGCCTCCCATCACGGCCTCCCATCAGACCAGCCCGTCACGGCCTCCCATCTCGACTACCTCTCGGCCAGCCGAGCCTCAGAACAGCCCATCATAGCATTTTATCTGGGCTGCCTCTCGGCCAGCCACCACTCTTCCAGACACCACTGCCCAGTTTCGGCAACACCCCCCCTCACTCTCGGTCCTATTCCCAGTCCCGCTGTCACATCTCATCCACCACCTCCAGCGGCACCCCGATTGACAATGGAAACACGTGTTATGCACGGCATTTCCAAACCCAAACGACTATTTAACTTGTCCACTGCGGTTGCCCCTTCCCATGTCCCTCGTAATTCGAAAGATACCTTGTCTGATCCTAATTGAAAAAATGAAATAATTGACAAATATAATGTTCTTATTGAAAATAAGACGTGGGATCTAGTACCTCGTCATCCTGATTAATATTATTCGTCCTATGTGGATTTTTTGACATAAAAAGAAATTTGATGGTTGTTTTGAGAGACATAAGACCCGTCTTGTAGGTGATGGCAGGTCTCAACAGGTGGGAGTGGATTGTGCTGAAACCTTCAGCCCGATAGTGAAACCTGCAACTATTCGGACTATTCTCAGTATTGCTCTGTCTAAATCTTGGCCCATTCATCAACTTGACGTCAAAAATACTTTCTTGCATGTGGACCTTCATGAAATCGTATATATGCATCAGCCTATGGGATTCAAGGATCCAGTTCATCCATATTATGTGTGTCTTTTGAAGAAATCACTCTATGGACTGAAACAAGCTCCTTGTGCATGGTACTAACGGTTTGTTGTCTTTGTACCCTCTATCGATTTTTCACATAGAAGATCTGATCATTCAATGTTCATCTTTAGCAAGGGTAATGACATTGCATACATCCTACTATATGTTGATGATATCATCCTCACTACATCTTCTGATGCACTTCGCCGATCCATCATGTCACTCCTTGCCTCTGAGTTTGCTATGAAGGATTTGGGCCCCCTAAGCTATTTTTTTGGGCATTACTGTTACGAGACATGCAGGTGGTTTATTTATTTGTCAAAGGAAGTACGCCGAAGAGATCCTTGACCGAGAAGGCATGACGTCTTGCAAACCGACCCACACGTCGGTGGACACTAATTCCGAACTTAGTCTCTTCGGGTTCCCTGTATGCCGACCCAACTCACTATCGAAGTTTAGCAGGAGCATTACAATATCTCACTTTCATGAGACCAGATATATCCTATTCCGTACAACAAATATGCTTACATATGCACAGCCTAACAGATGCACATATGAATGCGATCAAACGTATTTTGTGCTATGTACAAGGTACTCTTCACTTTGGCCTCCACCTGTACAAGTCCACACTCTCTGGTCTCACCTCTTATTCTGACGTTGACTGGGGTGGTTGTCCGGACACTCGTCGCTCTACATCAGTTTACTGTGTCTTCCTCGGAGATAATTTGCTTTCTTGGTCTTCTAAAAGACAACCTCCTCTGTCTCGATCTAGTGCGAAGCCGAGTACAAATGAGTCGCGAATGTTTTCTCTGAGTCTTGTTGGATACGCAACCTTCTGTTGGAACTTCACTGCCCAATCCACAAGGGTACATTGGTCTACTGTGATAATGTCAATGCGATATATATCTCTGAAAATCCCTTTCAACATCAGCGCACTAAACACATTGAGATGGATATTCAATTTGTATGTGAAAAAATGGCTCGTAGCCATGTTCGTGTCATTCATGTTCCTTCCACGTACCAGATTGCTGATATATTCACTAAAGGACTTCCGCACATTCTTTTTGATGATTTTTGAGCCAGTTTCAGCGTACGGGAACCTCCCGCTTCGACTGCGAGGGTGTGGTAGAATATTTCCATATATTGTATTTATCATTGCTAGAATATTACCATATTTTGTATATCTTTTATTTTAGGTGAATTTATATTCCAATTGTAAGTAGAAAGATTTAATTACCTAATTTGTAGTCATGTAACACTATATATATTTTAATTAATGAAAGGCCAGAGAACATATTCCTACTACCTTCACAAGAAACCTAACATGATAACTTTAAAAAGAATATTATTATAACTAGTTAAATTGACTAGATGGTATAAAAATTTAACACTGTTTAATATATATATATAGTTACTTAAATTAACTATATAATAAGTGTAGGTTGAGTGGTACGATGAAGGACGTTTTCGTAATACCATTACGAAAAAATTTAACACTATTTAATATATATAGTTACTTAAATTTAGCCATATTTTATATATCTTTTATATTAAGAAAATTTATATTTCAATTGTAAGTAAAAAAATTTAATTACTTAATTTGTAGTCATATAACACTATATATATTGTATATAATAATTAATGAAAGGCCAGAGAACATATTACTACTATCTTCACAGGAAACTTAACATGATAACTTTAAAAAGAATATTATTATAACTAGTTAAATTGACTAGATGGTATAAAAATTTAACACTGTTTAATATATATATATATATATATAGTTACTTAAATTAACTATATAATAAGTGTAGGTTGAGTGGTACGATGAAGGACGTTTTCGTAATACCATTATTTCTTAGGGGCACTTTGGTACTTCGGTTTCAACCTTCTATTTTCCACTTCGCTGAAGGAATTATGATGCAATTTTAATTATAGTATATAGACTAATTAAGAGTGCTCATTTCTTTGACGGAGCATAGTGAATCCACAGGAATCTCTATATCTTTAGCTTTCTTATATTTAATCTTTTGAAATTTAAATGAGAGGTTCAACTTACATAAATAACTACCTTTTAATGCTGGCTTTCAATTCGTAGCTACATTTAAATATTTTTGTTGTATTTCAGCGTATTTGAATATATTGTTTAGTTGTATCCAACCTTATCTGATGTCACATGTATTTTGTTGTATTTGAATACATGAATCTTAATTTTTCTGAATACATGTGTATTCAAAATAATGTATTTAAGTGCACTTAAATACACGGCGGGACTGTATATTTTAGTGTGTTTATATATTGATGTATCCTTTTATTTTGGGTGTAGTTGAATGTATTCGACTGTATTTGAATGTATTTCAATAAAATTTCAGATGCAAAATTTCAAATATGATGTATTTACTCGAAAAATTGTATACAAACACACACACACACACACACACATATATATATTTAGATTGTTGTCAAATTGAAATACATTGAATCAAGTTTCTGCTGTATATAAATACAGTCAAATACTCCCGTATCTGACTGATAAACTGTAAGTTTGCAAGATTCAACAACACTTGAATACGTCATAACACATACGTATTCAGCCATGATTCAAATACATATGTATTCATCCATGATTCTTATCAGCATCCATGATTCATTCAAATACATATGATTCAAATGTGTTTAATTTTTCACCTGTATTTAATTCATTCAAATCAAAATACAATCATATACATGTATACATACATATGTATTCAGTCATTATTGCAATATAGCTGTATTTTAATTCACAAAAATAACTGATTCATATACACCTGTATTTAAATTCATTCAAAGCGAAATACAATCATATATACATATTTTTTTATGTATTAGACTGTATTCAGAATTTCCGGCAGTGGTAGAAGAAGAAGCCATGGATTATCGACATCTCCGTCAGATCCAGATATGTGACGCCTCCGATCTTCCTCCTCCATTGTTTTCGCCGCCGATAATGCATTGATCGCAACTTCGTGAGTTCAGATCTGGATCTAACGGTGGAGGGTGACAATGTTTAAGGATGAAAAGTGGTAGTGGAGGAAGAAGTTTTTGCCAGATTTAATGTGTGGAGATGAGAGAAGGGAAGAGAGAGAGAGAGACATTTATTTGGTTGTGCTCCGGTTGAGCTCCACCGTAGAAGATGATCGGCGATGACGGTACCAGATTTGGCCGAGGGAGAGAGAGGAACAGAGAGAGAGGGGGGGGGGGGAGTGAGGGAGAAGAGATGAATGAGGGAGAAATACAAGCCATAAACCTAATGTATTTTGATATAGCTATAAATGGTAATTTATAAAATCATTGTAGCTATTAAATATAAATAAATTAAAAAGTAGTTATTATCAATAATTACCTCTTAAAGATAGCTATGCCAAGTAATTATTGTTGGAATATTAATGTATAATCAATCACAGAACAGAGGGAAGATCTTACAGGATTGTTGTGTCGTGGACAGACCACAGTCCTAAAAGACGATTTCACCTAGCCTCGGTGCACGTTGTCTCCGGCGGCCATCCTCCAGGATTAACACAACGCCGATCGAAGTGTGCACTCACAAAGATCGGATGGAGTAACCGAAATCCTTTTACTCAAAATAAAAACATTTTTTTCCTTTTTTCTCCTTCTTTTTCAATTTGCTAAAGCCTCTTTTTATAGATGAAAGCAAGGTGTGAACACCTTAATTCAATCCTGAAAATTCGAATCAATCAGTTTTGAAAACCCAAAAGTCTTTCGTAACTGAAGTGTTTTGTAAATACCAAAACAAAACAAATAGTGGAAAACTTTCTTGAACAAATAAAATTTTGTTTCTCCACAAACTTTCAAAACGTTGAAGCTAGTTTCCAATAATCCCCACAAGATTCAAAGTTTAAAAACTATTTTAGAAGTTTGAGCAAAAATTAGAGTTCCGTGCATAAGTGCTAATGTCTTGCGACTTGAATTAACACATAGTGGAACCAAACTAAGACCCACATCCCATCGAGTGATTTGCATCTTGAACTCAATGGGAAGTTTGTGAGCCCGCTGTATGGGACACACATTTCACTCAACAAATTTGGTTACTCAGCGAATAATAGTTGGCGCCTTATACTGTCCATACGCCTCATGCGCGGATGCTCATAGGTGCTCTAGGGAGATGACCCCGTTTCTCCCATAGAAAGCGGCCAAACTTCCATACCTAAGTAGGTGGATCCCATCAAATGTGTGCTACCTCACACCACCACACATGTGGATATGGGTCCATTAACAGCCAAATTGCCCATCCTTCACACATTGGTAGCAAGCATTACATACACAATTACAGGGATGGAAACACAGTAGTGCTCCTGAATTATTACCCATGTTACTCTTTGAACTTTACAAAGCAAAGTAGGGATACATGAGCACAATTCACTCAATGAGTCTCAATCCCATCCCCTTAGATGATTCCAAAACCATCTTTTTACAAAGGCCTTTTGTTAATGGATCTGCAAGATTCTTTTCAGATTTTACATAGTCCAGTGAAATCACTCCACTAGCCAGCAGCTCTTTGATAACCTTGTGTCTCAACCGAATGTGTCTCTTCTTTCCATTGTATGCACTATTATTTGCAACTCCAATGGCAGCTTGAGAATCACAATGCATCGCAATCGACAGAGATGACTTCCCCCACAATGGGATATATGATAGTAGGTTTCTCAACCATTCTGCCTCACATCCTGCCAAATTAAGGGCAATAAATTCATATTCCATAGTAGACATAGCAGTGCAAGATTGCTTACAATATTTCCAGGATATAACACCTCCACCTAGTGTAAAAATATATCAACTAGTGGAATTAATCTCATCATTATCGGACACTCAATTAGCATCACTATATCCTTTCAACATAGTAGAGAACTTACCAAAATGTAATCCCCAATCCATAGTGCCTTTCAGATATTTAAGCAATATTTTCAATGCATTCCAATGCTCATTATTAGAACTATGAGTGTATCTACTCAGTCTACTCACAACATAGCAATGTCAGGCCTTGAATAATTCATGAAAAACATCAAACTATCCATGAATTTTGCATACTCAGATTGACACACAGGAACACATTTATTAACAGAAAATCCAAATTCCTTCACAGTTTTATCAAATTTTTCATTCCACTGTTTTGGAGCTTGTTTAAGTCCATACAATGACTTAACTAATTTGTAAATCTTGTGCTCTTGACCAGGAATGTGAAATCCTTCACGTTGTTCCATATATATTTCCTCATCTAGATCCCCGTTCAAGAATGCGATTTTCACATCCATTTGATGCACAATTAATCCACGTATAGAAGCAAGTGCAATCAAGGTTCTAATAGTAGATATTTTAGTAACAGGAGAATACGTATCAAAGAAATCAATTCCCCTCCTTTGGGTGTTACCTATCACTACCATTCTAGCCTTAAACTTATCAATAGAACCATCAAATTTCAACTTCTTTTTAAACATCTACTTGCTTTTCAAAGGTCTACACCCTCTAGGAAGATCTGTTAATTCCCAAGTGTGATTACTTAGTATTTATTGTAGTTCACTATCAATGGCCTCTTTCCAAAAATTAGCATTAGTAGATTTCATAGCATCATCAAAAGTTCTGGGATCTTCTTTCAAAATAAATATAGAAAAAAAATTTCATCCAACACATATTCATCAGTCAAGAAAGCAGTTATAAAATCTGGACCAAAATCAATTTCTTTTTTTCCCCTTTTACTCCTTCTAGGTTCGACGCATGAATCAACTGAGGGAGTAAGAGTATCACTAGCAGGTAATGAAATATCATTCACATTTGAATTAACATCCACATGACATTCATTTTTTATAAGAAATATATGCTTAAAGAATTCAACGTCTCTAGATTCAATAATATTTTCACATGCATATGATCCATTCGTATTCTTAGCAAGAAAATGATATGCAGCACTATGATATACATAACCAATAAAAATGAAATCAACAGTTTTTGGTCCAATCTTATCACGTTTAAAACTAGGTACACCAACTTTAGCAAGACACCCCACACTTTCAAAAATTTCAGATTAGGCGCACGCCCTTTCCAAATTTCATACGGAGTCTTATCAAGCTTCTTATGAGGGACTCTGTTTAACACATGACATGCTGACAGTATAGCCTCCCCCCACATGTTATCAGGAAGTCCCGAACTAATCAACATAGCATTCATCATATTTTTCAGAGTACAACTTTTCCTTTCAGCTATTCTGTTTTGCTCAGGGGTGTAAGGGGCAGTCAATTCATGTATTATTCAATTTTCCTCACATAGTTTCTTAAGGGTAGTAGGATCATACTCACCACCCCGATCACTTCTATGTCTTTTAATCTTTCGATTAAGTTGATTTTCTACCTCAGCTTTGTAAATTCTAAACATGTCTTCAACTTCATCTGTGGACCTAAGGAGATACACCACAGTGTAACGGGAACAATCATCAACAAATGTTATGTTATATATTTTTCCACCTCTACTAGCATGGTTTCTGAAATCTCCTAAATTACTATGTACTAATTCAAGCAAGTCAGATCGTCTTTCAATAGACGGGAAAGGTTTCTTGGTATACTTGGCCTCAACACACACTTCACATTTAGTGAATTCAGAATTGGACAAATTTGGAATTAAGTTTAGGTTTTTAAGTCATTTAATCGATGCAACATTCACATGTCCAAGTCTAGCATGCCACATGCCACAGGTCAAGAGACTCAACGATGTAAGTAGAAGAGGTACTAGCGGATTTATTCATATTTTCAGAAACAACATCAAGAACAAATAACCCTCATTACAGAAACCCCACAAATTCCCCATTTCTAGTTAACACAAGTCGATTAGAGTCAAAGGTTAATTTCAATCCAACCTTTATAAGCAAACAACCAGAAATAAGGCTCATACGCATTTCAGCCATATGCAAAACATTAGTAAGAGTAAGCAATTTTCCAGAAGTAAGTTTTAAAAAAATCTTCCCTTTCCGAGCACGTTGGCAGAGGCCGAATTGCCCATGAACACGTTCTCTCCTTCAACTTTCTCATAAGTTTGAAAGAAACTGCGGTTGGAGTAGATGTGTCTAGTAGCACCTGTGTCCACGATCCATTCAGCAGCGTTTCCGACAAGATTTGCCTCGAAAACCACAACAACAATGTTATCTGCTTCCACTATGTTGGCCTCCTTCTTTTTCTTGTCGTAACAGTCCTTTTCCATGTGCCCGATCTTCCCACATTCATGACACTTACCTAAGAACTTCTTTATCATCATCTTTGACTCAGGTTTGTAAGAACTAGATTTCTTAAAACATTTATCCTTACCCTTAAACTTGTCAAATTTTGGAGACTTAGGTTCAACAAGATTAGCCTTGGAAAAACCAGAAACCACAACATTTTTGTCCTTCAACCGATTTTCCTCCTCAATTTTCAAATGACCAACTAGTTCTTCAAGAGTTAAGTCTTTTTTATGCATTAGTTGATTACGATATTCTTTCCATGAAGGGGGCGACTTCTCAATCAGAACAATTGCAAGAGTAACATCACAGATTTTAAGTCCTTCAGAAGCAATGGTAGTACATAAATTCTCATATTCATGAATTTGATCAATTACTGGTTTATCATCCTCAACCTCAAATTTCAGCCACTTCCTTATCACAAAACGTTTAGAACCAACGTCATGATTACCCTATTTCCTTTCAAGTGCATCCCAAATTTCTCTAGCAGTAGAGTATTTCATGTAAATATCAAGCAAGGCATTGGCCATGTAATGCAGCAACATACCTCTGCAAATTCTATCATCATTATTAAACTTAGTAGTATATTATGTCTTATCCGGTTCAGTTTCAGGGGCATCGCAGTCATCAAGCACATAACCCACATCAATCTGATCTAAATAGAACCTTATCCTAATAGCCCAACACTTATAATTTTTACCATCCAGAGCTTCGACTTTAGACATATCAGGAATAAGTTTTGACGCCATGATTGAATTATACAAAATCGTCTTTTAGATTGTTGGAATATTAATGTATAATCAATCACAGAACAGAGGGAAGATCTTACAGGATTGTTGTGCCGTGGACAGACCACTGTCCTAAAAGATGATTTCGCCTAGCCTCGGTGTAAGCTGTCTCCGGCGGCCGTCCTCTAGGATTAATACAACGCCGATCGAAGTGTGCACTCACAAAGATCGGATGGAGTAACTGAAATCCTTTTACTCAAAACAAAAACAACCCCCCCCCTTCTCCTTCTTTTTCAGTTTGCTAAAACCTCCTTTTATAGATGAAAGCAAGGTGTGAACACTTTAATTCAATCCTGGAAATTCGAACCAATCAATTTTGAAAATCCAAAAGTCTTTCGTAAATATCAAAGTTTGTTTTTATAGAAACTGAAGTGTTTCGCAAATACAAAAATGAAACAAATAGTGAAAAACTTTCTTAAACAAATAAAACTTTATTTCTCCACAAACTTTCAAAACTTTAAAACTAGTTTCCTACAATTATTCCTATTTGTTATACAATGACCATACACTGGCGACGATTGGGCCAGAACATTTCCTGTAACCCCAGTAACATTGCTGCTGTTCGCCGAAACTACAAAATTGGGCTGATTGTGAACTAAACTACAGTAAGGTCCATGAGAAAGATACAAGGTTATTTCTGTTCCAATTAACGTGTAAGTGAGAGATTATTGCAATGACATTGACATAGAGCTATAAAAATTTAAAGAAGTCACTTATTTAAAATTACGTAGGTATGTGTATATATATATATTCTATTCTCTAGTTTGATGGAGGGCCAATTGGATTAGCTTTTAATTTAGTTAACTTTCTGACATATTCTGTATAATATGTAAAAGTATTCTCGAGGTTTGAGCTCGTTCATTCGTTGCCTCCTATATTATTACTTTCACTTTCGAGTATTTACTCATTGTTTAAGATACAAATCGTAGAAGATGTCAACAAACAAACAAAAAGATTAATACTTGGCTCGTGACTCTTGTTTTTCATAGGCCTCGGAAATTAAGTCCCCAAATACTCATAGCATATAGTAGTAGTATTTTATTTTATATATAATCAAGAATTGATCCAATTGAGATTCACATCACATGACTTAGCATCAAATATTCCACCGGCCTATGTCTTTCCCTAGATATTATCCTCATGACGCCAATTCTTATTTTCAAAATCAAAGTTTTAATTGACGTAATTTTCTTCCGAACCCACCCTTAGAGATAAATAGTTCAAAGGGGTTGTTAAGTCAATTACATCAAGAAAAAAGACAATCTTTTAGTGTTTATATAATTTATTGAATTCTCTTTGATAAAACCGGAGTAAATAACATAAAAGAACTATACTGCATAAATAGTATAAACTATATGGACAAAATTTCTTATATGTGAACCGTTTAATTCCTTGTCATAAGGAAGTTTCTCGTGTAGTGGCATAGGGCATCCTGAATTTGCTTTTTGGTCACAATTTCAAATCGTAAGTATGATATTTTAATACCTTTTAAATTCTCTTTGTATAAATTTTGACACACTTAGTCGAACATTAATTAGAATCTAGTGTTTTGAGGCCACAAATAAGATGAACAGTCAATGTTTGGTCGTGGTCTACAATAGACAACATTAAATTCCTTCAATTCACTAATGGTTGCAAAGGGTTAAGTTTATCAGAATACTTAATGATGTTTGTTGGGCAACTAATATTTCAGATTGTGGAGAATTTTGTTATAATTGTTGTGTGCGTTTGGACATGAATTGGTTGAGATTCTTTTTAAACAAAAAAAGTGGTATTTGAAGTTGAAAAAATGTGTTTTGAAGTTGAAATTGTGTTTGATTATGAGTTGGTTGAGATTTTTTTTTTTTAAATGGTATTTGAAATTGAAGTTGAATAAATGTATTTCGAAGTTGTAATTGTGTTTGGAAATGAAAACAATTAAAATTTTGATAGTGAAAGGTTGAACTTTATTTTTTGAAATCAACTTTAAATTCTATACTTAAAGTTTGAACTTGAAATAATGAGTCAATTTAATAGACAAATACTTATTTAAAATAATCTTCAAATATTATTTCAATTTTCTTTTATCTAAATTTATGGCCAAATGTCTAGCTAACTATGCAATCAAAAAGAAAAACTTAGCAGCAACATTGCAATTCGCACCAAAGTTTGGTGTTTCAGAAGAAAAAAAAGAGTTTGGTGCGAAAAGAAGCCAACCTTATTTAGTACTTTATGCAAAAATATATGTATATAATAATCACACGCATATTTATGTACACTTTTCTCATAAGAGCCCTATTTTCTGGAATAAAGAGTTTTGGATAGGTTTACCTAGAAAAGAAGAATCTTCACTCATTATATTAGAACAATCTGTTATTTATCATATTGTCAAGTCCAGTAAAATATTCCAAAAAGTTGCAAAATGTCCAAAACAACGTGTCCTTGTCGATTTTCTGGCTCTCTAAAATGAAGAATAATAATATCAGAATAAATATATGAAATTATTGTATTTTTCGTTTGATTGAACTTTTAAATCTGGAATTAATAATTCAATATTATTTGTATCATAAATTGTGATATTATTTTTACGTCACACTCACGGTGGATAATAATTTCCATTACTAATTCCGCGAATAAAATACCAAAATGATAAAGGTGCCTTCTCCAAAACTCTTCTCCCAAAGTACTTCAAAAAGTCAAGGGTACAATTAAAAATAAAAGTTATCTCAATTATTTAGTATAAAACAAACATACTGTATATATAATTCTGACATTATTTAATTCTCGTATTAAAAGTTCCGCATTGTAATTTCAAAATAACTTGTTCACTAACTAAAACGATCCCTAACAATATACCAGATGAAGATTAATTTTTAATTGTTAGTGTACTTGAATATGTAGTAAAAACTAATAGTAATATTAAAAATCGAAGATTACTTTGATGGAATTTTCGATTTCTAGAGATTAATTGGAGCAAGAAATATTAAATTAAAAGATAAAAAGCTGTCGCAAGAAATACGAAAACATTTTTCCTCTATTGAGGGATTATATTTTTTTTTTGATAAAAAAAGTTTTCATTAAAATACATACCACGGTAATCTAACATAGAAAATGACTTACTCGCGGATCATTTTTTTACAAAAAAACATCTGTTATACAAAATATATTATTTAATTATATAATTCATGTTATATATAATTAATTTCTTTCTTATCTAGAGAAAATAATTCAAAATACCAACAAACCGAATCAACAAACATTTAAGCCAATGGTTTAATTTGCCTTTATCTTTGACAACTTTTTGTATATAATATGCCTAGGATACAGCTGGCTTTTGAGGAAAACTTAAAAGGAGCAAAAATTTCTCATTAAAACTTGTCCCTTTCTTTTTAATTCTAGCTATTTCCCAGTTTTCCCTAATGGCTAGAGAGCAAAAAATCAGAGTTAAAGTGGAGTCGCCAACTTCTGAATTTCAAGTTGAAGTGAAAGGAAGTGATAAAGTTAATGATTTGATCAAAATTGTTAAGAAAGTATGGGGAAGTGATTATATGTTACTTAGGCACAATTCTGTGGAAATGAAGAATGATCAGTATTTGTCTACATATGGTGTTAAAGATGGTTCTGTTATCAGAGTCACTGTCTTCGCTGAAGCACCATGAAATTAAATTTGTAAGTCACCAATTAAATTTAGAGTTTTTTGTGTTGGTTTAGGAAACTTTGTAATTTTTTTTTGAAGTTGTGGGATATCGATTGATGGGAAGTTTTATGTCGTGATCTTGTTATATGCATATATATAAGCGGTTTCATGGAATTCTTGGAAGTTTTTTTATGCTATAACTTTTCTTGATTATTTTGTTTTGCTAAGCAGTATTGAAAATTGAATCACATTTCTTTTACCATTACATATTCATTGAAATTTTGGATTGTAATTGGTTATATCGTAGATTTGAGAGGGCAGAATGAAGTCGGTTTTTGTGAGTTCAATTGAACTCATTGTTGTGTACTTAAACACTATGTGTCTCTCTTTATATATACGAAAAAATTAATTTATTCTGGATTTACTCACTCTAAATCTTTATTTTGCCTCTATCTAAACTAATTTAGTTGATGAACCAACTAGTTTCAGGAAACCTTTTTTCAATAGACCAATAAATTGCCCCTTTTCGTCAATCTAAAACTCAAAGGATCTGGAGAATTTTCAAAAAAACTAAAGGGGAAACGATTACTATGGCGCAGTTTATCATACATATTTGAAGCCCAATTGGTCCATGTTCATTTTGGTGAATGTCAACATGTATCAATGGCTAGAAGGACACAATTGCCACAAAATTGCTAATACCCGATGAAAATTTACGTCTTGTCGGAATCTGGCTCGTCAGTAAGGGTTTCTAACGAAGAATATGTATCTATAGCAAGAAAAATACAAAATTCAGATCTACAACCACTACTAGAAAATAGCTAATTTCCAACGAAGTTATTGCACTTAATAAAATTAATTGTTTGAAATGAAAAACTAACATAATTGTGTTTATATGTAACAAAAAATAAGAAAATGTCAGGAAATATTAAATCTGGTAAGAAAAAACGCAAATAGGCTACGAAAACCTTTTTTTTTTTTTGAAATAGATGCTACACCAATTAATTACCGTCAATTATAGCGGTGAATGCTAAGTACTTCAATTAATAGTTTGCAGGAATTTTAAAATAGGTTTAGGTTTTTCCTTTACAGACTCTTTGGTTGCTTCTTTCAGCGAGCTCAGTAGATGAGTGACTGTATTTGCTACCTCTCTCTTGGATACGGCTCCTCTCCATTTTCCTCGAGTTCTTACTTGGATGAGACACGTGTCATAATTAAAAAATAATGGTTGAGATTTAATTAAGCAAACTAAGATTTTAACCATAGTTAGAATAATTAATAAATATACCATATATTTGTTTCCAAGTATACCAATATATATATATATAACTTTTTTGAAAGAAATTAGATTAGTTCGAAGTGTTTATATAACAAACCTTTGAAGTTGTGTACGTGTCGCCGCGTTTGAAGAAGAATAGATTAATGGTAGTCCACCAGTCAAACTAATTATCACCTACCAATGTATTAGTACCAAGTTGTGCTACTAATATATTATAGTACTAGCTAGTTAAGTGATATATTTATGTAAGAATATATGGGCTAATGACTAAGTGATAAATACCATACAAAAACCACATAATCATATGCTCATTGTTTTGATATATGTATCGGGTACGAATAATACTTTTTTTTCTTATGCTATATGTGATTTTTATTCTTGGATAGAGATTAGAGGCTAATCGGCTGCTAGGAAGGCGTCGGATCATTTTCTATTATATCCAAAGAGTGTGTGTATTGTCTTTGACTAAAAAGTTATTTAACTCGTGTTTACCGTGGCATATTATATATGATGCTTTGTCCTCGAAATCCAATCCAATTAAGTTGCTACTAATCCAAAAACAAATGTTTCTCTAAATGGAAAGAAAAAAACATACTTAACAAAGATTAAGCATCTCTGTCAATTTAAATACTGATCATTTATGTAGAGAGCTTTAATAATTATAGAAAATATTATGAGTATCTTTATAGTCTTCCGGTATTCGGTACTGAAAATATACAAGGATATACACGGTATACACATACCTTGTGTATACCGTGTATATCACGAAAACCCATAACAAGTGGGAAACCGTGATATACACGATATACACAGCCGTGTATATCACTGTTATGGTAACATATTTAGTTGTATATTTTGTATATAATTAGTATTGTACACTTATCATAATTGTAGGATTCTTGTACAAATAGAATAGGGTTTGGGAGTAGAATAGGAATAGAATTTTTCATATTATGGAAATTGTAAATTGTATATATATTATTTCATTAATGAAAATAATTAAGGGATTAATTCTTTCAGGTACCTACTGGAATTTGACTAATTCATATTCATATCGCGTAGGCTCCATTAAAGGAGAAATTTTCTCTATCGGGGATTTCTCTATCCCATAATATATATATATATATATATATATATATATATATATATATATATATATATATATATATATATATATATATAATATAATATAATATAATATAATACAATACAATATAATATAAGTGGCGGATCTTCCATAGAAGTTCGATGGATCACTCAATAGTTTTGGCTTAAATTTCGTATTTGTGTTAAGAAATTAACTCCATATGTATAAATAACTTATCAAGAATCCATTAAGCAAAATGATTGTGATCTAAAATCTATAAACTTAAAATCCTGAATCCGCTCGGCTTATACGGATAAAAACCATAAACATAAAATAAAGTGAGAAGTATTAATGGCTTTAAATACTATTTGGATAGATATTCATTTGTACCTAGGAAGAAACCGTAATGGCATGATTAATTAAACCCTTAATCCCCATTCCAAAAGCCTATTAATACTTGACATCCTTAATATCCTCTCAACATTCCAAGACAACTATTATTAAATCTTCAATTCTTCCTTACCATTTTGTACAAACAATGGCTGGAAAACCAAGAATCATGAGGATCAAATTCGAGTCTCCAACCTCTGAATTCTATGCTGAAGTGAGAGAAAAAAGTACAGTGAAAGAGTTGATGAAAATAATCACAAGGGTATGGGGACATGAATACATGATAATTTATCACAAGTCTAAAGAAATGAAACGTGATCAATTTTTATCTGCTTATAATATCAAAGATGGATCTATTGTCAAAGTTCAAGTTTTTGCAGAACCTCCTCATGATCAGCCAATAAATGCTTGCACAAACAACTTCAACTTCATGGAGAACAACAAAAAATCAAATAGGTTTTCAATTCTTGGTGTCGCACCCGTTTTTAACCCCCAAACCACAAAGAAGAAGGATCCAACATGGTCACGACGTATTGGTGATTCCTAAATTAATTAAAACTTAAGGAGTTGTCACCTAATTATTTTATGGTGAATTAGGGCACCTAAATGTTAACATAAATGCTGCAAAATGAACTCCGATTAATGGTCTGCTAATCTATGAGATTATGGATAATAGTTCTTTATTATCCTAAATGGAAGGAGTTAGGCATTCTTTAAGATCCGCTAACTACGGTTATCCGGTCAAACTTAGGTTGATTATTATGCAAAGGGAAAATGCATGTTCAAATGTATAAAGTTAATTGAAAGAATGTTGCAAATAGTTAATTAAAAGATGCATTTTGACAACATAAAAATTTTACCACTTATATTCTCTTTTGAGGAGTCTCGCAAAGGTGATTGCGATTCGGAGAAATAAATTCCCTGCATAAAATCCGGAAAAAAGTATGCATAGCATTGTTTATATAATACATGCAAAATTGATTCTTTGGGATAAAAACATGCATTTGTATGGCATTGTTTACATGTAAAATTGAATTTTTGGATAAAAGTATGCATTTGTATGGCATTGTTTATAAAATACATGTAAAGTTGATTTTTGGATAAAAGCATGCATTTGTATGACATTGTCCATAAAATATCTATTTTTGGCAATTGATAGTGAGGAGAAAAGCAAATTATTTGTAATGCAAAGAGGTGATTTATATGGAAGTCATTTTAAATCGTAAATCGGATAAAAAAATAAATAAAACCTTATTTGTATGATTAATAATGTGAATAAAAGGATGACCAAATTGTTTTGAAAGTTTTAAAACATGCATGACGAGCCTAAAATAACTAAACTAGCGGCGGATTTCTAATTTTAAACTACCCTATTAATTTATCTGTTCAATGCCTAATTATTCTAAGTATCCCCATGATCGCACAAAGTTGAGTAATTAAATTACAACAAAAAAATAAAAATGGCGGAATTGAGGAATTAAAAGCTACTAGGGTGGGTGACGATGTCATCCCGCCCTATTTGTTTAGAAGTCCTGAGGCAGTAGAATGCAATGAACGTGGATGTGGGTCTTCGTTTGACAATAATCATGGTGAGTCTCATAACGAGACTCTTCGTTGCTCCCGTGCATTTCATGTAAACGAAAGAAAAGAAAATGATTAGTAGACGGAATATGAAAATATGTACATATATCCAATCAACAATTGATATAAAAAATAAAAAACAGAACCCAACAAAGGCCCAATCGAAAACTATCTATACTGTTGGGAGTTATGGGCCCTATCTCAAGGAGAAATGAGGAGAAAACATGCCCAAACTCAGAGAATCGGATTCGAGAATATACCAGGCCCACTTTCAAATATTCAATTAACATATAAGGGTTGATATACACAAGATATTTCCAAATTTACATATGATATACTTAGAAATATATAGGAATATACAACCTCGGTATACAACTGATTGATACCTAGGTCTATACCTTATATACTTTAAAGTATATCATTGCAAGTCCAAATCAGGGGAAGACAGACCAGCATGAACAGATTAAAGAATCAATTAACAGAAAGGAAGATGGAGAGATATCCCACATGATTTAAAGCAAATAACATTCACCAGCTATGCATAACAAGCAAACCCAGAATCAATAAATGGCAACACAAATATCTTAGTATGGTCCTAGTTGGCATCATCCAAACTCAAACAGACTTATTTTGACATATTCAGACCTGGGTTTGAATGAGAAATAGCCAAAGCAGGGTTCTCACGCACAACACTTAACTAGCATGCTTCATGATTTCTAATTCAAACACACACCACAAGAGAGAAACTCAGTGAACACATGCTTAAGAGACACACACAACACCACATTCTCACTTCAATTTCCTATGGGAAGGCAAACAAAAATGGTCACATCATCATTTAAATGCCAACATCTCAGGTATGCAGGGGTTTTCCCCACTTATATGTTGGATATAATGATATTTATACAAACAGAATATAACATGACCAACAGATACACTTAACAGGGGAGAAGATGAACAGTCACAAAATGACGCTCTTAAATAAGCAGGAACAACTATCATGAACTGGACACATAATCATGTTCAGGCTATATGTTACATGAGAGCATTTTTTTAATCAAGCATAGCATGGTCGGCATGATTACTAAGTAAAACTTAAAGAAAACAGCTTAAGATTCTAGGCTAACTAAAATAAATATAGAAGGATTCAATCCATCAACTTGTTTCAATATATTGGTCTACAACATGCTGACAATTATGATACTAGTAAACACACAAGAATCCAGAGTGACCAATTCAGGTTTTCACATACATATTTATAAACATGTTAGGGGAGAAGGCAAAGAAGAAAATTAGACTCTATTACATTCAAGTCACGAAGGGACATTTGGACAGCTCACATAACACATATTTAATAAAACTTCTGTCAATACTATACATGAGATTTAGGTGGATAACATCAAAATGTAGGCAAACATCCGGGACATGATCATTCATATTATAGCCCTTAAAGTGAAACAACTATATGCTAGTCATTCATACTACAAATCTCATTCCAAACAAACACACACATTAATGAAGCCAGGTTTGGACTTCAACATAGCATATTTAGACATGAAGAAACAATTGAACAAATTAATATCAGAGGGTATTCAACTAGTCATATCATAATTTTACATAAAATGTGTTGGAACTCAAATGATTCTACATACAACCAGCACCAAACTATATGCATATCACAAGACACCTATCTAGTTATCATTACAACTCTTCTCGGCAACAAGTCATGCTAAACTTAAAGATGGTGATCAATCCACACTTAGACTATGTACATATTTAAGTCAACAGGCTCGGCTATAGTCCAAATCAGAGCCATATAATCTTAGTAAGATGTTGGTATCATTTAACACGGTCATAGTGACTAAATATCTGAAATTAATAATTACACAATACTTAATACTTGCAGGACCCAATCATATATTAAGCACATAACACATTTACAGACTATTAAGCTGATTAGAACTAATCTGGGCATTTTAAACTAATACACACAACAATAAAAGTAAACTAGAGGAATTTGAACTCACTGACCTTCTCCGGGCAGCAAACCGAGGCGTCGTCTCGAATCGTCAAATCCACTCGGAGAAGTTGTGTTTATGTGATTGAAAAAGAACAAGAGCTTAAGTGTTTTGCAGCTTTGTCCAGCCAGAACCGAATGCAAAAGAGGGGATTTTTTTTTGTCCCCTGCAACACAGCCCAAAGGGCTCTATTTATAGCTGGATTTTGAGAACTTAAAAGCTAAAATTCGAAATTTGAATTCAAAGAAAAGAGGGAAAAAATGACGGTTTTTTGAGAGATGATGATAAAGGGGGTATGGATTTTTACCTTTTCAGAGTGATTTGAAAGACATGTAACCATTTGGAGTTGTTGGGGTGGAAATCCACTGATTTCTCCAATTAGTCGGAGAGTCATTTGAAGAGTTAACCTTGAACCCAAAAGATTTCAAGGTCCTTCTCTTTTGCAGACCTTTGGTCGACTGAACAAAGCTGTGACAACTTTTGTTGGCTGCAAAAAGGGGTGAAAGGATGGGGAAAAGCAGGAGAAGGTGACATGGTGGCAGTGACGTCGGTGATGGTGTTTGTCCGGTGGTCCGTTGGGTGTTGGTGAGTAAAAGGGTGTGTGAAGGTGATGCTGTTTAGGGGAATAAAATGGGTGTGGGCTGCGGGGAGTTGTGCTGGGTTTGGGTGGCCGGTTGGGCTTGGTCGAAGTTGGGTGCAAGATTTGGGCTGACAAATAAATGGGAATTATCTTAGCCAATTTAAGTAGATGAATTAATTGGTAACCAACTCAATTACCTTAATTCTTTTTCCTACATTAATTTTCAAGAGCGCATACATATATAAATTACGATACAAGTGAATTAATATACTTATTTAGTTTGAGAAAAATAGAATATTCATATAATAAAAAAATAATTAATTTAGTAATTGGTGAAATATTATAAGAGAAAATTGATCATCAATACCGACGTCGGAATATTAAAATTATTTTTTTGGTTACTTTAATTATAAAACATAATACCTAGTATTTTCAAAATTATGTGGTAATTGGTGAAAATATTCAAAATTTATTTTTTTGGAGAATTTTCAAGACTGAAAAGCATAGTGAAATTAATTAAAAATTGGCCAAAATGAAGTGTCAAAATATTTTAAATCGCAAACAAATAATCGTAAGAGGGGACAAAATTGGGTGCTTAGTTCATTGTGTTTTACTTTAGGAGGGGTATTATGCCTCTCTAGTTAATTTTATGTAATTTATTGATTGTTCCAAAATCTATGTTAACAATGATGTCGAGTTGATTAGTTGTTATTTCAGAAAGTCCTTTCTTCGTGATCCTTCAACAAAGAAAGTAATTTTCTGAAATAATAACTATTAGTTGAGTGAGCATATGAGAAATCAACCCCAATGATTCCTAGAATGAAGGTTGTATGTGCTTCAATAAAAAAGTTACAAATTGTAGCTTCCTTACTCAAGACCTTTTCTTTCCTTAAGATATAAACTTGATCAAGCACCTAATTATTTCTTCCCCGTCTCAAAATAGTTGTCATGTTTTTCATTTGTCCCTTAAAAAAATATTAATAAGAAAAATACTATTTTACCCTCTTAAAATATTACACCATGTTATTTCCCCTCAATAAATATTTAGTATAATTATATATCTATGCCAACTCCATCCAAGATGTACTCCCTCTTACCTGTTGTAATAATTACAAAGGGTAAAATGTAAAAAATTACTTAATTTTATCTTATTTTTTGAAAATAACATATATTTTGAGATGAATACTTTTAGTAAAGATGACAAGTATTTTGATACATACTTTTTTTGATAGAAAAATAATACTATTGTGAGCTTACATTCATTGCGATAAGAACATGTCGCCTAGGCTAAAATGTAAGTTTTACAGAGTAGTAGTTAGACCAACATTGATGTATGTGGCAGAATGTTGTCCAGTTAAGAACGCACACGTTCAGAAAATGAAAGTAGCGGAGATGAGGATGCTTAGATGGATGTGTGGTCATACTAGAAGAGAGATGATTAGAAATGAAGTAATACGGGATAAGGCTGGAGTTACCTCTGTGGCGGAGAAGATGAGAGAAGCGCGACTGAGATAGTTCGGGCATGTGAAGAGAAGGGGTGCGAATGCGCCAGTTAGGAGGTATGAGAGATTGGCGGTAGCAGGGGCTATGAGAGGTAGAGGTAGGCCGAAGAAGAACTGGGGAGGTGATTAGACAGGACATGTCGCATCTCCAGTTGACTGAAGACATAACCGTAGATAGGAAGTTATGGAGATCGAGTATTAGGATAGAAAGTTAGTAGGTAGTTGAGTTTTGTATGTGAGGGAGGTAGGAGGCTAGCCTTCCCATCTCTTCCTTTTCTTATTAGTAGTATTTAGGTATCGCATAGATCATTATTTCTATGTGGATATTACTTCATTTGTTCTATATCTTGATATTTTCTTACATTATTGTATTGGCTACGTCTCTTTAGCCGAGGGTCTATCGAAAACATCCTCTCTGCCTCACAAAGTAGATGTAAGGTCTGGGTACATTCTACCCTCTCTACACCCCACTTTATGGGATTACATTGGATATGTTATTGTTGTTACATTCATTGCACAAATATAACATTTGCCCTCGAACAAGGCCCAAAAATTGAAATAGAGTTGATGGGGAGGAATAATTACACCAAATCATTAAGGCTTGTTTGGTATAAGGAATAAAGGATATTCAATTTCGAGATTAAATTTGAGATGAGTTTATTGATTATTCTATGTTTGGGTGGGATAAAATTGCGGTATAACTAATGTCTAGATTGTAGTGTTGTTTTTATCCATGTGGAGGGTGAAATAACTAATACCGGGATAACTTATTTTCAACCAAACCACTCCTGAGAGTCAAATATGAGGACGTAATTGGAACTTCTCAAAAGTATAGAGGGCCAATTTGGACTCCCTCTAAACTTTACGAGGGCTCATTTGTACTTCAATCAAAATTCTACGCGCCGTCTTCTCCAAAGTCGTATAGAGCTCCACTTGCCGTCTTTGCTAGCCTCGCTGGAAAATATGGCATCAGTCTCCACTCGCTGGTAATCTATATTTGTACAGTTTTGTAATAAAATATTTCATTATAAAAATTACAAGAAATTGAGTTGTGTTGATCAAATAAAAAAACGACCCGGTGCACTAACCCATCGCTATAAGCGGAATCGGAATCACAAGGTCTATTGTACGCTTCTATTTTTACGTCTTGAACCAGTGACCTATTCGTCACATGCCATCAACTTTAATAGTGACAACCCGATGCACTAACCTATAGCTATAAGCAAGATCGGAATCACAAGATCTATTATACGCATCTGTTTTTACGTCTTGAACCAGTGACCCGCCATCAACTTTAATAGTTACTCCCTCCCCTTCGTTGTGCTGATCAAATGTCGACTCAAAAGTTTTACCAACCTGTAAAACAATTATTTCCCAAGAGACCCAGTAAAGAAATTGCCAAATTAATCTCCCTTGTTCCCCCTTGTCCTTCTTCAACTGCAAAATCTAGCTCAATTTTCTTCAAATTCCATCAAGAAAACCAAAGTATAGCCTTAGTTTTACGCTTGTTAAAAGCCCGGGAGTTTGCTGAAGCTGAGAATATATTGCATGTTGTTGCTTCTAATGATGGTATGAGGAAACCCTTTTCAGAAATAGCTTCTTTGTTGAGTGAAAATCATGTAGAACATAAAGTTATTAGGAGGGTGTTCAATATGTTATTTAGTGTTTATGTTGATAATGTGATGTTTAAGGAAAGTTTAGAGGTTTTTGAATATATGAAGAGTGTGGGGTTTGAGATGGATGATAGAGCTTGTATGGTTTACTTGCTTGCTATGAAAAAGCAAAGGCGATATGAGTAGTTGTTCGAGTTTTTCCAGAAGATGATTGAGTTTGACGTGAAAATTACAGTTTATTTGATGACTGGTAATTGATGTGTTGTGTAAAATGGGGGAGGTTTGTAAGGCAAAAGAGGCACTTATTGAGATGGAAACTAAGGAAACTAAGCCTAACACGGCAACGTACACTACCCTGCTAGCTGGTTATTGCAAGGTGGGAAACTTTCTAAAGCAGAAAAGGTACTTATTGAGATTCAAACTAAGGGAGTTAAGCCTAATGCGGTAACGTACGCTGCCCTGATATATGGTTATTGCAAGGTGGGAAATTTTTCTAAAGCAATAAAGGTACTTATTGAGATGAAAACTAAGGGAGTTAAGCCTAGCACAATTACTTACAATGCCCTGAAGATGGTTATTAAAAGAAAGGTATGATGAAAGAAGGTTTAAGGATTGTCATGATGTCCCAAATGTCTATACATACACCTCTTATGTACATCGGGAATGCATATCAGGAAAAGTAGATGCTGCTTTGAATCTTTTCAATGAGATGCCTATAAAGGGTTTAGTTCCAGATGTGGTGTCTTACACAACAATGATTTCTGTCCTATCAAAAGAGGTAGATCAAATGAAGCCTTTAGATTATACAAGCAGATGATAGAGGCCACCCGGTGTTATTACATACCCTACACTTGTGGATAGCGCTTCATGGTTGAAATTTATTTAGTGCAAGAAGTTGTTATTTACTAACTTGTAAGTCGTAACTCATGTAAATCAGATTTAGCTAATTAGAGGCATAACAGATTGTTTAGTACTTCTTCATGATGTTTTACTTGAGCAAAGCAAATTATATGGTGCAGGACATCCTGCATAAATTTGGTGTGCCTAGCTTGTTTGCCGTAAACTCAAGGTTGATATCGATTTGGGATCCAAGAAAGAGCAAAACCGCTGTTCATATTTAAGCTGCTTGGTTTCCTTCCTTCATTTTAGACAACGATCTCAGAAGACAGGAGATATATTGCCCTATGACATCTGTAAGTATTCAGACGACATTAGAATATAACAACTTTCTAAATGTTGTTTCATTACAGTCATTGATGGGAATTTCAGTTGCTTAGTGTGTAATTTCAAACTTTTGAGGCATTTGGTTCAAAATGTTTAGCTACATGTTTGTTCTTTAAGCAGTATTGCTTCCTATATTGTGTCACTCTGTAGATGCTGGTGGGGATGTATACAAATTTTAGGTTGTCACTTTTTTTGGCTGAGTGGCCCAGATCTAATCATTATTATACCAAAGAACTAATTTTTAGCATGTAATATAGAAGTTAGATCACTTTTTTAAGAGCTAATTTCCCTTCCCCGGACCCCGCGCATAGCGGGAGCTTAGTGTACTGGGCTGCCCTTTTTTTAATATAGAAGTTAGATCACTTTTATCAAAGTGGTCATGTGATTTAACAGTTAGTTACCCTCACTAGCAAGAAGAAACCAAAGTGAGGTGGACGTCATTTACTAGTTGATGGAAAAGACTTTTCAGATATTACAGCATGTTCTATTAGCGGCGTGAAAGAACAAATATAGTTAGCAACCAGCACTAATAGAGTCGCTTGTTCAAAAGCTTTGGGCCTTGATAGTTGATATGCTGTTTGACAATCTTCAATAAATGAAGATTCTGACATAGTTCTCTGCCACTTTAACCCGTATGTGAACTTTTAGATCACTTTTCTTTTCCTTTCACTCTCTTTTGCATAACTGTTTCGACTAGATACAATTTGACAGATGGTTACTAGACTTGCTGTATTCCTTATAAGCTCGTTTCACAGCTTCATCATATCAACTTTTGATAAAGTAAACAATAACAATTTTTATTAAATAATGGGACATCATTTGCCCGTATAGAAGAATTATATCGAAAAAAAGTAGAAACATTACAATAATGTGGTTTTCTACGAACAACTTCCAATCTTCTATGCTTATAGGGATCTCATGGGTGCACCAAAAAGAAATAAGGAATAAAGACTATTCCTCAGGTGTACAAAGTCTTATCTATATCCTCAAAACCTTTTCTCTTTCCATATGGCCCACATAAGTGCAAGTGGAGCAACATCCCATCTCCTGCTTCTTCTTTCCGTCTTCTAAAGTTCCAGCTGTATGTAACCTCAACCGAGTGTGGAATCACCCGCCGCAAACGAGATGCTATCCAACAATGTATAAAAAGCTGATTCACGTCTTCTCCCCAACATTTACGCATAAAGCACCAACTGACACATATAATCTTCCTCTCCTTGAATTCTCAGCCGTCAGGATCACCCTTTCGCAGCTAGCCAGCTGAACATTTACACAGCTTTCATCATATCATTTGGATAAAAGAAATGAAAATCTCACTGGGCACAGAAGATTTTTGGAATAAATATCATTTATAAGGTTTCAATTAATTGTTTCTCAGATTTCCAGATGAATGATTGTCGTGCTTGGTTCTTCTTCTTAAGTTATTTTATTTACTTTGGTGAAAGGTTAGCGTTCATCTTATTAACCAATGTTCTGCTCTATGGCCAATTTATAAGTCTGAACTTCTACCAGTTTTTCAGATGCTGCATTAATTCCTTTTAGTATATTTTAAACTTGTTTCATTTTTTGGGGGCTACCTTGTTCTTTTATCTTTTTCTTGGAGTTCCAATACATATTCCAAGTGACACAAAACTTCTCGCATGGTAGGTCGGCTTATACCATATTCTAACCAAGCATTTTTCGGCAGTCTTTACAAAATTTAGCGAAGGCTCTAGTCTTATCTTTCTTACAATACACGAATCGACCACTCTTTCCTACTGTCCTGTCCTTACCCAATTGAACTTCCTTTCACTGCAGTAAGCCAGTACTGACACGTGTGATCAATTTCTGGACCAATTTTCGATAGTCCAAAATCAGAAACTTTAGCTCTGAGATTTTCATCAAGCAATATGTTTGGAGATTTGGCATCAAGGTGGATAATTGCCTTCTGAAAAGTATGAAGACAATGAAGTCCTCTTGCTGATCCTATGCAGACTTCAAGCCTTTGTGTCCAATTCAAATTTGCAGTACTCGATCATATGCCTTCGCCATTTCCCAACCTTGGTGGTACATGAATATTCTACCTATATATGTAGAATCTAGAGCATGTAGAAGAGGTATCCACTCTACTTTTGTATTACATACGGCTCCTATAAGAAGATAATCCAATGGAGCGTCTGGCTTCATTTCAGTATTCTACATCTGATATATGGCTAATTCATTTTTGCTGTCTGAGTAGCAAAATGACTTAAATGAAGTTAATGAAAGATATTGTTGAGCATCAACGACATCGTTAGCTAGAACGTCTTCTACTGCATTGCCTACTTGGAATTTATAAACGGAAACTAATTGCATCTCATTTCCTAATCGAAGAATGTCTCTCACTAAAGACGAGATCTTCCAAGGAAACAACCCATTCCCCTTGGAATCAGTTTTTAGTATGACTTTGCAATATGTTCTTTTTTTAAAAAAAAAACATTGCAGTCCCATATGATTTGTAGACATCAGCGTGGTTGTTTACGTAAATAATCAGAAATCTTCCTTCTGCCATAATGTAAACACCCCTTCCCTGGCTATGTACTGCGAGCAAATCTAAATCTTCACCCACCTATATCTCCTCTTAAATTTCTAGTACAGATTGAGTGACCATGAATGTTTATGACTTTGATAGGTATATGCAAGTTCATCTCCTCTTTTACACCTTTCTAGTTTATCTCTTCCTTTTTCTTCTTTCCCAAGTTACAGCTGTGACATATTAAATTCTGAATATATTACGTTATAATGGGTTACCAGTTATAATGATATTTATGATAATTCAGCAAAGTGGTTGGCATAAGCTTTACTTCAATAGACATATACTAGAACACAATTTTACTGACTTGGATGTGCCATTAAAATCCTTAGTGGAATAGTAGATTTTTGGTTTCAAATGACAAATAGTCATTTTATTGTCTTTGACACACAAATGTAAATGTACTCTCTGAATGGAACTATTTGTTAGTAAAATTGAGTAGGAATGCTTCCATTTTCATGTGTAAGAGAGCTGAGACGAGTCTTGTTCATGCTGCTTCTTGATCTGAATTATGTGTCTTCAAGGGATTGGCCAACTTAAAATGCTACTACTGCTTCAGCTCCGAGTCCTCTTTCTTAGGAGGAGGCTATGCTGTTGTTTAAGCATTTCGAGAGTGCAAAATCCAGTAAGAAATATGACTAAAGTTGATACAATGAAACCAAATGGGAATCTTATTCACATTGCTTCCCATGCAAACCATGACTCGTTGCTCTCATTCACTGGTTCCGTTGGTTGTGGTGGCTTGTTGTCGGGACAGTTCAGTTGAATTTGGAAGCCACAAAGACCACTATTATTAGCATAATAAGTTTGATCATCCATTGTATCCATTTGAGCACCAACTGGGATTTTACCTTTTAAATGGTTATTGCTGACATCCAAAGTAGTGAGTTATTGAAGCTTTGTAAAGGACTGGGGAATTGGACCAGAGAAAGTGTTGTGAGACAAATCTATGCTCTCAAGACTCTCCAAATTCCCAAGAGTTGCTGGAATTTCCCCTTTAAGGCCATTGTAAGAGATGTTAAGCATCTTGAGGCCTAAGTTTGCCTAAAGAAGATGGGATTTCACCAGAAAGATGGTTTTTTGACAAGTCCAGCCAAGAGTAGATGTTGATGCTGGCACTCGATGACAGAACTTGGACTGACCTCTTCCAGTTCACTATCAGGTCAGTGTACTCAATTGAGAAGGTGAAAATGAATGAAATTGATGAGAAGGTGATTGGTGTTTCAATCATTCCAACTAGATCTCCGACCTCTGCAGGGATGCTTCCAGTGAAGCTGTTGTGTGACAAGTCAAGGATTTGAAGATTACTTAAGTTTGAAATGCTACAAGGAACTGAACCTTGTAGGGAATTATTCCTCAAATTCAAGCTTCTAAGGGTGGAGATTTCTGAGATAAAGTTTGGGAGTTCTCCTGTGATTCTGTTGTCATGAAGATCAAGATGCTCAAGCATGTAAAAATTGGTCAGATTCCTTGCCAAACTTCCCGTAGAATTGTTCCCCCCCTAAGGCTAAAATCCTAGTTTCTTGTGAAAAGGTTAGAGGAACTTCCCCGGAGAAGTCATTCAAGGATAAATCAACATATGCAAGAAAAGAAGTTGGAGCAAAAACAGGAATTGTGCCAGAAAGTTTGTTCTTTGACAAGTCCAACAGTAGCAAGCGATAAATATTGGTGACGGAGCTCGGAATTTCCCTGAGAAACTGTTCTCAGCCAATATGAGAATCATAATTGCGGTAGCATTACCCATGTTTTCTGGCAGTTCCCCTGAAAACCTGTTTCTTGAAAGGTCAAGAAGAGATAGACTCCTGGAATGGAAGAGACTAGGAGGGAGAGAACCTGTTAGATTGTTATCTGACAGGATAACAGTTCCAAGTTCCATATCTGCAAGCCACTGAGGAAAAATTCCTTCAAGCTGGTTCTTACTCAAATCCAAGTAATCAAGACTTATTTGTGAGGAAATCCATCCTGGGATCAGTCCTACAAGGCCACAAGACTGAAGGGACTGTCCAGATAACATACATTGAGGCACTATCTTGGCATTGTTGTTCCATTTCAATGCATTTCTTCCAAGAAACAGATTTTCCAGGGCCTTCATGTTGAATAACCAAGATATAGTTTCACCACTAAGCATATTTTTATCCAACTTACGAGTTTCCAACTTAGTCATGTTCTGTATTGAACTTGGAATAACACCAGTCAGCTTGTTCTTGCTCAAGGCCAAAGTAGACAGATTTGACAAGCTCCCAATCATTGTCGGAATCTCTTTTGTGAGAATGAATTTTCCCTTAAATCCAACACTTGCAATCCCTTCAAGTTCAATATCGAAAGTGGGGTTCCACCAGAAAAATGGTTGTTTCTGAGGAACAATTCTTCAATCTTGGTGAGGTTTCCAATCTCCATGGGAATGTTCCCACCAATAAAGTTGTTATCCAGCTTCAATGTCCTCAACTTTTAAAGATATCCCACTTCAGGATTCAAAACGCCAGTGAGCAAATTCCCAGTCAAGTCTCGATATTGGAGGTGCCTCAAGTGAAAAACTTGTGGAGGAATAGAGCCAGTAAAGTTGTTCTGCATTAAGTCAAGATGAACTAAATTTCCGAGATTGGCTATCCCTTCACCTGGTATTTGGCCTTGTATGTGATTTGAGGACAAGATAAGCATCATCAAAGATTTTATACCAAAAAGGGGTGCCAAAACAGAAGAACTAACCACCACAGGCTCAAGAGATTGAAGCGAATCCAGATAGAGAGCAATCACAGCTCTAGAATTTGGTCGAGAGTCACAAATGACTATCCCAGCTACAACAATCAGAGGTGGAATTCCAGTCCTCGAGTCCATAGCTGAAGAAACTGTCTGAAGAGGACGAATTAACAGCGGTATTCTCCAATAATGCAGATTTGAACTTGAGAAGGGCTTGTTTTTTATCATTTGGACAGCAAAAAGCAGCTCTAAAAAAACTGAGAAATCCCAGTGAAACAAGTAGTAGGCATGCTTTAGTCATGGTGGATTGGTTGGTTCAGGTATGATCCTCTGCCCAATTGTCAGTTGTTTTTTACAACTAAAGAATTAATGGACACATTCTGGTTCTAAAGAAAGATGCTTTTTCCCATACTAGTTGAGTCAATGGATTGTGTATGACAATGACAAATCAGTAGTTGACTAGAGTGGCATCTAGACATTGTGTAATGGTTTAGGTAAAGTCAATGAATTGAGTATTGCAGTGACTAATTCTGTGTTTCCAGTGCTATAGAGTGGTAGCTTGTCATTGTAGTAGTGGATTATGATAATGCGCATTAGTGTTTTTATAGGTGAACAATTTTGACTGGTTATCTCTCAGCAATGGAAATTCCACCCAAGTTAGAAAAGCTTATAGCATGCTGATAATTCTTTATAGGTGTAATTTTCAGTCACCTTTATGTTTCAGAAACTGGCACTTAGCCCCTTCAAATTTGAGAAAGTGGCAGATACATCCTTTTTGTGTAAAGTTGAAGGACATTATGGCCATTTTAGTACTAATAATAAAGTAATTATTTATAAAGTGACCCCTTAGTATTTGTAAAGAGACACTACTCATATTTCTATTTTTATATATGTGGCCAATATATTACTGATTCATTAGAGATTAGCAATGTCTAACCATCTAACTTTTGGGATCAATTCAGACAACAATTTTTTTTAATTTTAGAAGAATAAAATCTACATATTTGAAAACTACATAAAATTAATATAAGTTTGGGGGCTTTGGTGAATGTAATGCTTGCTTTCTTATAATATTGATTCCTACTGTGGTGCAAATTTACTGTCTATCTTTCTAATTAGTTTGTGTGTGCACTATTTTCCTCTCCCCTTCGTGGTACAGAAATCAGCAATACATCAAGGGAAATCTCAATGGTGTCACAAGCTGTTAAAAAGTGCCGCGGAAATGATAATTCATAACACCTTAATGAGAAGATACAATCTTAATGATGCTTTGAATATATTTGTTCTTCAAGGTGCTTTAATTTAGTACCAATAGTGTTGCTAGATGTTACACATGATACCATCAAACTGATACTAGTGTTACTGTTTGCATTTTTTCAGAAAAAGTATAGAAAGAAGATTCAATTACAGTTGAGGGGAAGGGCAAACTGTAAACTCTGAAGAGATTTTTGAAAGAGAAGTGTTGATGAAGATGCTGAGCTACAAGAAGGTGAAGACAAATGTTAAATCGAAGAGGAAGTATAGCATGAATACTGCGTTTATTCACCCAAGCTCATCTTTCCAAAACTATCCCATCCTCTAGTGATACTTCGATGTCTAGGCAGCCACATTCTAATGATTCTTGATGTTGCTATGTTACTTTACCATGAGGAAGCTGAGAAAAATTACGTTTGTTTTGTATGTTGGAAAATTTAATGCTTTACATATGAATATTATGTGATGTGAAATGATGACATTCGTAATTTTTGTTGAATATATATGAATCTTGTGTGACTTGAAAATCTTATGTGCATTTTGGGAATACTTTTTGTAAATATATGTATGCATAGAAATTGCTATAATGTAATGCACATTAAAAAGAAGTAAAACTAATTATGTTTTGTTGACTTAGCAAGGGACTTTTCCCTACCGAATATTAGTCAACATTTGTTATTTACTTGAAGTCGTCAACTGAAGATAAATTCAGATTACAGGCTTAGTAATCCACATAGTAGTCAACATTTTGTTATTTACTTGAAGTCAACTAAAGCTAAATTCAGACTACAATCATGCTCTCCCCAAAAAAAAATTTGAAGAGAAGTTTACAGGAATTGCATGTGAGTTGATAAGTTTATTGTTAATTAATAAAGATTTATAACATGCATTCAGAAATTCAATATAAACACTGATTGCGAATAACTTTTTCCCTCCGAATTTCTTTCTTTTCAAAAGAAATAAAGAGGGAAATTAGACAAGTTGACACATCTCATGGTTGTTGATTTAGAGGTACAACCCCATTGGCTTTTCTTTTTTCTTATTCTTCTTCATGATTTTTTTTTTCATTTTCTTTCCTTACAATTTTGTAGTCTTATTAGTATTATATAAATAGGGCATAGTCTTAGCTTTTGCTCTTCCAATACAGTTGAGACATTTCTATGTATATATTTGTTGAGCTTTTCACAAAAAATGACTTATTTCCTTTCCATTTCTCTTGGTTCAAGACAGCTTTGTTTCTGCAACTGGTCCTTCATTTGTTGAAGGCAAACTATTTCTCCATTAATATTTCTCTTACTTAACATAATTGATATATCACACAATTTTATAGCTGTTTTACCAGCAACATGTAATTTTTGTATGTGATTTTGATCTCTTTCCATTGTTCAAAACAGGCTGTTGGAGCTAGACAGTACCATGGAAGTACCAGACAACATGTCACTGAAATCAGAAGGGTATAAACCGATTTTCGTTTAATGAACAAACTTATTTGTACTTCATTTGTTCTTGTAAACCATAGAATGATGATCAGATACAAGTAGGAGATTTAACTTATATGCACCGATAGCATATATATTTTTTACACTGTCAGCGTTTAGGGGTTAAATTCATGTTCTAAAAGTAATCCTTAATCTTTGTGGCATTTGTGTTCTGAGGGACACAGTAAAAGAAGCAATCAGGACAAAAAAAAAATCTTAAATTTTATTATAAACGGCAATGGAAGTTGGGAAATATTTCATGCCCAAAGAATTCCCCAAGTTCTATAACATTCAGAGAATTTGACATTGCAACAAGGCAATAATGATCATATAAGAAAGAACCCCTTCTATATGGGCTATTTAACATATGTCTCCCATTCTAGAAATTAATCACTTAAATACCAATATTCTTTTACTCTGATAAAAAATATTAAATCTATCATAGACAGCAGAATATTCATTCTGTCAATTACGCATTCAGAATAAAAGAAAGAACAAACTGAACAGAAATGCAAATTGCGAAAGACAATATATTTACTTTCTCAAATAGCAAGTCAACGAAATGCTACTAACATTAACAACAAATTCTGGAAAAGAAAAGGCTCTTGGCTATTCTAAAACTTTTCCAAGAGACAATGTGTGAAAAAAAATCAATCAATTACATGCCTTAATCCTAAACTAAAACGCGTGTGATTCATTCTATCGCGGTGATCAGACCAAATATAAGTTCCTAATATCCCTAGCACAACAATGTAATCCCCTGAAAGGATGACTACTAAGAAAACTGGCAGCAGGACCACAAGCCTCCAATGTTGTTGATGATCCACCATTGTATAGAAAGAATGGATCTTTCAGTAACTCTTCCGCAGACGGCCTAACAGATACGGGAAGCATACACTTCTCAATGATATCTTTCACTCTGGGGTCCTTTACCTTTTCGAGCGATTTAGGCTTAACACCGGTGTACACTTTCTTAAATATCTGAATCCCATTGCTGCATTCCATATACGGATATTCACCAGTAACCATTTCAAGTAGACACATCCCGAATGCATATATATCTACCAGCTCGTTGTATTCCCCGTCGTAGCACTCTGGAGCCATGAATTCAGGCGTACCCTTAGCGTCTTTCTCTTTCACCAAATCACCCTCCGTAAGACAAACTGCCAACCCGAAATCTCCAAGCTTGAGTTCCTTCCCACCACTATCAACAAACACATTGTCACATTTAATGTCTCTATGAACAATCTTCGGGCTCTGACTATGGAGAAACCTCAAACCTTCAAGAATCTGCCTGCCCCAATTCTTGATACTCCCCAAATTGACACCAATGCCATTATCATACTTGGACATGTATTTTTTCAAGCTGCCCGAAGGGAATAACTCTGTGATCATGTTTAGGGTTTTGGACTTGGTATCAAACCAATATTTGAAACACTTGATAACCCTTTCATGGTCTAACGACTTCAACATAATAGCCTCAACAAACAACTTTTCGGGGTCTTTTGAAACTTCATCTTCTCCGTAATAAACGATTTGGTTCCACGCAACTTCTATTTTTTCAACGCGATCGTAACCTATGTACACTTCTTTGGAAGCACCTCCACCCAACATTTGATCATATCTAATATACCTACCACATGGAGATTTCTCTACAACTCTGTATAACTCGTAACCCATTATTAGCTTAAATTGAAGCTTTGAAGAAAACAGAGTAACCTGAAAAAGATCAATGGAGTTCAGAGAAAGCTTCGATTGCAGCTGAGAAAGAATCCATCACCAACATGAATTTCTTCTTTGATAGCTTCATATTGGACATTGAGGGGAAATTCTCTGATTAACACACTAAATTGAAAGAAGGAAAGAGGTGATGACAAACCCTAGAAATTGGGTGAAATTTATATAGAGAAAAAAAATTCTCTAATCCGGGTCCAAGTGAGATTCGGATTAATGAGAATTAAGAAAAAAATTCCCTCCTAATTATAACAGGATTCGGATTGTGAAAAAAATAATTTATTACTACTACTTAATACTTATATTATAAGTCTTCTCTCCTAAGAAAAGGTTTCTTTTTCTTTTTGTGTGGGGTCAACCAAAGAGTGATATAAGCATTACAGAATTTATTAATTAACAAAGGTTCTTTTTTGGGCAAAGGGTCAAATATACCCCTCTATTTATTTTATTTGCTAATTTTATTATTTGTATGATTGTGAATAAAAATACGTCTGCCGTTTTCAAACTTTACACGTATATCCCTATTTGGATGGAACTCAAATTCTCTTAAATTATTCAATTTCAAAAAAATTACATATTCTTTTTGTTGATCCGCTCCGACCCGCCTATTTTGAGGTTTTTCATGGAGAAAATAATAAAGAAGCAAAAACACACGTCCAAATGATAAATCCAAAATACATCTCAAATTTCACCTTTAACCAAAAGTTGATTTTTACTTTAATGTAATTTAATTGTGAAGCTGATTCCTCCATTTTCTTCCACAAACGAAGTTATACGCCCTATTATTTTTTTCTTCCTTCTACTTTGTTCCAATTGTTACACCATTTTCAATTCGAAAAATCAGGAAACTTAGATTTTTAACATTTTTTTGTGTAAGTCATCATCAACTGGTTTCTTAATCTTTCAAATTGATATGTGATTTTGGGTTTAGGAGTCATTTAAATCGTTGATTAATTTGTTGGTTCTATTTTTTTCTTAATCTCTATGTTTTGTTCAGTAAAGTTTCAAACTTGGTGGGTCATGCAGTGTTTTCTGTATGGTTGATTTTTTGGATTAGTTTATTAAAGATATATGGTTTACTCTGATTTCATTTGCCTTTGAAATGCTTTGATTCTTGTTTTGTGGGCATTAAGCTATATTAATTTAAGGGCACAACTGATTTCGAATTTGATGTCAATGATAAGTATTCATTGTAATTTGTAAAAGATACAGATTTCAGATATTGAATCTTACATTTGTTTTTATGAAAATTGAATGTTGAGACTGAAAAAAGTTGATTGCGACAATATGCAGGTAGCAAGTAACTAATTAAAGTTTAATTAAGAATAAAATGGGAACGAAATTAAAGCACAAAACACCAAAGTCAGTTAGCACTAAAATGCTGTGGAAATAAAGAAAAAAGAGTTGCACTACAACGCCTAAATCACTTGCATTTCTATGAAGCGAATGGAAATATGAAAAAAATAATCAACTTTTGATTAAAGTTGAAATATGAGGTGAGTTTTGGGTTTATTATTTGGGTATGTGTTTTTACTTTTTTTTTTTAATTTCTCTATGAAAAAAGCTTAGTATAGACTGGTCGAGCGGATCAATAAAAAAAGTGGGTAATTTTTTTAAAATTAAATAATTTAAGAGAATTTGAGATTTTCATCTAAATAGACATAGAAGTGTGAAGTTTGATAAATAAACGGAGACGACTTGTTTTTTTTTCTACATAAGCGTTAACCTCTTCCAACCATAACCTCGCCGTCTTCCCCAATTTCAATAGAAACAAAACTACACCTTTTACGCAACCATAATCTCGCCGGAAACCGAACTCCGATACTGGAAAACATGTCATCAATCTCTCCCCTCCAGTAATAAAGGTAATCTCCTTAAAAGCTCAAAACTTCCATAGTAAAAAATAAATCTTTATGCTCAAATGACTCAAAAGTTTTATCAAACTTTAAAACAACTATTCCCCAAAAAACCAAATCAAGAAATTGCTAAATTGATTTCCAATACCCTAATAAACTTCAGGTGTACAAATGAAATACCCCCTAATTTAATTTCCAAACTTAACCCCCAAGTTACCCATCATGTTCTTTCAAACCCAAATGTCCCTATACAATCCTGTTTAACCTTCTTCAAGATTCTCCAAAAAAATCAATCTTTAATTCACCAAAAACCCAATCTTGAAACCCATATAGCCTTAGTTTTGCGTTTGTTTAAAGCCAAGAAGTTTGGTGAAGCTAAGAATATATTGCATGTTGTTGCTATTGATGATGGTATAAGGAAACCCATTAAAGAAATAGCTTCTTTGTTGGGTGAAAATCATGTAGAACATAAAGTTATAGGGAAGATGTTTGATATGTTGTTTAGGGTTTATGTTGATAATATGAGGTTTAAGGAAGCTTTAGAGGTTTTTGAGTATATGAGGAGTGAGGGGTTTGAGATTGATTATAGAGCTTGTATGGTTTACTTGCTTGCTATGAAAAGGCGAAAACGATATGACTCGATGATTGAGTTTTTCGAGATGATGGTTGAATTTGATGTGAGGATTACAGTTTATTCGATGACGATGGTGATTGACGGGTTGTGTAAAGTAGGAGAGGTTAGCAAGGCAAGAAAACTCATGGATGAAATAATGGTTAGTAAAGGGGTGAAACCAAATACGTATACTTATAATACATTATTAGATGCTTATGTGAAGAAGTTGGATTTTGTGGCTGTGAAGGAGATTTTGGGGACGATGGAGAAAGAGGGGTTGGATCTCGATGTGACAAGCTATACTCTTTTGATTGACGGTTATTCTAATTTTGGCAATCTTAAAGAGGTTGAGAGGTTGTTTAGGGAAATAGAAGGGAAAAACATAGAGCCAGATGCTCATTTATACACCTCTATGATTAGTGGTTGTAGTAAGTTAAGTAATGTTAAAAAAGCATTTTCGTTGTTTGATGAAATGGTGGAGAGGGAGCTCGTTCCGAATGGTCACACATATGGAGCTTTGATAAATTGCTTGTGCAAGTCTGGACAGATGCAAGCAGCTGAAGTTTTACTTAATGAGATGCAAAGTAAGGGGATTGACATAAGTCGAGTTATATTTAATACAATGATGGATGGTTACTGTAAGCAAGGTAATATAGATGAAGCGTGGAAGCTTCAGAGGATTATGGAGGGAAAAGGACATGAGTCTGATGTATATGTTTATAATATAATTGCCACTGGATTGTGTAAGTTATATCGACGTGAGGAAGCAAAGACATGGTTGTTCTCGATGGTGGATCGAGGCGTAGCTCCAAATGAAGTTGCTTATACAACTTTGATTGATATTTATTCTAAGGAAGGAAATTTTGTTGAAGCAAAAAGGACTCTTCGTGAGATGGAAACTAAGGGAGTTAAGCCTAATACGACAACGTACAATGCCCTGATAGATGGTTATTGCAAGAAGGGTATGATGAAGGAAGCATATAAGCTAAAAGTTGTTATGGAATGTAATGGCCTGATACTTGATCTTTATACACACACCTCACTTGTACATGGGGAATGCATATCAGGAAAGGTAGATAATGCTCTGAAACTTTTCAACGAGATGCCTACAAAGGGTTTAGTTCCAAATGTGGTGACTTACACAGTAATGATTTCTGGCTTATCAAAAGAGGGAAGATCAGATGAAGCCTTCAGACTATATGATGAGATGATAGAGGCAGGACTTACACCTGATGCTAGTGCATATTCTGCTCTTGTGGGCAGTCTTCATGGTTGATTTTTATTTTGTGTGTGAACTGTGAACTCAAGTAAATCAGATTTAGCTAATTGGAGATATAACAGATTGTTGAATATATCCTCCAGATGTTTTACATGACAAGGAATATATCGCAGGACATTCTCAGAGATTCAATGTGCCTGGCTTGTTGCTTGTTATTGCAGATCTTATATTGTCCTTGGACATGGTCTGCCATAAATGCAAGATTGACATTTACTTAAGATTCAAGAAAGAGCAAAAGCACTGGTCAAGATAGTCAGATTTAAGCTGCTTGAATTCCTCTTATGATTTTAGTACAATGATCTTATGAGAGAGGATTATAGAGCTATGATAAGTTTTGTTTTGTTACGTGGTCATGATGAGAAAACCACTGCTTAGTGTATTATCTCAAACTTTGGAGGCGTTTGGTTCAAAATATTCTGCTAGTTTACATGTTTTTTCTTTAAGCTATATTGCTTCCTTTATCGTCCAGTACAATATTCTCTTGAGAATGGAAGAACTGGAAGAAAAGAAGTGTATCACCATGGAGATGCTAGTGGATGATGGCAAGTTTGTAGGTTATGTCACGTTTTTTGACTGAGTGGTCAGTTATCCTCACAAGGAAGAAGAAAAAGAGAACGTTGTGAGATGTGTTTCTTGTACCAGATGATGAAAAAGACTCTTTCTGATATGCAGTGTGTTCTAATACTGGGGTGAAAGAATAGATATCATGTGGCCCTTCTCATTATTGTGGCTTCTGAGGTACAATATCTATGCAGCACCCAGTCCAATTGTTTATAAGTTAATATGGCGATGACCTTTGTTCCTTGACTTGGATTTGACACAAGCACACTTGTCAAAGTTGCTGATGCTCTGTACTGATTTATAGCATTGGTTTCTTTGTATTTTACCAGGAAAGTGATAAACTGGCTATAAATGTGACTTTCTCGTACTTGTTATCGATATTCTACTTTCATAATCCCTGCTGAAGCAGATTCTCCAGGAGAGATCATAACCATTTTTGAAGTTGTCTGAACTTTGTCAAAAACTTGTTTGGTTAAGATCGCACAAAACATTTGCAACAACAACAACATACTCAGTGTTATCCCAGAAGTGTGGTCTGGAGAGGTAGAGTGTACGCAAACCTTACTTCTACCTTGGGAGATAGAGAGACTGTTTCCGATAGTTACAGAACATTTGCCACCCTTAAGAAAACTACGACTCTCTATGCATGTTTTCTTTTTGCACAAAATATTTTCTTCAAGAATTGTCCATACGCTTAGTAGCATTGGCGGAGCCACATCATCGAAGGGGTGTCCCTTCGCCGAAAAATTACACTGTGTAGCTGGGTAAAAAATTCTTTTTTTATGTATGTATACTATATATTGACTCCTCTTGACTTCTTTATATTTTGACACATCTTAATGAAAATTCTGGCTCCGCCGCTGCTTTGTAGCTTCAACTTCTTGCACCATCATGGGGTCATCTTATATATCTGTCTGTCATCATTGGAAATGACTATTTTATGCCTATATCGGTTTGGTTTTGTATTCGAAAAATATAAACCGAATAAAAATTATTTTTTTAAAATCGAATATAACTTTAAAAAAAAAATGATATGTTCGGTTTATATGCCGAACGTATCGGATTATATCGGTTTTTTCTAGTGGGTCGGGCCGGGTCGGGTTGAGTATTTTTTTTTAAAAAAAAATTGAATTTCCAAAACTGAAATTGACATTTACACCTACACTATCATGAAATTTCGATGTTGAAATCTATTGTGTATCGTGAGATGTTTACTAAAGAAAAAGGAAAATTAGAAATCGATTTGGGGGAAACACAAATTGATTGGGAAAAAGGACGCATTTCTAAAAATTGGTTGCGCCAAACCGCCTTACGGTAGTTTGACCGGCCAGTCTCGAAAAAATAAGCAAAATAAAAAAAATCGGGTAAAACGAACATCCGAGCGCAGAGTTATGACCATTTAAAGTTTTATCAATTTAGAACTACTTTTTCTCCCTACATTTTATGTCAATGCTTCCGTGATATGTTATTCAAGTTCATGCCGCATGCGACTTCCATAAAAGCTTCATAGATTAGCTTCAGTGTCTATGATTCAAGAGATAGTAGTAGATTTTCGGTTCGGTTCGTATCCAAAATTAAAAAACCGAACCGAATCACTAAATCCTGATTCGGTTCGGTTTTTCAAAAAATTGGTTTTTTTAAAAAAAAAATGAGAAAAAACCGAACCGAATTTCGGTTCGGTTCGATTTTTTCGGTTCTCCGGATTTTTTGCCCACCCCTACTGTCCAGCTTACCGCCCCGACTCTCCCGACCCCCCTTATAAAAAATGGTAGCGGGTTCGAATATGTCTTGTCCCGCCTCCCATCCCGACACCGCTCATTTGCAACGACCATGGTAGCGGGTTCGAATATGACCATTTTTATAACGACCATTTTGCCCCCACCTAAGGGTGGCCAGTGGGTCGGGCTTGGGACCGTCGGACCGGGTTTGGCGGGATCGGGTCGAGGTGGGACGGGGGAAAGGGCGGGATTGGGTCGGGTCGGGTCAGGTGGGATCGGGATAAGTGGGATTTGCCGAAGTCCCGCCCCGATCTCGTCGGAATCGGGATCCCGGGCGGTTTTTTTTTTCTCACTTAATTTTAAAAATAACATATATATAAAAAAATTCAATAATTAAACAAGACAAGATAGTGTAATAAAACATCCCAATACTGTTTTTGTGCCTCTTATATTATTTAACAGACATATGATTTTTTTTGTAATACAAATACAATTGTCAAAATTACAATTTTGTTGTGTTGTTCAAAAGTTGCAAATTACATAGTAAAATTGCAATTAAAAAAATTACATTCTGAAAAAAACCTGTTCTAGTTTCTTGATAATTTCTTGTGGTTCTTCGGTTGGAATTGGTATTTGTTGGTCAAATTGCTCCACGTCGCTTCCACCACATTCGGATAAGATTTCGTTGTAGTTTTCATCTTCTTCTTCGTTGATCTCCGGTTGACCGCACCTTCTCCGCTCGTATCCAATCTTTGAATAATACTACAATCTCCAAGCTGTCTCCGACTAATGAGTGTATGTGCTCTCCTATTTGATATCTGCCGGCAGAAAAAGCGCTTTCAGACGCCGTTGATGATGCTTGAATGTTCAAAACATCTCGGGCCATCATTGAAATTGTCGGAAAGGTCTTCTCATTCCCCCACCAGTATTTCAGCAAGTCTTCACGTCCTTCTTCATTGAGAACTGATTGGTACGGTACAGAACCCTGCAAAACAAAAATATCAAACTCGCTAATTTGGTTAGTAGCGCTACGGCCGCATATTTTATTTTTTAGGCTTTCAATACTAGCCGTAGAAACAACATGTCTTTTGTGAGGTTGTGTTGAAGAAAAGGAAGATGGTTTGGAAGCCGATAGGTTACTAGCACTTTCTTGTTGGTAAAACCTATATACTTTTTTGCATTCGTCTTATACGCTAGACAACACTTCTTCTTTAGTTTGTTCAATAGGCGGTGGGTGATTTGGATTTTTGGGACTTGGAGGTGGTAGTACTTCTATACAATCGTAAATAGTTTCAATAAGTGATTTAGTACCGTCTATTTTAATAGTCGAATTTAATACAACAACAATAATATAAATAGTGGGAATAGGAATAAAATATTTTTTTATTTTGATAAACATTTTTTAATAGCTGCCTTATAAGCTGGGTTTTCCATATATTCACTATGTAATAAAAGTATTAGAGCTATATAAAACAACATAGTTGAAATAGTAGGATAATATATACCGGAACAAAAGAATTTCTCTAAAAATACAATAAGTTCATAATTTTTCCCCCAATCGCTATCTACAATCATATCATCTGGATTTTGATTATGAGAGTTAAAAAATAAAGTTATAGGTTTTCTATAGTCATAAACAACAAGTAATTGCTCGTATAAAGAATTCCACCTAGTGTGTACTTCTTCTGAAAATTTTCTATAAGGTAGTTGGCAATCGTGACAAGTTTTTTTATATTCTTTTCTTCATTGTATTCTATTATTTTTAAAAATAAAGTTTATAGCAAATTGTATTTTACTAATAATGTCTTTAAAAGTGATAGATCATCATTTACAATTAAGTTATATATGATATGGAAAATATGGAGTTAAACTATTTTTTAAAATTGTAATTGCGTAATTGTTAGAAGAAGCGTTATCTAATGTAATAGTCATAATTTTATCAGTTATTCCGTAATAATCGCACACTTGATAAATATTTTCTGCAATAAAAGTATCAGTGTGCTTATCATCTATATATCTATACGCTAAGATATGTTTTTGCATAGACCATTTATAATCTATCCAATGACAAGTTACCATTAAATAATCATGGCCGTTAGTACTACGACCTATATCAGAAGTGATAGCCACTTTGCCGTTAAAATGATATAATGAATAAGGTAAATACTGTTGATATTCATGTGCGAATTTAAATACATCTCTCTTAACAGTTGATCTAGGAAAATCGTTAAAAATAGAATTATACATATCTCTAATGTAATGAATAAAATCGGGAGATGAAGGAAATGAAAAAGACAAACCTTCCATAACAACTAATTTTGCTATTGCTTCCCTATCTCTATGTTTATCGTATTTATGGCCTACAATTCCCCCCGTCATAGGGTTAATTTGACCCTGTACTTATTCCGGGACAATATGTGAACCTTGTCTCGATGGAGCGGACGTTTGCGCACCTGGTTTTGAAGCCTCGTATTGGGCATACCTAGCAGGATGAGACCTTGATATGTGTCTCATTAAACCCCCCGTCCCACCTTGACCTTTTCCAGTTTTAAATTTTAAAACATCTTTACAAATTTTACATCTAGCTACTTGATTCTCAACGTCTCTATAAAAAAATGTCCATGCATCTGATTTTAATGTTCGTTTTGCTGGACCTCGTCTCATACTAGGGGCAATAAGAGACATTTCGGTTGAACGTGCACTAGTGGGTGTGTTGTCATCTACATTAGTGGGTGTATCATCTAGATCATCGTCTAAATTAAAGTCTTCTTGAGTTCCAGAAAATAGCTCATCGTCTAAATCTAATGGTATTGTAGGAAAATGTTCAGTATCAACAAAATCATCCTGTGTAGGAATAGGATTCTGTCTGTCTAGAAATAGGACCCTTGCCCTTGTTGCCCCTACTAGAAGAAGCATGACCCCTACCCCTAAGCATACGTTTAAATCCTTCCATTATAAATTTATAATTACACTAATAAATAATTAAAGTAACTGAAATTAAGTGTGCTAAATAAAATAAACAGATAATAATAATTTAATGAAGGAACGAATGTACCAAACGTCGACGTAACGTCGACGTGTAATCGAGAGGTTGAAAATTGAAACTTTGCTCGATGGAAGATCCTCAAGCTAGTTGCCAACTTCACTCCCAAATGAATAAATAAAATTGAATATTTAGTAGACAATGTAGACTTGTAGATAGATAGATTGAGAGGTTAGAGAGATTGTAGGAAGATTTATGAGAAAGATGAAAAGAAAATGAGGTATTTATAGTTGAGAAATTGGGTTAACGTGTAAATATAATAACTTATGGGTTAAAAATAAAAATTAAGGAGGTAGGGGGGTTGGGGGAGGGGGAGGCCAAAAATGGTCTTTGCACAAAGGTTAAAATGTAAAATGGTCGTTGGTGCAACATTTATTTTTGCAAAAGGAGAGGTTTTGGGCGGGATCGGGGCGGGACCGGGATCGGGTCGGGACTGGAGGGCCTGGGCGGGCCAGGATGGGTCGGGATGACCATGTCCCATCCCGGTTCAAGTCCCGATACCGCAATTTTTTTAAATAGTCGGGTTTGGGGCAGGATCGGGGCGGTGTTGCGGTGGGACCGGGCCGACCCGACCCACTGGCCAGCCATACCCCACCCCATAAACTCCCTACCCCCTTAATATTTATTTTTAATCCCTAAGTTAGTATATTTACACTTTAACCCTATGTCTCAACTATAAATACCTCATTTTCCTCTTCATTTTTCTCACAAATCTTCCTACAATCTCTCTAATCTCTCTCTCTCTATCTATCTCTCTACAAGTCTACATTGCCTACTAAATATTTTATTTTATTTGCTTATTTATACCAAAGCTAAAAAATTGGGAGTGAAGTTGACAACTAGATTGAGGATCATCTATCGAGCAAAGTTTCAATTTTCAACCTCTATTACACGTCGACGTTTGGTACCTTCGTTTCTTCTTTAAATTATTATTGTTACTTAATTTTAATTATCTTTCTGCCATCTGTCTTTCCCTTCTCTCTCTTCTCTTAGCAAAGGTAGGTTCAAATCAAACTTTTGGCAGAGAAGACTTCGAACTTTAGAGATAAAAAGAATAGTCGTACTTAATTTCATTATCTTTAATTATTTATTTGCATAATTATAATGAAACGAATTGGACATTTTATTTCTGGTAGAGGTACTAGGGGTAACAGGGTGCATCTTCTAGTAATCTTATTCCTAGTCCTGATGATTTCACTCATGTAGGTGGAAATGATATTAATATACCATTAGATCATGAGGTATATTCTGCATCTGAACCAGACTTTAATTTTGAAAATGAATTAGACGATAATGTAGATAACACACTTACTAGTGCACCTCTACCTCAGGCTCAGACTGAGTCTCAGCCTGAAACTGAAACTGGAATACCTCATATTCCTCCTAGTATGAGTCGAGGCCCAAGACAACGAAAATTAAAATCACATGTATGAGATTTTTTTTGATAAGGACATGGATAATGAACTAGCTAGATGTAAAATTTGTCAAGATGTTTATAAATTTAAAATCGGAAAAGGTCAAGGTGAGACAGGAGGTTTAATGAGACATGTAGAAAACTCTCACAAAGCAAAAGGTATAACCAATAAGTGGCTGAAAAATCGGGTGTGTCAATGCCTTCTGAGTCGGGACAAAGTTCATATAGTGTCCCCGACCAAGTACAGGGTCGAATTAACCCGATGATGGAGGGAATTATAGGTCATAAATATGATAAACACAAAGATCGGAAAAATATAGCAAAATTAATTGCGGTGGAGGGTTTGCCTTTTTCATTTCCTTCCTCTACTTGTTTTATTCATTACATTAGAGAAACGTATAATCCTGCTTTTAACGGTTTTCCTAGATCAACTGTTAGAAGAGACGTTTTTAATTTGCACATGAATATCAACAGTATTTACGTTATGCATTATATCATTTTAATGGCAATGTGCCTATCACTTCTGATATAGGATGTAGTACTAACAGTAACATGTAATTGGATTGATCAGAATTGATCTATACAAAAACGTATTTTAGCATATAGATATATTGATGATAGGCACACTGGATCTTTTATTGCAAGAAATATTCATGAATTTTGTGAATATTATGGAATAACTGATAAAATTATGACTGTTACATTAGATAATGCTATTTCTAATGATTATGCTGTAAACCTTTTAAAAACTCGATTAACTTCATATTTTCCCGATAATTTTCATATAAGATGTGCATGCCATATTTATAACTTAGTTGTAAAGGATGGTCTAAAACTTTTTGAAAACATTCTTGATAAAAGTAGAATTTTCTATAAACTTTATTTTTAAAGTTAATAAAATACAAAGATGCAAAGAGTATAAAAAACATTGTCATGATTGTGGATTACCTTATAGAAAAATCCAGAAGAAGTAGCGACTAGATGAAATTCTCTATATGAACAACTATTTGTTGCTCACGAGTATAGAAGACCTATAACTTTATTATTTAACTCTCATAATCAAAATTCAAGGGACATGCTTGTAGATAATGATTGAGATTTTTTTTTTAGAATTTATTGAATTTTTAGTGAAATTTTTTCTAGCTACTAAAGAATTTTCTTGTACTTATTATTCTACTATTTCAACTATGTTATTTTATAGAGCTCTAATATTTTTGTTACTTAGTGAATATATGCAAAAATCATCTTACGCTTCATCTATTGAAAAATGTTTATAAAACTAAAAAAAAATACTTTTTTCTATTCCCACTATTTATATTATTGGTGTTGTATTAAATTCGACTATTAAAGTAGACGGTTGTAAAGCACTTGTTGAAACGATTTATGAAAGTATAGAAATACTTCCACCTCCAAATCCAACAGACCCAAATAAAGAACCAACTCACGAACCAACTAAAGAAGAAGTTACGTCTAGCACACACACTGAATGAAAAAATATATATTACCAAGAACAAAGTGCAAATAATCAACCGACTTTTGTACCATCTTCTTGTACTTCGCTGCAACCTTATGAAAGACATGTTGATTCTGCCTCAAGTATTCAAGGCCTTAGAAATAGAATGTATAGTGGTTCAACTTCTTCACAAATTAGCGAGTTTGATGTTTATGTCTTGCAGGGTGCTATACCGTACAAAACAATTGTCAATGAAAATGAACGTGAAGACTTGCTGAGATACTGGAGGGAGAATGAGAAGACATTTCCGACAATAGCAAAGATGACTCGAGATGTGTTGAATATTCAAGCGTCATCAACAGCTTCGGAAAATGCTTTTTCTGCTGGAATATTTCAAATAGGAGAGCATAGACACTCATTGGCGAGAGACAGCTTGTACATTGCAGTTTTATTCAGATATTGGATTAGAGAGCGTAGGAGGTGCGGTCAATCAGAGATCAACGAAGAAGGCGACTACAACAAAATCTTGTCCCAGGGAGCAGGAAGCGACGTTGAACAATTTGACCAACAACTTCCAATTCCGACAAAAGATCCTCAAGAAATTGTGAGGAAATTAGAAAGAGTATGGTTGACTATGTAAATTTTTTAATGACAATTTTATTATGTGATTTGCAACTTTTGAACAACGAAACAAAGTTGCAATTTTGAAATTGTATTACAAAATAAATCATATTTCTATTAAATAATATAAGAGGCACAAAAACAACCTTGAGATATTTTTATTCACTATCTTGTTCAATTATTGACTGGAGAAGACGGGTGGATTATAGGTCTAGGGTAGGGGCAAATCGAAGGCCCATCGGGATTGGGCATGGACGAGCCTAAGTGTTTAAACATATATATTTTTAAATTAAATGTCTAAAAAAATATTCCTAAAATCCCGCAACCCGTCCCGTCCCCCCAAATCCTGGCCTCTCTTCTGGCGGGATGGGACCTCTTCCCGCCCCACCTATCTCGGCCCGCCAGTCCCGTCGAATCCTGTCCCACTGGCCAGCCCTAGTTTGAACTTTCAAGTGACAAGTGGGTTTCTTCTCATGGCAGACAAGAGCGGGGTTACTTTTGAAAGATTGTAAGCTACCCTTTTAATCCTTTCCAATGTACCAAAAAAAGAAAGATAAGTGGGGTTGCTTAACTTTGATAATTAACTGGAGCACTTCTAAAGTTAACCATAGTAGACCGTACTTTCCTTTTAAAATTAAGTACAAGCACTTTACTTGCATTACCTTTGCTTTGTAAGTCTTGTGATCCTGAACTAGGGATAAAAGTCCTTACATAACTCGGTTATCAAAAAGAAGATACACTAAAAAGTAAGGGTGGCCAACGGGGCGGGGCAGGCTGGGTCGAGATTCGGTAGGACAGATCCAGCGGAACGGGGGGTGGGTCGGGATCGGAATCCGATGGGATTGGCGGGCCGGGATAGGCGAGACGGGAAGAGGTCCCGTCCCACATCCCACCGGAATTTGGCGGGACGGGACGGGTCGGGTTGCGGGATTTGAGGTTTTTTTAGACACTTAAATAATTGAACAAGATAGTGTAATAAAAATATCTCAATGCTGTTTTTGTGCCTCTTATATTATTTAATAGAAATATATTTTTTTGCAATACAATTTCAAAATTGCAACTTTGTTTCGTTGTTCAAAAGTTGCAAATCACATAGTAAAATTGACATTAAAAAAATTACATAGTTAACCATACTTTTTCTAATTTCCTCACAATGTCTTGAGGATCTTCGGTTGGAATTGAAAGTTGTTGGTCAAATTGTTCGACGTCAATTCCTGCTCCATCGGACAAGATTTCGTTGTAGTTGTAGTCGTCTTCTTCGTTGATCTCCGGTTGACCGCACCTTCTACGCTCCGCTCTAATCCAATCTCTGAATAAAACTACAATCTTCAAGTTGTCTCCCGCCAATGAGTGTCTGTGCTCTCCTATTTAAAAATCTTCCAGCAGAAAAAGCGCTTTCAGACGCTGTTGATGACGCTTGAATGTTCAACACATCTCGGACCATCTTTGATAGTATCAGAAATGTCTTCACATTCTCCCTCAAGTATCTCAGCAAGTCTTCACACCCATCTTCATTGACAATTGGTTCGTACGGTACAACACCCTGCAAAACATAAACATCAAATTCGCTTACTTGTGAAGAAGTTGAACCACTAAACATTCTATTTCTAAGACCTTGAACACTAGCAGCAGAAACCACATGTCTTTTATTAGGTTGGAGTGAAGTAGAAGAAGATGGTACCGAAGTCGGTTGATTATTTGCACTTTCTTATTGATAATACATATATATTTTTTTGCATTCATTGTGTATGCTAGACATAACTTCTTCTTTAGTTGGTTTGTTAATTGGTTCTTCTTCTTCTTCTTCAGTTGGGTTTGTTGGAAGTATTTATAAGCTTTCATAAATCGTTTCAACAAGTGATTTACAACCGTCTACTTTAATAGTCAGATTTAATACAACACCAATAAAATATATAGTGGGAATAGGAAAAAATATTTTTTTAATTTTATAAACATTTTTTTAATAGCTGGCTTGTAAGTTGATTTTTGCATATATTCATTAAGTAACAAAAATATTAGAGTTATATAAAATAACATAGTTGAAATATTAGGATAATAAATTCCAGAAAATTCTTTAGTAGCTAGAAAAAATTTCTCTAAAAATGCAATAAGTTCCGAAATATTTTTCCAATCATCATCTACCAGCATATCCGTTGGACTTTGATTATGGACATTAAATAATAAAGTTATAGGTCTTTTATACTCGTGGGCAACACGTAGTTGTTCATATAAAGAATTTCACCTAGTCGAAACTTCTTCTGGATTTTTCTATAAGGTAGTCCACAATCATGACAAATTTTTTTATACTCTTTGCATCTTTGTATTTTATTACCTTTAAAAATAAAGTGTATAGCAAATTGTACTTTATCAAGAATGGTTTTAAAAAGTTTTAGGTCATCCTTTACAACTAAGTTATAAATATGGCATGCACATCTAATATGAAAAATATTGGAAAAGATGGAGTTAATCGAGTTTTTAAAAGGTTTACAACATAATCATTAACAATAGTATTATCTAATGTAATAGTCATAATTTTATCAGTAATTTTATAATATTCACAAATTTCATGAATATGTCTTGCAATAAATAATCCACTGTGCTTATCATCAATATATCTATATGCTAAAATACATTTTTGCATAGACCAAGTCTGATCTATCCAATGACATGTAACAGTTAAATAATAATTACCGTTAGTAGTACGGCCTATATCAGAAGTGATAACCAATTTGCCATTAAAATGATATAATGCATAACGTAAATACTGTTGATATTCATGTGCAAATTTAAAAACATCTCTTCTAACAGTTGATATAGGAAAACCGTTAAAAGCAGGATTATACGTTTCTCTAACGTAATGAATAAAACCAGTAGAGGAAGGAAATGAAAAAGGCAAACCCTCCACCGCAACTAATTTTGCTATATTTTCCCTATCTTTGTGTTTATCATATTTGAGACCTATAATTCCCCTCGTCATCGGGTTAATTCGGCTCTGTACTTGGTCGGAGACACTATGTGAACTTTGTCCCGACTCAGAAGGCATTGGCACACTCGATTTTTCAGCTAAATATTCGTTATACCTAGCTTTATGCATGCTTTGTACATGTCTCAATAAATCTCCCGTCCCACAATGACCTTTTCCGATTTAAAATTTATAAACTCGACAAATTTTACATCTAGCTAGTTGATTCTCACTGTCCCTATAAAAAAATCTCATGCAGGTGATTTTAATTTTCGTTCTTTGGGGCCTCGACTCATACTAGGGGAAATATGATGCAGTCTAGTTTCAGTTTCATGCCGAGACTCAGTCTGAGCCTGAGGTGGAGGTGCACTAGTGGGTGTGATATCTACATTATCGTCTAATTTATTTTCGAAATTCAAGTCTGGTTCAGATGCAGAATATATCTAATGATCTAATGGTATATTATATCAACATTAAAAAGATCAGTTTCATCTACATGAGTGAAATCATCGGGATAGGAATAAGATTACTAGAAGATGCACCCTTACCCCCGTTACCCCTAGTACCTCTACCAGAAATAAAACATCCAATTCATTCCATTATAATTATGTAAATAAATAATTAAAGATAATGAAATTAAATACGATAATTAAAATTAAGTAACAATAATAATTTAAAGAAGAAACGAATGTACCAAACGTCGACGTGTAATCGAGGTTGAAAATTGAAACTTTGCTCGATGGATGATCCTCAAGTTAGTTGTCAACTTCACTCTCAATTTTTGAACTTTGATACAAATAAGCAAATAAAATATAATATTTAGTAGGCAATGTAGACTTGTAGAGAGATAGATGAGAAATTAGAGAGATGGTAGGAAGATTTGTGAGAAAAATGAAGAGAAAAATGAAGTATTTATAGTTGAGAAATAGAGTTAACGTGTAAATATACTGACTTAGGGGTTAAAAATAAATATTAAGGGGTATGGGGGTTTATGGGGGGAAACATGGCCGTTATAGCCGTTGCACAATGACCAAAATCAAAATTTGGCCGTCGTTGCAACGATTATTTTTGCAAAGTGGTGGGACCGGATCGGGACGGGGCAGGACAGGGCTGGACGGGTGCGGGATCGGGATGGGCGGGACGAGCCCCAGCCCCATTCCGAGATCGAACACTGCTACCGTTTTTTCGTTCCATTTTTTTCCGGGGGGAGGGGGTTGAGGTAATCAGGGTGGGACGGGACGGGTCGAGATCGGGCTGACCCGGCCCACTGGACTGCCCTACTAAAAAGTGTTAGTTCTCACTGTTTTTTGAACAGTGAGTTAGCTGGCTCTCGATTATAAAGAAAGAAAAAGTTGACCGCTTTTGCATATGTTGAATTTGAAATTCTAGCCAAATTCATCATGGAAGAATGGTACCGAAGTGGATACTTGGTAGGACTTGTATGTTGTCACATGCAAAGGGAAGAGACGGCTTTTCCCTCTTCCCATTCGTCTTCCTTAAACGAAGCACTATGGTCAATACAAATTTAAATAATCAATTTTAACTTACTTGAAATTGAAGAGTAATTGTGTTGCTAATACCTAGCAAGACAAATAAGTAGAAAAATGTGACATTGATGCTTTACAAATCCAGATTAACAAAGCACAACATCATTATCAGATCCTCCTGAAAATTTTAGCTCATCTGCTAAAAATGGTTGTATTATCCTGTCATGCACTGACATTGCAAAAAGATAGCAGATAACACAACAAATATTTTTGGTGGATTATCATCAAAAATCTTACATTGCATTATCGTCAGCTGTACCAATATATTCTCGATTGTGACCAGTGCAGTTGCAACTAAAATTTAGCCTCTTGTCCCGCAAATCCATGAGTAATGATTTATATTTATCCTGTAACTCTGTCACGATTACATACATGCAATTTGAAATTTACCGTCAACAAGTCTGGTGGGTCGGATGGATGGTTTCCTTTTATCTTTAACTAGAGATTTCGGGTTCAAACTCTGAAAATGAAGATACACTTGGAAGGAAACGCTTCTTTCTTTCACGCAACACGAATCCGAATTAATAGAGTGAGTAGGCCTCATATACTGAATGCATAAAGAAAAAAAGAACTTGAAATATTTTTACCTTTCTATTTACCCACCTCAAATCACATAAGATAAACTAAATGGCCAATCCACTTTCCGGCATGAGAATGGAAAGCTAGAGCATTTTATCCATATGTGGATGAAGAATCAAAAACATAATAATTTCCGTTTGACATATACTTTCGAGAAAGAACGAGCACAATTAAAGTGGTTATACATACAAATCTATTTACGGATCTATATAATGGCATCTTTAAAGGAATTTATTTAACTTCCCCAGCTGTTTTTCCCTTCATAAGCAAGCTAGAAGTTGCATTATAACAGCACATAACATATTTTTCTCATTTCACCTTAAATTGCACCTTTTCATCTAACAATTTCTTTCATCCCAATACCCTACAAACTTTTTTCCTCAAACCTCTTATCACATCTTTTTATCTTAATTATTTTAGAGCAAGAAATCCATGTTGAGCTCATTATATAAGTGGTGCACATTATCCCTCTTCTTCCATCATCAGACAACTTCAAATTAAGCTAAATCAAAAAAGAAAAATGACTTACAACTTAGTACTTATCATCTTTTCTTGTTCTTCTTCTTGCTCAAGCACCTGCTATGGCTCCAATGCCACCAGCTCAATCTTCTGCACCGGCTCCAGGGCCACCAGGTCCGCCAAACGTGATAAAAATCCTTGGAAAAGCTGGTTCATGTTCGACGTTCATCAAGTTGTTACAAATCACTCAAGAAATTGGCGAAGTCACCTCATTACTAAACAACTCCAACAGCATAACCATGTTAATTCCAACGGATAGTGCTTTCTTGAACCTGAAAACTGGCACCCTCAACTCTTTATGATCGGCGGAAAGCTGAATTGGTTAAATTTCATATTCGACCTTCATATTTCTCCCTGTCACAGTTCCAAACGGCTAGCAACCCTTTACACACACAAGCCGATGGAACCACTAATCGCGAATTCCCCATCAACGTTACCACAAATGGGACAGCAATGAATATAACAACTGGAATTGTCAATGCAAGTGTGTCTAGTACAATTTACACTGATAATCAGTTAGCTATTTATCAAGTGGATAAAGTGCTCCTACCTTTGCAATTTTTTGGCCCACCATTACCACCAGCACCTGCTCCAGCGCCATCAAAGCCAAAAAAGGACTATCCTTCCTTGGATTCTTCTTCTGTTAATGTTGTCCCGTCTGGTGCCACTTCTCTTCTTCCTCACATGTTACATGGGATGGCCTATCCCAGCTGCTTTTTCTTCTTCTCTGTTCTTTTTTGTATATGAGTTAAGAAGTCGTACGCATGTCAGCATGGTTGGGATGTTATGTTATGTACATTTAAGCGGAACCTAATAAGATGTTAACCACCCAATCCAATTTTGCTTAAAAGGCTAATATTATATTTTCAATGTATTTATTTAATTCTAGCTTCCTTATCTAGTACAGTTTGATTGGCTTAAGCATTGCTTAGAAACTAATAGACCTATGTATTGGTGCATAACTCCCAATTCTCTCTTATTGTGCATATTTGTTTTACTACTGCTACTTTTCTTTAAATTGTGCAGATATTAGTTTTATTAGTTAGTTAACTACGGCTAATAGGATTAGTATTATTTACAGTCCACTAGGAATACTCCTCCTATAATATAGGAGTTATTGTTGGCACATCTCTTGCATATAACGTGCTTTGTACATCTTGAATAATACAAAAGTTTTCATAATTATCTATATTGCGTATCTTTATGGTATCAGAGCTATTCTAAGCTCCAACGAATTATCAATTGTCTGCTCATCTCTTCCAAACCTATTTTTTTTCGTTTCTATATCATGGTGAATCCAAGCAAACACACGGGTCTTCTGTTAAACGACTTCTGTGATATCTCCACCATACCAAAAATCATGGCTTACAGATTACGAGCAAGACATTTTCTGGGTTATTTATGTATTCTGATGCGGATTGGGCTGGTGACATTAGTGATAGGACCTCTACTTCTGGATATATTCTTTATCTTGGTCAAAATCCTATTAGTTGGTCATCCAAGAAGCAACGTACTATTGCTCGCTCTTCCACTGAAGCAGAGTATGGTGTTGTAGCTTCTGCTCTAGCTGGAGTCAATTGAGTTCAAAAACTTCTTGCAAAACTACATGTGCAGCTGCCTGATCCACCGATAATCTATTGTGATAATGTTGGTGCCACTTATCTCTGTCAAAGTCCGGTCTTACACAATAGGATGAAACACATCGAAGTGGACTTTCACTTTGTTAGAGATCAAGTGCAGCGGAACTAGGTGCTTGTTCATCATTTACATGATGTGGATCAGCTTGCAGACACACTTATCAAGCCTTTATCTCGTTAGCTCTTTCTCAAACATCTTCCCAAGTTGAAAGTTGTTGATCTCACCTTCAACTTGCGGGGGCGTATTGGTGCATAACACACAGTTCCCCCTTATTGTGCATATTTTGTTTTTCTGCTGCTACGTTTCCTTAAATTGTGCAGATATTAGTTTATTAGTTAGTTATCTAAAGCTCATAGGATTAGTATTATTCACAGTCTACTAGGAATACTCCTATAATATAGGAGTTATTGTTGGCACATCTCTTGTATATAACGTGCTTTGCGCATCTTGAATAATACAAAATTTTTCATAATTATCAAAGTTGCGTTTCTTTACTATGAAAATCAGATGTGACACTAATAGAAGAATATACTACAGTAATCAAGTTTGTTTGGCAGAGAAAGACCAAGTTATTGTCAATATTGAATTGCCAAACGAATCTACAACTTTTAAAACTTAAAAATTTTGGATATATTGCCATTTATAAAAACGTCACAAATTTAACTTGATGAGAGGTGCATGCATGGCACAAAACTCGAACTGGTTCATACTATTCTTCTTACGTCTATTGAATTTATCTAGAAGATTAACCTTAAAATGCCCTAAACATTGACAAACAAACACACGTGTTAGAAAAAATAACCAGTATAGAGAATATATACAACAACATTTGGAAATAAATATAAAATGTCTTGTGGTAAATATTTGACAGCTTTTTGAAGAATAACTAGTCAAGATAAAGTGTAAAAAGAAAAAGGAGATTCGATATTAGTAAAAGAGTCTAATTGATGGCGTTGCACTGAGGGTGAAATGTGTCGTACTTCCTCCGGTCTCAAAAATTACTAATTGTTTTAGTAAATTAAATTTGTTTAGAAATATTTAACTTTTTAGAAAGAAAAATAATTTTTTTATGTTATTACATGTTCTCCAAATTTACCTGTTGCTTCAAACTAGTATAATATTACTATTTGAAAAATCTCATTAGCTACAGTGCAATATTATGATTTTGAGACAACTAAGATTAAATATCAGTGAAACTCTTTGGTATAACATAAATGTCGTGTATTTGAGATTGGTCTTTTATAATTTTATTATTTGTGCGGTCCATGTATACATTGACATAAAAATAATTTATTTTGCCAAGTAAAATTTCTTTGATAACAAATCGTATAGAGTAACTTTGTAAGAGAAAATATAAGTTGAGTAATTTTATTAATATAAAACTAAGTTGAGTAACTTTGCTACATAATTTTACATACTTGAATAACCTTTTGAGATTTTTACTCTATTTAAGGCGATAAAAGATAGTTTAGATAAATACTTTATAATTAAAATTATTATGTACTTTTCTTAAGAAATGCTCAAAAACTTTATTAGAAAACAGATAATATGGACAAAGGTTGTAAATTCATTATCCATCAGCTAAGGACGAAATATATTAGGCTGCGCATGGGGTGACAAATTATAACACATGAACGTGAGGAAATAATTTTTTTTTATTTAAACGGTCTCCATTGATCATTGATGTGCAAAATGTTATAACATTGACGTGAGGAAATGAATGAATATTATAATGTTCCATGCCAATTTCACTTCTTTTTTTCTTGTCCTACACAACTAATTATTTGAGTATGTTGTCATTAAATTCTCCTTTAATTCGACAATGAAATGGACCACGATACGGATGACGAAGAAACTACTTAAAATCAATATATTTGTAGTCAATTTTGATCATTTTACCTACTAAGTTCTTATAGAACAAGGTATGAATAAATAAATAATTCTGATGGATATAAGTACTATATACTAAAAAGTAAAAATTAACTATGAAATTTATGGTTAACTAATCTGCACTTAATAGTCTGTAGCTAACGACATTCTTTTATAAACCCATCACTAGTCCGTCATAGAAGTACGAGACGATTTTTGTTATTTAACGACATGAATTATCATTGCTAATTCGTTTATTACTGATATGTACAAACACTTAATGATCATATCCTGTTTTAATAAATCTGATTGGAAAGAGAACTGCATATTTATGTTTAAAGACATTTTAAAGCACTCAAAACGTTGTCAAGTTCAACTTTTTGAGCAACCCAGGTAAAATCATTACAAACTGATGGCTGTTAGGTGGCTTTAGATTTGGTTGGGATCAAATTTTAAGAAAACTTGTTTTTTCAAAAAGAATAAATGAAAAACGTTATTCAAGAGAAAGTGCATGTGTTATATATCCAGATTCGCACAAGTTATGATCCAAAGGCAAATATGAGGTTCATTTTAAATATCATTAAATTCATTACGATTTTCAAATTATAAATAATAATATTTCACATATATTTTGTATTGAAAGTATTGAATTCGTATGAGGCCGGGTCATTTGACGGAAATGAAAGGCTTTTCCGTATTAGAGAAGGCCCTATGGAGCTAATACTTATATTGCCACTAATAAGGTCAGCCGATGAAAATCTTAGTCGGTAGTGACAGAGCCAAGAGGGTCGAGCTCACTGCTAAGATGTAGACTAATCTTTATTAAAGTCACCCATCGCAACCTACCTAACTTTTATTTCAATTCTGAATTCCTTATTCAACTCACAGTCAAACCAATTATTTAAAAAAAAAAAAACTTTAGTCCATCAATCGAAACACCTTTCACAAACATTTTTACGGGAATGATCTACGATTGTGGCATTTGTTTCAGTGATTTATTGGCAATTTTAAATTCATTTTGTTTATTTTAAGTTTTCAATAAGTAAAATTTTTGAAAAGTTTCTTCGAAAACAGTTGCGGTAACGAATAAAGATGAGTCTTCGCGTAACTGATAAAGTTATTGTAATGTAATCAGGAGGTAATGATTCAAGTCGTGAAAACAACCTCTTATAGAATTGCAGGGTAAAATTGCGTACAATAGACCCTTGTGGTCTGACTCTTTCTTAGACCCCATGCATAGCCGGAGTTTAATGCATCAAGTTGTCCTTTTTTTAGTTTGTAAGAATGACAATGAACACATTTTTTTACTGAAAATTCTTCCTCTGCTTGTATTTAATTATCCAAACACTTCTAGATTTCATCCGAAAAAATATTTTAATTAAAAGATTTTTCAGTAGGTCAAAAGGGTAGTGATTTAATTACTGTAATAAATTATTCTCCATTTTAGAAAGAGGGAAGATGTTTTTCTCTCACGTATCTACTTATTCAACTCTCTTTCTTCCGTCAACGATTGACCCTAGCTAAAGAGGTGTATCTATCTTTTCCAATACTAAGAACAGAAAAGGAACATGAGAATCAGCTTCTTTGTTCGTTTGTTTGTTTGTCGTGAGTGAACAAGAATAATTCATTCGTTATTTTTATTAATGGGTAAGGTGTGTATATATATATAATATTTAATTATGAAAATTAAATTTATTTTTTTAATACAAGATTACTATCATAATTACACATGTACAATAATTTTAATTGAAATATACGAAAGATACACGTATATTTTTTCACACCCCCTCAGTCATAGCGGGCGGTTGTCTTACGCTGAGACTGTCCCTAAAATCTTCAAACATAACTAAGGGAGATCCTAATCAGATACCCCAATCAGCATATGTATAAGACACGAGAGTAGATACGGAGGATGGATATAAGTGAAAACCATAATCAACAGTGTCATGAATGTAAGACAAAATTCGTTTGAGCGCATGCATGTGTTCGTCACTCGGATCATGCATAAATAAACACACTTGCTGCACTACATAAGTAATATCTGGCCTCGTGAATGTAAGATACTGAAGAACCCCTGCAAGACTGCGATAGTGGGAGGGATCATCGTAAGATGTGCTGGAATTAGCACTCAACTTTGGTTTGGTGTCAACCGGAGTAGGAGATGACTTCAGGATGACATGCCAACCCGTTCAATTATCTCAGTTGCATACTTCCTCTGGGATAGAAATAGACCACCTGCATGACGAGTTACAGCTACACCAAAAAAATAACTCAAAGACCTCAAGTCTTTCATAGCAAATTTGAAGTTGAGAAGAGATATGATAGGCTTGCGCGGTTTATTAGAAGAGGCAGTCAATATAATATCATCCACATATAACATAATGTATGTCATAGAGGTACCACGATGATAGATGAACAGAGAATGATCAGACCTGCTGTGAGAAAACTCAATAATAGACACATAATCTGCAAATCTTTTGTACCAGGCCCGAAGAGCCTGTTTTAGCCCATACAAGGACTTCTTCAGCAAACAGACATGGTTAGGATGATCGGGGTCCCTGAAACCCAAGGGCTGATGCATATATATCGTTTCCTTGAGATCACTGTGTAAGAATACATTTTTTCACGTCCAGTTGATGAATGGGCCAAGCTTTGGAGAGAGCCAGACTGAGAACAGTGCGAATAATTGCCTGTTTGACAACCGGACTAAATGTCTCTCCACAATCCATGCCAACCTATTGAGTTTTGCCATCACTTTCAAGACGGGCCTTATGACTCTCAAAACAACCATCAGATTTTTCTTTATGAGTAAAAATCCACATAGAATGAATCACATTAACACCAGGCGAACGGGGCAGCAACTCCCACGTCTTATTTCTAATAAGAGCAGTATATTCGTCATCCATGGCCATTTTCTAATTCAAGTCACTAAGGGCATACACGGAGTTACGTGGTAGGGGTGATTTAGTGACACTAGAATTGAGATTAAAATGTCGTCTTGGTTTAAAAATACCTCGTTGGATAGAAGTAACGGACCCTTGACTCGGAATAGAAGTGGGTCGGACCTGGGTCAGTGTGATGACATCGGAACTGGCTCTGTTTGGGAGGAACTGGCTCGGTTTGGGAAGTGGGCCTACTGGCTGAGAAACTGGACCGAGGGAATGGCGAGACGGGCCAATAGGCAATAGGTCTGCTGGAAGACTCAGGTGATAGAAGGTATTTGGGCCAGCAGGCAGTGGACCTGCTGGCTAGAATTGATCACGGGGCGGGTCTGGGACAATAGGCATTGGGCCTGCCGGTGTCTGCTGGTCCAAATCCCGAGATGTGGGCTGGATCAAATGGTAGACCACATACGGCGAGATCCCATCATCTAGAAAATTATAGGAAGTAGGCACGAAATTATGCAACTTAGCAAACATAAATTGGGTTTCATCAAAAATGACATGGCGACTAATTATGATTTTATTAGAGGATAAATCAAAATATTTGTAACCACGATGATTAGATGGATAACCCAAAAACACACAAGCGATAGAACAAGCTTGAAGTTTGTTTATTGTAGTGGATGGAAAGAGAGGATAGCATAAACACTCAAATACCCTAAGATGAGAATACGAAAAATCCTTATGATAAATAATTTGGAGTGGAGATTGGTATGCTAGTCCTTTGCTAGGAAGTATGTTAAGTAGTCATTTGTAACGCATGATGCCAAAATGAATGTGGTAATGAAACATGGGCGAGTAATGTCCGAACAATATTATTAATGATGCGTATTTTTCTCTCGGCTTTTCCATTTTGAGAGGACGTATGTGGACAAGAAAATCGGAAAGAGATACCATTAATATTATAAAATTCTCTAAATGACCCATTATCAAATTCCCTTCCATTATCACATTGAATGTTTTTAATCTCCCGTTCAAATTAGGTACAGACGAATGCTCTAAATGATAGGAATGTGGAATAAACTTGAGACTTTTTAAATAATGGAAAAGTCCACAAAAAATTAGAATAATCATTCAAAAATAACACGTAATAACGGTGGCCCAAAGAGCTCAACAAGGGAAATGTCCATAAATCACCATGAATAATATCAAATGGCAACATAGTACTAGAATTGGAGGCAACAAAAGATAATTTAACATGTTTTCCAAGCGGACAAGAAGGACAAACATTAGTACTATGCGTACTATTACACTTAGTAAAATTATTATTTTTAAGAGAAGAAAGAACAGATGCTCCCGGATGACCCAAACGCACATGCCATAAGGAAGGTGCTAAAGAGGCAAACGTTGACGATGTGGCTTGATTAGTGGTGGTGATGGATGTGCTGATGGGATAGAGCTCGCCCTGACTATTACATTTCATTAGAGGTATCCCCTTCGTGAAATCCTTCACAAAAAATTCAAAAGGGTCAAAGTCAATAGAAACCCAGTTATCGGTTGTAAATTTTCGATCAGACACCAAATTTTTAATTAATTGAAGAGCATGAAGGATATTTTTCAAGGCTAAAGGTTTGGTTCGGGGGAGATAAATTTGTGTGACCATAACCACGAATGGGAATTGAATTACCATTACCAATAATAATGCCACGATTTTTGCTCAAATTGAAATAAGTCGTGAGATTACCTGGCGCGGAAGTCATATGAGAAGTGGCACCGGTGTCCATGTACCAATTGCATCCAGAGGATTTAATCCAAGTGTATGCATTGCTGCCTCGATATCCATGGGACTCGGGGCTATTGTTGGGCCAAGGCCTATTTTGCTGAGTCCCTAGTTGATGAAAGTCGTTGGGCCTGGCCCAATAATTGGTTGGACCGCCTGCTGGATACGGTGGACTGGGACACTGCCCACTGGCCCAGCCCCACAGCCACTGTGCACTGGCCTAAGGCTGCGGCCTAGTCTGCTTGCCACTGCCACCCCATCCACCGCCACTGCCACCACTGCCGCCGCAGTTTTTGCTACCATTTTTCTGATTTTGGCCCTTTTTGCCGCCACCATTGTTACGATTTTGGCTAGAATTTCCGAGAAGGAGTAAGGGTCCTCGGTATCGCGTGATGTGGCCACCATCATGGTAGAATTGGCTCTGGTTGCCGCATTTTTAGCCAACTCGACTTCTTCTAAGGTGAGCATGGAACGTGCTTGGTAGAACGGCGGGAGAGGATTGCTTTGACGAAGAAGAGTTCCAACGCCATTACAAACATCGGAGAGGCTTGCGACCATCTGAAGAACAAGATGATCATTAGTGACTGGCGCGCCAACGTTTTTGAGTTAATCCGACAACTCATTGAGCCTTTGACAATAGGCTGAGGCATTCGGAAAATCCTCCATGTTTATGTGTGAGAATTCCTGTTGAAGCATCACGACACGAGAATTTTTGTTATCTTGGAATATATCATGCAACCTATTCCAAGCTTCCATTACTATGGTGTCAGATTCGATAATAGTCTGCAAGAGGTCCGTAGAGATGGTGGAATAAATCCATTAGAGCATTGTAGCATCAAGAGTTGCCCACAACTCTATTTCATCATCGGTGGTAGACACCTTCTCCTTGCCTTTTTCCGGTGTGATGATGTGATGGAAGACTCGATTAGATCGTGCGTGAATTTTAAATAGTTATGCCCACGTCGTGTATTGGACGTTTTTCATCTCAAGAACAATAGAGATATTTTTTTGATAATGGAGACTGCAAGAACATGATGAAAGGTGTTCTTTGTGGTAGACATGATGAAATAATAAGGGGAAAATTAGGGATTCAGAAAGAAAATTTGAAAGGATGAGGTCTTCTTCCTGCTTCATTAGATAGAGCGTCTTCAATAGATAGAGTTGGAGTACGTAGTGAGAGTCAAGGTCAAGGGTTCGGCCGTTTGCCGATATTGAGTATTCCGATGAGGGCGGCAGAAGAGGGTATAATTTGGAGAAGGAAAAGTTTGCCCTAGACTGTTGATACCATAAAAGATAATAATTCCTTGATTATTTTCATTAATGTGAAAGGTATATATACATGATATGCAATATTTAATTATGGAAATTAAATCTACATTTTCCTAAAATAAAACTACTACCATAATTACGCATGTACAATAATTCTAGTTAGAATATACATGAAAATACGAAAGATACACGTATATTCTTTCAGTGAGATTGATTTTGTATTATTTAATGAAGAAAATCTATATTTGTCCCTATTTCGTTCAACATCGCTAAATATTATTCTCCAATATTATATTTCGGATTCATTCATATCTTAATCCTTATTTAAGAAAAAAAATTACTTATTTATTTTTTGCTATAAGTTATAGTTATTACTCTCAAATTGAGAGATCATTCATGATTAAAAAGAATCTAAGTTGATAATAAGATTGAATTTAGGATCCGTTTGGTCATAAAAAATATTACGTAAATTTTTTTAATATAATTTCACTCTACTTAGAAATCAGTGTTTTGGCATGAAAATTTTAAATCCAATTTGAAGTTGTATTTCAAATAGGAAGCCAGTTTATAACCTGTAATTCAATTCGCTTTTCACTTTTGAAGTTGGATTTAAATACATTCAAGCATGAATATTATTTTAAATATTCTTGCAAAAAGTATTATCAAATACAATTTTATCTTCAACTTTAACTGCATAAATTTTAAATAAAAGTGAAAATATATTGAATCTAGGGCTAAACACCTACTTAAAGTATTACTGAGGATAAAATTATTCAATTTGAATAATATTTGGACAAATATGCGCTGTTGGTGAAATTGGACGGGAGCGGGGTGCTGCTACTTACAGCACCGTCCACACTAAAAAGTGGATACGTAATATTGAGTCAACATAATCATCTTCCCTATAACGAGAAGAAAATCTCAAATTTGCAATATTTTCATTACAACGGGGAAGAAAAAAAAACTGGAAGAGGCTTTTCTAATGGAGACAATATCAAGTTTGTGAAGATATAGGGGAATAATTTTTTTTATAAACAATCAATTAGTCAACAATATTCTACTTTTGAAAAATGTACAAGTTGCTTGTTGTGACGACCAGCATGTCAGTTTGGAAATTTGTTAAAATAATAAAAATATTTTGACTGGAATTAAATATCAAGTTCGATAAATATTTATCCGCACCATGTGTTTATACAAAGTCAATCCATATGTGTTTGAATATAGAGTTCTTTTACTTGATCATGATTGATATAATTAATATGTACTTTAATTTCATTAAATCACTCAATCATGATAAGTTATATTAGTTTGATAAACACTCGGTGCAAGTAAATTTGGTTAGCAAACAAAACTACGCATGGATTAGTATATATATGAATTGTAATACGGGGTTTTATTAATAATTATTTATATTTGTTTTTGTACATATAAGGTTCGGACAGATACACAGTTCTAGCGAATCCGACTGCTTCAAGCTACTCCTTCAAGGTCAAGAGTTTACTTATGAAGATCACAACTTTTTCTTTGTTTTTTTATGTTCATTATAATACCTAATATTGTTGTCATGGACAATAAGGTGATATGTTTTGCTATAGAAAGCCGAATCACGACAAGGCCTCCGACATCTCCTAAGCCTTACCCCCTATCCATTGGAAGCGGACGAGATTTGTCCCCCCAACGCCACCATCATCATCATATTAATCAGTGGCGTACACGAAATTTTGTACAAGTGATGTCAGCTCATCGTCATAATTTGACTTGTAATAAGGTTTAAGCCTCACCTTCCTATCCACTAGAGGCGACTGTGATTGCACATTTTTTCTCAAAAGACATTACACCATTAAAAGTATTACACATCTTATATATAACTTTTTCTTTCTGATGTATGTCAATGTGAAATTTTTGTTTGCACACCCTAACACATCGATTTATTTAGTGTATACTTTTCTTTGTGTGGATGTTTGGCTCGTGAACAAATCTATGCATACAATATACTTAACTGTTGATAGTGAGCACTTTAATTTCTTGCGGCCAAACACACAAGGGTATGCGATCGTCAAATAATAAAGTGACTAAAAGTCGCTCATGACTCATCCACCAACTTCATCCTTGGTGCAATGCCACCAACTCTGCGCAACAAGTTGTTCGACCACAAAGCAGAAATGATGTGTGGACTTTAAAGTGAGGAAATTTTTGTTAAGCACGAGGGAAATATGTTGCCTAGCTTAGAAACTATTTCTAGCACTTGGACCGACGGACAGTGGCATGGTTTAACGAAATTAGTGCTCTAAAACTAAACTTTAATCAAGGCCGGCCAGAGGTCCAAGCAACTGAAGCGAGCGCTTTAGGCCCTAAAATTTTAGGGGCCCTAATTTTTCTTCATTCTGTGTTCGGTATCTCTATTGAATTATTTGATTAGTTCGATTTTGAGATACGCAAGGCCAAAAAGATCTTTCTAGAATGATTTTTTTCATTCCGAGACTCGAACTAGAGGTGCTTATCAGGTGGTTCGGTTTGGTTTAGAATGTTATTGAAAGTATGTATGTCCTAGAGACAATCTATATTAAGGACAAAAATGTACTTGAACACGTTCGTATTATTAATGAGATTAATATTTATGGCATTTGCAATTATTGAATTATTATTTAATTGTTTGCAATTATTCATAAATGTGCATCCCTTGAGCTTACGTTGTCATTGATAGAGTGAGTTATTAATGATAGAACGTAACTCTCAAAATATCATCGACTAATGATCATCGAGAATGGGATATCGATGATATGCTATAAGTCGACATGTGGTCCGCATCACATTCTTGGAGAATGTAGAGTGTCTCACAGCTACGAGTAATGGTTACTCGTGATGGACACATGGATACTTTGAAAAAGTATTGGTATACCTTGTTGATAAACTATTTGTTATACATGTCTATAGTGTTGTCGGCGTGTGGAATATAAAGGTCCTTTGACTTGAGGTCAATACGTGCCTTATTTACAGAATGATGTATTTTGACCAAGTTCTAAACTTAAACTCCTTATGGATAAGATATGGCTTGTGTTGGGTGCATCAGGATGTAAATCAAGGTGGTAGTTGAACCAAGAATAAGATTCATTCCTCGATTGGAAATTCGAGAGAGCACTCAACTTCTCAATATTATTAAGTTGACTAAAGTCACTTGCCAGTGCATGAGATATATTTAGAATATGGTCTAGTTGTCAACTAATAAATGTGAAATAAAGTGATTAAGTCATTTGGATAGACACTTGACAAATCCTAAGCTTAATCGAGTGTGTCGCGAATGAAAGGAATTTATAGTTCCGCATAAAGGTTAAGTTTGTTGGATTCATGTAAACGTTCTTCACATATTGAGTTCGTCATACGACGCATTTTAGGAGTTTCGTATGGACCTTGATTAGATTAATGTCGATATGTGAAAGCCTATAGGGTCACACTATATGCGATTGTTTATTCGATCTAAGAGTGTATTGAGAAAGTATTAAATATTCGATTGAGAATTAAGATATTTAATTTATAATAATTATGGAATATTTCTATTTGATAAAAATTATTTAATTAAATCGAATTGGATTTCAGATTTAATTAAATGTGTTGGATATATTATATAGGTACTCGGACAAATACAGAGAACCAATTGGCCCAGAAATTACTGGCCCAAAATGGGAGCTTGGACGTCCACTTTGGGCGTGTGAAGTGGACCAGTTGGGCTGGTACACTGAACATTAACATGGGCCCAAGTTTTCCTGTTTTATATCTATTTATGTTTTGTCCTGAACTCCTATATATACAACACATACCCCATAATTATAGGCAGATAGAAAATAACTTCTCAGTTCCTAAAGCAAGATTTTCTAGCTTTCTTGAGAAGGAAATACACTATAGTTAGATCTTGCAATCGAGGAAACAAATCGCTGGATACCTTAGTGTTGAATCCCGCGTACGAAAATCTGTAAGTTTTCTTTTATCATGTTTACAACATGATTATCGCATAAGTCATGTCAGGATTGTTGTTGGGTAAGAAATTTTAAACTTCTGTTGTGCTTACTACTTGTTTACGAACCCAACAAATACATACAGTGGTATCAGAGCCCATGTTGATTTAATGATTATACGATAATCAGTAATAATGATTATGTGGAAAAATTAATTGTTTCAATTTTAAAATTAATTTTCGGAATATCAAAATCAGAAAATCAGAATATAAGGCATATAATTTTCCAGGTGTTAAGAAAGATATTGAATCGAAAGCGGACATGCTTGCTCACTGGCTAGATCGGGTTGTCTGTACCTTTGCTAACTCTTCTGCCCAAAAAAATGGGCGAACCGGTAGCGGGGCCGTTTTCGGCCACCACGCATCGGCAAACGGTGGTTTAAGACCACCAGCCAGTGGTGGTGGTTCACGGCGAGGAGGTCGGGAAAAGGTTGGCGGCGACACCTTTTCCGGCCACCACAGGTCGTGAACCGGTGATTAAAAACCACTGGTGAGTTCGGCCCGATGTGGGCTGTCGATCGGTGGTGTTTAATTTCGTCAATTTTCCCCTAAAATGAATCTCCAAATTTGATTTGAGGTTGGATTATTTTGAGAATTTGAAATAGTCCAAGGACCTATTGGCAATTAAAATTAAGGTTTTTAAATTACAAAATGGTCCCTGGGCAAATCGGAATATATTTTAAGTTTTGGAAATTACAAATTAGTCCCTGAGTCCTTTTCTGGAAATTTGAAAGGTTTTAAAATTAACAGATTTGGTCTTTGGGAAAAATCTGTAAACTTCAGAAAAATAGATTTGGGCCCTGGACAAATCTGTAAATTTCAGAAAAGCAGATTTGGTCCCTGGGGCAGATCTGTAATTCATTTAAGTTTCTGGAAATTACATAATGGTCCCTGGATTTTATTTTAATTTCAGAATTGTTAGGGACTGTTTGGATAGGCAGAAAATTCCAAAAAATTGAAAATTGAGTTTTAAATTTGGAATTTAAATGTTTTCTAAATTGAAACAAATTAATTAGCCCACGATTATTGTTATTTACCATGTAATTTGATCATATGCGCTTGAATTAATTGTTTTCTCATAATTGTTTAATTGATTGTCATTTAAATAATTAGTATAGAGTCCGCATTATATATGTCTGGGTAGGCGGCACCTAGTAGTTGTCGGACCGCATTAAATCATGTTTGGATAAGAGGCGCCCAATATGGGCTCTATTTGATCTAGCACGCATAATAAGGATCTTGATAAAACCCAATGTTCCCCAATTTAATATAAGTCTAATTTGGAATCCACGCGTCGTCCGTTATAATTGAATGAGTGCAAAATTCTTTTCGGCTATAAGAGTATTTACACCCTAGTGTTTGCTCTAAGTCTACGAGGACTCAGACTCTTCATAGATGCATGTGTTTGCAGTAGCGAGTGAGAAACCTTTGTGAGTATTTACGCCCTAGCTTTTGCTCTACAAAGCCAAACTTGCTTAGATGCACGATTGCAGTCACGTAATGGGGTTGACTTGCTTAGTTATGTCTTGACGCCCTAGCGTCAGAATAATCTAAGGGCTCAGATCGATTGTTTAGAACAGTCGGTCAAACCAAGAGTTGCAAATTATTTGTAATTGGTTTGGAGACATAACATGTTGTACTATTGAAATCAGCCCTAGCAAACGCGGAGACAGTATGAACTTGGATCTTGACACATTATGATCATATTTGATATGAGTCCGTATTCTTCCATGGGGTCGTAGAATATGTTAGAATAATGGGAGTTAATTAAACTAAAGGCCATGTTAATTAGTTAACGAATGTGTTCATATAAATTATATTTGATTTAATTTCAGTCTATCTATTTCTTCAGATTATTTAAAATGTCGAATTTGTCATTGAAATGCTTGGTTGAGACTAATAAGTTTACTAGAGCTAATTATCCAGACTGGTTGCATAATTTGTGTTTGGTACTAAGACAAGAGAAAATTAAGTATGTGTTAGACACAACTAGACCTGTCCAACAGGTCGGGGACTCGCCCGACCCGAAAAAGCGGGAACCCGATCTTATGTAGGGTCGGGCCAGGGTCAGAATATTTTACCCGGTACGACCCCCCACCCGTATTTTCTTAATATAATTTATATTATTTATCCTTCATTAATATTTATTTTGTACTTATATATATTTTGCCATTAATATTTAAGTGATATAATGCATGTGTTTTATAATATATGTATTGCTCTAATATACATTGAGCTGGACATAAAATAAGATAAAAATGGTAGCTGATTATTAGTCGTTCAGTTAATATCACGGAAGCATAATGTAGGGAGAGAAAGTAGTTGTAAATTGGTAAAACTTTAAATGGTCATAACTCTGCGCTCGGATGTCCGTTTTACCAAAAAAATTGATTTTGCGTATTTTTTTGAGACAGGGCCGATCAATCTTCCGGAAGGAGATTTGGCACATCTAATTTTTAGAAAAATGTCTGTTTCCCAATCAATTTGTGTTTTCCCCCAAATCGATTTTGAATTTTCCTTTTTCTTTAGTAAACATCTCACGATACACAATAGATTTCAATGTCGAAATTTCATGATAGTGTAGGTGTGAATGTCAATTTCAGTTTTAGAAATTTAATTTAAAAAAAATACCCCGACCCGACTCGGCCCGCCAAATTCCGTCCCCTTTCCGAAGGGTCGGGGCCGACCCATGACCCGTAGGGTCCCCGAAGGGTCAGGGCCATGGTCGGAAATTTTAAAAAAATAGGGTCAGGATCGGGCAAGCAAAAAAAAAAAAGCCACTCGACCCAGACACAGTTGTTCCACAAGTTCCTGATGAAAAGTCTGTTGAGTATGCTTTGTTTGACAAGGTTGCTTATCAGAAATATTTGGATGATGCTACCTCGGCACACAGTGTGTCATGTTGTCCTCCATGACTGTAAAGTTATAGAGGCAGCATGAGAACATGACCCCTATGAGATGCTAGAACATTTGAGGAGTCTTTATGATTCACAGTCTCAGACTATAGAGTATGAGCTATTGAGATACCTCTTCAAATGTAAGCTGAATGATGGAGGCCAAGTGTCTGGTCATGTTCTGAAGATGATTGTGTTGATAGAAAGGTTGCCTTCGATTGGAACGAAGCTGCCACGGAATGTGTTTGTTAACCTGATTTTGAATTTGCTACCTGGTTCGTTTGAGAATTTCGTTGTAAACTTCAACATGAATGGAACCAAGGTGAATCTTCTAGAACTTCACAACATGCTAAAGACTTATGAATCATCTACTTCAAAAGGGGAAGACTATGCTCATGGTGGCCTTATCTACTAGGTTCAAACCTAAAGGTAAGAACAAGAAGAATAAGGGTAAGGCTGGTGCCAAACCCACAGTCTTGAAACCTAAATGAGGTGTTCAGAAGAAGTCTAGGTTGGCCAGGGACGTATGCCTCAACTGCAAGCAGAAGGGGCATTGGAAGAAAGATTGCACAGCTCCAGGAGGAGACAAGGCACTAGGTGCTTCTGGACTTGCTGGACAAGGTATGTTTGTCATTGAGATTAATATATCTTTAAGTAACTCTCACTTCTCGGTATTGGATACAGCCTGTGGCTCACACATTTGTAATAATATGCAGGGGCTAATGGATAGCAGAAAGGTTAGACCATAGGAGGTGGACCTACGCGTTGGAAATGGAGCACGAGTAGATGTTGAGCGTGTGGAAACTTATAGATTAAATTTACCTTCGGGTTTTACATTAGAACTTAATAATTGTTATTTTATTCCCTCGATTACGAGGAATATTATTTTCATTCCAATGTTAGACATTGAGGGTTTTTCCTTATATATTGCTAATGACAGTTATATACTATCTTTTAATGATATTGTTTAAGAAAATGATCCACTTGTGAATGATTTATATATTCTCAATTGTAATTGTGAAATTCTCAATGTGCAAAACAAACGAGCTAAAATAAGGAATCCAAGAAATCCCACCTAGTTATGGCACTGTAGAGTTGGTCATATCAATGAATCAAGGATAGCAAGGTTAAGACAGTTAGACTACCTGGAACCATTTGACTTGGAGTCCTATGGCGACTGTGAATCTTGCTTTAGAGGAAAGATGACCAACAAACTACTTTCTGAGAAAGGTGTGCAAGCCAAAGAGGCACTTGAGTTGGTCCATACAGATGTATGTGGGCCATTTTTCACTCAAGCTAAGGGAGGTTTTTCTTACTTCATAACTTTTACAGACGATTTCACAAGATTTGGATATGTGTATCTTATGAAGCACAAGTCCAAAGCCTTTGAGAAATTCAAGGAGTATAAGTTAGAAGTAGAGAAATAACTTGAAAAGACTATCAAGACTCTTCGATCAGATCGAGGAGGTGAATACTTGAGTAGAGAATTTCTAGATTACTTAAAACTTCATGGAGTCCAATCAGAATGGACACCTCCTGGAACACCACAAATGAATGGCGTTGTTGAAAGGAGAAATCGAACCTTATTGGATATGGTTAGATCCATGATGAGTTTTTCAGCTCTTCCAACATACCTTTGGGGCTATGCTTTACAAAATTCAATATATATTCTGAATAGAGTTCCTTCAAAGTCAGTAGAGAAAACGCCATATGAGATATGGCATGGCAAAAAGCCTGCTCTTACACATATGCGAGCCTGGGGATGCCCTGCATATGTAAAGAAGATGCTTACTGACAAGTTGGAATATAAAAGTGAGAAATATTACTTTGTGGGATATCCTAAGGAAACTAGAGGATACTATTTCTATCTTCATGGAGAACATAAAGTCATTGTTTCCAGAAATGCAACTTTTCTTGAGGAAGACTATGTCTACAAGGAACATAGTTACAATAAGATAAAACTTGAAGAAATTCAAGAACTACAAAGCAACATAGAGGTTGAATCCTTGTCGAATAACCTAGACAAGAATTCATTGGGAGTATTTGGTGAAGGTGTGTTACTTAGAGTACAGCCTTCAGCCAGTGGGAGTGATGTGAGGATTGATGCAAAAATGTAAGATTCTCATACACAACCAATGGAAGATGATACAATAGTTGTACATCCTTCTATTCAGGAAACATATGTAGATGATATTCCTGAAAACTCTCATAGTGGTGGAAACACACAAGAACCTTATCATGATCAGAATACAAGAACCACAGAAACGCAAAATAACCAACTCCGTAGGTCCACAAGGACTCATCGTCAGTCTGAAAGACTTAATCTCTGTTGACACCCAATTTTGTCCCGTCTTTTCCAATTTATTTGCAATTTTAAATATTTTTAACACCTCAAAACAATTTTAATCTACATATATACATGCGTATATATATATATATATGTATGTATATATATTATTCCCTTATCATTATTATTATTCGCATTTTTTACTATCATTTGCATTTTTATCATCATCATAAGTTTTATCCGAAAATTCTATGTTATTCTCGCAAAATTGCATCGCATTTCCATTTTTTTATTAAGCATTAAGCATTTCACAAATATTATGTTTTATCATTATCGCATCTTATACTATATTCTAAATAATTTTACATTTTTTACTCAAAGCTTTTAATATTAAACCCCTTTCATATTTTTAATCCATAACCCATTTTTATTTTTCCAACCCAAAATAATTTCTATCCAAAACATTCTATCAACCTCCAAAGTCCATCTCCAAATTTACTCTTATTTTCGGCCCAGACCCAACAGCCCAACTCCCAATTCCCCTTTTATTTCCCTTATCCCTGAACCAACACAACTAAATTTTAGCCCAAAATCGGCCAGCCCAATCGGACACCCCCAATACCCAACTGAGGCCCAATTTGACCCAATCCATATTACTCCTCAAAATCAAAAACAACAACCACCCTACATCCCTTTACCCAAAAACCAACTAAACCAAATTTCACTACCCATCGACCCGAGCCCAATCCCAAATTAACCCCCCATCGCCCAAAACCTATCAAAATAGTCCAAAAAAAAAAATGAACCCTAAGCTCCCAACATCGCCGCACACACCCTACACCCCTACACCCCTACCCTGTCACGGCCACCACGCTATCGTGATACTGCCGAACCCTCACCCTTTTCTTTTCTCTCTCACCCTTCCCCAAAAATCAGAGCAGCAACTCCCATTTCCTCTTCTAGACAAAGCTACAGAGGGTGTTGCTCCATTTTCATGCTATGAATCACGTGAAGCCTGCAAGGCCATCAACGTCCGGATTTTTGAAGGATTTCGTTGACCCATTTCAAAACTTGAAGCTAAAAACCCCGCCCAAAAAGCCCTAGAAATCCCTAAGTTCGTCCTATAAATATTGGCATGTGGAGTCCATTCAAATGAGGGTTTTTTTTGGAGGAAAAACTCTCGGTTCTTCAGAGAGAAAAAAAAACCAAACAAAAAAAATCAACTATTCTTTTTTCTGATTCGACAAAGATACAAAATTCATACCCATTTTCTGTTCAATCGCCTAAACAAACTCTTCCGAGCGGGTCGATGATTCAAAACACGCCTCGGTTCGCCGCCCGGAGAAGGTCAGTAACACACATTCCTCTCGATTTGTGTTCTGTGTTTTTGTGTCTTGGTGTTAATTCTATGTTGATTATCCATGTGGTTGTGTTTTAATGCCTAAGTGTGTTTAAATTGTTAGCTTTATTTAAGTACCTATTGAGATTTAGAAATGTCTTGTTTGTATTATTTAACTTATGCAGATTATGATATGAGACGTGTGTTGTTAGTATTTGTTTAGAAGAGTTATAAATAGCTAGATGTTTATGTATGATTCATATAGTGTTTCCACTTGTTTCATTCATATAGTGTTATACGATATGTTAAGACTGTTTTTAGCACCTGTTCAGTGGTGTTATGATGTAAATTAGTTATATTTTAGCCTGACTAATATGATAAGGTCATTATTCTGTTTTAAAGGTCATGATCTGTGGTGATTAAGGTCTGAATGTGTGGCTATGCTTTGTTTCTTTTACATGTCTGGGATCCAATGTTAAGAAGGGATAAAGTTCAGCTTCTTTGTGGATTTAAATGCATATCAACCTGCTGGCATGTTTCTTTATGATCAAATGAGTAGTGTTTAGATAGGTCGGTTTTAAATTCTTACTTTATTGTTACGAACATGTATGCCTGAGTTCAGGATAGTAAAATGTGATAAGAAGCTTTGTGTGTGTATGTGTCGATTTATAGACCTTGTATGATCATGTTAGACTAAAAGAAATATTGAAGCATGTCTATCTTGTTGAAGTTTTCTTTGACAGGCTCATCCTCCTGATAAGTATTTGGTCTATTTGTTAGTTATGATATGATAGGCATCTAATTTAAGACTTGACTGACACTCATGTTGACCTTACTGTATTTATTGGAAGTGTTCGCATGTCCAGTGAACAGTATGACCATGGTCCCATGTATGTATCTTGGTCTAAGCAATTCTGAAATACCAAATGGTTAAAAGGTTTGGGACTGTGGAGCCTGGGCATGCATTCCAGTTACCTGTTTACACCTTTTTATTGGTTTAGAATTAATAATGAAGTAGATGTATCTATATCAAGTTATAAATTCCAAAACAAAGATGTTAAATATGATTTGGGTTCTTGAATATCCTGTCTTTGTGGTTCGGTCTTCTTTGCTCACTTTGTGATCCTACTATGTGTTTTTATGCACAACTGGAATCATGTCCTTGTTAAAATAACTTATGAATTTGGATTGAGTATTGCTTGGACATATTATTGATTTGGGACAGACCCGTAGATTTATCATTTTGCTAGTTTTCATTCTGAAATTATCATCTAGATCAAACTTACCTGGATTAGTAGTAATCAATAGAATACCCCCATCATGTTAACTGTGTCATGCCTATTTCATAAAGTGTGTTGTGTGATCGTCTGCATTATCCTGATAAAATATTGCCCTGCTCATGTGTATTCCACAACTATGTACTTGTCTTTGATCACTTAATATAAGACCATCATTATGTAATATAGAAGCCTTCCTGGAGTCTTGTTGTATCCTGCTGGTTTCAACTAAGTAAAAAAACAATTTTTAATCTAGTTTGAATGATTCCTAGCTTGCAGAGATTGCATGTTGAAATGGTCAAACCTTTGTTAATAAAGCAACTAGTTTAATCACATATCCATTTGTTTGGTCCAATGCCCCTATGCCTGTGTGAAATTTCTCTTATGCCTTCTAAAAATTAACTATATTTTTGATTTGTTTGTCCTAATGTAAAGTGTCCCATGATAGCATTACCTTATCTACTAGATCATTTCACATCTATTGAGATTATCTGAATCATACCTATGTTAGCATGTCCCCAGAATCTACTCATGTGCCTCCCCTATCTCTATGAGTGTCATCATAAGTGAGTCTAGTTTAAAAATATGCTAAGTTATACTTCCCGGTGATTAACTCTTTCTCCTTTTTTTGTAATTTAGACCATGTAGGGATATATAGGCTAACTGAGTGTTATCAGTTTCACTTTCATAAAAAAAATGGGCTTGCATGTCTGTTTGGCATTAAGAATTGGACCGATATCGTATTGGGCCTGTTTTCTCTGTTTCTTATTCCTTTAAAAGTCTGAAAACTAAATTATTGGGCCTTCCTTTTATTTTTGTGTGTGATGCGTTCTGTCCAGCCCAGCTCAGCAGTGAGATAAAATGTTTTGACTGCTACTTTTGGGCCTGTTAGTCTATTTATGTGACTTGTTATAATAAAAATATAAAATAGATAGCTAGTTCTACTAATGATACTCAGTTATGTGTGATAATTTTATATATTATCTAACTGTGCTACTCATTTTCCCTCGCCCTCATATACATATGTCCATGTCCCGTTTACTAATCCTTTTCTTTTCTTTATTTACATGAAACACATCGGGAGCAACGAAGAGTCTCGTTATGAGACTCATCATGGCTAGTGTCAAACGAAGACCCGTATCTATCTTCCTTGCATTCTCCAAACTCGGGATTTCAAAACAAATAGGGCGAGATGATATCGTCATCCGTTTTAGTTCCCTTTCATTGTTACTCTTTAAATTCTCGGGTCTGTAATAATTACTTAATGCTTGTGTGATTGTTAGGATATTTAGAATAATTAGGCCATGAATGGATAATTAGTAGGGTAGTTAAAACTCGTCGTTAGCTTATTTACTTATAGGCTCGGTTAATTCAAACTTAGAAAACCCTCCGCTAGTTTATTTATTTTTAGGCTCGTCATGCATATTTAAAATTTTCAAAACAAAGTTTGATCATCTTCTATTCATTTTATTAATTGTACAACTCAAAATGATTTCCAAAATTACTTCTTTGGCATCACAAGTAATTCATTTTTCTCCTTATTATTAATTGTCCCAAATGCATACTTTTTCAAACTTTACAAGTATTTTCTTTAATACCATGCAAATGCATACTTGCACAAAATGCATCATTCACTAATTATTTGCAAACATCTTTTTAAGTTTATATCTTTAAACATGCATTTTCCTTAGTATAATATTAACCTGAGTTTGACCGGATAACCGCAAGTTAGCGGATCTTAAAGGATGCCTAAACCCCTTCCCTTTAGGATAATAAAGAACTCTTACCTAGAATCTCAATAGTTTCGCAGACCTTAGAATTTGAGTTATATTGCAGCATTTAGTTTAATATTTAGGTGTCCTAATTCACCGTAAAAAATAATTAGGTGGCGACTCCTTGAATCCAATCCTTAATTTACCCGGGAATCACCGGATACGTTGTGCTCCGCTTTGACCCGAGCAGGTCAAAATAGGGCGCGACAATCTCCTTGTTGAAAGTCAAAATGAGATAGATATTCCTGATGATGATGAACCTACAACCTAAAGCGATGCTATGTTAGACATTGACTCGCAAAGATGGCAAGAAGCCATAAAATCTGAAATGGACTCAATGTATGCCAATTAAGTTTGGAACTTAGTTGATTTGTAAACTAGGGTTAGACCTATAGGATGGCGGTGTACCGGTGACTAAAGGTATGGTGGGGGACGGGTGGTGCAGTGGAGGGTCGGCTATGGTGTTGTCTGGTGGCGGGGACACAACGATTTAGTAATGGGGGTTCCGGTGACTGGAGGTGTGAACAGTGACGATGTGTCGGCTGCCAGTAGTGGCGGCAGTTGGCGACGAGAGAGACTCAGGCAGAGATGGTGACGGTGATGCACTGACACTGTCGGAGGTGACATCGGTAGGTGGAAGTGGCGGATTTGCCGTGGTTGGTTGATGCTGGACTGGTCGACTACACGGTAGTGGCAGTGGCTGTCGGAATTTAGGAGCCAGCGGCGGCGGAAACTGGCAGTGCCGAAGCAGTGTGTTCCGGTCATGACGAAACAGTGGTGTCATGGCGGATGAGAGAGCTGACGATGGGGGAGAGGTCTGACTCATCGAGAAACGTGTAATCCGTGTTTTGGAATTTTTAGATATTCCAAAATGGAAAGATTGTCTCATCGAAAGTGACATGACGAGAGACGTGGATTTTACGAGTAGACAAGTCATAGCACAGATAGCCCCTATGATCTGGCAGAAAACCAATGAAGACACGAGGAGCATTGTGAGGTGCTAATTTATGGGGAGCAGTGCGAGGTGCTAATTTATGGGGAGCAGTCGAGGCAAGATTTGGGTAGCACATGCAACCAAAAATTCTAAGGTGGTCATAGACGGGATCCGACGGTAGAGAATGTTGGTATGGGTTTGTTATGAAGAGTACTGGTAGGTAAAATATTAAGGATATAGGCTACCATTTTGACTGCATAGACCCAGAATGATGGGGGGAGAGAGGCATGAAAAAGAAAGGTACGAACCATGTTGTTGATAGTACGGATGATTTGTTCGAATTTTTTATTTTGGGGTGAGGTATGTGGACACGAGAAACAGAAGACCATGTCATTATTGGTGCAAAAATTATGTAACGCGGAATTATTAAACTCTCGACCGTTGTCACATTGGAATGATTTAATGAATTTTTCAAATTGTGTTTTGATAAAGTTACGAAACTCAATAAACTTGGTAAAAACTTCAGACTTGAATTTTAGAGTGTAAATCCAGAGAAAGTGAGAAAAGTCATCTAATAACAGAAGATAGAATTTATGACCCAGTGAACTAATAACAGGAGATGACCATAAATATACATGAACAATATCAAATGGACAAAACGTAACACTTAAGGAAGACTGAAAAGGGAGGCGAACGTGTTTGCCTAAAGGGCAAAAAAACACGGTTGGACAGATTTTTCACTAGGACAACATATTAAATCATTGTTCCAAAGAAAATTAAAAACATGAGCCCCTGGATGTCTAAGTCTATTGTACCAGGTTGACGGAAAGATAGTTGCTAAAGCGGTGAGAGGAGAGACTTGGGCATTTAGAGATGTGGGAGGGGTGACACTGACAAAGGGCGTGGATAGGAAATGATAGAGTTCCCCCTCAGTGTTGCATCTCGTAAAGAGTTTCCCAGTACGTAGGTCCGTTACGGAAAATCCAAACAGGTAAAAATTGATTGATACGGAATTATCCGTGACAAATTTTCTAACGGAGATTAGGTTCTTGATAATATTTAGGGGCATATGTTATTTAGGGATAAGTGGGGATGCGGTGGTGGGATTAGTGTGTGGTCAAACCCTTGAATTGGAATGCGATGACCGCTTCCAACCATAATAGATTGTGGAGTATTTAAACTTCTTAATTGAGAAAGATTACCATAATTGTTGGTGAGGTGAGACGTGGCGCCCGTATCCATATACCACGCATTATCGGGCTGTCGTGGAGTCAATGTTACGAAAGTCGGGCCCAAAGTGGATTGGAAGAGGCATGGAGCGGATTGGTAGGCTCCCAAAAATTAAGCCCAAAATTGATCTCCAAAATTGGACGGTAAGAGAGAAGTCATTATAATGGATTTGAAAAAGAACAAAACTTTAATTGTTCTCGGGTGATGAATCAGAAAGCAGAGAAAAAACAACAAACAATTTACTGTTTTTCGGGCAGTGAAGAACAAAAGAAAACAGAAAAAAATAAAGGGTAAAGTTTTGTATTTTTCTTGGTTCTCGTGTAAAGGCGCAGCAAGCAAAAGTGAAGAGGGAAGAAGCAATTTTGTTTCTCTGGCACGATTTGCTATCCTATCACTTCTGACAACTATGGCTCTCTCGGGTGAAACAAAGGCAGAGAAAGAGAGGAAAAAATTGGTCTGGCAGCCGCCTGATGTCGGGAACCGAGGGGAGGGTAAAGAAATAGGGTTTAAGTTTTGGCTTTTGATACCAAGTAAGATTGTAATAATCTCCCATTAGAAGTCTTTCTCATTAATACAAAATATATATAGATGTACAATGTGAATTCTCATATAATAGGAATTCTATATTTACCATAATTATACAAGACTAAATATGACTAAATATATATACATGTACACATGCTAATACAGACTATAAAAAATAGTAACATAACGATGAACTTATATACCGTATAATTTTTTTATTGTAAATTAGTTGTCAAAAATTGTGTCTAGTTTTCGAGAACTAAACTGTAACAACTCGACTTTGATTAGTTTATGACCAGAACGTTAACTTTGTTATCCATGGATATATTTCGAATAATATCTCACCTACAATACAATAATTAATATGATGATGACCACCAAACAGTATATCAATTGACACATCATAATTAATATATGATGGCGGCTTTATTAAAAGAATAAACGAAATAAGAGTACTAGGAAGATACTTAAAATATTTTAAAATGGAGAAATTAGAACTGTATATTTCAAATATCAGAAATCGTCAATATATGTGGGCACGATATATGTCCATTAAATGAAGCTCCTTTCTATTTACCTTCATCCTCTTCTTCTCTTCTTGCTTTTCATGTAAAATTGCAGAAATTAAGCCATTCAACATTCAATTCATCAAAGAGTTATGAAGTTTCCTTTAGCATTTATCAATTGTTTTAATTCCTCATCTGATGCTACGGAGACTAATCAAATTATCCCATATGGTAATTTCTCAAATCCTCCTTTAACTTCTTATCAATTTACAGTCTTTTAAGCCAGGTTTGTGGCTGTTATAGTCTGTTTGTCTAAACTTTTAAAATTTATTTATTTCGAAAAATGGTTTTAATCAGAAATGTTTTTCGAAAAAATATTTTTAAAGAGTAATAATTTGTGTTTGACTAATCAATTTGAAAATTATTTTTGTCAATACTAGAGCAACAATTTATGATTGACCAAGATTTCAAAAGTGTTTTCTGAGAAAAAATATTTCTTGCACTTTTTGAAAAATATATTCTACTACTCAAAAATACTTATTTTTTCCTTAAAACTTGGCCAAACAACTCAAATCACTAAAATAACCACTTTTGATATCTCAAATGAACTTTTACAAGAATGGAGTTTCTTAAACATTTGAATTTTTAGAAACAGGTGGAAGAAGATTTCAGAGATTCTCAGTGTTCTCTTACAAAGAACTGAAGGCTGCAACTCATGGATTCAGAGCATCAAATATAATTGGAGAGGGAGGATTTGGTTCTGTTTACAAGGTACATTTTAAAAAAAAAAAGGAGCATGAAGTAACTGGTAAAGTTGTCGTCATGTGATTAGAAGATCACGGATTTAAGCCGTGAAAACAGTCACTTGCAAAAATGCAAGATAAGGATGCGTATAATAGACCTTTGTGGTCCGGTCATTCCCCAGACTCAGCATATAGCAGGAGCTTAGTGCAACGAATACCCTTTTAAGTTCACTTTCAAAAAAGGACTAAAGAAAAAATAAATTTTAGTGTAGTTGGAAAGCGTCAGTGACTGAGCCAAAAATTTTAAAAGGGAAATTCAAGAGAAATGCAAAAATGTTACACTTCAAATTTCAACGTTTTTATATATAAAAAAGTAGGAGATTTCAATTGTTTTTTCATTAAATGTACATCGGCCCCCAAGAGTAGGGATTTTTTTGTGGGTGGGTGGGTGGGTGGGGGGGGGTTAGAAATTTCATGACCACTAAGCCTAAAATATTTGTATCTACTATTAATTAATATGCATAAATTATACCTTAGTTATACATATACTATACATTTGTTGCCTTTTTTTAGACGGGCGGTTATTTATGTAACTTCTTTTAACTGCATTCATTGCTGATGTTAATTTTGCACATTTTCTTGAAAAGGGTCGGCTTCAAGATGGAACCTTTGTGGCTGTAAAAGTTGTATCAATTGAATTGGAATCAATGCGAGGCGAAAGAGAATTTATATCAGAAATAACTGCGTTGTCTAATATCAGACATGAAAATCTTGTTACCCTCAGAGGATATTGTGTGGAAGGAGACAAAAGACTTTTAGTCTATGATTACATGGAAAACAATTGCCTTTCTCAAACATTACTAGGTAATTCTTTCATCTCTCTCATTTTAAATTTGAATTTAACTTCTATATGCTAGCAGTATAAAAGAATTTTTTTACAGTATCAAATGGAATGAAAGATAGCTACACATTACAACTCATAATGAGAGAGACGCTACAAAAAAACTGAGATTAGTTATGAACTTTGTCGTTAATCCGTCGCTAGATAGCTCGTGGTAACATTATTTTCTGATAATCCGTCACTAAAATAGGATTATGGACAGATTTGTTGTTTAGCTACAGGATTTGTCCGTCACTAATTACTGTTTTTTTAGTAGTTAGTACTCCAAAAAATAAGGTAGATAACTTGCTGCAACGGGTTATACAGTCAAACTCTCTATAAGGGTCGTTTGTCTGGATATCTTTTGGTTGTTATAGTGAAATATTGTTATAGAGAATATATAATATAACATAACATGAAAATTGGTTCCAAAGAAAACTTGATTGTTATAGTAAAATGTGTTATAGAGGATGATTAATATAGAAAGATCTGACTGTATTACACAAATAGTGTAAAGTTTTTTTATACTGTAATTACATATTACAACTCATAATAACATGGTTATCAAATGATTGCTTGACAAGCAGGGGAAGAGCTAAACAGAAGTAAATTTACATGGGAACTTAGGAGAGAAATTTCAAAAGGAATAGCAAAGGGACTTTCATATCTACATGAAGAAGTGAATCCCCATATTGTACACAGGGATATTAAGGCCAGCAATATAGTTCTTGATCAGAATTTCACACCAAAAATTGCAGATTTTGGTTTATCTAGGCTATTTCCCAAGAACATTTCACATATTACTACCCGAATTGCCGGTACATTGTAAGTCAAACTACAAAATGTTCTTTTTGATTGCAGACGATTAATTTTTTCAAGTGTTTAAGCTAATCATGTTGTTAATTTCTTGATTAATGTTATGCCTAAAGAGGCTATCTTTCTCCAGAGTATGCAATCAGTGGACATTTAACTCGGAAATCAGATGTTTATAGCTTTGGAGTGTTGTTGCTAGAAATAGTCAGTGGTTACCCTGTTATTGCCTTTGACATTGAAAGAGGAGAACATTTCCTTGTTAAAAAGGTAATCCTATCTGCTCAACTAATGTCAATCCTACTTTTAATTCCAATTTTTTTGTATATCTTCTTTTCAACATTTACCTAAGTTTATTGAAGAAAAAGAGATTTTTACATTACAAAGCAGCCTAATAAAGCTCACAACAAAAAAAATAGCTCTGATCTTAGTTTTTTACCAAATTTTTGCCAGTATAACCAATGTATAATTAGTATGTATACGATATTTATTGAGTCACTGACTATACACTAGCGACGGCTATTAACGATTACGGCTAGGCGAGTGAAATTTATTTTAGCCGCCTAGCTAAAAATTTAAAGATCATAAATAAATGTGTAATTACTATGTTGTTGGCTTCATGAGACATGAGAGTGTCGTCAAAAAGGATTTAAGATACATACATACATTGACAGTATAAGGAGTTTTGATTTATTGGTGTTTTTTTTAGTGTTACACGTTACTCGTCATATATTCATGTTATTAATTACACTTTTTATGAGTGATTACCTTAAGTTATTTTTTGAGTGACCTGATAGTGTCGGTGTCACCGCATAGAAGAGATATATTTTAAATATGTAATTCAACTGATTTGGTGGTGTTATGTGTTTATTTCAGGCATGGGAAATGTACAATAATGGCAAATTGTTAGAGCTAGTTGACCCCGTGTTAAATGGAGAATTTTGTGGCGACGAAGCTGTCCGATTCTTGAAGATTGGCCTACTTTGTGTGCAAGAAATTGCCAGCCTCCGCCCAAAAATGTCTGCAGTAATCAAAATGTTGAGCAGCAACATGGAAGAGGGCATAAAAATTACTCAGCCTGGAATTCTTGCTGATTTGAAAGATGTTAAAATAGGCCAAAAACAATCTTCTCACAGTTTTTTCTCTAGTGCTGTAGCTATAGCTAGAAAATGTTGGTACAAAGTGTATATTTCACACACACAAAGTTGGCCTACTTATTTTGAGAAGATATAGAATAATGAGGGTTCGAAGCATAGATGGATTTAGGTTTTGATTTTATAGTTTCTTATAAATATTTCAAGTTAATATATAATAGTAGTAATTAGGTTTACGATGAAATATATATATATAAAAATTTAGTGGATTCTTTTATAGGTATGAGCAAAAATTAGTGAGTTCATGTTTGTACATTATATGCCACTTTCTCCTCTGGTTTTAAAAGTAACTTTTTATGAAGTCGCAAACTCCGTAAATTAATTGTATTTGAAGGATAAAAATACAACCTCCGAATTCACACCTAAATTATAATGCATTAATCTTGTATTCTCAACCAATATGGGAATGGGAGTCTTGAAGTAATTGATAAAGTTGCTGCCATATGATCAGTAGACCACGGATTCAAGCCGTAGAAATAGCCTCTTGCAGAAATGCAAGATAAGGCTGCGTACAATAGACTCTTGTGGTCCGGTCCTTCCTCAAACCTCACGCATAATGGGAGCTTAGTGCACCGGGCTGCCTCTTTCTCATCCAATATGTCACACTTCGTATATCACAGGCAATTTTTAATTGTTGTGATAATAATGGATCAACAGCTAAAGATAACATAATTAGTGGTCTTGTCACTTCTACAAGTAAATAATATATTTAATGGGCTGCTTTTTTCGGATTATATTATTTCATAAAGAAGGCACTTGTGCACTTGAAAAAAGTGTGGTAGTACAAAATTCTTGTTGCTTTAATAAACAACAAGGTATTAATTATTGTTCCCAAAATCTGCCCTTTACTATTTCAAGAAGGCATGTATTTATGAATTGATTACCCATTCAAGATAGAAATAAGGATGGAGAATAATTTAGCATCATAGTAACTGCAAGTCTCCAGAACTTGTTGCTCAGGACGGATACACAACTTATTGTAAAGGTTCCACATAATTCAATAGTTTTACTCCACACTTCTATATGTGTTGAGAAATTCATTAAATATGTACATATTATTGGTTTTACAAAGGATTGCAGGAACGAAAATTACAAATAATTGTTTATGTAAGAATTGAAATTACAATTCAACTAGAAAACTCAAAATTACAAAGATGAACAAGAAAAACTGAAAAACTGTTTTTGCTGAGTCGAGTGTGGTACTCTGTCCTTAAGACAATATTGCCCCGTATGTATCTTTTATACGTCCTGGACAATTTGTCTCCCAAGATAAAACAGCAATGAAACACTTGAGCAAAGGAAACTCAAATGCTACCGTGAATAATATTGAGTAACGAAATGATGCTTGGAAGATGTAGGAAAAAACTGTTTTGCTTGTGTATTTTCGTGTATATTGTAAGTGTGCCTCAACAATGGTGTAAGGAGTGTTTATATAGGTGAGGGATGAGCAGCAAAACTGCCTCCATAAGTGCCATTACTGGCCAAGTAATGGCCATTATGGAGGTAGTAATGTCACCAAAATAAATTGTGAAGAACACCAACGGATTGGCCATTATAGGAGGAGTAATTCAGCCAAAATAAATGGCTGAATTGAGTGCTGTGGCGTTTCTGCTTTGACCGTCCAAATTCTGACTTTCTGGAAACTTCAGGGACCAGTCCAAACTGTACATCTGAAACTTCTGGGATCAAACTGTACTTCTGGCAAAGTTTTTTGGCCCAAAAAGATAATATCAGAAGGCCCGTGAACCCGTGAACCCAGAATCGGAACCGGACCGGCGGGCGGCGGCGGCGCGCGTGTGGTCTTTCCTCAAACCGAAGCACATCTAGGTCCTCCCTCCTTTAAACACACGGGATACCCCTTGGGGTCCCAAACCCCAAACCAATTTCGAGTCTTATATACACAACAATACTTTCTTCCTCTACCGATGAGGGAGAATTGATCACACACCACACTTTTTCATGCTTCAAACACCTTACTTCGTGAACCAATATCTCTTTCATTTCTCAATGAAATTTGACGATTCTTGGCCCCACGGTTATCTACGTACTTAGTAGATCATGCATGTGTGAAGAACCAGATTCTCCAACATACGTAACACTAGTGTTTAAGCCGTTAAAGTTGGTCGGTCGCAACTCCCGCCAAAGGCTAATTTCCAACAATCCCCTCTTGAAAGAGATTTTGGCGCACTCACATGGTGTCTTTTCATTTCCAAAGAATATTTCAATGGACCGATGTTGCATAAGGAGAGGTAGCTTGACTTTGAACCTTCCATAGTTGAATACCATCGGACTTACTTGCTAGCGGTGAACGTGATGTCTTGAACCGTCAGTGTTTAGTGTAAGCCAAGTCAATGGTACCAACACAACAAATTTCCTTACTCTCTTCTTCGTAATGTTTTGTCCGTTTTGGCCATGGACAACGTCTTGGATTCTTAAGTGCGTTCATTTGAGGCGATCCGTCCTTGCACTTAAATAGGTGGTCTCCTACAAGGTATCCTGCTATACCCCACTTCACAAGTGTTAGGAACCATTAAAAGTTTTCCAAAAACCTAACCTCAACTGCTGAGGATCATTACAGGTTTTGAAAACTTAACATTTACCCATACTGCAGATAGCACTTAACGTCTATCGCGGGAACGGCTTTGGATTTGGTGTTTCTGTTCAGAAATCACTATCCGAAGTGCTCATTCTTCCACCGAAGCGATCAACTGAACCTTTACAACTTAGTTTTCCCATTGAACCAAATTACTGGGATCTCCAGTTAGTAAGGCTGGGTTACCGTTGTATTAGTCCTTATATTTTGGGTTTTAAGCTCATTCCCCTAGACATGCAAGCCATCTGATCTTTGGGTAAGCCCTTTGTCAATGGGTCTACTATATTATCCTTTGACTTAATGTAATCAATGGATATTATACCCGTGGTGATCAGTTGCCTAACGGTCTTATGCCTCCGTCGAATATGACGAGACTTGCCGTTGTACATAACATTATGTGCCCTTCCTAGAGCCGACTGACTGTCGCAGTGGATCATTACCGAAGGTACGGGTTTGTTCCAACACGGAACATCCTCTAAGAAGTCATGAAGCCACTCAGCTTCTTCTCCTGCTTTGTCTAAAGCGATAAACTCCGATTCCATCATGGATCGGGTGATGCAAGTTTGCTTAGAGGATTTCCAAGAAATAGCCCCACCACCAATTGTAAATATATACCCACTGGTGGACTTGGTGTTCTTTATATCAGATATCCAGTTGCATCACTGTACCCCTCTAGTACAACTGGATATCTCGAATAGTGTAACCCAAAATTTAACGTGTATTTCAGGTATTGTAATACCCGATTCAACGCCTTCCAGTGATTATCACTCGGATTACGGGTGAACCTAGACAACTTATTGACTGCGTAAGCAATATCAGGTCGGGTGCAGTTTGTTATATACATCAAACTACCGATCACCTGTGCATATCGCTCCTGGTATGCAGGTGCACCAAGATTTTTATCAAGCTTTTGATTTGTATCCATTGGTGACGTTATCGGTGAACTGTCTAACATCTTAAACTTTCTCAAAACATCATCGATGTAGTGAGACTGAGATAAGACCAGTCCGTCAGACGTCTTAGAGATTTTAATCCCTAGGATGACATCTGCGATACCCATATCTTTCATGTCGAAGCATTGTTTCAACATGTTCTTAGTCTCTAGGATTACCCTAGGACTGCTTCATGTGATCAACATGTCGTCTACATACAGGCATATCATAACAAATGAGTCAGAGTTGCCTTTCGTGTAAACACATTTATCACACTCATTAATGGCGAACCCCTTCGATAGTAGAGTACTATCAAATTTTTCGTGTCATTGCTTCGGGGCTTGTTTCAGCCTGTACAGAGATTTGATAAGCCTACAGACTTTCAGCCTGTACAGAGATTTGATAAGCCTACAGACTTTCTTCTCTTGCCCTTGAACCACGTACCCTTCGGATTGGTCCATATAAATTTCTTCTTCCAAATCACCATTTAGAAAGGTTGTCTTAACATCCATCTGGTGTATCTCAAGGTCACGCAAAGCTGCGATCACAATGAATACCCGTATGGATGTCATCCGGGATACCGGAGAGTATGTGTCAAAATAGTCAAAGCCTTCTGTCTGTCGATAGCCCTTGACTACCAACCTGGCCTTGTACTTGTCTATAGACCCATCTACCTTGTATTTCCGTTTGAGTATCCATTTACAACCCAACGGTTTATTTCCCGGAGGAAGATCAACCAACTCCCAAGTATGGTTATGCAGAATGAAGCTTATTTCACTCTCAATAGCTTCTTTCCAGAGCGGTGCTTCTGGAGTTGCAACGCCTTATCAATTGTCCTTGGTTCATCATTAACCATATAAGCTACAAAGTCAGGATCGAAGGATTTATCCTTCCTGACCTTTTTACTTCGCCTTATATCCATCTCTGGAGTCTCCAAGTTCTGAGAATCTGGAACACTAGATTCCGGATGTTCAGCCACCTCGAGATTCGCTAGATCTGAACCATCTAGATCCGGGCAGTCAAGGACTCCCGGTTCTTGAGAGCTTTGTGCATAACTTCGTTTGCTAGAGGTTATGTCTTTTTCCTTTCTAGGAAAGGTATCTTCAAAGAATAAAGCATTCATTGATTCCATAATTGTACCCTGGTGGATATGTGGAATATATGACTTATGCACTAAGAAGCGATAAGCACTACTGTTATTTTCATATCCGATGAATATGCAATCTACAATCTTAGGCCCAATCTTGACCTGCTTTGGCTTGGGTACTTCAACCTTTGCCAAACAACCCCACACCTTAAAATATTTGTAGGTGGGTTTCTTTCCTTTCCATGATTCATATGGAGTTTTGTCCTTACCCTTGTGTGGGACTCTGTTAAGAATCGTATTAGCAGTAAGGACGGTTTCTCCCCACATGTTTTAGGAAAGTTCAGAATTGATAAGCAAATCATTCATCATTTCCTTTAATGTGTGGTTCTTACATTCCGCCACACCGTTTGATTGAGGTGAGTATGGAGCCGTCGTTTGATGAATAATGCCTTATTGGGCACAGTATTCCTCAAAAGGCGCTACATATTCTCCCCCTCTATCGTTACGAATGGATTTAATCCGTAGGCTCAGTTGATTCTCAACTTCTGCTTTGTAACGTCGGAACGCTTCAAAGGCTTCATCCTTACTTCTTAACAAGTAAAGGTAACAATACCTTGTGCTATCGTCAATGAAAGTCACAAAATACTTGTTCCCCCCTCTAGTTTGTGCAAAGTTCAAATCACATATATCTGTGTGAATAAGTTCTAGAGGAGCGGTATTCCTTTCGACGGATCGAAAAGGAAGCTTGGTGAGTTTTGCCTCTACGCACACCTCACACTTATGTTGAGGGTTTACGTCGATAGACGGCAACAACTCCATCTTTATCAGCCTTTGAATAGACTTGTAGTTAACGTGTCCTAATCTATGATGCCATAAATTAGAAGACTCAAGCAAATAAGAAGAAGGTTCAACTTTATTTCCTTGACGCAATACAGACATGACATTCACTTTGAAGAGGCCTTCACAGACGAAGCCTCTCCCTACAAATGTGCCATTTTTAGTGAGTACAAACTTATTGGATTCAAACACTAGCCTAAAACCAGCATTAACCAATAAAGGTCCAGAAACTAAATTTATTCTAATTTCTGGGACGTGCATCACTTCCTTCAGAGTGAGTTCATTGCCGGAAGTCATCTTCAGGACCACCTTTCCAACCCCTAGCACGTCCGAGTAAGCGTTGTTGCCCATGAACAGCTTCTTGTCGGTGACCGGAGTGTACGTGGAGAAGGCATCTTTGTTGGAACAGATGTGTCTTGTGGCACCTGTGTCCACCCACCACTGCATCGGATTCTTAACCAAGTTGGCTTCTAGCACCACGGCCGAGAAATCCTCAATCATGTCATCCAGGAGCGTGTCCTTGACGACGTTAGCTTGAGCCTTGCCTTTCGACTTGGCTTTCTGTTGTTGCTCAGTCTTGAGCTTGCGGCATTCCTTGATCCTATGACCAGGTTTCCCACAGTGATGACAATTACCTCTGAACATCTCTGCTGCAGGGGCTTTGCCGTCTTTCTGGAACTTTCGCTTCTTGCTTGAGTTCCCTTTGGCCTCAGCCAGATTCGCCTTTGCCTCAGCAGGTTGTCTACCCTTTGGCAAGGTCTTCTTATTATCTTCCTGGATTTGCAGTTTGATAACGAGCTCTTCAAAGGTCATCTCCTTTGTCTTGAGTTTCAAGTAACTCATAAACTCATTCCATGAAGGAGGTAACTTTTCAATCAGCGATGCAACCAAAAACTGCTCGTTTGGCTTCAGTCCTTCCAAATCCAAGTGATGTAAAATCATTTGAAATTCCTGGACTTGGGACATCACTGTCTTGCTGTCCACCATTTGGAATTTTAGAAATTTCCCAACGATGAACTTCTTAGTACCCGCATCTTATGCGTTGTACTTCTTTTGCAGTTTTTCCCACAGTTCTTTGGCAGTGCCAACGGTACAATAGACCGTGTAGAGAGGGTCTGCCAAGCAGTTCAGTATATAGTTCTTGCACATGAAATCGCTATGATTCCACGCATCACGAACCATCTTCATGTCGTTAACGACATGGATACCAAGGCCCCCTTCATCCGTTTCAGCAGGCGAAGAGTCCATTTCATCTCCATCTTGTGGAGGATCTTCCGTAAGGAACCGGGCCATGTCCATAACTGTTAAGTAGAACAACATATTTTGCTGCCATCTCTTAAATTCTGATCCCATGAACTTTTCAGGGCGATCATGGTGGTGTGAAGAAGAGGGTGGAGCTCCAACAGTCGGGAAGGAAAGCGGTGTTATCGCCTTGAACAGAGCAGCGGCAGCGGCAGTGAAAGCGGCGGAGTTATCGCCTTGGCGATGAGCGGCGATGGCGAGGGCGAACAGCGTTGCCTCGAGAGGCAGCAGCAGTAGCAGCAACATCGGTCATATTTCCAGCCATGTTATTGCAGTTATCGTAAGCAAATATTGTCTTAAGTTGTTGGTTTTACAAAGGATTGCAGGAACGGAAATTACAAGTAACTGTTTATGTAAGAATTGAAATTACAATTCAACTAGAAAACTGAAAATTACAAAGATGAACAAGAAAAACTGAAAAATTGTTTTTGCTGAGTCGAGTGTGGCACTCTGTCCTTAAGACAATATTGCCCCGTATGTATCCTTTATACGTCCTGGACAATTTGTCTCCCAAGATAAAACAGCAATGGAACACTTGAGCAAAGGAAACTCAAATGCTACCGTGAAGAATATTGAGTAACGAAATGATGCTTGGAAGATGTAGGAAAAAACTGTTTTGCTTGTGTATTTTCGTGTATATTGTAAGTGTGCCTCAACAATGGTGTAAGGGGTGTTTATATAGGTGAGGGAGGAGCAGCAAAACTGCCTCCATAATGGCCATTACTTGGCCAGTAATGGCACTTCTGGCAAAGTTTTCTGGCCCAAAAAGATAATATCAGAAGGCCCACAGCCCACAGCCCGTGAGCCCGGAACTGGACGGGCGGGCGGTGGCGGCGCGCGTGTGGTCTTTCCTCGAACCGAAGCACATCTAGGTCCTCCCTCCTTTAAACACATGGGATACCCCTTGGGGTCCCAAACCCCAAACCAATTTCGAGTCTTATATACACAGCAATTCTTTCTTCCTCTACCGATGAGGGAGAATTGATCACACACCACACTTTTCCATGCTTCAAACACCTTACTTCGTGAACCAATATCTCTTTCATTTCTCAATGAAATTTGACGATTCTTGGCCCTACGGTTATCTACGTACTTAGTAGATTATGCATGTGTGAAGAACCGGATTCTCCAACATACATAACACTAGTGTTTAAGCCGTTAAAGTTGGTCGGTCGCAACTCCCGCCAAAGGCTAATTTCCAACACATATATTAAGCTGTGAATCCAATAGTATAAATGATTTAGTGGTTCAGTAGCAAGCGAGCAATCGCTAGATTCATAAACTTTAAATGTTAGATATGTCGCTATTGTTAATTACTAGGTGAGCATTAACTTGACTTGTTTGAATTGCACAATTCTTAATGGCCATTTGCCAGAAAAATAGTAGAACACGCTTTGCTTAGTCCATTATTTTGAGGCTTAAACCAGGAGGAGGAAATTTACAAGGGAACTTAGGAAACCAAAATAAGAAAAGCAATCAAACAAGAAGGAATTACAATATTTAGCACATTGAAAACTAAGTGCCAATATAGCTTTATAAATGCAAATTCTTATTATTAGGCATTGCTCCTGAATGAGCCAAGTGCTTTAGCTGCTCCAGCTCTCAAAACGTATTGGTGGTATAATGCAGCAATAGCAGCACCAATAAAGGGTCCAACCCAGAAAATCCACTGTGTCATCAGAAAAAAATAAATATTATACTTTAGCCAATATAGATCTTTGATAAAATAGAATAAAATTTATAGGATGTGCCTTTTTTGTTAACAAGGTAAAATTTCTTACTTGGTCATCCCAGGCTTTATCTTTGCCATAAATTACTGCAGCTCCAAAACTTCTGGCTGGGTTAATACCAGTTCCAGTGATTGGAATAGTAGCCAAATGAACCATGAATACAGCAAATCCAATTGGAAGTGGTGCCAATACCTTTAATCGATTACAAATATTGATTACTTCTACTCAAATTACCAACAAGAAGCATCAAAAGATAGGATATAACTTATATATATATTAGCAACATAAATAACTATATGTGTTCTCTGTCTTAGAGGTGTTTTGCTAAGTTTATAAATGGATCAAATTAGCTTATAAGTAATTTTTAGCTTATTTGTGTGTTTGATAAAGATGAAAGTGTTTATAAGCACTTTTTAGCTTATTTATGTGTTTGGTAAAGACGAAACTGCTTATAAGTTGTGTCATTATAAGCTAAAATCAATCAAAATCATATATAAATTGGTTACCCCAACTTATAATTTTAAAGTTTTATCTATAATCACTTTTGATTTGACCAAGTCTTTTAATATTTTTTACTTAGTATTTCTTATAATCCTCCAAACTACTCTTCTTATAACATAACTTTTTATTATCCCTCTGTTCCATTTTCGTTATTTGTCCTTTCTTATGCATGTAAAAAAAATTAAAATTTTATTATTGTAAACAGTTTCAAGGACATTTCAATCATTTTAACATCAAAATGCTTATCAACACTTTTTCACCAAACACACTAATTGCTTATAATCGAATTCAACACATCTACTCAAACACTTAACTTGTACCTATCTATAAAATCAGCTTCAACATCTAAATATATTTTCAGCACTTCGTGCTTATCAATTAGTACTTTTAATCAACTCTTTCCTTAGATAACTAGTTCCACTTATCACGAACAATCACTTGTAGTTATCTTTTAGCTGACCCAATTATGTAAATATTTGTTTACACCTATGCATATAAGTTACACTCAAAATAACATTGACAAAATATTGACTATATTATTAAATGTAGTGTTGCAAAAATAAACACTTACTGGAACATGCGAGTCTCTGGCATTTCTCTTGGGGTCAGTAGCAGAGAAGACAGTGTAAACAAGGACAAAAGTGCCAATAATCTCAGCACCTAATCCAGTGCCAGTGCTGTAGCCAACAGCAAGCTCATTAGCACCACCACCATACTTAACATAGTAAGCCTTTTGGAATGCCTTCACTAAACCACAACCACAAATGGCTCCTAAGCACTGTGCTATTATGTACATAACTGCTCTGACCAATGACACTTTTCTAGCCAAGAATAGCCCAAATGTCACAGCTGGATTAATGTGTCCTCCTGCATTTACAAAATTGGAAACCCCATTAATTTCTTGAAACCAAAACCTTCAGAAAACCATTTTTTTTCCCGGTGTTATTAGAGAGTCCTTAATTAAGTAAATAAAAATGTACTCGTTTTGACAGCTTAAGTTTTTTTATTAGATGATCGCACAATTCATGTCTCACTGTTATCTATTACAGACAGGATTTTGCACGGGTGTGGCACATTTCAGGCTCGCACGTGAAAAGACGTATTAATGAAGGCATACTTATGGTTTTGTTTGGCCAATCTTTCCGAATCTGCTTATTTTGAAAAGAGTTTTCAAAATAATACTTTGGAGAGCAAATCAATTACACTTTTGCCAATATTCACTACTAGAAAATCACTAATTTCTGATGAAAATTTCCGACGAAATCCTTTAGAATTTGGCTCGTCAGTAACATTTTCGACGGATTTTTCATTGAAAATTACTTACCGACAAGCCAAATTTTGACGGGACATCCATCAGAAATTAATGATTTCCTAGTAATGATTATAGCAACAATTTGTGTTTGGTCAAGGTTCTAAATGTGCTTCTGGAAAAAACTAACTTTTTCTAGCTTCTGAGAAATACTTTCTATTACTAATCTCAATTCTATAAAATAAGCATTTTTTATTTTCCAGAAGCTTAACCAAATAAGTTATTAAGTAAAAAAAAGCATGTTTCTATGTAACAGTTTAATTTTTTAAATGAGATGATAATACGATTCAAGATGAATAATAATAACGTACCAGAAATGCCAGCAGTGCAGTAAACAAGAACAAAAATCATGCCACCAAAGGCCCAAGCAATGCCAAGAATGCCAACACCACCACATTCATCACCATTATGAGTAGTATCACTTTGGCTCTTGTAGCCAATCACAGTGAGGACAGTGATGTAGAGAAATAAAAGTGTGGCAATGAATTCAGCAATAATGGCTCTATAAAAAGACCATTTTCCAAGTTCCTCAGGGTCAATTAGTGGTGCTGGAGGTGGATCTTGATAGTCCTTATTAGGGGCATATTGATCAGTACCATACTCAACGTCCTTGGCCATTTGTAATGAAAAAAATTATGTCAATCTTGTATAATGTTTGGTTTTGAGAAATTCAGAATGAAAGATAGAAATGTGTAGAATTGATTGGTAGTTGATGGAGATTGGAGAGTAGAGTGGGTATTTAATATTTATATATGGAGAGGCTTGGACTTAAGCAGAGTATTAATCTTTTTTTGTTTGAGCGGATTGTTCTTCAAACGCACTAATTTTTAATTTTTTCCCTTCAGTGGTCTTTAATTTTTTCCCCTACTGTTTATTTTATAAAAATATTCAGATCTATTTCACAAGGCATAATCTCTACAATATTTTTCTCTTCGAAAACTGAAATTTTGTCTCGCGCGACATAAATTATATAGGAATTAAGTTATGTGGCATAGTTTTATAATAATTTTTTAGATTATGTTGAGTGTTGAAAATTATGCCTTATCCGGCATAGTTTGTGTGGATGTTATGATACATATGTTGAAGTTAAACGCTAATAATGCAGTCGAAATCTGAAATTATATTTTTTTCATATTATTTGCAGCTGCTTCTTTCCGATCGATATACAAGCAGTTGGGCGCGAAGCTTTCTCCGTGAAGAAGCTCGTCCTTGTCAATATAGGATTGTCTTTCATTCTGCTTTTACTTCTTTTTTCATATTATGTTAAGTGTTGAAAATTATGCCTTGTCGGGCATAGTTTGTGTGAATGTTATGGTATATATGTTGAAGTTAAATGTTAATTATGCCTTGTAAAATTCTAATTGTGTCGCGTTAAAAATAATGACGGATAAAAATTAAAGAACACAAATTTAAAGAACAAAAATTAAAGACGATCCAAAATGGGGCATTTGTGCTAATGATCCATTATTAATTAGCTCACTTTTTGCCGCCCCATTTCGCTAGTTTTTATTTCTATTTTCTTCAATTTCATGATGCACATACCCCACACCTCTAGTTTGAGGGTCTTGAAGAGTGAAGCATACTAATTATCCATATATTAAGTCATTACTAAAATAATGTGTCCATTTAATCTTTATCTAGTTATAGTTTAGGTATCAATGATAGTCTTGCATATAATTATAAGTATCGATTTTAGAAAGTTAAAGTGTTTGGTCAAATTTTTTAAAAAATTAAAAGTTATTTCTTTAAAAAAAGATACTTATTTTACATAGTTAAAGTGTTCGGCTTAACTTTTACGAAAAAATAAATGTATTTGAGTAGTAACAAAATTATTTTTCAGAATGTAAAAATAGCTTTTATTTGAAAACACTTTTAGAATATTAGTTAAGCACAAAGTACTATTCAAATATTAGCAAAATTATTTTTCAAATTGATTAGACAAACACAATATGCTACTTTTAAAATATACTTTTTCGAAAAATACTACTGACAATATTTTTAAATAAGCAACTTTTGAAAATTTGGTCAAACAAGCTAGTATTATTTTCATCTTATTCCTTTTTTCTCAAACTCATTCCCTTAGATTTATCTTATGTAATGGAGAATAATAATAATAATAATAATAACTATACTCAAGCTCAAACAAATTAAGGTCGGTTTTATCAATTTTTACTGATCATATTACACGATTCAAATTCTGATTAACTCAATTCAAAAGCTAGCTCTGAAAATTATTCAAGACCTTATAAGAAAATCAAATACGAATTAATATCTGGTGTAGGACTCTGATAAATCAATTATTTGAATTATAATTTCATGATAAGAAAATGATTTTTAAATTTAACTGAACTTAAAAGTTAACTCTAACCAACACCTATCAATATCCTATATGGGGACTCCAACAAACATCTCATGCCAAAGGCAATTTGAATACTACAAATAAAAGTTAACTAGAAAAACAAAACTTAGAATATGAAAAATGCTAAAGTGAACCGACCATCTTCATCAACCACATATTTTCTTTCATGAGGCCTCACACCACCGTCCAGTCCAACTCGGCCCACAATTCTTATTACAACCACTAATATATAGCCATGTCAGGTACAACTGCCATGTTCCAATCATTTGATTTTAAAATAATGGTCGAAACACTATTATTATTTTTTCGAGTTTTCTATCTAAATTATTATCAACTATTTATCAAAACATATCTCGAAATTGATAAGTGAACTGCCTAGTAGATAAAAAAATTTATGAGCAAATTAAGTTGTCATACATCTTTTAACGAATGTATTCAAACACTTAATCTAATCAGCTTCGAGGTGTGTTTTAATAAATAATTATTTGATACTTTACATGTGTTTTTTTACCCTTATCTCTTTGGTTTTATTAAGGAATTAACATGTGCTTGGGGAAATTAAATAACATTATCTCTCCACCACAATATTAGAAAGAACAAGAACACCTGCCCCAGGGGCACAAGCGAGTTGGTAAGTGGCAAGGTGATTGGGGTACAACCACTCCGACGTCGCGGGTTCGAATCCGTGTGGTGACAGCCTTTGCTGAAATATTGTAAGGGTTGTTGCTGGGTTCGTGTCCCGTTGGTCCTCTCCCTTGCAGGGCTGCCACTCACGCATATCACTCGATTTACATCCCACCTGGCCAAGGGGCCTCTGATACAGGTGAGGGGTTTCGCCTTCGGGACTTTCCCCTTCACAAAGAAAGAACAAAAAGGGAGGCCATTGCCAGGTTATAGGGCTTGCCATGTGTAGAGCAAGTAAAGGATAATGGTAATATTGGCATTCTGTGGACTCTAATAATTGGTCGGTTATCCATTGTATTTTTTTTAATGATGATGAACCCTCACTTTTTAGTGTGTGGAAATGGTGTAATGAACTCACTTTGGCAATTTTTTGTTGTTTTCTGTTCATGATTCAAGGTTATGAGTGCATTAGGTACTACTTCCTTATCGTCTAATTTTATATGATATTTCTTGATTATATAAGAGGTTAAATTTACCTGCAGTTATATTTATGAGGGCACTCATTTGGAGTAGTTTTATTATATAATCAGCAATCACAATTATGCGTCACTCATCAAACAACTTCATTCTATTTAGGCTCTATTATTTCACTTTACCAATCAACAATTTTTCTTCTAAAAAAATTAGATTTCTCTACACTTTGAGGCTTTCAAAATTTTGACACTTAACCATACACTGTCATTACATTAGTGATAGTGGAAAGATATTAGAATAGTAATTGTTAAACAGTTAGTTTGATAGAAAAATATCACATAATCATAGGTTAAAATTTAAATAGTTAAATAAACCTTGAAAGTTATAAAAGTCGTACTTAAAAAATACTAAAAAATGTCATATAAATTAGGCCAAAAGGAGTAAAACATAGGATCTTTTCATAACATGTGTACATACTTTATGTTAGAAATATGAGAAAATGGCAAAAATGGTCTCCTATGTTTGATGATAGGTTCAAAGTAGTCTCTTATATATGTTCTGAGCTGTTTTGGTCGGGTAAGTTTGTTAAAAGTAGATACTTATGGTTTCCGTTAAATATTTAACAAAGTTTATCTGTTACATTTAACAAGAATTAAATATAAAAGAATTAGTGGAAACTCATATTTGGAGGAACAATTGTTGCTATTTTTAGTCTATTTCTAACGTTTAATATAGCTTTTTAGGTGTAATTTATGTTTTTTAAAATTTTCTGTCAGTGTCAAGTACATTATTTTGTGTTACGGTATTTAGGATTCGATGAGACTTCTTCTAGGTGGAACTTTCCACTACCTCAAACACATTAAAAGTCTACTGGTTCTAAAATCAAGTAGCCAAAACTTCAATATTAATTTTATCCTAATTCCGATCATCCTACCAATCATTTAAGAGCGATAATTCACACACACAACAAATTATATTAATAATCTAAACGCATTGTTAATTCAAAAGCAAAATGTACGATATGAATTGCATGTCCAATCCATGCAGATGCAGCCTGTAGGGTTTTGTATGTTCGCACAGCGGAAGTTAAACTTTTACCTAACAATGAACTGATATAGCTATATGATAATCTAATGAATGTAAAAACATAATCAGAAATACTTACAAGTCTTTGTATGCTGGATTCACAACTATGGTATCCACGCGAGTTGTCTCTCTAATTGCAGGTTCCAACTCCAGTGTATTTATCTAACGAAGAACGATAGGAATTCTTTTGTTAGAAGAGAGAAAGTAATTCAAAACTCTAAGTCTTGAATCATTTGTTTTGTCTGATTGACTAACTACCTAATTATGGGTTTGTGATGTTTATATAATAGGTAAAGGGAAAAACCTAAACCTAAAAGGAGTACAAAAGACTAATTAGGCCCAAGTACTTTCTTTAGGTTTTCATCCAAGCCCCTTTATTATATTAACATATTTAAGTAAGTCCAAAATCCAATCTTGACCTAATTAAATAATTTTTATCAAATAGAAATATATTCCATAATTATTATAAATTAAATATTTCGGTTCCTAACCGAATATTTAATACTTTCTCAATACACTCTTAGATTGAAAAGACAATCGCATATAGTGTGACCCTATAGGCCTTCACATATCGACATTAATCTAATTAAGGTTCATACGAAACTCCTAGACGGCTTCGTATGACGAACTCAATATGTGAAGTACGTTTACACGAATCCAGCAAACTTTATCTTTACGTGGAATAATAAAATTATTTCATTCACGACACACTTGATTAAGCTTAGGATTTGTCAAGTATCTATCTAAATGGCTTAATCACTTTATCTCGTCTTTATTAGTCGACAACTAGACCATATTCAAAATATGTCTCTTGCATTGACCAATGACTTTATTCGACCTAATATAGAGAAGTTGATTGTTCTCTCGAATTTCCAATCGAAGAATGAATCCTATTCTTGGCTCAACTACTGCCTTTGTTTACATCATAATGCACCCAACTCAAGCCGTATCTACCCCATAAGGAGTGCAAGCTTTGAACTTGGTCAAAGTACATCATTCTTCAAATAAGGCACGTATTGACCTCAAGTTGAAGGACTTTTATATCCCACATGCCGATAATACTGTAGACATGTATAACAAATAGTTTATCGACAGGGTGTACCAATACTCTCCAAATTATTCATGTGTCCATCACGAATAATAATTATTCGTATTCGTGAGACTCACTACATTCTCTAAGAATGTGATGCAGACCACATGTCGACTTATAACATATCATCGATATCACATTCTCGATGATCATTAGTCGAGACAATTTTGAGAGTTATGCTTTATCATTAATATCTCACTCTATCAATGACAGCGCCAACTCAGGGGAGCACATATATGAATAATTGCAAACAATCAAACAATAATTCAACAACTGCAAATGCCATAAATATTAATCATTAATAATATAAATGTGTTCAAGTACATTTGTCCATAATTAGGATTGTCTCTAGGACACATATACTTTCACAGCCATCCCTCTAGCCGGCAATCAACACCTAAATTTACCCAGCTGGGGCCTAAAACTTCAATCTCTCATCGAACTAAATTTGGAGAAGAGTTTAATGTTATTCTATATACTGACAGTATAAAATATATTTTTTATCACACCATAAACCCTATGTGTCATCGTCAGATCCCTCGTTGATCTCTTCCCTAATAGTCTCCAATCGGGACTTATGTGAAGCTTTTCCTCGATACGTTATGAGGGATGGAGCTACCTCCACCCTGCAAGAATGTACATTTCTTGTTTCCTTTGCCATATTTGATTGAAAATTAAGTGTTCCAACCTAAAAAATTGGGATTTATTTGGTAATTAGAAAATGGTCCCTTTCCTCCTAGCTTGTGGAAGAAAGAGAGACCACAAATTGAGTTATGTTTTTTTAGGAAGGAACTTTTTCTTTTTTATCTTTTGATGAATTGAAAAGGTTAATGTTTGGGCATTATATAGTTGGCCTCATGGAATGGGATGGACAATGAGTAATAGACATGTCCTTGAAACTAGGACAAAGTTTCATTCTTGTTCTTGAATTATTCAATGGTGAAACTTTTAGGAGTTTTGAATGGCTCACCTAGGAAATAGAATTCATTGATCCTCCCTCCCGTCCATTTTAATTAGTCGTCGCAATTACTAAAAATAACGGATTCAAAATATTTGTCATTTTAAAATTTTGAGATATATGGTGAAAAAGATAATAGTTAAATTGGGAGTAAAATAAGGATAATTTATTCAAATTACCCTTTTAATTAATATTTTTTTAAGAGACGTGCAAAGAAAAACATAATAACAACTCGGCAAGTAAAATGGACCAGAGAGAGTACTTCTTAGTTCTTACCCGCACAAAGCAAAGAGTAAGTAAATGTGCAGAGTATCGGGAGTCCGGAACTTAAATGACCTAAAAACTAACGAAGTGAATCAAAATACCTCAAAAAACTAGTGACAAAACTACCTTGCGCAAAAGGAGTTATTAAAAACCCTAGCAGACACGTTTTTTAAATGATCACTTTTAGTCCAATTACGCAATAAATTATTGCGTTTTACAATCAATTATTTATCTACCCATTTGCCCTTGATTTGACATGACACTATGATAATTATTGCAAGAACCCATCCGTTTTTCTATTTATAAATTTTGGATGAGGTAAAGACTCATCCATTTTCAAAGTTTAAGTCATCAAAATTTTAAGTTCTTGAAAAAAATATCCAACTCCAAAGTTCATAAAAATGTAGTCTCCTCCTTCAACTATTAAGGTTTCTTTATTTTGGGAAGGAGAGATTCTTCGTGATAATAATATTGTTCGTTATAGTATTCCACCAAAATACCAGGTTAAGTTTTTAATTAACTTGGATTACTCAACATTATTCACAGCCATACACAAAAGAATGAAAGTTAGTAGGCGTGAGTTTGCATTATTTGTAATAGGTAGATATCCAATATCCATTGCACCGCAAGGTTTAGTGCTTTATGTCGAGTGAAATATCATTGATGATGAGTCTTTGAGTGAATATTTGAGGGCGCCGGAAGAATATATGAGATTAATCACCCTGAATGTTCTTGAAATGTATGTTGAAAAGATAATTATCAATCGTAGTGAAGTCTTGGCCATGAATCGTCAGGAAGTTCCAGAAATGTCGACTGCATCTTGTCCTCAAATCCCTCAAGTCTAGCCTACTCATGGTAACATTTATCCGGAAATGAGTTCTTATGGATAAATTTTAACTGGTCAAATGTCGTTGAAAACTTTAAGCCAGCAATTTAATCAAAATTACGGGAAAATTGGTAAATATCAAACTTTTTCATTATTATTTTGTGTAGTAGCATATGTTTATTGTATGTGTGGTAATAGTAATATTTTTTTATCTTTTTAGGGGTTATACACCTGATATGAGTAATATTAGGCAGTTTTCTTAGTCCGGATAGAGGAATTATGCCGGAATATCCCCACCACCAAGTTACGGTGCAGTTGATTATTATCAGTAGGTATAATTTTTAATAATTAAATAATATAAGTGATTTGATGTTTAGTAATTACAATACTTAAATTGCCTCTCTAGTGAAAATTACTCACAAAACGCGCCAGTGGTACCAAATGTTGATTTCGGTGCAGTTGATCTTTCTTCAAACCCAGGCAATAGTGATTATTATCGGTAGGTTCATCATCTTGATATTAAATAATTCATATATATATTATGATATTGGTATTTAAAATATGTTACCTATTTTTCATGTAGGAAGAGGTCTTCACTAGATGGTGATGATTATCCAAATCATATAGAACATCATCGAGTGATAGAAATGATATAGCGACTGCAGAGGTATTCCATGATGATGAAATAAATATATCAGATAGTGAGGTTGATGAAACAGATTGATCGGTATTCCTCTCAAATGATCCAAATAGCAGTGGTGATTGTTAAATAAGGCAATATACACACAATATACATGTGTATATTGCCTTATTCAATGTCACGGATTTTGCCCATAATGGTGGTCTCGGTTTTGGTTAATATTGGACATAAGAATATTGTATATTTGGAAAATATATGTGTAGTATATTGTAATGTATTTGTTACCTAAATTATGATTATACACTACCATAATTGTAGAGTTAGAATTATGTTAGAATAAGATTTTAGGAATAGAATAGGAATAGCATTCTCCTATTGTGTAACTTGTATATATACCTATTCAATTAATGAAAATAATCAAGGAGATTATTTCTTTCATGGTATCAAGAGACTAGGTCTAAACAAAAGTTTTTCTCTCCCAACATTTGCCCTCTCTCGGCCGAGACCCCCCCTCCCCTCGGGTTTCTCTCCCAAATTTCGTCTTCCACTCTCAAAAACCTCTATTAAATTTCCCCTCCTTCTTTGTTCTTTCAATATGTCTAAGAACAATTATCATCATGCCCTCATGGTTTCCAACGTCAAGAACAGTATCCCTATTGTGCTTGAGATGGAAAACGTCCAATATGCGACATGGGCGGAGTTGTTTAAAATTTACGCTGTATCCCATCAAGTTATCCATCACATAATTCCTCCCGCTACACCTCTTCCCGTGGAGGATCCTCAGCTATGGATTACCCTTGATGCTACCGTTCTCCAGTGGATCTATTCCACTATTTCGGTTGACCTGTTACAAACGATTATTGAGCCGGATACCACGGCTATGGCTACTTGGAATAGATTGCGTGACATATTCCAAGATAACCAACATTCACGTGCCGTCACACTCGAGCAGGAATTCTACCTCGTCCGTATGGAAGAATTTCCTAACGTATCTGCCTATTGCAAGAAACTTAAGGAGTTGGCAGATCAACTCCGTAATGTGGGCGCACCTGTCACAAATAATCGTATGGTTCTACAATTAGTTGCCGGCCTTTCGGAGGCCTATAATGGCGGTGGAACTCTCCTACGTCAAAGCAACCCTCTTCCCGCCTTTTATCAAGCCCGCTCCACGCTCACTTTGGAAGAAACCGGTTTGGCTAAAAAGGCAGCTATCGGAGCAAGCCCCGTCGTCATGATGGCGTTCTCCCCGAGTTCTTCAGGTTTTGTTAATAATTCGGGCCAAAACCATAGTCATGGTGGCGGCAAAAATAATCGTAGGAAAAATAACAAAAACCGCGAGGGCAAACGCGGCGGTTCCGGTGGTGGTTCCGGTGGTCAGCAAGCAGGCGGTGGGCCCCATCCAGTGAACAGTGGCCCACCACCCCCTGGTCCCAAAGATGGGGCCCATGGCGATGGGCCGGGACAGCGTGGCCCACCACTCTTATACTCCAAAGAAGGTGAATTCCGGCTGGTGGGCCACAAGACCCAGGCCCAAAGAACTGAAGATGGCGGCCCATCGGCGATGGCCCGAAGCAGTTCCAACAGCTACGGCCAGCTCAGTCACGTCCTGGAATACTTGGGCCCCGACCTCCGCAAGCCCATCACGCAGCAGGCCCCACGCAGACCGATATCGAGGCTGCGATGCACACATTGGGGTTGACTCAACCGGACCCAAATTGGTATATGGACACCGGTGCCACTACTCACATGACTTCCGATTCAGGTACTCTATCATCTTATTCCAATTTGAGCACCCCTCGGGGTATAATTGTTGGTAATGGCAATACGATTCCAATTCAAGGTTATGGTCAGAAAACATTGTCTCCCCCCAATCCACCACTAATCTTGAAAAATACTTTACATGCCCCCAAATTGATTAAAAATTTAGTGTCTGTCCGAAAGTTCACCACTGACAATTCTGTTTCTGTTGAATTTGATCCTTTTGGTTTTTCTGTGAAGGATTTCAAGACGGGGAGTCATCTCATGAGGTGTGATAGTAGGCGGATCTTTATCCTATCATGCCCGATTTTAGTCCATCGAGTCAAGCCTGGCCGTCAGCTTTTGCAGCCATTTCTCCTTCCGTATGGCATGCTCGCCTTGGTCATCCGGGCTCTTCTATTTTATCTGGTTTAGATAAAAATAGCTTCATTTCTTGTAAGGGTACGAGTCGTACTCAAATTTGTCAATCTTGTTCGTTAGGAAAAAGTGTTAAGTTGCCATTTGTTGACTCAAATTCTCATACTTCACAGCCTTTTGATATTATCCATAGCGACTTATGGACGTCTCATGTTCTAAGTTCGTTAGGTCATCGATATTATGTTCTGTTTTTGGATGATTATTCTAAATTTTTGTGGACGTTTCCAATTGCCAATAAATCTCAAGTGTTTTCTGTCTTCATAAAATTTAGAGCATTCATTAGAACACAATTCGAAAGGGAAATAAAAAATATTCAGTGTGATAATGGGAAAGAGTATGACAATAATGTGTTTCGGGAGTTTTGTGATAATAATGGGATAAATTTTCGGTTTTCGTGCCCTCATACATCTTCTCAAAATGGGAAAGTCGAACGCAAAATTCGTTCCATAAATAACATTGTCCGCACTCTCTTACTTCATGCTTCCGTACCCCTGTATTTTTTGGCATCATGCTCTGCAAATGGCAACATATCTCCTTAATATAATTCAATCCAAAGGTCTGACATATTCTTCTCCCCTCCAAATCCTATATAATAAGAACCCTTCTTATTCTCATCTTAGAATTTTTGGGTGTTTGTGTTATCTGTTATTCCCATCCACCACAATTAACAAACTTCAGGCTCGGTCTACACCGTGTGTATTTTTGGGTTATCCGTCTAACCATCGTGGTTATAAATATTTTGATTTATCTTCCTAGAAAATCATAATTAATCGCTATGTCATTTTTGATGAAACCCAATTTCCTTTTACAAAAGTTAATACTCCCGAGCCTAGGTCGTATAATTTTTTGGATGATGGTATATCTCCGTATAATAGTCATCATTCTTCAGACATGTCTCGCACCTAAAATCCTCCAGCGGGCCCACTGCCCGCTGGACCCACTGTTCGGTCACTAATTCCAGTCGTTGGAACAGTTCCAGCGAATGGGCCAGTCCAGCCCAATTCTAGAACTATTCCAGTTTCAGCCCCAGATTCTCGATTTGGGCCAGCAGGCCCACTGCCTGCTGGCCAGTCCATCCCGAGCCCAGCAAATTCCCAAAATTCACTAAATTCTTCCTCGAGTCATAGACCAGTCACTCGTAGTCAGGGGGGCATATTTACACCTAAAAGACATTTTAATTTACATTCTGATGTCTCTAAATCCCCTTTGCCCCGCAATCCTGTGTCCGCATTAAATGACCCGAATAGGAAAAATGTTATGACCGATGAATATAGTGCTCTTATTGATAATAAGACGTGGGAGTTGGTGCCCCGTCCATCTGGTATTAATGTTATCAGGTCTATGTGGATTTTTGCTCATAAGGAGAATTCAGATGGGTCATTTGCTCGACATAAGGCGCGGCTTGTGGGTGATGGTAAGACTCAGCAGGTTGAGATAGATTGTGGTGAGACGTTTAGTCCGGTGGTCAAATCGGCTACCATTCGCACTGTGCTTAGCTTGGCTCTTTCAAAGACTTGGCCTATTCATCAGTTGGATGTCAAGAATGCTTTCCTACATGGGGATCTCAAAGAAACAATCTATATGCATCAGCCGTTGGGTTTCAGGGATCCCAACCGTCCTCATCATGTCTGTTTGTTGAAGAAGTCCTTATATGGGATTAAGCAGTCTCCACGGGCCTGGTATACGAGATTAGCTGACTTTGTTTCGACCATTGGGTTCACTCACAACAGGTCAGATAATTCCTTATTCATCTACCGTCGTGGTTCGTCCTTGGCCTACATTCTGTTGTATGTGGATGATATCATTCTGACTGCCTCTTCCGATGCCTTGCGCCAGTCTATCATGGTCATGCCCAGTTCTGAGTTTGCTATGAAAGACCTAGGGCCCTTGAGTTACTTTTTAGGGATTGTCGTCAACCGTCATTCAGGTGGTTTATTTTTTGTCCCAAAGAAAGTATGCGGCTGAGATCATCGAGAGGGCTGAGATGTCATCCTGTAAATCCACTTCCACTCCAGTTGATGAAAAACCCAAGCTTAGTGCCGTGGCAGGTGCACCATACGAGGACCCGGTCCGCTATCGCAATCTTGCAGGGGCCCTCCAATATCTTACCTTTACCAGACCGGATATTACGTATGTTGTTCAGCAGGTGTGTTTATTCATGCATGATCCCAGAGCTGAGCACATGAATGCAATCAAACGCATCATTCGGTATATTCAGGGGACACTGGACTATGGGTTGCACTTGTATCCTTCATCTACATCCACACTTGTCTCGTACACAGATGCGGATTGGAGTGGTTGTCCGGACACCAGACGGTCTACGTCAGGATATTGTATGTTCCTTGGCAACAACTTGGTCTCCTGGTCTGCAAAGCGTCAGGCGACTCTATCCCATCAAGTGCAGAGGCAGAATATCGAGGGGTAGCTAATGTGGTCTCAGAATCATGTTGGTTACGTAATTTGCTTTTAGAGCTTCATTGCCCCATTCAGAAGGCAACCTTAGTATATTGTGATAATGTTAGTGCCATCTACCTCTCAGGTAATCCGATTCAGCACCAACGCACTAAGCATATCGAAATGGACATTCACTTTGTCCATGAAAAGGTTGCTCGGGGGCAGGTACGCGTATGTCATGTCCCGTCAAGATATGACTGCGGGGGTGTGTTAAATAAGGCAATATACACACAATATACATGTGTATATTGCCTTATTCAATGTCACGGATTCTGCCCATATTGGTGGTCTCGGTTTTGGTTAATATTGGACATAAGAATATTGTATATTTGGAAAATATATGTGTAGTATATTGTAATGTATTTATTACCTAAATTAGAATTATACACTACCATAATTTTAGAGTTAGAATTATGGTAGAATAAGATTTTAGGAATAGAATAGGAATATGATTCTCCTATTGTGTAACTTGTATATATACCTATTCAATTAATGAAAATAATCAAGGGGATTATTTCTTTCAGTGATGATAGCTCAAATCATAGCAGCTATCAGTAATGCGTCAAGTGATAACAATGAATTCAAGATAGATGATTTGAAACCTCACCTTCTTATAGAGCATAATGATGATTTTTGCGATGTCAAATATTCAGATCCATGAGGCACCTTACAAGAAAATCAGTTTTTGAAAGTAAAATATGTAGACAATGTGAAAAAAATCTAAACCCTAAAAACTTGTAAAAACACTTACAGCAGGCACTTTACAATGCCAAAAACGACAACCCGGGTTATCTTGGGTCCTTGATGTCCTGCGCTTACAATAATAACCGCAACCACAAACATCGGGTTGTACAAAAAGTTTGACGTTTCGGAGTTTTGAGACATGATTTTCGGGGGGCTAAAGTATGGTAAAAGAGTGAAAATAGAGAAAGGTTAAGAGTGAAGATGAAATGAAAAGTCTGCCTAGGATTTTTTAATAACCCCTTTTGTGCAGGAATTTCCTGCGCAAAAGAACTTAATCGGAACGTTGCGGTTAAGTCCTTTTACGCAGAAAATTCCTACGCAAAAGGTAGTTTAGTCAGTATCTTTTTATATGGTATATTTTGGTCCACTTGCTTAGTTTTTGGATAAGCACTATAATCTCAACAAACGTTTTAAATATAGGAATTCAAACGTTTAATGGGTTCAATTTTAAGAATATAAAAAGTTGAATTCACATCAAGTTTAGATAGTGGATTTACCTTCGACTAATTGCTAATTAAATTAGGCCTTCTTTGAAACTTGGGAAACAACATAACTTGGGGGAGATGCACACAAAGAAGATTTTAGGATTCCTATTTAATGAATCCCGAAATTCATATTTTTTGCAAATTTAATCGCTTCAAACACCCAAGCGTGAAATTTTAAAGCTCCATGTATCTGAAGTTTGGCCTATCAGTCTTCCGACATTTTAATCGAGAAAGCCATTAAACGTTAGTGGTTGTAGGGATGGGAAACGGTGTCGTGCGGGGAAAATCCGTAAAGACTACAACCCGCCCGCATAGCAAAAATTTATGTTTTCAATCCGCCCGCACCCCATAGACCCGTCCTTCCCACAACTTCTAATTCTTAATAAGACATGCACAGAAAACGTAAATTAATATGATTTGGTGTAAATTTTAGAGGTGAACTAGTATGATTTGATATAAACAATAAACTTGGATTCATTTTCCTTCCGTAATACTAAAAAAAAGCAATACCTTTTGTTGATTGAGATAGATCAGTCTTCATTATCATGTCTTTGCTTTCTTCCTATGCCGATTGATGCAGGAACAGTGTTTAATGTTATTTTTCTCCTGCTCTAACTTGCCAAGGCATAATATCACAGTAATGGTCAGGGACAAGAGAAATATGCTTTCTATGCAAATCTCGTTTCTCATTTTCTTTATTTAACTTTTTATTTTTACAATTTTAAACAAGAATCATTTCAAGTACTAACAAGGAAGTGAACAATAATGAAAAAACTAACAGAAGGTTAATTACTTTAAGTTGATAGAGAATGTGGTGCTGTAAAATAGCAAATGAGTGGAGTAGGAGTGTAGGACTAGCTGATAAAATCAAAGCTTGCATAGTATTTGAAAGACCTAGATTCCATATTATGCAAGACTTATTGCAGAAACCAAGAATGAAACCATTCTACATAGTACCACAGCTAAATTTATTTATTCATAGAAACGATTGTTCAAACACACATAGGAAAACGCCATGCTACCAAAGCATAACCACAAAAGTCTAAAAACATAACTCGACCAAAGGATCAAGATTCAGAGTCAACAGTTACAAGAGCGAGCATAACATTAAATTCTCAAAAGCCACCACGGAGACGAAGAACAAGGTGAAGAGTTGATTCTTTCTGAATGTTATAGTCAGCAAGGGTGCGACCATCCTCCAGCTGCTTACCAGCAAAAATCAGCCTCTGCTGGTCTGGTGGGATACCCTCCTTATCCTGAATCTTTGCCTTCACATTATCAATGGTATCTGAGCTCTCCACCTCCAAGGTAATAGTCTTCCCCGTCAGAGTCTTGACAAAAATCTGCATTCCTCCCCTCAATCGCAGCACCAGATGGAGTGTGGACTCTTTCTGGATGTTGTAATCAGCAAGAGTCCTCCCATCCTCAAGCTGCTTGCCAGCAAAAATCAAACGCTGCTGATCTGGGGGAATCCCTTCTTTGTCTTGGATCTTTGCTTTCACATTATCGATGGTGTCTGAACTCTCAACCTCCAGGGTAATTGTCTTCCCAGTCAACGTCTTCACAAATATCTGCATACCACCTCTCAGACGCAGCACCAGATGGAGAGTTGATTCCTTCTGGATGTTATAATCTGCTAAAGTCCTGCCATCCTCAAGCTGTTTCCCAGCAAAAATCAACCTCTGCTGGTCAGGTGGGATACCTTCCTTGTCTTGAATTTTCGCCTTGACATTGTCGATGGTGTCAGAACTCTCAACCTCGAGAGTGATGGTCTTCCCTGTCAATGTTTTCACAAAGATTTGCATACCACCCCTCAGTCGCAGCACCAAATGCAGAGTGGATTCCTTCTGAATATTGTAGTCGGCGAGGGTACGACCATCCTCAAGTTGCTTTCCAGCAAAGATCAACCTTTGCTGATCTGGAGGGATGCCTTCCTTGTCCTGAATTTTTGCCTTAACATTGTCAATAGTGTCCGAACTCTCAACCTCAAGGGTGATGGTTTTCCCTGTCAAGGTTTTCACAAAGATCTGCATACCACCCCTCAAGCGCAGCACCAGATGGAGAGTGGATTCCTTCTGAATATTGTAGTCGGCAAGGGTACGACCATCCTCGAGTTGCTTTCCAGCAAAAATCAACCTTTGCTGATCTGGAGGGATGCCTTCCTTATCTTGGATTTTTGCCTTGACATTGTCAATGGTGTCAGAACTCTCAACCTCAAGAGTAATTGTCTTCCCAGTCAAGGTTTTTACAAAGATCTGCATGCCACCACGCAGACGAAGGACAAGATGGAGGGTGGACTCCTTTTGGATGTTATAGTCAGCAAGAGTTCGGCCATCCTCCAACTGCTTTCCGGCAAAGATCAATCGCTGCTGATCTGGGGGAATTCCTTCTTTATCTTGGATTTTAGCTTTAACGTTGTCAATAGTGTCAGAGCTCTCAACCTCAAGAGTAATAGTCTTCCCAGTCAAGGTTTTCACAAAGATCTGCATGCCACCACGAAGACGTAGGACAAGGTGGAGGGTGGACTCCTTTTGGATGTTGTAGTCAGCAAGGGTACGACCATCCTCAAGTTGCTTTCCAGCAAAAATCAACCTTTGCTGATCTGGAGGAATTCCTTCCTTATCTTGAATCTTTGCCTTAACATTATCGATGGTATCAGAACTCTCAACCTCGAGAGTGATGGTCTTGCCAGTGAGGGTCTTAACAAAGATTTGCATCTACAATTAATCAAAATAAAAATTATTAGACAAAAGGGAAAACCAGCTTCCCAGATAATAGGTAAAGGAAATCAAAATCTACATGCTGTGAACTAATTACATAATACATGGATATAGATGTCAAAAGGATCACCTCACACACAAAAATCGAATAGAATAGAGTGCATCAAAATAAAATCTGATTGATTTACAAGAGATCCACATGATAACAAGAAGTAATGACCCGAAATTTATGAAGTCATGACTATGAAATTAAGGCATATATTAAAATACAGGTAAAGGTAATCAAAACCAAACACAGAACGACACGTGCTATGAACCAAGTCCATAATACATTGATATAGATGTCAAAAAGGAAACATTTCCACTAGAAGAGCATGAAAACAAATTTTTGATTGATTTACATTAAATTGAAAACCAAGAAGTGATGAACCAAAATTTATAAAGTCGATATTGAATTACGGTATTATACTCAAACATAAGCAATATATCATTCAACATACGTTTATAAAACCTATTCAAACCCCTCATTCTCTTGGATTTCATAAATGAAATTATAACAGCTATAATATTTATGTTAAAAAATACAGCTTTTTCACAATATACATTGAGCGCTAATTGACTCCACATGAAAGTAGGTTATTTTCCTTTGTGGAAAAACAAACACGCAGAAGATGCCTTTCTCAAAAAGACGCAAACTAAGTTTTCGTACAAAACCTCGAAAATTATCATACTATTAATTCTAAACTATGACGATCCTACTGTACAGATAATTAGACATCTATAATGATCTTGCCGTCCTATTTCTATATTTAGGTCACTCAGATCTAAATCTAATAAAAGCCATAACAGCATCCATCAAAATTCAGATCTACTTAAATTTCAATATATAACACGCAACAAAATATCGAGAATAAGGACAAGCAAGCAAATTTTGGCTTTACAGCCAACGAAATCAATTTATTAAACAAAAATAGACAATATACAAATTCATAAAAACGAAACAAATTGTGTTTCTCATCAGATCTGTAGTCAGATCAGATCGGAATTAACAGATCTGAAGCAAATCATCAACGAACAGTAAGGGATTAAGGAAATCAAAAACATAGATCGTACCTTGAGACGGTGTTGGAATCAAACGAGAAAGAGAAAAGATAAAAGAGAAAGAGAACTTCTTTGAGAATTGAGAAAGATGAATAGAGAGGGTCCCCTTATATAGTATCGTAGTAGGTGGTAGGTAGCCTACCTTTTCCAAGAAATATCGAGTGGCTGAGATCCACAGGTTTAGGTAAAAGACTTAGTTACGATTTATAAGCACTATTAGCCGTAAATCACGAAATGTAAATAATTTAAATTTAAAAATAGAGCAACTGATATCAGATATTAGGTAAATCATTAATTTAACTCTATATTGCACCAGCCAACCAAATTATTTAATTGACCAATAAAATTTTTTATCAAGTTGACGATCCTTTTGTAGTATTTCTTTTCCTTTTCTGTGTAGGAGGTAATTATAAATTTATTTACTGAAAATATACATGCCGCATAGTTTTTGTGTGTATCACTTAAGATAAAAAATTATCTAATTACGTTTTATCTATTCTAATTATTATATAATTTACAATATATTCTTATTCATAATTTCATATGCTAGAAAAGGAGAGATTCTTAGAAATTAAATTTCAAATCTCGTTATTTTAATGTTTTCAATCTTGACTTGAAATAACATGTCAAGATCTTATCGACATGATTTTAGCCCATTCAAATGAATTGATGTTTCCACCCATTAATTAGATTTTGATTTTTCATATCATTCATCTTAGTTCGCATTTTATGTCATTTCTATTATAATAATAAATTGAGAAATTCATGACTGTCTAAGATTGAGAAATCTTGGACCATTTGCAACGAAAGCTGCAGAGAAAGTACTGTCGCGTATCATCATGCTCAATCAGTAGTAAGTTGGCTTCACCATTAGTGCACCGTGATGTACAAAATTATGTTTATGATTCTCCCAAATACGAATTTTTTTTATCATTTTATGGTGTTTATTTGGTTTTTTAAGTTACTTTAATTGTGCTAATATTTTGCACTGCTCTGAAAGTTTTGATTCTTCTAGAGCAAGATATTGTCTTTTGATTAGTCTACCTTTTGTATTTCAGTAACTCTTTTTTTGCCATTTATAATGTGAAATGTTTTAATACTAGTTCCTTTTTATTTTACAAGGACAAGCTTTCTCAATAAAATAGGTCCTAATTAGTTTTATTAAAATGTAAATATATACTTATAATGCATATACATATATAGAGAACTTTCCAGAAAGTACCAATGATTTCTAAGTAGCATTCGGGTCCAAACAAAGGTCAGGTATAGTTGCAGTGAGACTCTAGAAGATTCAGGCATCCCTCTTGATAGCGACATATTTAACCAGTATTAAAAAGAATGACATATTTGTATATTTAATAATAATTTTTTTTACTTTACCTCTTACTGAAATAATTTGTATTCATACAAATATATTCAACTTGTTTTAAACCATAAATTTCAAAAGCTCTTCTTTCATTCTAAAATTTGTGCCCAGTTAAACTCATTCGTACAAATTGAGACGTGGGAGGTAATACTCCGCTCACAAATGGGACCTAATTCAAGTTGTCTTAGTTAACATTTTTCACTAAGATATTATTTGCAATGCAATTATAATATAGTTATATATAATTTCTCATGTCTTTTGACGTTTTTCAAAATTTGATATCCAGTCAAAACACGTCACATAAAAAGAGATGGAGAGAGTAATAACGAAGGCCATTTGAGGATAGAAAAGCTCATACAAGGAATGAACCCTCTTCATTTGACTTATTGGGAGGTAATCAAATTTAAAAGTTCTACTTGCTTTGCATGTGTTGGTATGTGTAGGTAATCAAACTGTTAGTGTTTTTGTTCGAACTTAACTTTTGATATCTGACTCTTTTTAATCAACTGGTTAACGTTAAGCAATTCAGACGTTTGTTACAATATTGTGATGATTAAGTGTTAAACTTCACTAAAACCAAGTTCTCCTTGGGAAAAAAAACATAAAGTCATTAATCGCGTAGTATAATACTTGTACTTCGTATTCTGGTAACCAAAAATGAAATTCGTCGCCTGAGAGATTCGAACTCTCGCGGGGAAACCCCATGTACTTAGCAGGCACACGCCTTAACCACTCGGCCAAAGCGACTTTGCTTTTCTCTTAGGATTCAATTTATAAATCTAGGAAATAACGTCAACTGTGATAAACTTTCATAAGGTTAATATTAGAAGATTATGATGAAATATTTGGAGGGAAAAAAAAAACATAAAGTCATTAATCGCGTAGTATAATACTTGTACTTCGTATTCTCGTAACCAAAATTGAAATTCGTCGCCTGAGAGATTCGAACTCTCGCGGGGAAACCCCATGTACTTAGCAGGCACACGCCTTAACCACTCGGCCAAAGCGACTTTGCTTTTCTCTTAGGATTCAATTTACAAATCTGGAAATAACGTCAACTTTGATAAACTTTCATAAGGTTAATATTAGAAGATTATGATGAAATATTTCGAGAAAATAAAACTGTCTCTTTCTGAAAGTAATAATATTACTGAATTCTACTTGTCCTATAAAATAGGAGTAATTGGAAAAGACTAAAGGGCAAGTCTATAGTTACATCATTATATGATTTTATTTTGGTATAGAAAAGAGTACTATATGGAGTTTGAGCATTGAAGACATGATGGAGTATGTGTTGGAACTTGTATGGAATTAAGAAAAAATAAAGTGATCAACGGACAGAAAATTCGAATCAAAGATTGCAACTTTTCACAAAGGTTGCAACTTTTTAGAACAACTACAACATTTGGTATGAATGGTTGTAACTGTTCTTATGCTACTTTATATAAAGAATGTTGATCACTTGGTTGGAAGAATATACAACAAGACAGAACAAACTACAATCAATAAGTTTTTCACAATTAATGATTTAAGATTGTGGCTTCTAATTCTTCTTCTTCAAAACAAGTTTCTGAAGAACACATATAGTAAATTCGCCAGAAGTGAAGTTCTTGTGCTAGAACTCTCACTTAGATAGTTGTATCCTCTAGACAAACTTCCGTAAAACTGCAGCACAAGTGGGGGCGAATTTTTGTCTTAGGACACTGCATCAAGCAGGCTCTATCGACACCAAGTTAGTATGTGTTTTAAATTTGCTGAATTCATTGTTGTTGATTTCAAGTTATTTTGAGTTATTATTATAATTGTTAGTGTCAATCTAGTATCATCAATGATGAAATGAATTGAGCACCATAATATAATAATAACTCAAAATAACTTGAAATCAACAACAATGAATTCAGCAAATTTAAAACACATACTAACTTGGTGTCGATAGAGGCCTGCTTGATGCAGTGTCCTAAGACAAAAATTCACCCCCACTTGTGTTGCAGTTTTACGGATGTCTGTCTAGAGGATACAACTATCTAAGTGATAGTTCTAGCACAAGAGCTTCACTTCTGGCGAATTTACTATATGTGTTCTTCAGAAACTTATTTTGAAGAAAAAGAATTAGATGCCACAATCTTAAATCATTAATTGTGAAAAACTGATCGATTATAGCTTGTTCTGTCTTGTTGTATATTCTTCCAACCAAGTGATCAACATTCTTTATATAGAGTAGCATATGAACAGTTACAGTCATTCATACCAAAGGTTGTAATTGTTCTGAAAAGTTGCAACCTTTGTGAAAAGTTGCAACATTTGATTCGAATTTTCTGTCCGTTGATCACTTTATTTCTTCTTAATTCCATACAAGTTCCAATAATACCCCACATTTTCTATTCAAACATCAACAATACCCTACATTTGGATAGAAAATAAGATAATTAGGAACTTTTCGTTATTTCTGAACAACACGATATGACATGCATCGGAAAATGTGTCTTGTGGACTTGAACCGTTCGTAGTGAATACCTATCGGATCTACTTTGTGAAATAGTGAATGAAATATCTTGAACTATTCACATTTTGTAGTAAATCAAGACAACAAGTATCACACATATCATATCAACATATTTCAATTCTTACGGTTGTGTTCATTTCGGTCGTGAACAACTCCTTTTTCGTGAGATTTTCTAGAGAACGTAGCCATATCGGTTCTCCCAGATGCGACCCCACATCAATCTCATATAGGTAATACCAAACAAGAATAGTTTGTACTATCCCACCATAGGATTTTAGTATTATTAAGAATAAGATTCATCCCTTAAAACATCAACGGATTAACACACTTAGTACACCATAGGAATGAGCATATGTGTGTTTTATGCTCCTTGAGTCTTCCCCAACTAGTTTTCCTATTGAACCTAAACCATGTGATCTCCAATTATGATAGGTTAGGTTTCCGCCAGTTAACGACTCATTGTGTTGGCTTTAAGCCCATTCCCCTCGATGTAAATACGACTTGCTCTCTGTTAAGGTCTTTTGTCAAAGAATCCGCTATATTGTCCTTTGATCTCACATAATCAATGGAAATAATTCCATTCTTCAGCAAGTTTCGTATTGTATATGACGTCGTCTTATATGTCTCGACTTGCCATTGTATATCTTATTCTTTGCCCTTATCATGGCAGCCATACTATCACAATGTATGCAAATGGCTGTCACATGCTTTGTCCACAACGGAATACCTTCTAGGAAGTTTCTGAGCCATTCTGCTTCTTCGGCAGCTTTGTCTAAGGCTACAAACTCTGTTTCTATAGTTGATCGCGTATTTACAGTTTGCGTTGATAATTTCTAAGATACCGATGCTCCACCAAGTGTAAATACATAACCACTTGTGGACTTACTTCCCGACTGGTTGGACATCCAATTAGCATCACAATATCCTTCTAACACAGGAGGATATTTTATATAATGCAATCCATAGTTCATTGTATGCTGTAGATATCTGAGTGCTCGTCTTAGTGCAAACCAATGATCCTTTCCAGGATTATGTGAGTATCGACTTAGTCGACTCACTGTATATGCTAAATCCGGTCTCGTACAATTCATTATGTACATCAAGCTTCCAATAAGTTGTATATACTCCAATTGAGACACACTTTCACCTTCATTCTTCTTAAGGTGACTAGCGGGATCAAATGGTGTAACAACCAGTGGATCATCATAGTGTCCAAAATTTCTGAGGACCTTTTCAACATAATGGGATTGTGTTAAGATGTAACCATCAGAATTCTTTTGAATTCTAATACCAAGAATGACATCCGCTATTCCCATATCTTTCATATCAAAAGCGGCATGCAACATCTTCTTAGTTTGGTTAATTACATCTTTATATGTTCCCATAATTAGCATATCATCAACATATAAGCATATAATGACACATGCATCTTTACATTGTTTAATGTAGACACATTTATCGCATTCATTTATTTGAAAACCATTTGATAATAACGTATTATCAAACTTTTCATGCCATTGCTTTGGAGCTTGTTTAAGTCCGTATAAAGACTTAATCAATTTGCAAACCTTTCGTTCTTGACCTTTAACAACAAACCCTTCGGGTTGTTCCATGTAAATTTCTTCATCTAATTCACCATTTAAGAATATGGTCTTCGCATCCATTTGGTGTATTTTCGAATTGTGAATCGCCGCTATAGCAATTAACGTTCTTATAGATGTAATTCTCGTTACTGGTGAGTAGGTATCAAAGAAATCTACACCGTCTTTTTGTCGAAACCCTTTGGCTACTATACGAGCTTTGTATTTTTCTATAGTACCATCAGGCCTTAATTTCCGTTTGAAAATCCATTTATGGCCTAGTGGTTTTTGTCCCGGAGGGAGATCAACCAATATCCATGTATTATTTTGCACAATGAATTCTACCTCACTTTGAATAGCCTATTTCCAATAAGGTGCTTCGGATGATTCCATAGCAACCCTATATGTTTGAGGTTCTCCTTCAACGGAAAAGGTCATGAAGTCCGGTCCAAAATCTTTGGAAATTTTCCCACGTTTACTCCTCCTTGGTTCAGAGATTTTTTCTTGAACAGATGAAGTAAGATTTTCATCATTATTAGTGTTTTGGTTTGACTTATCTTGAGGCAGTGTCCTTTTCTTATGATTAGGAACACTATTTTTACGTTCGACAACTCCATTTTGTTTTGGAGTATATGGCGCATTGGTTTGATGAACTATACCATGAGTAGAACAGAATTCTTTGAACTGATTTGATTGATATTCACCACATCTGTCTGACCTTAGAATCTTAATTCTTTTGTCAAGTTGGTTTTTCACTTCTGTTTTGTATGTTTTAAACATGTTCAAAGCCTCATCTTTGGTATGTATTAAGTATACATAACAAAATTTACTGCAATCATCTATGAATGATATATAGTAATTATTTCCTCCACGAGATGGGGTTGCTTGGTAATCACATAAATCACTATGAATTAAACAAGCACTTCATTTGATTTCACTACAAATTTATGAGGATGACTTGCATATTTTGATTATATGCAAACTCCACACTTAGTCATTTTGTTCATAGAGCAATTTGGCAATATGTCTAACTTCACCATTCTTTGTAAAGAGCGATAATTAACATGGCCTAATCGTGAATGTCATAAAGAAGGGGAATCAACCATATACATAGAAGCAGTGCTAGTGCCTGCATTTTCATTAATAATGGCAATTGCCTTAGTAGGTACAATAGATAGTTTGAAGAGTCCCTCACTGAGGTAACCCTTCCCTACATACAACCCACCCTTGGTGAGTACAAATTTGTCAGATTCAAATACAATTTTGAAGCCCTTGTTACTAAGAACAGACCCAGAAATCAAATTCTTACGAATTTCAGGCACGTGCAACACATTAGTGAGCACAAGATCATTTCCGAAAGTGAGTTGTAAAGTCACCTTCCTTTTCCCTTCTACTTTCACAGAAGCAGCATTCCCTACGAACAATGGTTCTCCATCTTTGATGGCCTGGTAGGATGAAAACATATCCTTTTCAAAACATACGTGCATTATAGCACCCGTGTGCATCCACCAATCGATTGAATTTATAACCAGATTTGCTTGAGACACTACAACCCCAATGAATTGGTTTTTAGTTTCAGCCCGGTTGGATTGGTTGACATTACTCGGACCTCCAACACCACCACCTTGATTCTTGCGAAGGCGACAATCTTTTGCTCTGTGTCCAGGTTTGCCACATACCCAACAGAGTCCTGGTTGTGGTTTATTGAATGTATTGGTCCTTTGTGGGGCGAATGCATTCCTCCCGGTTGTAAAAGATGGCTTGGTACCATTAAATTTGCCCTTGCCTTTCTGAAACTTGGCCTTAGAAGCATTGCCTTCAACCATGTTGGCATTAGGCTCCAATGAAACAACATCTGCCTTTTCATTCTTCCGGTTATCCTCTTCAACTCAAATTTTCAGAATCAATTGCTCAAAATTCATTTCCTCAGTTAGATGCTTAAGATAAACCTTAAAATCCTTCCATGAGGGAGGTAATTTCTCAATAATAGCACCAACAAGGAAATTCGGGTTAAGGCACATACCTTCAACCTCTAACTCATGAACAATGATTTGGAGTTCCTCCACTTGCTTGACAACCGCCTTGGCATCACTCATCTTAAAGTTCAGAAACTTTCCGATGACGAACTTCTTGGAACAAGCAACCTCAGTTTTGTACTTGTTCTCCAACGATTGCCACAACTCCCGTGTCGTTCTGAACGTGGAGTAGATGTCGTAGAGAGAATCATCCAAGGCATTGAGAATATAGTTTCTGCAAAGAAACTCCTGACTTTCCCAAGTTTGAATGTCTTTCAGCCTTTCAGCCTTCTCCGCATCAGTCGGAGTATTCTCCCCTTATCCTTCTGGCAAAGCCATAGGAGCCTCAGCAATCAATACGTTTGCCACGTGAAGAGTTGTCAAGTAGAACAACATCTTCTGTTGCCAGCGTTTGAAATCAGAACCTTTGAATTTCTCAGGTTTCTCAACATGGTTTTTCACCATTGACGATCCAGATTGATCCATCTTTGCAAATCAGGAAATTGAATTATCTGAATAATTTTGCAACCTCAACAAATCTGGAAAAAAAATTCTGATTTTTTTTGTTGAAGAATTTTTGTCTTAGACTGTTAGTGTCAATCTAGTATAATCAATGATGAAATGAATTGAGCACAGTAATATAATAATAACTCAAAATAACTTGAAATCAACAACAATGAATTCAGCAAATTTAAAACACATACTAACTTGGTGTCGATAGAGGCCTGCTTGATGCAGTGTCCTAAGACAAAAATTAGCCCCCACTTGTGCTGCAGTTTTATGAACGTCTGTCTAGAGGATACAATTATCTAAGTGAGAGTTCTAGCACAAGAACTTCACTTCTGGCGAATTTACTATATGTGTTCTTCAGAAACTTGTTTTGAAAAAGAATAATTAGAAGCCACAATCTTAAATCATTAATTGTGAAAAACTGATTGATTGTAGTTTGTTCTGTCTTGTTGTATATTCTTCCAACCAAGTGATCAACATTCTTTATATAGAGTAGCATATGAACAGTTACAACCATTCATATCAAAGGTTGTAATTGTTCTGAAAAATTGCAACCTTTGATTCGAATTTTCTGTCCGTTGATTACTTTATTTCTTCTTAATTCCATACAAGTTCCAACAGTATGTTCTGAGCCTCATGAATTGTAAAATTTACATGCCTGTGATATTCATACTAAATTGTATTAATTTATCATGATTAAGTCTCAAATTTAAGTAAAATGAATATTAACTAATAATGATTTAGTGATAAAAGTTACACAAATTTAAAGAAATATGTGAGGTATGGATTGATCATTGGTATAAACACCACGAATTGGGTAACTAAAAGCTCATTAGAGAGAGGGAGGGGGAGAGAGGGGGGGGGGGGGGTTGGGACATATTTTGTAGAAGAAATGTTTAGTTTTTGTCACTACTGCTATGTTTATATATGGACCAATCCAAGTATGAAGAGGCATGGGTTCATCTCACTGAAAATGGGTTTACTAATGTAGTCGTGGGCCTAGATAATTCCTGGCCTTCTTTATCTTGGGCTCATGGTAAGTTGGATTTCAAGACACTACTTGGGTTGGGCCATGGAACTCTTAAAAGTTTGATCAAGCATTTGAAGTAAAAATTGTAAAAATCTCATGAGGCGGCCTATTTTGGTTGCTCCATTTAAGTAATATCCGCCTTATATTTTTTTTTCTTATTAGACAACTTCAAATAAAAGTGATTGATTCTTCTTATTCAGACTCATTTTTTCTCTATGGTACTTTATAAAGCAGTACGAGAAGTATATAACTATTACAAGTGTTCGAAAGGATAAACAAAGATTCAATAATTCAACTAGAAATTTGAAAATTACAATAGAACCACAAAACTGAAATTACAATTTTGTTGAAGACGGAAAAATAGAAACTGTTTTTGCTGAGTCGAGTGTGGCACTCTGTTCTTAAGACAATATTGCCCCGTATGTATCCTTTATACGTCCTGGATAATTTGTCACCCAAGATAAAACAGCAATGGAACACTTGAGCAAAAGAAACTCAAGAGCTACCGTGAAGAATATTGAGTAACGAAATGATGCTTGGAAGTTGTAGGAAGAAAACTGTTTTGGTTGTGTATTTTCGTGAGTTGTATGAACTGTTATTCGTAGTGCTCAACAATGGTGTAAGGGGGTGTTTATATAGGTGAGGGAGGGGACTGAAAAACTGCCTCCATAATAGCCAAATAATGGCCATTATGGAGGTAGTAAAGTCACCAACATAAATGGTGAAAGACCAACGGATTGGCCATTATAGGAGGAAACTTCATGGAGAAAGAATTCTAGTCCAAACTGTACATCTGAAACTTCTGGGATCAAACTGTACTTCTGGCAAAGTTCTCCCCAGAGCCCAGAGCCCATGACCCACGGACCCATGGACCCATGGAACCGTGGACCCGTGAACCCGAGAACCCGGAACTCAGAATCGGAACCGGAACCGGACCGGACGGGCGCGCGGCGGCGGCGCGCGTGTGGTCTTTCCTTGAACCGAAGCACATATAGGTCCTCCCTCCTCTAAACACATGGGATACCCCTTGGGGTCCCAAACCCCAAACCAATTTCGAGTATTATATACACAACAATTCTTTCTTCCTCTACCGATGAGGGAGAATTGAACACAATACCACACTTTCCATGCTTCAAACACCTTACTTCGTGAACCAATATCTCTTTCATTTCTCAATGAAATTTGACGATTCTTGGCCCTACGGTTATCTACGTACTTAGTAGATCATGCATGTGTGAAGAACCGGATTCTCCAACATACGTAACACTAATGTTTAAGCCGTTAAAGTTGGTCGGTCGCAACTCCCGCCAAAGGCTAATTTCCAACAATCCCCTCTTGAAAGAGATTTTGGCGCGCTCACATGGTGTCTTTTCATTTTCAGCAATATTTCAGCGGACCGATGTTGCATAAGGAGAGGTAGCTTCAGCTTTGAACCTTCCATAGTTGAATACCATCGGACTTACTTACTGCGCGGTGAACGTGATGTCTTAAACCGTCAGTGTTTAGTGTAAGCCAAGTCAATGATACCAACACAACAAATTCCCTTACTCTCTTCTTCGTAATATTTTGTCCGTTTTGGCCATGGACAACGTCTTGGATTCTTAAGTGCGTTCATTTTGAGGCGGCCCGTCCTCGCACTTAAATAGGTGGTCTCCTACAAGGTATCCTGCTATACCCCACTTCACAAGTGTTAGGAACTATTAAAAGTTTCCCAAAAACCTAACCTCAACTGTTAAGGAGCATTACAGGTTTTGAAAACTTAACCTTTACCCACACTGCAGATAGCACTTAACGTCTATCGCGGGAACGTCTTTGGATTTGGTGTTTCTTTTCAGAAATCACTATCCGAAGTGCTCATGCTTCCACTGAAGCGATCAACTGAACCTTTGCAGCTTAGTTTTCCCATTGAACCAAATTACTGGGATCTCCAGTTAGTAAGGTTGGGTTACCACTGTATTGGTCCTTATAATTTGGGTTTTAAGCCCATTCCCCTAGACAGGCAGAACACTTGATCTCCGGGTAGTCCCTTAGTTAGTAAACAAGGAAGTGACACCCGTGATGATCAACTGTCATACGATCTTATGTCTCATGACAGATCCTGACAGATATGTCCAGACGCCGTCATCCGTGTCCTTCCTAAAGCCGACCGGCTAGCTACAGTGTATAACTGCTGAAGGCACGGGTTTCTCCCAATAAGGGACGACCTCTAAGGAGTCGTGAAGTTACTCAACTTCTTTCATGCTTTGTATAAAGCGATAAACTCCGATTCTATCATGAATCGGCCAATGCAAGTTTTCTTAGAGGATTTTCCAAGGACCACCATACACATTTACTTGTGGCTTTGGTGTTCTTCAGATCTGATGTCCAGTTTGCATCACTGTGTTCTTTCAGAACCGCTGGACATCCAGAATACTATAATCCGAAGATAAGCGAATAATTCAGATATCGTCATATACGACTTAACGCCTTCTATTGATCATGTATTAAGATCATCAGTGAAACTTAGTTCAACTGATCTGTTTGTAGGACGATACCAGGTCGGTTGTAGTGTGTACAATACATTGAACTACACGTGATCTGTGCGTATCGCTCCTTGTCTATGGGTGCACCATGATTTCAATCAGTTCTATGATTCATATCCATTGATGGCTTCAACGAGACTGTCAACTATCAACCAGTCCGTTAGATGTCTTTAGAAATCCAATTCCTAAGATGTCATCTGTGATATCCATATCTTTCATATCGAGACTTGGTTTCAATATGACTTTCACTTTCAGACTGTTGGTTTTTCAACTGTTGGCTTTCTAACTTCAGAGTTAATGTTTCTGTGGTCAGATTCATTGTTTCTGTTTTATCTGAGACTTTCAGGACCAAAATGTTAACATTTCATGGACCAAAATGAAAGTTCAGGAAGAAGCCCAACAGTTCAGCAAACCAATTCTGATCCTCTTCTTCCAACTCTCCGGTTGGGAAGGCTGTTTCAACACCCATGCCATGTAAGACTACAATGGCCCTGGATGTGAAGCTACTCACATGGGAGCACTTTTTACAACCCAAAGGTTCTTTTCCCGGAGGAAGATCAACCATTACACAAGTATGGTTCTATATGATGGAATATATATTTCTCTCTTTAGCTTCTTTCCAAAGCAGCGCTTTTGGAGATAACAATTATTTGTTAATTGTCCATGGTTCGTTCTTAACCATACAAGCTAGAAGGACTGGAACAAGTCTTTGTCCCCTCTTTGCTCCGTCTTGGTTCAACATCTAGAATCCCTGAGTCCTGCAGATCTGGAATATTAAGTTCCGGATAGCCAGCAACTTTCGAGTCCTGTAGATACGGAGCGTCTAGTTCCGGACAGTCAGGCCCTCGCGGGTTCTTGTTAACCTTGAGCAATTACTCTTTTTTCCTTTTCAAGGAAAGTTATCTTATAAGAATTCAACATTCTTTGACGCCAAGAGGCGATAAGTACTACTGTTATTTACAGATCCAGTGGATATGCAATCTGATCTTAGGTCGAACTTGACCTGCTTTGGTAGTCCAACTTCTACCAAGCCACCCCACATCACAACTTTTGTATGTGAGATCCTTTCCATGTCTCACACGGAGAGTTATCCTTATCCTTATGCGGAGTTACGTTGAGAATCGCATTAGCGTGTGAGATCGCCTTGCCCCACATAATTTAGGCGTACGGGTTTGCGCTTGGCTAACACCGTTAGACTGAGGTGAGTAATGAACAGTCGTTTAATGAATGATGCTTCACATTCTCCCCCTCTATCGCTATGAATTTCGCAATCCATAGGCTTAGTAGATTTTCAACTTCTGCTTTGTAGCGCTTGTCCGCTTCAATAACTTCATCTTTGCTGTTCAACAAACAAAGGTTTTCATACGTTGTACCATCATCAATGAAGATCACAACGTATTTATCTCCCCCCTCTATTTTGGTTAAACTTCAAATCACCCAAGTAGGTGTGACTAAGTTCTAGAGGAGCGGTGCTTCTTTCGCTATTCCCTTGACGAAATTTGAAAAGGTGATTTTGCCTCTTCGCCTACCTCACATTCATTTTGAGGGTTTATGTCGAAAGAAGGCAACAATCTCAACTTCGCTAGCTTTTGAATGACTTGCTATTTAACGTGTCTTAATCTATGATGGCATAGATGCACGGATTATAAATATATCATTCATTCGGCTATAGACGTACTGTACCATTCTTAGTTATTACAGACCTGTTGGAGTAGTATCAAACCAGCTTGACCAACAGCGTCCCTTAAACCAAGTTAGGAACATGTAACACCTCTTTTTAGAGTGATCTCATTCCTTGAAGTCCTATTGAGGACAACCTCTCCAATCCCCTTCTACTTTAGAGGTGGCGTTGCTTCACATGAACAACCTCTTGCCCGTGGTTAGGCGAACCAGGATCATATGTGATCTGGATACTGCCCAGCTGCAGCTTGCTTTGCGCATCGAGTGTCCAATTTCTTTTCTCGCCTTTCTTTAGGCCTTGAGATCATTTCGGACACTGAAACTCGCCCACCTTACTAGGTGTCCATTACTTTTCCTATGAAATGAATTCGCCCCACTCCGCCGCCTGAGGCTTTATATGACTGAGTGTCCAATATCATCATATCAAAGGAATTTTGGTCCACTCCAGTCGCCCGGAGGCTTTGTATGACTGAGTGTCCAATATCATCCTATGAAGGATCTTCTGCCAAGTATGACAGGTTCAACGTCTTTAGCTTTTAGACTCCTTCCGTTAAGATTGATGTGCCCAGATAGTTCTTGGCGCTTACTTAAAAGTGGTAACAGTTTTCGCACAGTTAGTGGATCTTTCTCCATCGTATGTGCGAATGTACTATACACACTTTAACAATTACACTTAAAAGAACGGATCTTTTTAAGTCGTTTACAATCCAATCTTTAAACGGGAAAGAAGATAAGATTAAACTTCTGATTTTAAAGCGTAAGGAATATAAATTATTTTCATATTCCTCCTTACTTTAATCCATTTTTAATCAGACATCATTTAATCTTTATAAGTAAGAAAAATATTTATCATTTAACCTTTATTCTTGACAAGTAAGAAAATTACTTATCCCAATTTCGGATTCTGGCTCACTTCAGTCACTTCATCAGACTGAGTGTCCATTTCCTTCTCACCATTATTCGGATCTTTTGTCTGGGACAGATATAGGCCTTCTGCTGCAAGATAGAATAACATCTTTAGTCTTCTCCTCTTGTCCCAGTTGACATCCTCAGGCTCTCGTGAGCGCTTGTTCCCACTAGTCTTGGTAGTGCTGACACCATGAACACGTTCATCATCATCACTCTCTTCTACCAGAAAACCATTGCCATATTCAGATTTGGTCAATCGTGTATGCAGTACCGAAGAGCAAGCATACTTGAAAAAATTAAAAGGGTGTCAAATGAGTTTGTTAGATTCGTTGTGTTTTTTATTAATTGATGATTGGGGTTAGTTCCTTATGATATATGTAACTTATGTTTCAAATTTAAACTTATTTAGAGTAGATTCGGGTGTTGAATCATATGTTGGATCGTTGAAATTTGAAAATAAATTATTATTTTTTATTCAGACGCATATGGTTTTAAAATTTAAGCTCGTTTTTACATGTATTTCTATCATGGGATACACACAAACATAAAAATTATTTTTGACAAAAAACATTCAAACACACATGACTGAAATTTTAGCCTATCATTACATGTACTTTAATCATGTATGGCTGAAGTTCATGCATACATGAAAAATTCAAGCATACATTACTGAAATTTTAATCAATTTTTACACGTACCTCAGTAAAAAATATTTTAACTTTTCTTGGCAAGCCATACCAAAATCAGACGAAAACGTCTGATGTTTCGTCTTCACAATGCCACACTTTCAGACACAAATATCTGATGTTTCCAAGATTCAAACGCGACTGTTTGAATTTGGTTCTGAAGTGGATAATTAACTTGCAAAAAAAATTACAAGTTAAATGGCGACGCCAAAAGCAGATATTTTGTGCACTTCCTGCGTAATATTTCAGTGAATATTTATTTGATCGCTGTCATTTAATATGTACCTATTTTTTCAAAAAATCTAACTGATACCCAAATTATAGTTAACTTCAAACAAAATTGTTTCTACTCAATTTTTCATCCTCCTCTTTCTTTCTTCTTCTTCTTCTTAGTTGTTGTACAATAGTATTTTTCAAACTTATAGCAATTGAAGTATATTATTTTGAAGAAGTGGTATTTAATTTTAATTGTAAAAAGTAAAATTTAAATCAAATTGATGTTAGAAAAAACTTGAAAATTTGGAAAAATTACGGTAGTTGCAAAATGGATTTGTTAGATTTGTTGTTGTTTTGACAAATTGTTCTTTATGATATATGAAACTCATGTTTTAACTTCCTTTTAGGTAAATTCGGGTGTTGCATTGTGTGTTAAATTGTTGAAATTCAAAAAATAAATTGTTGATTCCTGGCAAAAGATTATTCACCTGAATTTCATGTCAAAATGTCTAAAGTGCAGCCAAATATATGCTTGACCTCGTGCATGTTTGAAGTGCAACATTATGTGTCTGGAGTTTGGCCTTGCGAAGGCCACAACTTTAATAAAAATGTACGAAGCTAGGCACTTCCAAGGTCATAACTTCAGTAAAAATATGTCTAAAATTGGATTTAGCATGTCATTATATGTCATAAATACAGTCATAATTGATGGAATACATGCATAAACAGTGGAAGCAAATGCCCATGATCGAACTTGCATGTAATATAGACAACAAATAATCACAGGTTTTAATCAAACATAAAACGATACTTATCTCTTGAAGCGTGATTGCGACCGCGAATCTAGCCTTCAAGAATGAGCAGAAACTGTCCACGAGATAATCCTCCAGTTTCATGGTCTGCGGTCTCAGTATATTCTATTAACCATGCGTTTTAGTTATAGTATTATGTTTTATTCTTTATGGAATAATTGTTTATTTATTTATTCAATTCAATAAAGTCTTATTTTAAATAGATCATTTTTCACATGTGTGTCCTTTACTTATATAGCAGACGATTTAGTGTATGGAGCTTTAGCTCATGCGCGAAAGATTAAATTATCAGTTCTTATAAGTCATAAAGTTACGTTCACAATCAAAGATAAAATTGGACAGAATACCTTGATGATTGTAGCACAAGATTAAAATGTAATTTATCTTGATTGTGGGAATGACCTTATTCCAACTTCTTGTGCTAGTGCATTTTGTATGTATTGAACGGATCAAGTAGAGATAAGTATTTTGTACTAAATATATAAAACAACCTCTCTAGCTCATTAAATAAACTTATACTCTTAATCTTGATATGATTATTATGATCAATGTGATTTGTTCATTATTTTGATTTATCAAAAGGTACAACTCAATTATGAGTCAATGTATTGTTGATAAGTTGGATAGTAGTAAATAACATTTGTGAAATAATAATTAGTTGATAGAATCTGTGTCTCAGCTTTAAGATTGATGATACCCCTTTATTGATGCTTATAAGTTTTCATGTGAAAAACCTACAAGTGGATATTGTATCCATCACATGAAATAAGTTAAGCAAAAGTATAAAGGATTTAATCAGTCAATGAATTAAATTGTCAGTAATTTGATTTAATTAATTGATATCTATAATCTTATCATGGGAGTTAAATAAGTATTTAATAGAGGATTTCAAAATTAAATAGAGGAGTGCAATTATAATTTTTTTAGTGGAATAAATTATAATTTATTATGATAGGATTAATTCATTCACATTCCGAATTAATACCACAATAGAAAGCTTCATTATTAAATATGCGGTACTTGTTGTGCCTGAACATTCTAGAATAAGGAAAAATAATATTTTTTTGGGACAAGGAAAAGCCCACACGTTTTGGTAGGGTTTTAACCCTAAAGCGTGTAGTATAAAGGTAAGGGTTTTCAGCCCTAATACACTTACTATTCCTTAGTCGCAATACTTGTCACTCGAGTGTTTTTCGTTCAAAGAATATTCAGGATATACAGTAGAAGACTGTTGAACTGGCATGCGTTGCTGTTGTGGAAGATTTGTGTCAAAGCTTTAAGAGGTTAGTTCTTCTATCTAGTTTATGAATTATATTATCTAGATTACGTGTAAGTTGATCTTGACTGTTAGCTTCCCCTGTGCGTATGCATGTGTTATTTTAATTGGTATCAGAGCCATCTTACATTTAACAAGATAATGTAATACTCCATGAAATAAGAAATCCTAGTTTGGTGTTATTTTTTGAATGCATATTTGTCATGTTAGTTTCTGAAAATGGTGTTGTTTTATGAAAACTAGATTGATTATATTGTTTATGATTTTTGAAATCACGAATATTATTTAATAAATATAATATGTGATATGGATGAATCTGGAAATTTTGTATGCATGTTTGTCATGTTAGTTTTTGAGAAAATAATGTTGTTATATATAAAAAAAAAGATTAAATATATTATTTTTTTAATTTCTAGAGTCACGAATACTATTAAATAGGTTTAATACGTGATATGAATGAATCTGAAAATTTTTGAAACCCTAAAACGCTAAAAACGATTTCTGTCGGTTGGTCATGGTTTTAGAATTTAATTTTTTGACGGAGTCCGATTGACCTGAAATTTGATAAGTTCATCGAAAACGACCCACTGATCAATACAAAGCTTGTGATATATGGCCTTTTTTGGCCATCGGAGGGCGTTTATATGGGTTTTGGGTGTTTTTCTATTTTCTAAAAATTTATTGTTAAATAAAAAAATTCATTTCATCAAATCTTGGTGGTAGGGTTCATTCTCTATGGTCTCCAATATGTATAACATTAATATAATGAGCTTTTATGTTGACATAGGTCTTCTTCCCTATCAGATAGATTCATTATGATTAATTAATGTGCCTTAAACCACAGTTAATTGATAACTTGTATTGACTCTCCAACCGAGTTACACGTTGGTTCAATGGGACTAGGGTTCATAAAAAATGATATTTATCTAACTTAAATTAGCAATTTACTCTCCATCTGAGTTGGTTCTATTTTAATTCATGGGGTGATTTATCTGGCATGACTTATATATTTTGCATGAATAGTTAAGTTTTCCTATCGAATCTAACTGTTCAATATGCATGGTTATATGCGTGATTTGATTTTTGAATATTATTATTCCTTTTGCATAACTAATGATCGATTTAATGTTTGTATCTCTCAGATTAATCATGTCTTCTTTCAACCCCACTTACCTCCATTCTGAACCAGACCAAGTTAGAGAGTGAATTATATTGACTAGAAAAGAAATCTGGATATTGTCCTAACTGCTGAAGGTTTTAAATTTGTGCTGATTGATGAGTGTCCAGAAAAACCCGGTCAGGATGTTTCGAATGACCAGATTAAGGCCTATGAAAAATGGGTTAAGGCTGATGAGATGGCGAGATGTTCGGAAAGCAAAATCGTGCGGCTAAGCAGACAGTCATGAAAGCCATTTTGAATACAAAGATGACTGAAAGATCATCAATTAGGGACCATGTCCTTAAGATGATGGGTCTTTGGAACGAACTCGAGGTTCTTGAAACTGTGATTGATAAGGAATCTCAAGTTGAAATGGTGCTGCAGACTCTGCCTGATAATTTTCAGCAATTTTGCTTGAACTATAATATGAACAAAATGAATTTGTCAGTGGCAAAATTGTTGAATGACCTGCAGGCGGCATAGTCCATTATCAAGCAGCAAGCTTCTGATGTGGCGCTGATTGTTGAAAAAGGTTATGCTTCGTAGACGAAAGGCGGCTAGAAAAATAAAAGGGTTCGCAAGGTTGTGACTCTCGGAGTTGTTGTTGGTGGTGTGAGTAAACCTAAGGGTAAGTGTTATTATTGCAAGCAGTCTGGCCATCACAAGAAACAGTGTCCTGGATATCTAGCTAAGTTGAATAAAGAAGGTAATTCAAATTTAAATATCATTGAAACTTGTTTAGCCACTGTTTCTTCCATATCATGGTGTGTAGATTCGGGAGCCACTAATCATATCTGCACTTCTTTGCAGGGGTAGCAGGAAACACGACGGCTAAGTGAGATTGAAGTTTGCATTTTTTCAAACCAATGGCGAACCGGCACTAGCTTTAGCATTATGATATATTAGAGTTGAGTTTAGTAGTGATAGAGTATTAGCTTTAAAAGACGTTTTATATGTACCTTCCATTAGAAGGAATTTGCTTTTAGTTTCAAAAATAATGGATGCTGGTTATAACATTTTTTTCACTAATAACTCTGCTATTATTAAGTATAATAGACGTTTTATCTACACTGCTACAAGAGTACATGATTTGTTTATACTTGATGTTTCTTATGATGTGCTACAACTAAAGAACTAAATAACGTTGATCTGTCATGTCAATTTTTGAATTGAGTGAAACTTATTTATGGCATTTATGTCTGGGTCATATAAATCATAGGATTTTGAGGTTGATTTATGATGGACCTTTGAGTCTTGGAGATGCAAAACTTCACATGCTTATCTCTTGCATTTTTTTTTTTACTTTTTGTGTACGTTGGATGTCTAGATGGACTAATAATATTAGAAATATAATTTGTGTTATTCAAGAATATTTTCTTCGTATCCAAGAATACTTAAAAACACTATGGATGTAAACTAGAAGACCGATAGCGAAAAGATTTTTACACTATTAACAGGGAACACCACAATAAAATGGTGTGGCAGAAAGAAAAAATAGAACCCTTATGAAAATGGTCAGATCCATGTTGAGTTATTCAGAGCTACCTTTGTCTTTTTGGGATATGCTTTAGAAACAGTAAATTACATTATGAATTTGGTTCCTTCTAAGTCAGTACCTTTAACTCCAGCAGAATTGTAGATTGAACACAAGCCGAGTCTGCGGCACATTCGAGTTTGGGTTGTCCAACACATATTCTGAAAGGAAAAACAGATAAATTAAAATTGATGACATAGGTGTGCATTTTTATTGGATATCCAAAGGGAACGAAGGGAGGTTTATTTTACTGTCCCGAAGAAAAGAAGGTGATTGTTACAACAAATGCCAAATTTCTGGAAGAGGACTATTTAATAAACCATGTTCCTAGAAGCAAACTTGTTTTAAAGGAATTGAGCAATGAAACAACAAAAGATCCATCTCAAGATTGTATCCCGGCAGCCAGTATTGACCTATCACTGCATTATCGTAGTGGGAGTGTAACGCCCCGAACCATGGTCCGGGCGAAACACGACACTCGATGCATGACTGCATGTGACCGAGCGAATCACATGGCTTGTTGATCAACATGGGCATAAAAATATGCACTAATAATAATTTAAAATATGTAAAACATAAATATTGAAAATATAGTCTGAAATATAATAGCGGAAATCTCTGAATAAAACATGATGAATCTGAATAACTGACATAACATGCTAAGCTAGTCTATGAAACCTCTAAACATGAGTCTGACTGAGAAATTGTTCTGTCATGACAAGGCTCTGGCATACCTCTACTGTAAAATATAATCATGAAAAATAATCAACTGACATCCCGAATAAAATGGGGCTCACCAATAGCTGATACGAGTGAAGTCCTAGCGTACAGATCTGTCGTCATGAAACTCAGTACTTGCACCGTGAAGTGTAGGTCCCAAACATGGACGTTAGTACATTTGAATTGTACCGTAGGTAAAATAACTGAAAGAATAAGCCGACGCGTGATATAATAGGAACATGAACATGGATATAATCTGACATGGGTATGATAACATGCATAAAACTGTATAATTGTATATCTATATATCTATAGGAGAACATTAACAAAACCGACATGTAACCACCACCTGTGAACGTGTCGTCTGATCTCTGTCTGATCAGCTAAGTCATCTCGTACCTTGCCGAGGTACGAGACATGAACATGACATGATGGATCCAATAATCCCACAAGGGGTAACATGAAGGTATCGTCCTCTGCACTGAACGATCTTTATCCTACGCTAACAAACGTAGTTTCAGGCTAACTGAGCCTTCTTGATAATTTGTGCAACTCCCGAAACATGAACATGAATATAGTTATGATAAATAGTAGTACTATAGTTTTGTGACTTCATAGAAATGGCAATGGGCATGGACGCATGGTATAGTCTCTGGCTTAGTAGTACGACTAGCTGGTCCTGATTTAACGCATTTTGGAAAACGTCGCTCTTTTTTAGTGCAGTACAGTTGCAAGATGAAAGAAAAGTTGAAATGGCTTCATTGGTATCAGTTGTTATCAAGAAGTTGCTGCTGTAAATGAACTTGAAGATGATTCCTACTTGTTGATACAAGAATGCATAATTGATTTACTATACCATTCAACATATATACTTGTTCAAGAATCAATCAGGGTCGTTGAGAATCATTTTAAACAATTGGATGATCTATGTTCAGCTCTTTGTTAACATTTTCTGTTTATAATTTTAAACTCTTGTACTAAACGAAACGCAAGCACATACTAAATATATATAAAACATGGGGACTTTAGGTTTAAGCTTTGGTTGAATCAGAAGATAAATTATCAAGGACAAGAAATACATGGACTAAACTGCACACCTAGTAAACCTTAGAGAACAAGTCCATATGCATATCTTAATAGTTACAGCTTACAGTGAATAAGGAAATCTCCACATTAAGGGAACAGGGGTGTGAGATATATTGTCATTTCTAGAGTGATTTACAGGGTGAAAACACAAAAAAGAACACCCTTCCCCATAACAAAAATTAAGAATTTCAGGTTAGCTTGTCCCATTAGTTCAATATTTCCATGTCCTAACGCACAATTCTAGGCTGCAAACCCATCCTTCATCTTGCAATTTCTTGTGCTTGAGGGTAGCCAAGTTGCTCCGTCTCCCAGCTCAACTTAGAAGCAACTCTTTCATGGCAAGGTACATATTCCTGCAATAAAAAATAAAATGTACACTTCAATGAGGAATAAGCATGACATTACATGACAAGATTGTTGAAAAATCATTGCATATAGACTAATATGGATAGGATTATTATCGTTTCCTTCTACCTGAAGGGATTAATGTTCCATATAGACTGCAGATCAAGAAAATATACGTCTTTTGAAAAACTTAAGCATTATACATGATGAAAAGACAACTTTCATGCCGTATTTAGAGTCTGTTTATTTTAGTTAAGGTAAATGTCTTTGATCTTATGTGCATGATAATCCAAGAAAGGAAGTTCAAGTTTCTTGATCAAAACATTGCCTGTCTCTACCTCCAGTTTCTTGACTAGCTCCTCTGGTGTTGGTGCTGATATGATGATGTGGCGAGCGTTTGGGCTGATGAAACCTTCCTCAACAGCTTTGTCGATAAATGACAATAATGAATTGTAATATCCATCCACATTCAGCAATCCTACCTGCAAAATTCATGTTCCTTGCGGTTCTCAATTATGAATGTTAAGCTAGAAACTCGAGTATAAGAACAAAATTACGTTGATGATCCAAAAGTACATTAAAATTTTAAAAAATATACCGGTTTGTCGTGAATCCCTAGTTGAGCCCAGGTTATCACTTCAAGCAGCTCCTCAAGAGTTCCATAACCACCTGGACTCGAACGGAGACAATACTGTTAGTGCGTAATAATAATGAACCTTGAAAGTCCTACTTTGGTTGATCAAATTAGTCAAATGTAAGAAAGTAAAAGGTGTTTACTGTTTAATCAATAAGTTATGAAGTTCTGTGACTAAATAATATGCAACCAAAAGGAATAATACTAGTTTGAATTTTTGGAATCCTAAAGTGGAGTGAACATGATGGCTTGTTAGGTTCAGCAGCCAGTTGGCATTACCAATTTTGTAAAAGTATGGCACTTTTCTCCGTTTTCTATCACCCCCAGTAGCTATAAGCACATTAAAGGAAGAGAAAAAATCACAGGAATAGGTTCTCTCACAGTGAATAACTCCAATTTCAGTGCAAGATGTTGAGAGGTCAACTACTAAGGTATGAACTGTTGCTCCTTTATCACGAGTCTTTGGGATTGTCAGAACTTCAAGGACCAAAGAGATTGTGAAATAGTAGTAACTGAATTATTTAAGCATTACGTTTTCTTTAATGTTGTCATAAACACAACAAAAGCAATCAATGTTCGGATCCTCCAAAAATGTTGCCAGGTGTAGGATCCTACAAAAATAATGTATTTTTGGAGAATCCGACACAGGTGGCGGCGCCATTTTTGAAGGATCCGCAACATAGCCACTAACCCCCACCCCCCGCACACATTCTTTCCCTTTCTTCTCCATAATTAGAAGCACTCTTTCCTTGCAAATGCATATTTAAGAGTCAACTATTTATACACATTTTGAGCACAATTATTCTCTGTGGCAATCCCTTGTTTTGAACTAGTATCCAAGAGTAAGAATATCAAGATTATTACAAATCCTGCAAAACTCCAAAATTCTATTATTTGTGTCTCTAAGCCAAGAAGACGACTATCTGAATTATTTGAAGAACCAAAAACAGGAAACATATAATGAATCTATTGCCCAAAATAGAAAATATTAAAGCACTGATTGTCTTTTCTTTCATTTATCCCAAGTATTTTTTGCATAGGAATTTGTGTGCAAAAGTTAAACTTTGACTGTAAGGCCTAATACCAACCTGGTAAGGCAATAAAAGCATCAGAGTGCCTAGCCATCTCTGCTTTCCTTTGATGCATACCTGCAACAGCTTTCACTTCTCCTACTGTTTCACCAGTTAACTGTGAAGAAAGCACCATATATCAGGAAGAAAAGTAAAGGATAATTACATTTTTAGACTGCTCTAAAACGTAATAGTCGGTAAATGTAAGTGTTTTACATCAAGTATAAATACACACGATATTCATAAATATACATATAATATTCATACAATATTCATAAATATACATAATCGGTTTGTAGGTATTGTGTATTTTGGCTACTGCGCGTAATTAATTTTTGCCGACGGGCCAAACGAAAAATCCCAAAAAAAGATAAAAGATGTGCAGGGAGAGACAAAGAAGTTCTTGTAGTGTAGTGAATGTTGCTGCAGTGAAGCAATGATGAGTACTAATTCAGAAAAAGAAGACTTAATCCCAAAAAAGTCTTAAAGGGTCAGTAGTTGCAGAAAAAAGTAGACTATACACCACCAGTTCAAGATATACACATACATAAATATGAGTTGTAGAAACAGACAAGGAAGAAAACACAAGAGCTAATACTGCTATCTGAAACACCAGAGTGAATAAAAAGCTTTGTATACAGAAGGAAAAAGTCAAGAAAAACATATATGGAACCTAAAATACATTATACTAATGAAAAGCCAGATGTCAAAGTACCATGGTAATATGGAGAAGGCACTCAAAGGACAAGAAAGAAAAACAACAGTGTCTTCAAATACAGCATAGAACAATGTACATACCCTCTTTGGTACATCAACTGACAACACCATAATCAATAAGTATTTAAATTAGAACCAATAGCTTAAACTCAAAGTATCAAGTATTTAAACATGGATTATAAAAGATTGTACTACTAATACTTTTCTTGATCATAACAGACATACCTCTCTAGGCATGAGTGTCTTGGGAATGACTCTGTAGACAGACAATAGCATGACAAAATCAATTTTTAACAGATAAAGAAAAACGAACATTTGCACTAATTAACACGAGACAATTTGTATTCATCATGTTAGGGAGAAAAATATTTTGCTCACCCAATAACATGGCGACCACCATCATGAACTGCTTGTGAAACCAAGCCCATTAGGCCTATGCTGCCTCCTCCATACACCAAATCAATATTCCTTGAGACCTTCCATAAGGGTAAAAATGACAAAGCCTTAAAGATTGAAAAATTAAAGCTTAAAGTAATCACTTTCAAGTCTAAAAGCACATTAAGTTTTTTAATGATTATAAAGATGAAAAAGGTACCATTGTCACTAAAAAACAAATGTACTCCAACATTTTAGTGCATCTACTACTATTTTATTTGCTCTTACATGTATGATGAAGAAGATAACAAAAAAAAAAACATTTCAGTATAATCTCACAAGTTGGGTCTGGAGAAGTTAAGTTGTACGCAGACTTTACTCCTAACTTGGAAGATAGAGATGTTGTTTCCGATAAACATTCGACTACGAATAAAGCATGATGAAGAAGATAAGAGGGTATAAATACAAAGGTTCTACAATGAGAAAAATAAGAGAGAAGAAGGGGGCCCGGATATAAAAATCCTGTTGATGAAAGTAACCGGAAGTATACTCTACATAAAATTGTAAAAACTAGCACTAGAAGCTAAAAACAGTAAAGAATGGATATTGTCTAACTCAACAGATAATATAATTTGGGGAACAATATCGGTGAACAAATAATTGGAATGAGTCTGACACTGATACCATGTAAAGAGTGTATCTTGAGCCTAATTCAATCCCCAAAAGCTAGTTTGTAGGGTGAGAATTGTCCAAGTTCATATAAGGATTGTTCCCATTCCATATTCGATGTGGACTCTTAACAAAAAACTTGTTATATTTCCCATGTACAAAAATCAAAGCAACTTGCAGAAAAGAATGAAACTTGAAATGAGTGGTACATTAAAACACACACACGAAAAAAACAAGAACAGAGAGAAAAATAGAAGTGCTCTGTCATTTTAGAGAAATATAAGCACTGCAACAACAACAACCGAGTGAAATTCAACCAAGTGGTGTCTGATGAGGACAGAGGGTACGCACACGTTAAAACAACTTGCATAAAAGAATGAAACTTGAAATGAGTTGTACATTAAAACACACACACAAGAAACAGAGAGGAAAACAGAAGTGCTCTGTCATTTTAGAGAAATATAAGCACTGCAACAACAACCCAGTGAAATCCTACAAAGTTGAGTCTAGTCTGGGAGGGTAGGGTAAAGAGGTTGTTTACGATAGGCCATAGACATAATTACAAGCAATTTAAAGCAGTATGAAAAAGGAAGACCTAAAATTAAGCACTTCATGTAACAAAAAACTAGAGAAAATTAGAACAAGAGAGGGATAATAGACCTAAAATTCCAATCAAACACCATAGAAAAAACTTTTAAAAAATGAAAACCATTTTCAAGAACTTGTATTTTACATCAAAGTAAGAGAACCCCATTTTCATGGACAAAAAAGAATCAATCTTTATGCAGAAACAACTAAAATGAGATAAAAAGCAAACAGGGTAAAAGATAAAATCAAGAAGAAAAAAAGGGGGCCATTGTTGATATTTTGAAGCTAATATACCAATTCTTTGCCAAGCTCAATGGCAGCATCTTGATAGCTACTTTTTTTCCCTTGACTACTCCCACAAAACACACAAATCCTCTTGAATTTTGAACCCTTTACATCACTCTCCCTCTCCATATTTTGCTGTTTTTTTTGCCCCTTTACACTGTTCTTTTATGTTATAACAAGAACCACTTTTGGGCTTTGCAAAATAGATGATAAAGTAAAAGAATATTTGCTATGCTATAATGCTATTATTCTCTTTGCATATGCTGAGAGAGAGAGAGAGAGAGAGTGAGAGAGCAATATATATATATAGAGAGAGAGTGTGTAGTCTTATAGCCTATATACGTATATACCATAGAAGAAATTAAACTGCCTATACCTTTTTAGCTTGACCACTCCATTGGCCACTCCAAAATGGAAATCTATAAGCCGCATTCCACGTCATCAACACCTTAATAAACTTTGTTTTATAGTTTATACTCAACTCTAGTAGCACTAGTGGACCATCTAATTTCTTTTATTACTTCTTTTTGTTTCAATTTTATATGAACGGAACGTATTTGACTGATCATAAAATATAAAAATATAAAAATAAAAAATTTAGAATTTGTTTTCTAACATATGATATAAATTTTCGTGTGGCCATAAGTGTGACATAAATTATGATAAAAAAAATATTTAGTATTCTCAATATTATATTTTATTTCATGGTGTTTGATTGAATATAAGATTTTAAAATAAGCAAAAAGGTAATGACTAACATTATTCAGTCTTTCATGTGACATTGCATATTTTTTAGAAATAAAATATTTTCTGAAAGATATTTTCTTCTATACCAAACAGCCTAGCACAACGACGTGCTACTTTTTCAATAATATTATTCAGTTTGTTTTCTCCTTTCTTTGTTTTTATTTTGATTTTCGGTTGGTATTAAGTTATGTTGGAACATTTTGAAGAATCTTCCTAGGAAATAATTTCTTATAAATTTTACACATTGACTCGTTAATGTTAGACTTTGCATGAGCTCGTTTGTGATAAGAATATAACATACTATCTGCTAAAATGTTTTTAACGTTCCATTTATCTCTTTTGTTTTTAATTTCATGTCAACCTCTTAATGACAACAAATTGATATTCTTTCTTTTTGCTTACTTGTACTTATTTATTACCACTCATGTTCTAAATTCGTGGAGATTCATTCATTCACGTATATAGAAGGATCCCAATTAAGAGAAAATAATAAGATTAAGTCATATTACTCCTACTTACTATATATCTTTTGAACCAAAAACAAACTTATTCTTTCTTTTTGCCTACTTGTAGTTATTTATTAGTACCACTCGTGTTCTAAATTTGTAGAGATTCCTACTTCCACGTATATGGAAGGATATCCATTAAGAGTAAATAATAAGATCAAGTCATATAATTAATATATTACTCCTACTTACTATCTTTCGAACGAAAAACAAAATCTTTCTTTTTGCTTACTTGTAGTAATTTATTTATACCACTCATGTTCTAAATTCGTGTAGATTCCTTCGTCCACGTACATAGAAGCATCTCAATTAAGAGAAAATAAAAATATCAAGTCATACCGTTAATGGAAAAGGGTCAAAAATATCCATAACGAATGAAAAATGGCTCACAAATACACTCAATTTATTTTTTGGCTCCAGAATATCTTCAAACTAACATCCTAAACTTATGGGGGAAAATCAATTTTTAAAAAAGTGGTTTATTATGATTGATCACATATATTATTTAATTTAAAAATTAAACCACCCACTTTTAAACTCAAACCCGTCATCATCTTATTCATTATTCTATATAGATCTGTTTTACTCGGATATCTAATATCTTTTCCTATTACAATTAAACCAACAGTATATTACACCAACGGTAGAAAAATTGAAATTAATAATTGTTTGATAGAAAAATATCACATTGTATTAGTAATAATTTGAATGGGCACTCATAAAAACTAAAAAATATATAAAATTGTGATAAAATATTTAGAAGGTTTCTAAATTGAAAGTGTATGATATACTAAAATAGAGTATGTTATTTGACCGGGCATTATCTAAAACTATCATCTTCAAAACGGTAATTTTCGGTTTCCAGATCACGGGTTCTAAGTTCAGCTAATGGTTTCGGTGTGAACAAAACATTAATGTTTTATAACTAAAATGTCTTTTGATTAAATGGGTCAACGGGTTTGGGTTAGGGTTTAACTTTTAAATTAAATAATACATGTATTAATCATAATATGCCACTTTTTAAAATTCAAAAAAACCGTGAAGTTTAGTGTGTTAGTTCGAATGGTATTCTTGAGCCAAAAAAATAGTTTGAGGATATTTATAGACCAACAGGTGAATGAAGAGTATTTGTGAGCCATTTTTTAAATGTTAAGGATGTTTTTAGTCTTTTTCCGTATAATATATATTGCTCCTACTTACTATCTTGTGAACTCCAAAAGAAAAAATCAAGTCCCATTGTCTTTCTCGATTTCTTTTCCAATTTTTAGTTTTATGTGTAGAGTGGTTAGAGTCTCACATTGATTGGATAACGAACTAGTGGTTTACTTATATAGACTTGGACAATCCTCCCCTTATAAGCTAGCTTTTGAGTTAACTTAGATCAAGATTCATTCTTTACATTCTCCTTCTTTCTAAAAGTGTCTTGAGAAACTTTAATTAGAATATAAACAACACATAAGAAAAGGAATTACATGATCAATACATATAATGACTTAATTTTTATTTACTTACAGCATAAAGACTAATTTGACCGTGTCGAACAACTCTACACCATCTTTTTTTAGATTCTCAATATGTTTTTAATGTAAACATTTACTATATAATGATGGCATTATAACTTGATTGAATAAATATTTTTCATAATCATCAATCGTACAACTTAAGTCTTACATATAATTCATGTACCTCTCTGTATATAGTCACGGGTTGGTTCGAACTCAAAAATATTAGTTCAAATTCTTTATATATGTTAAAAATAGATTTCGAACTTATTAAATAGTAATCTATGATAGAATTTAAAGCTCGAACTCATAAAGTTTCAATCTTGAATTATATTCTGAAGGTAGATATGTGATCTTTAATTGTACCTTTTGTACCGGCAACTTGAAAAGATTGGTACCTTTTCAACCTGGAAAAAGTTTTCAAATGGACATTGCAATTAAAGGAAAGGTATTAAAATATATTTATATACTAGTAGAGCTTGGAACTCCCAAATTTACAAAGCAATGTATAAAAACCAATAAATTGTAGCATGGGCAATAAGTATACATGGGAAAATACAATGGAAGCATGTGGGAATAGCCAAGGAGATCTGTGCAAAGATGATTGAATCAGAAAACATGTGGTATTTGTGTATCAGGCGTGTACCCTCATACACTAGACAAAATTGTTGTATTCTTAGGAAACATTTCATTCTTATAATCTTATTCCATATTCCCCGTATCATTTCACTTACCAAGTTGTCCCCAGTCCCCATTCCCTATGTATACTCTCTCCATTCCCATCTTTTTTTTTATATCATCTTCCCTTCTTACGCCAGACTATTTCTGAAGATAATAGTCTCGATCCCTCAACACTACTACCATTAAATCGCGAGATGTGTCTGAATGACCAAAATTTGAGAACAAAACAATTGATATCACCTACAAGGTCCTACCCCAGAAGAGAACAATACTCCATTCCCATCTTCTATATGGGATATCCTGGTTTTAAACGACGTAGAAATCAGGATTTTTACTAAAAAAACTATTAAAATATAAAGGAGTAAACCTAAAAATAACGCCACGAGGAGTCAATATAAAGTGTGTGTGTGTGTGTGTACAATTTACCTAGCTGGGCACTATAATTTTTCGATGAAGGGGTGTCAATTACTTAAATACATGTGGCTCCGCCTCTGATTTTAAATACATCATATATGATATTCTTAAGAACACAAGATTCAAATGGCATTTTGAGACATAATTTTATACATCTTTAATTTAAGACTAAATTTTTTAAAAAAATTGGTACTTCCTTAAACTCGGTATTCAGTTGACCAATCAAATAAAGAATCGCAAACTGAAACAGAAAGATATTTTTATTGTTGGATATTTCAAATCATATTATACATCCATTACTATAGTTTACCTTTTATATGTTGACAATGTAAAATGAAAAAACATTATTTTAAAAGATAATTGCAAGTAGTTATCCATAAACAGTAGAACTGATAATCTGAACAATAAAGTGCGGGTACATATATGCTATAACATAAATAAATATATCGATTGTATAATTTTTTTATATATAATATTAAAATGTGCTTGAAAAGGAAAAACCATATAAAACTCGTTTGTTCACTAAAAACGTACAATATTAATGTCGTATATCAACGTTCAAATGTAGGGTCAATTCTGCAGCAATAGGTTCAGACACACCAATACTTTCAGCATGAATTAAACATGTATAGTGGATAATTTTTAAAAATATCTATACTTGTATCAACTCATTCTTGTGTTCTTAATTAAATATTTTGAGTTTCAGCTTAAAAAAACAACCAATAGAGTTTCTTCTCATTTAAATGAGCCCTACACATCACACATCATGAATTTTGATTAATCAAGTCAGTGAATTTCGAAAATCAGATATTTATTATAAAAATAAGTTACTGGAGCCATCATTACAAAAAAGTAAAGGCACGTTGGATTTCCACACGTACTAGTTTAAATGTTAAACAGAGTAATAAACATGTGATATACACTGAATATACCGAAGTATTAATCACAGGTATACAAAAGCAGTGGCCCAACAAAGCAGTGGGCAGTGGCCCAGTTCGGAAGCCCATAACGGGCAGTGGCTTCAGAAGCAGTGTGGTATATATGGAATGTATATTATTGGTATATTGTAGTGTAAAGGTTACCTTAATTAGTCTTGTACACTTACCATAATTGTATAGTTAGAATTATGGTAGAATAAGATTTTAGGAGTAGAATAGGAATAGGATTCTCCTATTTTATAACTTGTATATATACCTTTCAATTAATGAAAATAATCAAGGGGGTTATTTCTTTCATGGTATCAAAAGTCTAGGTCACACACAAATTTTCTTCTCTCAAATATTTTTGTCCTCCTTCGGCTGAGACCCCCGCCCCCCTCGGGTTTTACCAAATTTTGTCTTCCGCTCTCAAAATCTCTCTTACTAATCCCTCTTTCACCTCTTGTTCTTTCGGTATGTCTACATCAAAGAACTCGTTTCATCCTGCCCTAGTGATTTCTAACATCAAGAATCATATCCCGTTAATTCTTGAAATAGAAAACGTCCAATATGCGATGTGGGCTGAGTTGTTCAAAATTCACGCTCGTTCGCATCAAGTCATCCATCACATCATTCCCGCGGCTCTTGATGATACATAGGTGCCTAAACGCGAGGATGATCCTAAATTATGGACAACGCTTGATGCCACTGTCCTTCAGTGGATATATTCTACTATCTCCACCGACCTATTGCAGACGATTATCGAGCCAGACGCTACGGCGATGGCCGCATGGGATAGACTGTGTGACATATTCTAGGATAATCAAAATTCCAGAGCTGTTACACTTGAACATGATTTTTCCCACCTCAACATGGAAAATTTCCCAAACGTTTCAGCATATTGCAAAAGGTTGAAGGAATTGGCAGACCAACTCCGCAACGTTGGTGCGCCTGTTAGTGAAGATCGTCTTGTTTTACAGATGATCGCTGGCCTATCTGGGGCCTATAATGGCGTTGGGACTCTCCTTCGTCAAAGTAATCCTCTTCCAAGGTTCTATCAAGCACGATCCACGCTTTCATTGGAAGAAGCCGGTTTGGCAAAAAAGGCGGCTACTAATGCTAGTCTCGTGGTCATGATGACTTCCTCCCCAAGTCCTCAAAATTATGGCACGAATTCGCACCAAAACCAATCCCACGGTGGCAACAAGAATGGCCGGAAAAATAAAAATCGCGGGGGCAAACGTTGCGGTTCAGGCGGCAGTCACGGTGGCCAAAGCAGTTTCCAGTGGGCCCCTCCAGTTCCAGTGGGCCACCAAACCCTTGGTCTCAGCCTTGGGCCTCTGGGCCGTGGACTTGGACCAGTGGCCAGTGGCCATACGGCCCAGCTCCAGCACAGTTTGCACCCACTGGCCAATAGGTTTTCCAGACGACCCAATGTCTACTGTCCCATTAACGGTAGCAGCTTCAGCCCACGGCAGCAGCCCAATTCTGGAATACTTAGGCCCCAACCTCTGCAAGCCCATCATGCAGCAGGCCCCACTCAGACCGATATCGAGGTCGCGATGCACACATTGGGGTTAACTCAACCGGACCCAAATTGGTATATGGACACCGGTGCCACTACTCACATGACTTCCGAATCAAGTACTCTCTCATCTTATTCCAATTTGAGCACCCCTCGGGGGATAATTGTTGGTAATGGCAGTTCTATTCCAATTCTAGGGTATGGTCAGAAAACGTTATCTCCCCCCAATCCACCCCTTATCTTGAAAAATACTTTACATGCCCCCAAATTGATTAAAAATTTAGTGTCTGTCCGAAAGTTCACCACTGACAATTCCGTGTCTGTTGAATTTGATCCTTTTGGGTTCTCTGTGAAGGTTTTCAAGACGGAGAGTCATCTCATGAGGTGTGATAGTAGGGGGCATCTTTATCCTATCATGCCCAGTTTCATTCCATCGAGTCAAGCCATACAGTCAGCCTTTGCAGCCATTTCTCATTCCTTGTGGCATGCTCGTCTTGGTCATCCGGGTTCTTTTATTTTATCAGTTTTAGATAAAAATAGCTTTATTTCTTGTAAGGGTACGAGTCGTACTCCACTTTGTCAAGCTTGTTCATTAGGAAAAATTGTTAAGTTGCCGTTTGTACACTTCAATTCTCATACTTCAATGTCATTTGATATTATTCATAGCGACCTATGGACGTCTCCTGTTCTTAGTTCATTGGGTCATCGATATTACGTTCTCTTTTTAAATGATTATTCTAAATTTTTGTGGACGTTTCCAATTGCGAATAAATCACAAGTGTTTTCCGTCTTCATCAAATTTAGAGCGTTCATTCGTACCCAATTCGAAAGAGAAAAAAAAATATTCAATGTGATAATAGGAAAGAGTATGACAATAGAGAGTTTCGGGAATTATGTGCTAATAATGAGATCAATTTTTGGTTTTCGTGTCCTCATACATCTTCACAAAATGGGAAGGCCGAACGCAAAATTCGTTCCATAAATAACATTGTTCGAACTCTCTTAATTCATGCCTCCATACCTCCATATTTTTGGCATCATGCTCTACAAATGGCCACATACCTTCTTAACATAATTCCTTCTAAAGGTTTGACATATTCTTCCCCCCTCCAAATATTGTATAATAAGAATCCGTCGTATTCTCATCTTCGGGTTTTTGGGTGCTTGTGTTATCCGTTATTCCCATCCACCACAATTAACAAACTTCAGGCCCGGTCTACTCCGTGCGTGTTTTTGGGTTATCCGTCTAATCATCGTGGTTATAAATGTATTGATTTATCCTCCAAGAAAATCATCATTAATCGCCATGTCATTTTTTATGAAACTCAATTTCCATTTACTAAAGTCCTTACTCCCGAGCCTAGTTCGTATAATTTTTTGGATGATGGTATATCTCCGTATATTACTCATCATTTTTCAGACATATCCCGCACTCAAAATCCTCCGGTAGACATCGCCCGCTGGACCCTTGCTCCGTCATTGTTTCGATCCAAAAGCAGTTCCAGCGATTGGGCGATCGGCCCACAGGCTGTTCAATTCGAAATCTGCCCCAGTTTTTCGATTTGGGCCAGCAGGCCCACTGCCTGATGGCCAGTCAGTCTCGAACCCGATAAATTCTCAAAATTCACTAAATTCTTTCTCGAGTTATAGACCGGTCACTCGTAGTCAACGGGGTATTTTTACACCTAAAAGACATTTTAATTTACATTCCAATGTCTCTAAATCCCCCTTGCCCCGTAATCATGTGTCCGCCTTAAATGACCCTAATTGGAAAATTGCTATGACTGATGAATATAATGCTCTTATTGATAATAAGACGTGGGAGTTGGTGCTCCGTCCATATGGTATTAATGTTATCATGTCTATGTGGATTTTTGCTCATAAAGAGAATTTAGATGGTTCATTTGCTCGACATAAGGAGCGGCTTGTGGGAAATGGTAAGACTCAGCAGGTTGGGATATATTGTGGTGAGACGTTTAGTCCGGTGGTCAAGCCGGCTATCATTCGCACTATGCTCAACTTGGCTCTATCAAAGGCTTGGTCTATCCATCAGTTGGATGTCAAGAATGCTTTTCTACATGGTGATCTCAAGGAAACAATCTATATGCATCAGCCGTTGGGTTTCAAGGATCCCAACTGTCCTCATCATGTGTGTTTGTTGAAGAAGTTCTTATATGGGCTTAAGCAGTCTCCACGGGCCTGATATACGAGGTTTGCTGACTTTGTTTCGACTATTGGGTTCACTCACAGCAGGTCAGATAATTACTTGTTCATCTACCGACGTGGTTCGTCATTGGCCTACATTTCTGTTGTATGTGGATGATATCATCTTGACTGCCTCTTCTGATGCATTATGCCAGTCTATTATGGCCATGCTCAGTTCTGAGTTTGCTATGGAGGACTTAGGGCCCTTGAGTTACTTTTTGGGGATTGTTGTCAAACGTCATTCAGGTGGTTTGTTTTTGTCTCAACGAAAGTATGTTGCTGAGATCATAGAGAGGGTTGGGATGTCATCATGTAAGTCTACTTCCACTCCAATTGATGCAAAACCCAAGCTTAGTGTCGCGGCAGGTGCACCATACGAGGACCCGGCTCGCTATCGCAGTCTTGCAGGGGCCCTCCAGTATCTTACCTTTACCAGACCGGTTATTACGTATGTTGTTCAGCAGGTGTGTTTATTCATGCATGATCCCAGAGTTGAGCACACGAATGCAATCAAACGCATCATTCGATATATTCATGGGACACTGGACTATGGGTTGCACTTGTATCCTTCTTCTACATCCACACTTGTCTCGTACATAGATGCGGATTGGGGTGGTTGTCCAGACACCAGACGGTCTACGTCAGGATATTATATGTTTCTTGGCAACAACTTGGTCTCCTAGTCTGCAAAGCGTCAGGAGACTTTATCCCGCTCAAGTGCAGAGGCAGAATATCGAGGGGTAGCGAATGTGGTCTCCAAATCATGTTGGCTACGTAATTTGCTTTTGGAGCTTCATTGTCCAATTCAGAAGGCAACCTTGGTATATTGTGATAACATTAGTGCCATCTACCTTTCAGGTAACCTGGTTCAGCACCAACGCACTAAGCATATCGAAATGGACATTCACTTTGTCCGTGAAAAAGGTTGCTAAGGGTCAAGTTCGCGTATGTCATGTCCCGTCTCGTTATCAAATTGCCGACATTTTTACAAAGGGTCTACCCGCGGTACTTTTTGAAGATTTTAGGGACAGTCTCAGCGTTCGAAGACCGCCCGCTATGACCGCGGGGGTGTGTTAAACAGAGCAATATACCTGTGATATACATTGAATATACATAAGTATATATCACAGGTATACAAAAGCGATGGTCTAACAAGCGGTGGCGATGGCCCAAAAATCGGCGATGGCGATGGCGATTGAAGCCCATCACGGGCAGTGGCTTCAGAAGCAGTGTGGTATATATGGAATGTATATTATTGGTATATTGTAGTGTAAAGGTTACCTTAATTAGTCTTGTACACTTACCATAATTGTATAGTTAGAATTATGGTAGAATAAGGTTTTAGGAGTAGAATATGAATAGGATTCTCCTATTTTATAACTTGTATATATACCTTTCAATTAATGAAAATAATCAAGGGGATTATTTTTTTCAGTAAATGTTAATTCTGCATCTATTTGAAGGTTTTAGGGTCGTTTGTTAGGATGCATGTATTAGCTTTGTGTATTATTAATTTCTTGTTTGGTATATTTTTTATATTTATATATAACTAATACAAACATTAATTATACACCTTATTTAGTATTATCATATGCGTTACTAATACATAGTAAATTATGATATTGATAATAAAGGAATTTTAATGCATGCATAGACATTGTTAAAAACACAATTGCCCCTAATTAACTAATCTTTTGATTAGTCATTTTATACAAAAATGTTGTATATGCTTTAAGTTGGTAATTATCATGGATGGCGTTGAATTTTCTTTTGATTTTTTTTTTTTGTGTATTTTGATGTCTCTTAATTTATTAAATTCCATTTCAATTTTTATTAGGATATTATCCCAGTAATAAAAAAATTTAAATCTATCTTATTAATGATTTTGTAATTCAACAGTGGAATGGGATTCATTGCTTCAGTTAACGATTTTTTTACCATCATTGTGAAGAACATACTGTAGTTTATACTTTATAAAGTGTAGCTAGCATGCATTCTCAATAACTCACTAGAAGCTTCGTTTTCTCATGTACGCCTCCGGTTTGAATTAATATAATGCTCCATCATTTTCATTGAAAAAACATTTTTTTCACTTTTTTTTTGTTTAATTCTTTTTTTCTTAAACTTGTCTTATTTTGAGTGATTTTTCATCATAGATTGTAGCTCGATCTGCTGGTGTGACAGAAATCAAAGCCAACACCGGAGGACACTAGACCAAAATTAACTGAAGGGAATTACCAACCCCCATAGACCATAGTCTGTATCATACGTTTTATATGGATAAGAAATAAAAATAGTGCACAAAGTTAAAAAATGTGAGATGGTATTTTTGTAAAGAAATAATCTTTTACAAATTATACAATGTTTTAATACACCAAACAAAACAATGAATAAAAAATAATTATGCATAACTAATATCAGCATTACTAATACGAACATCACTAATATATCATATTAAATATTATTTTTATACCCTACCAAGAGACCCCTTAATGTATAGTTTGAAATGATAGGTGGCATAGACTAAGTACAAGCAATTATAAACACAAATATTATTCCTTTACAGTACCACTAGTTTTGGAGTTGTTATCTAATTTCTGAAGTTGTCATGGGTCTGTATTATCATACTAATAAAAAATACATTTTGTTATTTTTGTTGTTACAAAAAATAAAGGAACTGAGTGAGTTAGCCCATGCCGTTATGTGTATGATAAAGAGCATCCTCAAATCCCTAGGTTGGCCTATACATATCTGCTTTCTCCTCTCTACTTTGTCTGGCTAATTACAGCCACTCTGCAGTATAATGTGTTTAATCTAACTACTAATAACTAGAAGTCAATTATAAGTAATGTTTCTATGGTAAGCAATGATTGTAATTTATATAAAAGGATTTTAAAATGTGACGCTTAAATTTTGAACCCGTAAATTTATATTAATTCGAGTCTCATCCCTAGCCATTATAAAAAAAAAATCACGTACTTAGCCAAGAAAAGAACAATGCTCACACTTGAAGGGCGTGTTAAAGACATAATTAAGTATATAAAAATTTACTTTCTCTAACAGATTAAGCTTTTAGAACACACTTCAACATGTTTCAGCAGGTAAAATAACACTAATAATATAAAGTTATTTTTAATCATTGTCTATCGAAAATAACTTTTCTATCCCAACAAATTAAAGATAAGGTTTGTGAACATTCCAGCTTTCCGGACCCCACTAATATAAGTCCAAATATACTTAACATGGTTAGTGGGGTTGGAGTTAGAGGAAATAATCATCATAAAATAGAAGTGCACACTTGCACGCGAGAGTTTATATGTTTGTTAAGTAGTGTGTCCATATATGTTGGTGGGTTGTAGCAGAACAAATTGACCTTCAATATTGCAGGTGTTTATAGGCTACAGACTACATGTTGAATAGTAGGGGGTGGATGGCAAGATAATGGCAACATAAATAAGAAGACAAAAGGTCCTAACGAACACAACTATCAATTTATTGTTAGAAAATGACTAGCGAATGGGGGTAAATTTATAAAAATCGGCACTGTCACAAGTTGCATTTCTCTTGAATTTATGCAGGGCTATACTTCATTACCTATTCTTGGGGTGGGGTGGGACCTTATCTTTTTAGTTTCCACCCAGTGTTAAATACTCACTTTGAGTCCGGATAATCCGAATTTGTGTTGCGTAAAATTTATTAAAAAGGAAAGTGCTTTTTATCAAGATTTTTTCATTCCGAAGACTAGAATATGGAACATCTGATTAAGTATGGAGAGATATTATTCATCCCAGAGTAGTAGGTTTTCATGACTAATTAGAAATGGCTACTACTCAAACTTAGAGCTCAAAGATGACATTAATTTTATATTGTAGGTCCTTGTACAAGAAAATGAAAAAGAATAATCCCTTGATTATTTTCATTAACTTAATTAGCTTATATACATGAGGTACAATAGTCATTCTAGGCTAAAATTATGGAAACTAATTATACACCTAACTAATACAAAATCACTAATAATCTTTACCAAATCACTAAAAATATTTACATATATTCTATCACACCCCCGCAGTCGTAGCGGGAGGTTGTCGTACACTAAGTTTGTCTCAAAAATCTTAAAACAGAACCAAGGGCAGACCCTTAATAAAGATATCAGCAATCTGATAACGTGAAGGGACATGTAAAACGTGTACTTGTCCACGAGCAACCTTTTCGCGAACAAAGTGAATATCCATCTTGATATGTTTAGTGCGCTAATGTTGTACAAGATTTCCCGAGAGATATATCGCACTAACATTATCGCAGTAGACCAATGTAGCTTTCTGAATATGACAATGAATCTCTAAAAGGAGGTTTCACAACCAACAGGACCAATCGGTATTCGGCCTCCGCACTAGAGCGCGACAAAGTAGCTTGGCGTTTAGTAGACTAAGAAACTAAATTATCACCGAGAAACACACAATAACCAGATGTCGAACGCCTGGTATCCGGACATCCACCCCAATCAGCATCTGTATAAGAAATGAGAGTAGATGCAGATGATGGATATAGATGCAAGCCATGATCAAGAGTACCCTGAATGTAGCGCACAATGCGCTTGAGAGCGTGCATGTGCTCTTCCCTCGGATCATACATGAATAAACACACATGTTGCACTGCATAAGTAATATCGGGCCTCGTAAAAGTGATATTGAAAAGCCCCCGCAAGACTACGATAGTGGGAGGGATCCTCATATGGTGTGCTAGAAGTAGCACTAAGCTTCGATTTAGTATCAACAGGAGTATGAGATAGCTTACAGGCTGACATAACAACTCGTTCAATGATTTCAACTGCATACTTCCTCTGAGATAGAAATAGACCACATGCATGACGAGTGACAGCTATACCCAGAAAATAACTCAATTGCCACATATCTTTCATAGCAAATTCTGAGCTGGGAAGGGATATAATAGACTTGTGAAGAGCATCAAAGGAAGCAGTTAATATAATATCATCTACATACAAAATAATGTAGGTCATAGAAGTACCGCGAAGGTATATGAATAGAGAATGATCAGACTTGTTGTGAGAAAACCCACGAGTATAAACGTAATCTACAAATCTCTTGTACCAGGCCCGATGAGCCTATTTTAGCCCATACAGAGATTTCTTCAGCAAGCACACATGATTAAGATGAGCGGGGTCCTAAAACCCAAGGGTTGATGCATGCATACTGTTTCCTTGAGTTCTCCGTGTAAGAAAGTATTTTTCACGTGTAGTTGATGAATGGGTCATGCTTTTGAGAGAGCTAGACTGAGAACAGTGCGAATAGTTGCCAGTTTGTCCACCGAAATAAACGTCTCTCCACAATCCACGCCAACCTGTTCAGTTTTGTCATCACCTATAAGACGGGCCTTATATCTCTCAAAACAACGATCAGATTTTTCTTTATGAGTAAAGATCCACATAGAATGAATCACATTAACATCAGGTGGACGGAGCACTCACTCCCACTTCTTATTTTTAATAAGAACATTATATTCATCATCCATATCCATTTTCCAATTTGGGTCACGAAGGACAGACACATGATTATGTGGTAGATGAGATTTAGTACCATTAGAGTTGAAATTAAATTGTCGCTTTGGTCTAAAAATTCCATGTTGGCTGCGAGTAACCAACCTTGGAGCTGGAATAAGAGTAGGTTGCCGTGGCCTAGCCCAATTCTGGGCTGGACTGACGCGGCCCACCAGCCGATGGAAAGGAGATGGGCTGGCAGGGCAGTGGGCTGCCACTCACTATACCTGGCGAGGTGGGCCGAGGTTCTGGGTTGGCAGGGTGGGTCTACCGTTGGGTTGGGCCGACTTGAGTAATGTGTTGGCTGAGATGAGCTGTGCCAGAATGTAGTGGGTCTATAGGTGCCAGCTGGTCGATGTGCCACGGTGTTGTCTGGTCCCAATGATAGACCACATAAGGTGAAAGCTTATCATCCAAAAAATCATATGAATGGAACGTTGAACTATGCAACTTAGCAAACGGAAATTGGGTTTCATCGAAAATGACATGACGACTAATGATGATTTTATTAGAGGATAGATCATAGCATTTGTAACCACAATGATTAGATGAGTAACTCAAAAAGACACAAGCGGTAGAGCGGGCTTGAAGTTTATTTATGATAGTGGAAGAAAAGAGAGGATAACATAAACACCCAAAAATCCGAAGATGAGAATAAGAATGATCTTTTTGATAAAGAATTTTGAGTGGATAGGATTGCTTTGGAGAAAGATAGTTCCAACCCCATTATAAGCTTTGGTAAGGCCCGCGACCATTTGAAGAACGAGACAACCATTCGTGACCAGTGATCCGACGTTCTTGAGTTGATCTAACAATTCCTTGAGCCTTTGACAATATACTGAGGCATTCAGGAAATCCTCCATAGTTGTGTGAGAGAATTCTTGCTCAAGTGTTACGGCGCGATAATTTTTGTTATCTTAGAATATATCACGCAACCTATTCCAAGTTTCCATTGTCGTTGCGTCAGGTTTGATAATTGTATGCAAGAGGTCCATAGAGATGATAGAATAAATCCATTGGAGGACCGTATCATCAAGGGTTGCCCAGAATTCCTTGTCATCATCGGTGGATGGCACCTTCTCCTTGCCTTTTTCCGATTTGACGATGTGATGGAGGATTTTATGAGACCTTGCATGAATTTTAAAAAGCTCTACCCATGTCGCATATTGAACGTTCTCCATTTCAAGGATGATAGGGATGATATTCTTGATGTTGGAGACTGCAAGAGCAGGATGAAAGGTATTATTTGTGTCAGACATGGCTGGCTGGAGAAGAATATTGGCGGAGGAGGTGAGAGAAAAAATGTAGGGCACGTCGGAAGTGACTGAGGAGGGAGGAGAGGAAGATTTGCCATAGACTTCTGATATCATGAAAAAGAATAATTCCTTGATTATTTTCATTAACTTATATTCATGAGGTACAATAGTCATTTTAGACTATAATTATGAAAACTAATTATACATTTTAACTAATATAAAATCACTAACAATCTTTACCGAATCACTAAATGTATTTACATATATTCTATCAGAAAACCTTTATTCCCATCACCAAAAGTTTAAATTTGTTCCTCGAAATTGTTAAATTTTGCTCTTGATTACACTTTCGTTTCATTCATATTTTTACAATTCATAAACCGTCTCATATTTCTCTTTCCACTAACAGAGATGATTCAGCGTGAAATAGATGGGCTCCAAGTATGTTTAAATTCTTCAAAAAAAGAGGTCCTGATTTACTCCTTAGTTTTTGACTTTAATCTAAAATTACCCTGAACTTGGAGTTCCGCTAGGGATCAAGGTAAAAAATGAGACTTTATTCTTATGGCAGAGGCAACAATAGATCTAAAGTTTCACATATGGCGAAGTTACTCAATTTTTGTCAGCTCAAAGATGAATTTAATCTTTTTTTTAAATATTTAAACCCTCACTTATTTAATTTTTTGGTATAACTTTCCATCACATATCAAGTGCCAAAAATATTAAGTGACCAGTATGATCAAGTCACATACTCAAAATAAATTAGATACATGCATGTACAAATTACAATGGATTTTCTAAAATATGGTCAAAAGGACAAAATATTCACTGAACTTAAGAGACAAATGTCACAGTAGCTTCATTATCCTCACAAGTAGGAGAACTACAACTGCCCAAACATTTTCAGATCTCTTTAATTTTTCCCTTTATTTCTTTAGCTAGTATAGAAAGATAAATAGAGGTACATATCTTTCTAAAATATGTGGTACGTACTACTAAGTTTTATCATCTTGGCAACAAGGAGATTTTGGATAATAAAAAAGTTGTTCATTAAAGTTCAATATTTATATACAACAACATACCCAGTGAAATCCCACAATGTGGAGTATGGAAAGGGTAGAGTGTACGCAGACCTTACATTTACCTTGGTAGGTAGAGCGACTGTTTCCAAGAGACCATCGGCTCAAGACAAAGCACAAGCCTAAGTAAAGTAAGACAAACAAAGTGAGTAAGTCATGATAGTAATTCTGAAATAGAAAAAGAATAAAAAAGAAGCAATAAATAATGCAAGTAAATAAGACAAATAAAATAAACATAGCATCATAAATCAAACGACAAGAGACTATAAGGCAATATTATGCCTACTAGTATGATAGGCTAAGCGAGCCTACAATAATAATATTACAACTACCAGTTTGTAACGCTAGACTACCTACTACTCTTCTGCCCTAATAGGTGTCATCCATAACCTCATATCTATGGTCATGTCCTCAGTGAGTTGCACTTGCGCTATGTCCCGTCTAATCACCTCTCCCCAATACTTCATCAGCCTACCTCTACCCCTCATGTACCCGTCCATAGCCAACCTCTCACACCTTCGCACTGGGACATTTGTGTCTCTCCTCTGCACGTGCCTGAACCATCTCAACCTCGCTTCCCGCATCTTATCCTCCACCGAGGCCACTCCCACTATGTCCCGAATATCATCATTTCTAATTATATCCCTCCTTGTATGCATACACGTCCATTTTAACATCCTCATCTCCACAACGTTTATCTTTTGGGTGTGCGAAGTCTTGACCGGCCAACATTCTGGCCCATACAAGATAGTCAGTCTAACCACCACCCTATAGAACTTGCCTTTAAGTTTTTGTGGTACCTTTTTATCGCACAAGACTCCAAATGCAAGCCTTAATTTCATCCACCCTGCACCAATACGATGTATGACATCGTCATTAATCTCTCAATTCCCTGGGATAATAGACTTGAGGTACTTGAAGCTCCCTTTCTTTGGAATGACCTGAGTACCAAGCCTCACATCTACGCCTGTCTCAAGGTCGCTCCCATTACTGAACTTGCTCTCTCAGTATTTTAACTTGGTCCTACTCAGCATGGACCCTTTAGACTCCAAAGTATGTCTCCAAACCTCCAGCTTAGCGTTCACTCCGCTGTGAGTCTCATCAATCAAGACTATATCGTCTACGAATAACATACACCATGGCACCTCTCCTTGGATTTGTCGCGTCAGTCCATCCATCACCAATGCAAATAGGAATGGGCTAAGAGTTGATCCCTGGTGCAGCCCCATCATCACTGGAAAAAACTCTGAGTCTCCTCCTACTGTACGTACTCTGGTCTTGGCTCCATTATACATATCTTTGATTGCTCTAGTGTATGCCACAAGTACACCTCTAACCTCCAAACATCTCCATAGAACCTCCCTAAGGACTCTGTCGTATGCCTTCTCGAGGTCGATGAAAATCATATGTAGGTCTCTCTTCGTCTCCCTATACTGCTCCACCAACCTCCTAATAAGATGAATGACTTCTGTAGTCAAACACTCCGGCATGAATCCAAACTAATTCTCGGAGATAGACACACCTCTTCTCACCCTCATCTCCGCGACTCTTTCTCAAACTTTCAGTGTGGCTTAGCAGCTTGATACCCCTATAGTTGTTGCAACTTTTGATATCACCTTTTTTCTTGTACAAATGAATCATTATACTCCACCTCCCTGCGCATCCTGCGAACAACACCATGAACCTCCTCAATTTTAATGTTTTCACAATACCCAAAATTCTAGTACCTATCAGAGTGTTCCAGATCTCCAATTGCAACTCTATCTTCAATATTTATATGTGAGAAGAAAATATTTATATCACTTTTGTATGTAAAAGGAAGAACCTTGGGCCATTGATTCAGTTATATACAACCACTTTTTTTCTTTTACTGTATAGGTTAGCTCAAATTTTTACTACAAGGAGAAAGTCCAAGTTAGGTTTGAACCTCCGATCTCTATGAGCTAAATAGTACTTTAATTTGTCCATTTATGATCTCAATTTGTGTACATGTGGCAGCTAATAATTGGTAACAAGAAAATAGAGTACTTTGCATAATAAAAGGCTGTGTTATGTTAAGAGACTATAGACTCCGAAAATGTGGAGGCATGAGTAGAATTTCTGCAACTATAATGAGAGATTAATATTTGAATTTCGAGAATTAGATATTTTTGAAAAAAAAACCTTTATTAATATAGCCATCGCGAATTTAGATTTATCGACTTTGTAAATTCTAAAATTCAAAAAAGAAATTCCCGTCAAATATCGAAAGGTTTACAATTTGGATGACTTTGAAATAGCTAGACCAATAAGTTCCGGTGAAGTGATAAATATTAATTCATTCTTAATTTGATGTCTTGATTTTAAGTTTTAGGTATGAAGACATCTTTGTTAGGGAGTACTACACGGGTGTAGAATTTTTCTTTGTGAATTCGAATTTAGTCGAGTTCAAATACAAATTTTGAACACTTACAACAACAACAACATATTATTATAATTTCACAAGTCGGGTCTGGAGAGGATGTGATGCACGCGGACATTACATTTACCATTGTGAGCTTAAGAAGTTGTTTTCGATAAATCTTCGGTTCAAGAAAAAATCATTTTCAAAATAAATTTGAATGAAATGCAAGAGACAAAAGCTACGGTGAAATGTTGAAGAAAGAAAAGTATTGACATAGACTAATAGGGTAATGCTAGTCACTAGCGAATTTATACTGATTTTTTGGGCACGTGTTCTATGGTCTAGATATTATATATATATATATATATATATATATATATATATATATATATATATATATATATATATATATATATATATATATTTTCTAGAATTTATTTGTTATTACATGTTGGCACGCATATTATAAAAGGCTTAATAATGTATTTGATTAAAAACTTAATTATTTATAAAAAGAAATAAAAATCAATTTTCATTTAATGTATTTTTTCTTTTTTTTAATAGTGCAACCATGCTATAGAAATTATAAATTTGTATGTGATGCTAGCGTAATATAATACTACTATTGATAGAGGAACGGCTAGGTACTCTAGCCTGAAACCCAACTCTACCACTGCGAAAAAGAAAATACTCGATTACTACTTACCGTCTATCCTAATCTTCGACTTTCACTCTATATATATAGTCATACTATCCGAACACAGAATGTAAAAAAGAAAAAAGACTTTAATTTGTAATTGTTGGGGAGTGGCTATTGTGTCAGCTACCCATTGGATGGATAGTGAAAAGAGAGAGGGAAGTCCCTGTTGAGACACTTGGACCCATAGGCTTATCTTCGAGGACTGTGGCTGCTGACTGGTAATGGATGAAAGACAGACACTCATTACCTTCTGCACCAGTCCCATTTCACTTAAATGCTATCTTGTCCCCATTACACTGATGTGATTTATTTGGCCCCTTTCTGTCTTCTTTATCATACCCATTTCATTTCAATTTATATAATTTAATTTGATTGGACATGAAGTATTTTTTAATTTTATAATTTAAAATAATTAAAAAAAATGTGTCATTTTACACATTTTTTTTAGACTGATTAAAACAGAAAGTTTGTCATATAAATTCGGACGAATGAAGTACATATATTTCTTCTTCCACCATTTTATATGATAATGATTCCGTCTCAATTTACGTGGTATCATTTGATCATACACAAAATTTAAGAAATTAAAATTAAGTGGGACTTAACAATATTAAAATAGAGATATGCTATTAAATAGTTGTCAAATAAAGATAAGTGACATTCATTTTAAGACGGACTAAAAAGAAAATGATGTCACGTGAATTGTGATAGAATAATTAAAATTTGGTTGAACTTAAACTTTACCAAGAAAAAAATCACACATATCAAAGAATTGTTAACATTCGTGATCTTAAATATATTTTGATACTATTATTATTAATATTAGATCTCTTTAAATGTAAAATAAAAGTTACACGTTAAAATATTTTTCAAAACAAAAAATATTTAAAATGTCAATTAACTATGTGAAATAGTCAAAATTTGCTTTGCATTAATAATTGGAGCCAGGATTATCTTTGTTATTGTAATATTGGGCTAGATTTATTCTTATTGACTATCAATAAATTTTACTCGCTAATAATAGTTTTAAGGGTCGTTTGGTTGAAAATAAGTTATTCAAAGATACATTATCTTGAGGTAAGTTTTCCCAGAAATAGTCGATCTACCTATCAAGGTAGAGATAAGGTCTGTGTACATTCTACCATCCTCATATCCACGTTATGGGATTTCACTTGGTATGTTGTTGTTGCTGGGATTAGTTATTTATTCCACCCTTCCACAAGGATAAAATAATATTATAATTCCGGAATAACTAATCTCAATTTAGTTATATCATAATTTTATTTAATTCTGAGATTAATTATCCTTATTCCTTATACCAAACACGCCCTTAGTATTTGGTGATGCCACGTGTTAAACACATTGACCTTTTTAAATAAGAGAATAGAGTTAAATTTATCCTTAAACTATATGAAATGGTCTAGACTTGCCTCTAAATTTTGAAGAGCATGATCCAAATCTGACCACTATATTCAGTATATTGTCAATCATCGTCTCTCACTGCTCTAAATCTCACTCATAGTTACAATTGGTTCACACCATTCTAAAAATATCATTTAATTTATAGACTATCATTATTTCGCCACCATTTTGTGATGCAATTAATCATTATTTGAGTTTCATTTGAGCTTATGTGAGATTAATTTAAGCTTGGGATAGAGATTTGATCGTTTGAGGTTGGTGGTGCCGCCGCCGAAATAGTGATCATTTTCTTCAAAATTCATGGGCAACATTTTGCATACTTAGTTCATGAAATAATCGATCCCTTCTCCTGATTAAAAAATATCGCTTTGACCGTGGCATCATCGGGTTCTAAACAAAAATATTAAAGACTAAACTTCTTTTCTTAGTCAATAAGGCAAATCTAACCCAATTTTGTAATGACAAGGGTAAGTTTAATTTAAGTAGGCCAAATATATTAAAGGCGGACAAACTTGAACCAGTTTGCATAATTCAAGAATAAATTTGGACTTTATTCCTTTTTAAAACAGGTTATCAACAGAAAATATGCTATCTAAAACAAAATATAACGACTTCTTTTCAAATATTTTCAAACCACTCTTTCCTATCTGTTTTATATCCATGGGATCGGGAAAGCCCGAACCTTGTGAATACATACAGATAAAAGGTAAGTGAAACTCCTAAATGTGACAAGAAAACATAACGTTTGGGCCTTTGATGAAATAGAAAAATTGAAGTATGTGAAGTGAGAGACCCAATTGACGCAAAAGCAAATAACTAGCTATCGTTATCACCAAAAACAATTTAGCACCCAAAGATAGCCACTTCATTAACAATAATCTCGCGGATTTAAAAAATATAAGCATGACTATTCTTGCTTAAACTTTCAACCGATAATCTCACTTGTAGGACAAAAAGAAAAATCATAGGCTTTTAGAAGATTTTGTTTCGTATAACTCATTACAAATGTTATTTTAGTTGTATCATCACCATTTCACATGCTATAGGTAAAAAGTAACACAATATATCTGTAAATAAAAAATAGGAGATTTCGCAAGGTTATTTTTTTTCCTACTGATTTTGTAGGTATAATATGGACAAATGAGATAATTTCTTCGCATTTCAAAAGACAAAGGGAGTATATATCATGGTGTGTAACTTAAAAAGTTCATGAGATTTAGGGGTGAAATTGTAAAAACTAAAAGGCTAAGGTGCAAATTGTGAAATAGAGCAATAAATCAGAGGTGTAAAAAGCAAGGAACGTACTGTTGAAATTGTGAAATGTTGTTGAATTGTAATAATTGTTTGTTCTAAATTTTAGAATTAAACACAGACATAGATAATTATACTTTATGTGACTATCAAGTGAGACTTGACAACATACCAAATTGAAAAATGTCATCATAATTAATTCATTTTCCAGCCAATAATTTATTTGTCTAATGCCTCAAATTAGACAACATGAAGAATCAATAACGTTACCATGTTTTCCTTTTCCTAACTAACATGAGTGACACTTTTTGTCGAGTTTTGAAATTAAAGAATTTTTTGAAAGAAATAATCTCTTCATTATTTTCATTAATAAAAGTGTATATATATAATTTACAATTTTTCATAATAGAAAACATATTCCTATTCTAATCTCAAAACCTTATTCTAGTAGTTCAAGAATCCTACAATTATGGTAAGTGTACAATACTAAGTAATACAAATATTACACTAATTATTATACCTAAACTGTGCCTAAGACCCATGATATACACTATGTATGGAAAGTGTATATCACGGGTATATACCTTGTTTATCACACCCCCACAGTCATAGCGGGCGGTCTTCATACGCTGAGACTGTCCCTAAAATCTTCAAAAAGGACCGAGGGAAGACCCTTTGTAAAGATGTCTGCAATTTGATACCTGGAAGGGACATGGCAAACGCATACTTGTCCACGAGCTATCTTTTCGCGAGCAAAGTGAATATCCATCTCGATGTGTTTAGTCTGCTGGTGTTGAACAAGATTACCAGAAAGGTAGATGACACTCACATTATCACAATAAACCAATGTAGCTTTTTGAATATGACAATAAAGCTTTAAAAGAAGATTATGTAACCAACATGATTCAGAAACCACATTGGTTACCCCTCGATATTCGGCCTCTACACTAGAGCGAGACAAAGTCGACTGATGGTTTGCAGACCAGAAGACCAAGTTATTACCAAGAAACATACAATAGCCAGACGTAGAGCGTCTGGTGTCTAGACAGCCACCCCAATTAGCATCTATATACGAGACAAGTGTAGATGTCGATAACAGATATAAATGTAAGACAAAGTCAATTGTCCCATAGATGTACCGAATAATGCGTTTGAGCGCATTCATGTACTCAATCCTGAGATCATGCATAAACAAACACACCTGATGTACGTCATATGTAATATCAGATCTCGTGAAAGTAAGATACTGAAGGGCCCCTGCAAAACTGCGATATCGGGTCGGATCCTTGTAATGGGAGCCAGCCGCAGCACCCAACTTGGGTTTAGTATCAACTGGAGTGGAAGTAGACTTGCATGAGGACATACCCGAATTAGAAAATTGCTATGACCAACGAATATAATGCTCTTATTGATAATAAGACGTGGGAGTCAGTTCCCCGTCACTCATGTGTTAATATTATTAGGTATATGTGGATTTTTGCGCATAAGGACAATTCTGACGGTTCTTTTGTAAGGCATATGACTCGTCTTGTAGGTGATGGTAAAACTAAGGTATGTCCTCATGCAAGTCTACTTCCACTCCAGTTGATACTAACCCAAGTTGGGTGCTGCGGCTGGCTCTCCTTATAAGGATCCAACATGATATCGCAGTCTTGCAGGGCCCTTCAGTAACTTACTTTCACGAGACCTGATTTACATATGCCGTATAGCTGGTGTGTTTGTTTATGCATGATCCCAGGATTGAGCACATGAATGCGCTCAAACGCATTATTCGGTACATCCAGGGGACACTTGACTTTGGCTTACATTTATATCCGTCATCGACATCTACACTTGTCTAGTATACAGATGTTGATTGGGGTGGTTGTCCAGACACCAGACGCTCTACGTCTTGCTATTGTATGTTTCTTGGTAATAACTTGGTCTCCTGGTCTGCAAAGCGTCAGTCGACTTTGTCCCGCTTTAGTGCAGAGACCGAGTATCAAGGGGTAGCTAATGTGGTTTCTGAATCATGTTGGTTACGTAATCTTCTTTTAGAGCTTCATTGTCCTATTCAGAAAGCTACCTTGGTTTATTGTGATAATGTGAGTGTCATCTACCTTTCTGGTAATCTTGTTCAACACCAGCGGACTAAACACATCGAGATGGATATTCACTTTGTTCGCGAAAAGGTAGCTCGTGGACAAGTACGCGTCTGCCATGTCCCTTACATGTATCAAATTGTAGACATCTTTCATTAATGAAAGTGTATATATACAATTTATAATTTTCTATAATAGAAAACTTATTCCTATTCTAATCTCAAAATCCTATTCTAGTAGTACAAGAATCCTACAATTATGGTAAGTGTACAATACTAAGTAATACAAATACTACATTAATTATTATGCCTAAACTGTGCCTAAGACCAGTGATATACACTATGTATGGAAAGTGTATATCACGGGTATATACTTGTTTATCACTTTTGGTAAGTAACTATAATTAATTTGCAAAGTTGTCTTTTTCTTTTTGGTGGAAAAACAAGAAGATGAAGCAGGTTACAAGTAACTAAATTTTATGCGATTTGTTTTGGTTACTTTTCGAATCTTCTTCTTTCTCCAAACTATGGATTGTCTTGTTCAACTTCTCATTAGTCAAAACGTTTTGTTTTTTGTAAAAGTTATATTCAAAGTTAATTTTATATATATATAAATATATATATATATATGTAAATACCAATAAATATATCAATTTAGTTTTAATACGTCTAAATACTCTCAACTCCTTCACTTGTACTATATTTAGTCTGATTATGTTATCTTATACGTATATATTTTACAATGATGTGTTGTCTCATAAATTTAATTATAAAATTAATGTAATTTTGGGTCTTTTGGCTCTAATACCAAATAAAGAGACACCACTAATTGGTTATTTTTCTTTTGCTATGTGTCTAGCCTTCCAAACTCTACTATTATAGACACATTATGGACTTGAAACTCGGACTTAAAATATTTACGAAATTCTTTCCTTTCAGCTTGCCGGGTAGGGATGGCAATTGGGCGGGGCGGGTGAGGGTACCCCCTCCCCCGCATCCGTACCCGCCAGAAAATTTTATACCCGCCATCTGTGGCGGGTACAATTTTCAATATCCATACCCGCCTAGGCGGGTATATTTCTAAATCCACACCCGCTCCACCACCCAAGTGGATATCCGTCACCCGCCAATACCCGTCTGCCATATTTTGTAATCAATTCATTTTTTTATCAATTAGTGATCAACATGATCCCAAAAATTCAAATTCCAAAAATTATCCCAAAATTTTGAGTCAAGAATCAATACTATTACGGTCTCATTTTCTTTGAGAGAGAGGGAGGAGAATTCCAGATTATTTCACCATCAGAATTTCCCGTTTTTTTCACCTCTTCCCCCTTGCACAACAAAGAATCAAAAAAAACAAAATTTCCAAAAAAACCCAAAAATTATCCACCCAAATAACTATATATTACAAATGTAGACAAAACTCAAATATTATTTCAGCTATATAAGCTAAAGTTTTTCAACTTTTTCAATTGAACTCCACAAACCAATAGGTAAAACTTAACAAATGCACAAAAATTGACCTCACCAAGACAACCCCAAAACACAAAGCAAAAAACAAAGACAACAATATTTCTCGATCAACATCTCATTTAAAGAAAAAGGCAGAGACGTCGAGGTGGTTCGTGAAAAAAGTTTGTGATTTTTCCTTTAAACAAAAAGGCAGAGACGTCGAGAATGAGAGAGTGGGGAGAGATGGTGTGAAGGGGAACAAGAGAGAGGGAGGCGTGAAGGACCGAAGAGACATAGAGTTTTGAGTTTTGTTGGAGAATGAGAGATTTGTCGTGATTTATGGGTTGCTAATATTTTGGGCTTGGGGCGGGTATAAGGCGGGCGGGTAGGCGGATAGGCGGGTGGGTAGGCGATATGACTGCAAATTCACCACCTACCCGCCTACTCGTGACAGGTACATTTTCAATACTCATACTCGCCTACCCATGACGGGTACATTTTCAATACCCATACCCGCCTACTACCCGCCAAAGTTATATCCATACCCGTTCCAACTGAAGCGGGTGTGATACGAAATCCGCAAAATTATACCTACATGCCATCCCTGTTGCCGGATGCTCATTCGGCCCATCGTCACATGGCTTCAGAGGATAGAATCCCTCATTTTCATTCGTTTATTTTTTGTGTGTGTTTGAATCCCTTAATTTTTTTGTTTGTTTATTTTTTAATATTTTGAATCACTTTAGTAAATAACTAAATTTTATGTGATTTGTTTTGATTACTTTTCAATTTTTTTCTTCCGCAATATGGATTATCTTATTTAACTTCTCATTAGTAAAAAAAAGTTATTTTTTATATAGAAACTTTTAGAAGCTACCTTTTTATTCATGCAGAGAGGACGGAGCTAGGGAAAGTTATTTGAACCTTCTTATATATATAGAGAGGTGACGGAATCACGATATTTACTAAGATAATTTAAACATAAAAAAGTAAACAAATATGTTATTGTTGCGAAAACTTTTCACATCGAAGGTTATTGCAACGGCATGCAATAACTTTTGTTGTTGAAAAAAGTACTTTTGACAACAACATCCAACATATGACAATAAAAAATGTAGTTCGCAAATGCCTTTCTTCTTGTAGTGAAGCTTTTAAGAAATTTTTTGTTTTGATTTTTCAGTCGGTGTCCAATATCCATATTGGGCCTCGATTAAATTCGGATTCGCACATAAAAATAACACATTGGGGGGGGGGTGGGGGTAAACACTCTCTACCAAGTGATCATGTGCAGAGACTGATCTAGGATTTGAACTTTATGGGTTCACATTCGTAATTCTACTACTTCCATCAAATTTAATGGGTTCACAGTCTATTCTTTATTTAATAGATTTTTTAAATACATATAGATAGCCTAAGCCAAAATCTATGGGTTCAGATACAGTGGCGGAGGCAGAATTTTTATCGAGGGGATTCAAGATATGAAAAATTGAATACGAAAATATTGCATGATATTATACAGGGTGGGACGACGGAGGAAAAGACTGACGTTAACCCGCCTAAATTTTAACTCGTCTTATCATATCCCTTTTAATATTTTTTTATTTTCTCACCCGATGATCGGTACCCGCATTGGAGCCCGACTATATTTGAATTCACGCCGCTTAGGGCTCACTCAGGGAAGCGCTCCCTACCAAGAATTTTTTCATACCTAGAATACGAACCTGAGACCTCTAATTAAGGGAAGAGCATACTCATCCAATGCACTATATCCTTTAGTGGTCCCTTTAAACCTTTCTTTCTACTTTTGCCCTGCTCTATCGAGTCTTTTTAAAAAATTCTTGTGCTTTTTAGATAAAGGTAATTTTGGAAAAAATAAAATAATAATATATTCTTAATTTCTTAAGAAATCACTTATTTTGGTAACATTTAAAATGTTATAAAATCACTTAAAGAGGAATGGATGGAGTATAAGATTTCATTTTCAAAAAATGATTTTTCATAGCTTTAGTCCTATACATGAAAGCACAATTTTTTTCATTGAATTTCTTTGATTGTTCATGAATATTTATAATAATCTATAACCTTTACATAAAGTTCGTTAAATTTGTGGAGAACGCTTAAAGTTAAAGGAATAAATAAGTTCATAACTGTGTCAACTCTTTCGAAATTGAGTTCTAAAGCTAACGGTAAGATATAACGTTGATTTTAGATATTGCTGAAATTCATATCTATGTTTGGGATGTCCAAAGTACCTTGTTAAATCAAAAGACGCCATGTATTTAAAATTAATTAGTTAAGCAAGCTAATAAAAAGACACATTGCAATTATAGGATATTAGTAGGCTATTTAGTAACAACGAATTTGAATTGATAGAAAACAAATATTTTTTATTTGATTTGATTTTAAAAAAAAATTGAATTGATATTTTGGAAAAAAGATAAATATCATAATAAACTTTTAGATAACAGTTTCTGCTATTACGCAAAAACACTTATTTTTTCTTTAAAATTTGAACAAATTTATCTGTTCTTTATAATTAATATTCTTTTATAATAATGCATTTTAACTTCCTAAAAATTTAAGAAACAAACTATTAATGCCACTGTCACAAGGAAAATGAGAGAAGCTTTTTGTAAACAAAGGGAGCACCACTTTCGCAACAAAAAAATTAATTAATTTAGAAGTCAAGGACTAATTTCTTTTTCTTCCATTTTTTTAAATGCATTTATGTCTAAATCAATTTTAGCAAGAAAACCTAAATGGATGTTCGGTACAAAATTAGCAAGTTAGTAGTACTACTAAACAGTTTTCTACACGGTCAAGCTTTAAATGTAATGGGCTTCAGTTCTATTAATGACTGAGCTATTAATGGGCCTCACTTCTATTAATGATGGGAAAGGGGAATTTAAAGCTCATAACAAAAATTTAAAAAAACAACACAGCGAGCAAAGCTTCGAACTCGCAACCCCCTTAACCACTGAGCTATGCATTTTGAATGTGCCAGGGGGTTCAATATGTACTATTTTCCAGCGAACCCCCTTGGCTCCACCTAGATCTGCCCTGTTCAGATAAATCCATATCTAATATGATACGCGCATCTACCCGGCAGGGCTCGAGCTTGAGACTCTTAATTAAAGATAAATGAATACTTATCACCCACCATAATTAATTGTGTTATCAGTACCTAAAGCGGTAAAAAAAACTTGAGAGAAAAGTAATAGAGTGAAAGATAATTTTCAGTTAGAGACCAGGTACACTTTAGTTAGAAAATTATACCCTCTGATTTTGGATATTTTCAAGAAGATATTTAGGGATGGCAACGGATCGGATCTGGACTGGATCCTACTAAATCTAGATCCATCGGGTCCATAAAAATCATATCCAAATCCGGATCCATCGAATCCACCGGGTCCACGGATCGGATCTGGATCTACATGTAAAAAAATTTGCCTTGCTAAGAATTTTTTTTTGAACTTACAAACGATTTTTACTTAGCTAACAGTTTACTGTGTTTCAGTTTTGAAATGTTCATATAAGATATTTTGTTCGTTGTCTCGTTTTGATTGTGAGCTATTAATTGAAAATGTTGGACAATGACAATAGTTGTGGAAAATGCTGACTTGTATTTCCACAATGCAGAACTTGCATGTGCTTGAAATCTTCACAAATGAAGTGAATATAATTTTAATTACTTGTCTATGGAGATGTTAGTCATTCACTAATATAACATTGATTTTATTATCAAAGCTACCTCTTTATTTTTTGGTTTTTGAGTTAACGCGGGGATAAATTAAACTTATTTTGAGAATTAAACTTGCAATGATGTGCTTAGCAATTTTAAGAAAATACTTATAAAATTCCATTCTAGGTTATGAATATATTTAATAAAAAATGGATCCATGGGTCGGATCTGGACCGGATACGGATCTCAAACACAAGATCCAGATCCAGATCCAATCCTTCAGAAACGGATCCGGGTCCAAATTTTGAAGATACATGTCCTATAAAACGGATCTGGATCCACCGGAGGATCCACTGCCATCTCTAAAGATATCTGTATGGAGATGATTTGAAATCATAATGATTTGAAGTTGAAATTTTGTTTGGACATGTGATTTGAGTTTCTTAAGTTGTATTTTTTTTCATAGACACAAGAACCCAACAAGTTGTTGAAACCATCGAAACTTTCTCAATTATCATACAATCTTACCAAATTAGCAAATGATATTTCATAACAAAATTAATACGCTACTAGAAAGACTTTCTAAAAAATACAATATCAATTGATCGGACTTTAATTCAATAAAAAAGAAAATTGAACTTGAGTTGTAGTATAATTATTCTTTAATATAATTCTCCCACATGGTATGGTCAATCTCTAAATATACTAACAACTTGCAAATCTTTTAATATTTGATAAAATGGTTGGTAAACATGATTAGTAGATATATCTACCAACTTATAGATCATTTTTTTATAAAATATAAATTTATGGGTCAAATTTTACATTTAAAAAAAATTGAAATCATGATTTGGAATACCAAATCACACATTTTTGGATGATATGAGATTTCAAATCGTAGATATGAAGTTGAATTTGAAATTTTTGTTCAAATTGCATAGACAAACGATGATTTAAAATCAAATTATAAAATCATGATATGAAAACGCATGATCAAACACCTACTAATTCTCAAAATCTCATTATTATTTTTTGAATTTTCAAATATTGCTTTGAAGTTTTGAGGGAATATGGCAGTTAATATCGTTAGCAAGTCAAACAAAAACATTCTCACCTGAGACTAGAGCCTACAATAAAGGTACACCTTTCTTTTATTTTTTTAATTATTGTTAATTATCACAATTGCTGTTATTAATTCTTAGCAAATTAAAGTAGAAGTGGATACAAGTCAATTAATTAGAGCGAGTTCACATTTGTCGGCCCTCGTTAATACTCTATAAAAGATTTAAAAAATGCTATAGTTGAACTTAAAAAGAATTTAAATCATATATATTATCATAATATAAACAATTTTACACTATATATATAATTTAACGAATTATAATAGGTTATTATTATAATAAACTTCTTTTTTTGGAAATTCAAACAAAATGCATTTTAGTCAAAGTGGGCCTCTAGCAGCTGCTAATAGGAAAAGTTTAACCACGGAAAGGGGTTTCTGAGTACATATATATGACAAGAACTCATCACTTTAATTATCCTATTCTCTTTTTATTGAGTAACAATAACAACATACCCAATATAATTATATCAGATAGAATCTGAAGAAGGCAGCGTATACACATATCTTACCCCTATCTTTTGACGGGTAAGGAGAAATGCAACACGAGGACTTCACAGGAGATCAACCATTCTAGTACTACTCTCGCCAAAACACGCTCAACTTCGGAGTTCTGATGAGATCCGTCGCGTTAGTGCTGGTATGATACCAAAAAAGTGAAAGATACCAAGAAAGCAAAGGCGGAGCTAGAGTTTGTTGGAAATTTGCCTTTGTGGGAGTTGCGTCCACCCATCTTTAATGACTTAAACACTAGGGTTCCGCATGTTGGAGACTTTGGTTCTTTACACGTGCATAATCTACTAAGTGAGTAGATGACCGTAGGGCCAATGATCGTCAAATTTTGTTAAGAAATGAAAGATATATTGGTCCACGAAGTGAGGTGTTTGAAACATGAAAATATGGTGTGGAACAAATCTCCCTCATCGGTGGGGAAAGGAAGATTTGTTCATTTTATAAGTCTAAAAAATGGATAAAGGTTTGGGACCCAAGGGGTAACCCATGTGTTTGAAGGAGGGAGGACCTAAGTGTGCTTGTGTTCGAGGCTAAACCCACACGTGCGCCGTCGCCGCCCGCTCGGGCTTATATTATATTTTTGGACCCAAATTGCTTAATGTTTACAATTTGACTCAATTGTTCTAGCAAGAGACAGAAAAATCAGAAATCTTCTTCTTACTCTCCAGCATCATTTCGTTACTCTAAGTTCTTCAAAGTAACACTTGAGTTTCATTTGCTCATTTGTTAAGTTGTTGTTTTATCTCGGGAGACTATTGTACATAACGTAAAAGGATATATACGGAGCAATATTGGTTCTGTATTTAATAGGCTTGTACGTATTATCTTGTCTTAAAGACAGAGTATCATCACTCGACCTAGCAAAATATCAAAGCGGTTGTAATTTTAGTTTGTTGCAATTTCAATTTGTTGTAATTTCAATTTGTTGTAATAGGTAGCAGTTACTTACTTTCAGTTTCCTGCAATTGTTGTAACCCACAGAGTTTTAGTTGTGAATTTGATAGAATTTAATAATTTTGATTAAAATTTTATATAAAATGAAAAATTTATTAAATACATATAAATAATTTATGCAAAATGACCAAAATTTAGTAAGCTGTCTTTTTAAAATTTAAAATGAGGTCAGCCTATGTGCACAAAGTATCCTGCATTAATAGAGTTCGGGGAAGTACCGCACTCCAAGGGATATGTAGACAGCGCACCCTAATATAAGCATTAATAGTAATTGCTTTCACTGTTTACACACATGACTTAATCACACAAAAATAATTTAACGTTGCTCCAAGATTTCCCTTCAAATTTTTTTAAAATTAAAAATTAAAAATTAAAACTCAAAATTCTCCATCCTTTGAAAGGAAAGTTTGCTACTTTAGTGATATTAGTTTGTTGCTCTTTTTGAAGCTATTTTATGTCTGAATCTCATGAGCCTGTCTAGTGTCCACTGTCCACCAAACATCTCAATTTGACCTATCCACTTCTTTCCTTTACCTAATTGGTCAGCCTCTTTCTAGGATTCCATACCGTGAGACTTTATGTTCATAATCTCTATGGAAAGTCCACCTTCTTTTTCATTGGATTTTGTGCTCTCTTTTTTTTGTCTATCAGATTTTAATTCACTGGCCCTGATGAATATGGTAAGGTGGCAATTCACATCCCACTTGGATCAATTAAAGCATGCATAAAGTTTAAAGCTAAGCTGCTAATCATCTCCCACCACCTTTGAGAGGCATATAGCTAGTCAAACCTTGTATAATAGTATCATGAGGCATATCAAATTACTCTATAATGGTATTATTTGTCTCATTATATTTTGATTGTTATAATAAAATATTATTATAAAAAATATATAATATAACACAATATGAAAGGTTGACTTCATAGAATTACTAAGTATAATAGAGAGATCTGACTCTACCTAGAAATTAAATCTCTAGGTGCATATTGTTCTTTTTATTTTAGTTTATGAAAATGTGTTTGAGTGAGGATAGATTTTTTTAAAAAGTAAGAGAAAAACTTTTAAAATTTATGATCTTTCAACTCTTGAATATAAAATATGACATTAAAGATGAAATATAAATAGATGTTATTTTTTAAAATAAAGTAAGAAAAAATATGTCATATAAATGGAATAGAGAAAGTATTATTATGTGCTTATTCTCTAATCTCTCGTAACAACGAGTGTGTATAAGGTGAACTTAAGTTATACATATTGTTAACAGTAAGAAATGTCATCTAAAGAATATTAACGACAGGCCTTCTTAAAGGTGAATTGATAATGTAATTTCTTTTACACTAATTTTGTGTGTAACTTATTTATATAAGTGAGTTAAAGACTATACAACCTCCGTCACAAAGTCAATTCTTGAATCGCTCAGAGACAAATATGTAATTTTATGCTCCTTTTTCTCTGTCCCATATTATTTATTTACTTTTTTATTTACACATTCCTTAAAAAATCATAAATAAAAGATGTATTTTTACTATTTTATCCTTATCTATCTCTAATAAGTTGCACTCTAATCAATATTGATTGTTTTAAAAAAAATTAATACTAAGGGTTGTATGGGAAAATTTTAATTAATTCTATTTTAATTTTATAAATTTATAAATAATTTGAGACATATATTTTTAATAATGTAGACAAGTAATATGAGACTTAAAAAGGAGTACAAATCATACTACATATAGCAAAATATTGTGAATACAGTAAAAGGAAATCATGAAAGTGAGAAATGATGTCATTTATGCTTTATTTATTCTTAGAAGAATATTGAAGCCGTGATTTCAGTTAGCATAAAGCGTAGAAATGTGTGTGATGAAATGTAAAACTGTTCAAACCATCACTCAAATCCATCTTTATGAATTGTCTGTCGGTCACAAATTCACTGAACCAAGTACGACCATATCTTGACCAAACCGCAGATTTGAAAAAAAAGACAAAAATGATTTCAAATAAAATCAGTCAAAACAAGAAATTGAGTTTTCTAAAAAAGGTTTTGTTTATATACATTAATGTCTAATTAATAGTGCAAAAAATTTATGTTCTCAATTTTATTTGATCTGTTTAATTAGCAGGTTGTCTATTCTATTTTTTAATTATACATTCACTTATTGTGGGAAACGATTTGGTAGTACTCTTTTAATGCTTTAGCTACTAATTTAGCCTTGTTTTTACCTACAGTGCCATCTACTTTATGTTTGATCTTGTAAGTTCACTTGCAGCTAATGACTTCTTTCCCTCCATGTAATGAGACTAGGTTGGTTGGTGAGCCTAGTATCCTATTAACTAGCTTGGTTCGAAGAACACATTTTTTATCGCTAAATAATACTACAACGTAGGCGTTGAACTATTGACTCGACCGTTGGAGCGAAATAACAAAACGTCATTCAGAAACTATTAATTGCAAACCGCGAACGACGATAAATTAGACGATAAAAAATATACTAGAATATGCATAATAAATCTAATATTATTTGATCAATTGACCTACATATGAAAACTAATATAAAGAAAACATAAGAATTATTGAGGAAAAATCACTCTCTAAACGACTTAATTGTGGATGCTATTGCGTTGTGTATAAGAAGAACGGATCTTCTATTTATAGAAGTCAAAAACTTATCCTCCAAGAAAAGAATAGAATGGTAAAATCTTTTTCCACAACGAAAACCTTTTGCACAAAGAAAATTTTTTCGAAGTAAAACACAATTATAGTAAAATTCAAATAAAGTGAAAAATTCAGGGCAAACCCTAACACCTACTCGTTTGGTATTAGAATACATAATTAAGTTAAAGTCTATAAATAAACTTTGAAATTAATCTTGCATTTTTATCCTACATGAAAAGCCATGATTAGTTGTCTATTCTCTTATGTTACAGCATTTTGTTGTTGTTAAAACTCCTAGAAATGATTAGTGTCACTACTTAAGACTTTCTTTAAAATGATTCAAACACTCGCAGAAGCCAAGGACTTTGTAGTAACAAATGATCGTAATAATTATTATGCAATGAAGCATTCTAAACTAAACTATAGGTTTTTTTTCCTTTTCCAATTAGAACCTTCGGTCAAATCTGTTACTACTTTTTTCACTTTAAAGAGTTATCTCCAGAAGTTATGGGTGGCAAGTTTAGTATAGTCCACTTTTCTCTTTACCGCGAATAGGATTCAAATTTTCAGCAAGGCTTTTATTATTCTCTTGAAATTAGAAGCTCAAGTGTCAACAATTAGCTAGTCAATTTCAATGATTTTATTGGTAAGAGAAATGTATTTAAGTTTATAACAAGAAAAAAATGTTCACATTGTTTCTTAGCCCCTTAATTTATACTATAGCTTCGAGACATAGGGAAACAAAGGAGGAAAAAAGGTACTAGGACTCCTTTTTTTTTATTACATAGGAGGTAGGAAAGGGAAATGGGGAGGAAATTACAATGTGGGGATTCGAACTCTCACCAACAAGATGAAAGTTCAGGTAGCTAACAAACTGAGCTAATAGATTCCTACAACGTACCAGGACTTAACGTATGCAAAAACAAATCTAGTGAGGATGTTGCGTTCCTAAAGTGATGAGTGTTAACAGTCCATGGCCCGTTAACCTTAAACTTGAAAGAGACTGTGATGTGAAGCTTGCTTAAGGAAAATTAGAGATCAAATAAGAGTGAACTATCAAGCCACCTTTTTATACAAAAGTTCAAAAAGACAAAACCGTGAAATTCAGAACGTTGGGTCAAAGTAGACGATACATTGATATTTTAGTGATGGTTCTTTCCAAGCTAAACACCCCAAGTAAATATATAGGAAATTATTTCATTACTCACTTGATATCTTAATCAATTAATTCTAAAAACAAGAACGAACTGTGAGAAAAAAAGATGGACACACATCTAATTATCGCTCATATTGATGTAAATAAATTTATTTTCACTAAACAAACTGCTTGACGAGTTCACTAGCTAGACATATTTGTTAAGAAATATTAGCATGTTTTGTGCAAATGTATGATGCCAAAATTTTACATCATATTTTCGTTAAGAGGTGTAGATTTGTGCTAGTTATCTTGTCAAAATAGTTGGGCTTACTGTCCACTGCGTGTATGACCAATCCCTTGATCAGCCTGGGCCGAACGAAGCCCATTCTAACGGGACGTGTATCTTTCCTCTCCTAAAAAACGATCACGCAGTTACCAAATTCTCCTTCAGTCACCTGCAACAATTAATACTGAGTATTCTCTTTAAAAATTGATATTTAATTTTTGTTCTTATATAAAAACTGTTAAATTATTTGTTTTAGCTTCTCCTTCTCCTTCTTTCCTCATAATGTAAAAACTGTAAGTATAAATTGAAAGAAATAATCCCCTTGATTATTTTCATTAATAGAAAGGCTATATATACAAGTTACATATTTCCATAATAAGAAGATCCTATTCCTATTCTACTTTTAAATCCTTATTCTACCATAATTCTAACCATACAATTATGGTAAGTGTATAACACTAATTAAGGTAACCTTTACACTACAATATACTACAAAATATATATACCATATATACAATATTGTGTTGTCCACAATTATGTATGGTCTGGCCGAGAGGCCCACTTCCGAGGCCCTAAGAGACCCTTTGTTTTGCTGCTGCCTTTGGCCGTCAAGGCCCACCGCCGAGGCCCAAGCAACCCTACCTTTCTTCTTCTTGAAGGCCCATCGCCGAAGGCCCAAGCGGCCATTCTCTTCTTTACTTGATCCACTGCTTTGTATATATGTGATATCCATTGATGTATATTCAGTGTATATCACATGTATATTGCTTTGTTTAACACACCCTCGCAGTCATAGCGGACGGTTTTCGAACGCTGAAATTGTCCCTAAAATCTTCAAAGAGAACCGATGGTAGACCCTTTGTAAAGATGTCTGCAATTTGATAACGAGACGGGACATGGCATACGCGAACTTGACCCTTTGCAACCTTTTCACGGACAAAGTGAATGTCCATTTCGATATGTTTGGTCTTGTTGGTGTTGGGTGGGTTACCTGAAAGCGTAGATGGCACTAATGTTATCGCAATATACCAAGGTTGCCTTACGAATGGGACAATGAAGCTCCAAAAGCAAATTACGTAGCCAACATGACTCGGAGACCACATTCGCTACCCTCGATATTCGCCTTTGACCGAGCGTGGCAGAGTTGCTTGACGTTTTGCCGACCATGAGACCAAGTTGTTGCCAAGGAACATACTGATGGCAGTCGACCGTCTGGTGTCGGGACAACCACCCAAATCAGCATCCGTGTAAGAGACAAGTGTGGATGTAGATGAAGGATACAAGTGCAACCCATAGTCCAGTGTCCCCTGTATATACCGAATGATGCGTTTGATTGCATTCATGTGCTCAACTCTGGGATCATGCATGAATAAACACACCTGCTGAACCGCATATGTAATATCCGATATGGTAAAGGTAAGGTACTGGAGGGCCCCTGTCAGACTGCAATAGCGAGTCGGGTCCTCGTATGGTGCACCTGCTGTGGAACTTAGCTTTGGGTTTGCATCAACTGGCGTGGAAGTGGACTTACAGGATGACATCCCAGCCCTCTCGATGATCTCAAGAAGATACTTCCGCTGAGGCGTAAACAACCCACCTGAATGACGCTTGACGGCAATCCCCAAAAAATAACTCAAAGGCCCTAAGTCTTTCATAGCAAACTCAGAACTGAGCATGGTCATGATAGATTGGCGCAAGGCATCGGAAGAGGCAGTCAAGATGATATCATCCACATATAACAGAATATAGGCTAATGACGAACCATGTCGGTAGATGAACAAGGAATTATCTGACCTGCTGTGAGTGAACCCAATAGTCGAAACAAAATCAGCAAATCGTGTATACCAGACCCGTGGAGACTGCTGAAGCCCATATAGTGATTTCTTCAATAAACAGACATGATGAGGGCGGTTGGGATCCCTGAAACCCCACGACTGATGCATATAAACTGTTTTCTTGAGATCACCATGTAGAAAAGCATTCTTGACATCTAACTGATGAATTGGCCAAGTCTTTGAAAGAGTCAAGCTAAGCACAGTGCGAATGGTAGCCGGTTTGACCACAAGACTAAACGTCTCACCACAATCAATTCCAACCTATTGAGTCTTACCATCACCAACAAGTCGTGTCTTATGTCTAGCAAATGACCCATCTAAATTCTCCTTATGAGCAAAAATCCACATAGACCTGATAATATTAATATCATATGGACGGGGCACCAACTCCCACGTCTTATTATCAATAAGAGCATTATATTCATCAGTCATAGCAATTTTCCAATTAGGGTCATTTAATGCGGACACAGGATTGCGGGGCAAGGGGGATTTAGAGACATCAGAATATAAATTAAAATGTCTTTTAGGTGTAAAAATACCCCGCTGACTACGAGTGACCGGTCTATGACTCGAGGAAGAATTGATGGAATTTTGGGAATTTTCTGGGCTCGGGACGGGTGGCGGCAGTGGGCTCAGCGGCCCAAATCGGTAAAAGGCTGGAATCGGTCTGCAGGCAGTTCAGGTGGTGGCGAGCCCGATTCTTTGGAACTATTCGATGGCTGGATTTTGTGAGAGTGTGGCGATCTTGTTGGTCCGGTGAGGCGATGGGCCATTGGAGGATTTTGATGTACGGAGATGTCCGAAAAATTCCGAATAATATACGGGGATATTTGGTCATCCAAAAAATTATATGACTGAGGTTCGGGAGTATGAACTTTCGTAAATGGGAATTGAGTTTCATAAAAAATGACATGGCGATTGATTATGATTTTCTTGGAGGATAAATCAAAACACTTATAACCACGATGATTTGACGGATAACCCAAAAACACACACGAGGTAGACCGAGCCTGAAGTTTGTTAATTGTGGTGGATAGGAATAACGAATAACACAAGCACCCAAAAATCCGAAGGTGAGAATAAGAAGGGTTCTTATTATATAGGATTTTGAGGGGGGAAGAATATGTCAGACCTTTAGACGGAATTATGTTCAGAAGGTAAGTGGCCATTTGTAGAGCATGATGCCAAAAATATGGAGGTATGGAGGCATGTATTAGGAGAGTTCGGACAATGTTATTTATGGAACGAATTTTGCGTTCGGCTTTTCCATTTTGTGAAGATGTATGAGGACATGAAAAATGAAAATTTATCCCATGAGTAGCACAAAATTCTCGAAACTCCCTATTGTCATACTTTTTCCTATTATCACATTGAATATTTTTTATTTCTCTTTCGAATTGAGTACGAATGAACGCTCTAGATTTTATGAAGACGGAAAACACTTGTGATTTATTCGCAATTGGAAACGTCCACAAAAATCTATAATAATCATCTAAAAAGAGAACATAATATCGATGACCCATTGAACTAAGAACAGGAGATGTCCATAAGTCGCTATGAATAATGTCAAATGGCATAGAAGTATGAGACTTGGAGTCTACAAATGGCAACTTAACAATTTTTCCTAATGAACAAGACTGACAAATTGGAGTACGACTCGTACCCTTACAAGAAATAAAGCTATTTTTATCTAAAGCTGATAAAATAGAAGATCCCGGATGACCCAGACGAGCATGCCACATGGAAGGAGAGATGGTCGCAAAGGCGATGTCAAGGTTTGGACTCGATGGACTGAAACCGGGCATGATAGGATACAGATCCCCCCTACTATCACACCTCATGAGATGACTCCCCGTCTTCAAATCCTTCACAGAGAAACCGAAAGGATCAAATTCAACAGAAACAGAATTGTCATTTGTGAACTTTCGGACAGACACTAAATTTTTAATCAATTTAGGAGCATGTAAAGTATTTTTCAAGAGGAGTGGTGGATTGGGAGGAGACAATGTTTTCTGACCATACCCTAGAATTGGAATAAAACTGTCATTACCAACAATTATCCCCCGAGGGGTGCTCAAATTGGAATAAGATGAGAGAGTACCTGATTCGGAAGTCATGTGAGTAGTGGCCCCGGTGTCCATGTACCAATTTGGGTCCGGTTGAGACAATCCCAACGTGTGCATCGCGGCCTCGATATCGATCTGAGTGGGGCCTGCTGCATGGTGTGCTTGCGGAGTGCAGGCCCAGGACTCTGGCCGTCTTTGGCCGGGCGTCAGAATCGTGGAGTGCCGATTCTTTGGGCGGCTGGGACGATGGGCGCCAATCTTTGGGTATTGGGCCTGGGTGTTGGCACCACCGCCGTGAAGCTATTCTTTGGAGGTGCGGGTTCCACTGCCAATGTCTCCACTGCTGGGCCCACGGTGGTGGTGGCCCACTGTACCCTGGATGGGACCCACCACCTGCTTGTTGATCACCGGAACCGCCACCAGAACCGCCTCATTTGCCCCCGCGATTTTTGTTATTTTTGCGATTATTCTTGCTGCCACCATTATTATGGTTTTGGCCCGAATTATTAACAAAACCCGAAGAACTAGGAGAGGATGCCACCATAACAACTGGGCTTGCTCCGGTAGCCGCCTTTTTAGCCAAACCGGCTTCTTCCAACGTCAGCATGGAGCGGGCTTGATGAAAGTCGGGAAGAGGGTTGCTTTGGCGAAGGAGAGTTCCAACACCATTATAGGCCTCCGAAAGACCGGCAACCAACTGTAGAACTAGACGATTATTTGTGACTGGTGCGCCAACATTACAGAGTTGATCCGCCAACTCCTTTAGTTTCTTTCAATATGCAGAAACGTTCGGAAATACGTCCATTCGAACGAGAGAGAATTCCTGCTCGAGTGTGACTACACGGGAATGTTGGTTGTCTTGGAATATGTCACGCAATCTATTCCATGCAGCCATAGCCGTGGTATCGGGCTTCATAATCGTCTGTAGAAGGTCCACTGAAATAGTGGCGTATATCCACCGAAGAACGGTAGCATCAAGTGTAATCCATAACTCAGGATCCTCCGCAGGAAGGGGTCTAGCGGGAGGAATGATGTGATGAAGAACTTGATAAGATATAGCGTGAATTTTAAACAACTCCGCCCACGTTGCATATTGAACGTTTTCCATCTCAAGGATAATAGGGACACTTAGCTTGATATTGGAAACCGTGAGGACAGGATGAAAATTGTTCTTAGACATATTTGAAAGAACAAGGAAGGAGGTTAAATTTAAGAGAGGTTTTTGAGAGCGGAAGACAAAATTTTGGAGAGAAAACCCGAGGGGGGGTGGGGCGGGGTTCTCGGCCACAAGGCAAAAGTTGAGAGAAAACTTTTGTGTAGACCTAGTCTCTTGATACCATGAAAGAAATAATCCCCTTGATTATTTTCATTAATTGAAAGGCTATATATACAAGTTACATATTTCCATAATAGGAAGATCCTATTCCTATTCTACTTCTAAATCCTGATTCTACCATAATTCTAACTATACAATTATGGTAAGTGTATAACACTAATTAAGGTAACCTTTACACTACAATATACTACAAATATACAATATTGTGTTGTCCACAATTCTGTATGGTCTGGCCGAGAGGCCCACTTCTGAGGCCCTAAGAGACCCTCTGTTTTCTTCTTCTTTGCCTGGCCGGGCCAGGCCCACCGCCGAGGCCCAAGCGACCCTACCTTTCTTTGTTCTTTGTTCTTTGGGAAGGCCCATCGCCGAAGGCCCAAGCTGACCTTTGCTCTGCTTCTTGCCATCCAGCTTTGTATAAATGTGATATACACTGCTGTATATTCAGTGTATATCACATGTATATTGCTTTGTTTAACATAAATGATGTCAGAAAGGTTAAACAGAACAAAAAGCTGAGTCGAGAGATGACTCTCTGTCTTTAAGACAAAATTGCCCGTATATATGCTTTTATAGTAATGGACAATAGTCTTCCAAGATAAAACAACAACAATCAACAATACAAAGCAAGTAGGGTTGATTCTGGAGAAGAAAAAGAATATTGACAGATTGCAAAGAGAGGAGAGGATTCTGCTTTTTTGTTTCGTGTGTTTTAAACTGAACAATAATGTTCAATTTATAGGTGAAAAAATGGCGTTTCTGACTGTTGAAGTCAGATTAGTTGCAACGTTTCAGATTAGTTGCAATGTTTGGTTATCTCTGAAACTTTCAAGACTAAAATGTAAATAAGAAATATTTCAGGGACCAAAAAAAAAAATTTCAAAACATGTGGGGCTTAGCCCCGAACCCAAGCTCACCTAGGTCCTCCCTCCTCTTAACACATGGGTTACCCCTTGGGGTCCCAAACCCTTACTTAAAACTAGAGTTTATATAGTGATCAATCCTTCAATCTTATATATATGTGGGAGATTTGTAATTTAGCCAAAACAATTCATCTATTCATGTCTCAAATACCTTACTTTGTATATCAATATGTCTTTCATTTCTTAACGAAATTTGACGATACTTGTCACTAATATCATCTACTCATTTAGTAAATTAGGCATGTGCGAAGAAACGATATTTCTGACATGCGGGGCTCATCATATGTTTAAGTTACTAAAGACGGAAAAACTCAATCCCACGTAGTTAAATTTTCAACAAAAATTAAGTCGCATTACTTATTTGTAGTTGATTTGGTGAAAAAACTTTGAGCTTGAATATTAAAGAAGGCAAAGTGGTTTATTATTTTTTAAAGGCTTGAGTTTAATCTACCCATTGAGAATTGTTGGGATTGGTATTAAAAGGTTGAATGTCAAATTTGGATTAGTTTTGAAGCAAAAATTGAAATTTAGGTGTAAGTCCGACAATAGGTTAGAATTTGTGAATAATTTGTACAAAAGTTATATTAACACAATTTGTAGTAAAGATGACGATATATCAAAATCGTGGTAAAATCTTCACCCATCAGTCGAATTTTTTGGCGATCCGCTTGGACTTGTGACCAATTAATTTCAAATTTACCACAAAATTGTACTAAAGTCTTGACAATCTGTCATGACATATGACAAGGAAAATCTTTGCCCAATTAGAACTTCGACTAATCCATCGAGACTTACAACCAAGTTTTGACCCACAAGCTCCTAATTCAACAAACCTTTTTGCTTCAGTTATCTACATGGGGTTAAAACTTAAAAGTTGAAGTAAAATATATATTAAGAATATTTAAGAAGAATTAAATGATTGAAACAATAAACCATCATGTATGACTATATGACAGTTAACATTTTAAAACATCGCACTTAAAAACACATGTTTCAATTTTTCTTCACTTCCGCACATCCCAAAAAGAGTATATCCATACTATTCGTCACGTTAACGTCCAAGACTAAAGACTATCAAATATCAATTTATTGAAAGATTGAAAACACGTAAGCACAAAATATATTTAAGAACAATTGGATATGCACACAAAAGCATGTATTCTAGCTTGTCCTTAAAATAGCACATGAATCATGTCTTCAATCGTGAGTCATGACGGTATTTAGGCTGATAATTTTTGAAATATTACTTGAAGAGTTTGCAATAAAGTAAACATTTAGCACCAAATATTAAATAAAAGAAATTTAGGGTGCAAAGTGTCAAACATGTTTCAACAAGAATAAACTTGCACACCTATTATAGCAATTAAAATAAAATATAGGTATTATTGAATGCTCGTTGATTCTTTACTGACCATGTAAGAACGAAATGTGTTAGGAATATATATAAATATAATACGTACTCTGAAAAATAATTCATCATTTTCAATTTTTCTGTTTTTTATTTTTTAAGGTCTAAAATCTAAAATTTTAAATTTTAATTTTGAAACAAAACAAAATAACAAAAGTATTTCAACTTGATTTGATTTTTTCAGTTTAATCCAAATAATACACACCTCAAATTTCGGCTGATGAGCTTTGAAATGTTATGTGAAGATTTTGCAATAAAGGGAACTTCTAACACCAAATGTATAAATAAACAAAAGTTAGGGTGCAAAGTTACATTTTATCTCTCGAATTAGGGCTTGGGCTATCCTAAAACCCGCAATCCATAAACCCTAGAATTACTTCCCTTCCACCTCCACACGCTGCTCCTTCCTTCTCATTGATTTTTTTTTTTTTGCAAAATCTCAACTCTTTTCAATTTCGCAGTAATTCAAAATGGAATCGAAGCTTGAATCAGCCAAGAAAGAGGTAAGCCGTTCCGCAATATACAAGCAGCAATTTTTTCTTTTTAATTATATGGTAAAGTGTCAATATGCCGAGTTTTATATAAGGATTAGATACCAAAAGCTTGTTAAATAGAATTGTTTAATCATTATAAGACTTATGCCATCACTATTTTGTAGCTGGTTTTGCATTTATCTTTTCTCCCTCCATCCCAATTTATGTGTCACCAGAGGCGAATTCAGGATTTCAAAATAATGGATGCACCATAAGGATGCTTTAGAATTTTCTGAAGAAAACGCAATGCAAAAGTGCAACAAGTTGGGTTCAATCCCTTAACCTTAACCAGTGCACCACTCAGTCTCATTTGACCATGAGTTCTTCAGTTAATATTAGATATATTTTAAGAATTATACACATAATATACCCAGTTTAGTCGGGTGACCATGGGTTCACGTGACCCATTTTTTCTATGTAAATTCTCCACTATAAAGCTTAGACATTTGTGTGTATATAAGTCATTTCATTAAGGGTAAAAAGAGAGTTTTAAAGTTAAGTTGTTTCTGGGTATTGAAATGTGACATTCTTTTTGGGACAGACTAAAAAAGAAAAGGTGCCACATAAATTGGGATGGAGGGAGCAGTAATTAGGGCTCTCCAAGTGTGCAAATTCAAAATTATGCTTTAGAGATTATAACACTTTGCTTCAGAAGAAATGATGATGTATGTATTTTTTCATTTTGAATGTTAAAAGGTTCTTGCTGAAATCGTCAAGTTAGCTCAAAAGCGGGAGATGAAAGGAAGTAGTGGAGGTTGGAAAGATTTTTTGAGATCGTACGACAAGAAGTTTGGGGTTAGCTTGAGTGACCCATCCAAGAGGTCGATTGATGTGCTGTTGGCATTTTTAAAGACGTTTAGCGAAGATGACTTAAAGGTGGTTATAGATGGACTCTGGTTTTCATTTGGTTAATTAGCATATAATATTTCTGTTAATACGAATAACAGAATGTTCCTTTATTGTGCAGTTTTTTGATAAGGTGTTTCAGTGTCATTCCAACCGAGATGAGGTTGAGCAGCTCCAGAAAAGTTCCCCAGACAGTGAGTCCGTTGAACAGGTGAACAAAATATGTTGGCTTTTGGGTGTTCTGAATCGCAAGGGCAGTTTTTCTGTAATATAGTTGGGAAATATATTTAAGTGGGTAAAGGTAGCTAATTCATCTCCAGTTAACTGTCAGGTCTTAAACTTTTTCTCTTATAATTTAACTGCGGTTTGTAGCTATAAATTGTTAATAATACAGTTAATGTTACTTTTTTCTTAAAAATTGTGTAAATAATTTAAAAATAGAGATCTACAATGGGGTGATCTAGTAGTTGAGATGTGGGAGTAAGTAACAACCTAGAGTCCTAGGTACGAATACTAGGTATGAATACTATGTGCATCAACTTCTATGAGGCTATTTATTCTAGCCTCGGTGGATAGGATTACTGTAGCAACTTGTACTTATGAACAGGAGGTGATGCTAGGTAGATTATAGTTGAGATGCACAAACAAGCCCAAACACCATCGATATCCAAATAAAATAAAATAAAAAAAAGGAAAGTGGTATTCAGAGAAATTGTATAGCAAAAATGTCGCAATCTTTCCTATTTGGATCCTGACCTCTCTTTTTCCCATGAAGAGGCTAGTTGGTATCTGCTTATGAAGCTTTATGATCAAATGTATCTCACCACTTTGCTACTTAATAAATTGACATTGTGGCAGTGCAGAGACTGGTTCGTTTAACTTTTGAGCACCCTCAATATCCGACAGATTACTCATTTCCATCACACGAGGAGGTTCGTTACTACCTGTTGCTTTCTTTTCTTATTGTCTACTTTAGTAGTTCAATCTCTAGAAAACATGTCCCAAATGAAGTGCTTTCTCTGACTGTTTATAGGAGGTATAGTGTCGCAAGCTTCAGCTTATTTGTTTTGAAATAGAGTAGTTTGTTTTGAGAATTTTTTTCATGGTTTCCTTCTATACTTGCAAATCTTGATGCTCTGCAGGAAATTTTAGGTGCATTTTAGTTTAGCTTGTTTACTGAACTGGTGATAGTCATTTCTTGAATTAATTATGTGTCACTGGAATCTGTCTGTTGTATAATTGACTGTTCTATTGCAACACTAAACTTCTCTTACTACAACTTACATCCATGGGAACAGGACTGGTTAGTCACCAAAAGGAGTAAAAAGTTTAATTCTCAATCAAAGGCCATGGTTGCAATTGATTGTGAAATGGTCCTTTGCCAAGATGGAACTGAAGCTTTAGTCAGAATCTGTGCTGTGGATCGTAACTTAGAGGTATTTTTGGGACTTATACCTTTCTGCGATGTGTGCGTGTGTGTGTGGCTGGCATCTTTATATTTAATAACTTCTGAAAATTGCAGGTTAAACTCAATGAATTTGTGAATCCCAACAAACCAATTGCAGATTACAGAACTGAGATTACTGGAATAACTACTGAAGATTTAGATGGAGTTTCTTGTTCATTGGCTGATGTACAGGTATACGTTGTTCACTTTAGCTTGTCCAGTAGCCATTAACAATTTCTCTGTCTGAACTTTTGTGTGTTATGATCCAGACGTCCATGAAGAAGCTATTATCGCATGGAACCATATTGATTGGCCATAGTTTACACAATGATCTTCATGGTAAGCTACATCTTGAATCATAAGTATTGGTCCTTTGTTATTAACATTCAAATCTTTGGTCCATATCTACTGGTAACTGGAAAGGACATAATTTTATGATCATGTCTCTTTGTAATACCCCAGGTTTGTTGTGTTATTTCTACTCCCTTTTCTCTTTTCTTTCCCTGTCCTTTAGAGGATTATAACATGCTTTTGCTCTGTTATCATTCTTAACAGCTTTGAAGATAGATCATGCAAGAGTGATTGACACATCATATGTCTTCAAATATCAGGGTCAGTCTAATAGAAGACCTTCTTTAAGTAACTTGTGTAAGGTAAGCCGTGTTTTTTTTTCTCTCAAAATTTTGGTACATCTTTCCATGCTACAATATTTCCACTCTGTTGAGTGGTTGGCCGTACCAACCCTTACTTTGGATCCCAATTTTTTTTGGGAATATGTAAGTGCAGACATTTCTTTAAATGCACAAATCTGAACACTCTAGAGAACTCAATTCCTTTTATGTTAGTAAAATAGGTGTGCTGCCTTTTATCAACAAATTCTTCTCTTGGTTTGTCTCGCTGTTATACTTTTTCCAACTATGGTTCCTTTACAAGCTGAAGATTTTAACAAGTATTTAACTGTTTATCACAAGCTCTGCACGATCAATGCTATTGTTACTTACAATAGTTTCCAAATAGTCTGTGCTAGGGTTTGAACTTCGAAAGGTGGGCTCTCCACATAATTGTCTAGATGATGCATGTACTGCAATGAAACTTGTTCTTGCCAAGATTGAGCGTGGAATTGATAATGTCATACCATTGGTTCGTGAGGAGGTAATGTCTAGAGCCTTTTATTTTCAATTTCATTTGCTTTCTTGTTTCCTGGGTATGTTGTTGTTTTTCTTCTTATTTCCTGGTTGATAAGATGGTCATCTACTCTGAATTTAGGTGCAAGAGTCCGAGACAGCGCAGCTACTTGTCCACAGAATACCAGCGGCTGTTCATAGCCAAGAGTTGCACAAAGTTATTCCTGGAGACTTTAATGTGGAAGTTAAGGTTAGGAGAATCTCATGCTTTTTCTCATCACATTTTAATGATGAATGCCATCTTTATGCAGTCTGCACTAGTTTATAAAAGCATATGACAGCAGTCAATCGGAGAAGAATTTGGTTGGTTTTGTAATGGTCTATGCTATAATCATTCCTTAGGTTACGGGATCCTTCAATTGCCTTAACGTACCCGTGTCAAACTGGTGTGACATGGGTATGCTTGCTTTGTGCTAATTCTTCAAAATACACTAATATATGCAAGAAGCTACTCATGCACCTGTCAAAAGTTCACAGTTATCCACACCCGATACATGCTTTTAAACAAGTCCATGGACATGGGTCTTTGCCAGTGTTATTAAAAGCAAAGCAACTGCTTGATGCAATTTAAAGGCAGTATTGTTAAAGGCAAAAACGTGGCAAAACACTTGCTGTCAGTTGAGACTTTAAACGCTAAGCGCAATGAAATCACGAGCTTTAATGTAAAAAGAGTCGAATGGAGAAAAAACTATATAGAGAAAAACGTGTGTGCAAACAAAATATTAAATTATATGGATCAAATAATTATGAAAACTGCAACGAAATTGAGTATCATGAGGAATCATGTTGATCAATTCCAAAATCTAGTTCATATATCTTGTTTAAAGGCAAAGATGTTCAAGTTTTAAGTTAGATTCATGATTTGTTTTCATATGTCATGCTCTTAATGACTAGCATATGTATGCATAATGGTTCTCTTATAATTAGTATATTGCTTTACCAACTATATTTATTATTTAGTGCTGCTTTCTTAGAGACTGAGCCGGTTTACATTCAGATCCACTCTTAACTATTAATGCTCCACTTAACTGCTGCCTAAGCAACACAAAGCACCCATTTTGTAATTGCACCTAGTTTCAGGTTAAGCTTTGCCTCAAGTGGGTCTTTAGCAATATTGAGCAAGAAGGTGTCACTTCTCATGGTAAAATGATACTACTTTGAAGAAGTGCACTTATGGGAAATGAGGTGCAAAGCAACCCAACTTAAAAGAAAAAGATAGGGTACTGTGCTATTTGAATATTGAGATTCCTCTCCAATAATGCTTCAGTGTTAGCTTAGACATTCTTGTCTCTTACTATTTTTGTTTCTCTACATGGAGATTTGTTTTTTTCCTAGATATTTTCTGCCTATTGTTTGAACTCCCCCCCCCCCCCCCCCCGGGGGGGGGGAAGGATCTTCGGATTAGAAGCAATAGTAGTAATCAAGATATTTGCACGTGAATGCTGTTTGAGTAACAATCTCTGTGGTTCTTCATCACTTTCTAGTTCGAACTTTGCTTCATTGTACTTAATGTCCATTTATGATCTGCTTGCAGGCTAATAAAAAAGGGCAAGCAGACAAGTATACTGCCTTTGCCAATTTCAAAAATCAGCACGAGGCAAATGAGGCATTTTATAAGCTTGAAGGCAACCTAGAGAAGGTTGGTATTCTTTCTGGATTTCTTTGTACAAAAGGGCTTTTACTATCATCAGAGAAAATCATGTATGTACATGAGAGAGGCATATGTTCTAATTTAACTGGCATGTCATAACTTTTGTTTATCCGTCTTTGTTAGGACACTGGCGGACGACCACAGAAGCTCGTTTCATTTCACCTTGATTCTGGTATATCAGGGTCTTTGTATGTTCGGAAGATGGCTGCCAATAATTATTCTAAAGAGGTTACCCCAAAGAAGAGGCCATTTGAAGATGAAGAGGCCGTTGGAGAGTCAAAGAAACCGAGGACAGAAGACCAGTGTACAGAGCTCAAGGAGTCTGGTGCAGCAGGTTGTAATCAGTGTGAAACTCACTTGAAAGAAATTGAGAGACTAAAGAAAGAATTAAACCACAGAGACGAAGAAATCTCCAGCTTGAACAAACTCATTGTTAACCTTGTGAGAAAACAAGGATTGTAACTCTCGAATAGATTTATTGGGCACAGACGCCCTACAGGAGAACAGAAAAGAGTACAATTTTGACACCCAAAGGCCTATGTTTACTTCATGAACGTCAAAGAGCTGCTATTGTTCAATAGCTTTTGATTAAGCTGTTTCGTTTAGGACTGCCACAAAGAAACGGGTAAGGAGAAAAAAGGATCTCCCTGGAAGGAGTCTCTGGAGCTCTAAGTAAGACATTGAATGTGATTACAGCAACTGCTGCCAAGAGTCACACAAGAAGAGCTGATTTTAGAAGTTTTTATCACTTAATTTGATTGTTTTCTTCTGAATTGTAGGCAAGATCAATTGTAAACAGTGTTACACCTTGATTTCTTCCATATCTTTAAGTTTATGAACTTTTTCACTCTTTCAATTATCTCTATATTATTTGATTTCCGTGTGCCTTACCTTATTTATTTTTGTGTTCTCTCCAGAATGTTTCAAACATCTTTTGAATATCCTGGAAATGCTTGAAACATCCGGATGTTTCAAACATCCTCTCTCGGCCTAATAGGTACAATTTGACGTGTTCATATATTCAATAGGATAAGTTTTAGTTGAGATGACACTGAAAATTAATGTCAATTTTAAGAGCTTGCAAGTAGTAATAAACTTGATGGTAGCATAATCAGTAAATATCCAAGCTTAGTAACTTAAAAGGTGAACTTATATGGAAAAATCCTTGTTAGCAAAGTGCTTCCCACCGAATGGGGCACTACGCGACGCGAATTCGGATATAATGGGACTTCAATGCGGGTACCGGACGTCGGGTGGGAAATAAAAAAAAGGTAAACTTATAAATGTTTGTTATTTTCAATACCAAACAATGTACAAATAGGAAAGTCTTTTGTTTATAAATATTCTTCTTCTTTATAACTTCGTCTTTGACTATTGCAAAGTGATAACCAAACAATCTCACTCAAAAATAAATTTAAAAGAAAATAAAAGTTCGTTGACTTCTATTTGTCTTGTACAAGTTGATATATATATATATATATATATATATATATATAAATAGTAGAGTGGCGTACTAGGATTTCCAATTCATTCCACCTGCACATATACTCACTTCCTTCATCCTCATTTAAAAAATTATCAATTTAACCTGGCAAACATTCAACTTTGTTCAGATTTTGAGTTCTTCCGAATGGATTCGAAGATCGCCTCAGCCAAGAAAGAGGCGAGCCTCAGCTATGTAAAGTGGCAATTTTTTTTCAATTGCTCACAAAATTAGCTTTCTACTAAAAGAAGTGTGCTATTATGTACTACTGCTTGCTTTTGGAATTTGTATAATAGATTAGTTCAATGAACATCATTTGTCCGGATATTTTTTTGGCTATTGTAGCGAAATGTTTTTACAGAGAATATGACATGACATGACATGAAAAAGTTGTTCCAAGAAAAATAAACGACATAGTGAAGTGTTGTTATAGAGGATGACTCTTAATTGCTAATAGTCTTATAACCAGTTATGTTTATTTTACTTTTTTATTCAAGTTTTAAAGACAAAATTCGAATCAAGATTCCAAAGGGATGGCGTAGTAGTTGAGACATAGGAGTAAGTAACAACACGGAGATCCCAAGCTCGAATACCAGTGGCAACACTTGATATGAAACCACTTACTCTAGCCTTGGTGGGAGAAAGCCTAGATCAAAGGTGCCAAATAGCTTAGCCAGACTCATCAGGTAGAGAATCCCATCCTCATCAAAGCTAGTAAGTAAGCCCAAGTCCATGCAAGAAGGTCCGCTGGATCTATCCAAATTCAAAACCAATCAAAGATTCTCTGCATTTAAGGAATTTAAGTTTGCTCCGAAATTTCATATCTCCCACGTGTGAGTCATCCGAACAACTATCGATTAGGTTAAAACAATCCCTCCTACACATGCAAAAAACTAATTAAAAAGGCAAAGCAGACGAAGGCCAAAGTATTGACCGAAGAGGTGGGGAAAGAGATATTGCCTTTGATTTATAGGATTAACTTCACACCATGTGTTTGTGGGGAGGTCATGTTTCTCGGTGGATTATAAAAGTACGTGTAAGCTAGCCCGAATACAACCGATATACAGTAAAACCTCTATAAATTAATACTCTATAAATTAATAAACTCTCTAAAATAATAAAATCTTCCGGTCCCGACCAAGCCTTTGTAAAAAATCATCAAATTCGATAAGATAATAAGATAATAATTTTTCGGAAAATCCCTTTATAAATATTAGGTCCCATTAAAACTCTAAATTAATAATTCATAAATATTACAATTATAAATATTATGGTTATTTGCTAAAATATGAATCTATTGTTACTTGATTTTTCTTAAAATTTAAATCTAATTGGATTTCATCCTTAACTTTTTTAATTGCAGCTAAGAGTTCCGGTGTCGAGTTCTCTAGCTGCAACAAAAAATTTTGAAGAGTTGTTGTCGCGCTCAAAGCCTCCTTTCTCGTGACTGGTTCCAACGGTATTGAATCATCTTCAACTTCATCATTAGTAGGATCTTCAATAATATCAGCAACAATTTCCTCTAAACTTTGAACCATTGAACATTCATCATTTTCACCCGGATAGTCCACCAATTTGTTGACGTCCATTTCATTGCGATAATCAACATCCTTGACCATATTCTCAAGCTCATGTAGGCTTTCTTCAAAGTTTGTCTCACTTGAGATTTCTTCATTTGAACGGATTTTGCAGTGCCGAAAACAATTTGCTATTGACACTTGAAAAACATTGGTTGTCCAAGCGGAGACTGCAAAATTGATGGCATCTAAAACATTAATCTTTTCAGGATTAGGTAGCCCTAACTCATGACCTTCCAGTAGATTTTTGTAGAATCTCCTACGATAGTACATCTTGAAAGCTCTAATTATTCCTGCATCACATGGTTGAATCTTTGATGTCATGTTAGGTGGCAAAAAAAATAACTCAACATTCCGTAACCCTTCAATATTTTTTGGATGGGCTGGACAATTGTCAACCATTAACAAGATTCTTCTGCCATTCATTTTGTGATCAAACCAGCGAACATATTCATCAAAAAACACACTAGTCATCCATGCCCTCTTGTTGGCACGATAATGACAATTGATGCTGCTCATGTTGATATTTTTGAAGCAACGTGGCTTTGCATATTTTCCAATAATCCATAAAGGAATTTTTTCCGAACCATCCTCGTTGCAACAAATAACAATTGTAAGCCTCTCTTTGTCTTGCTTTCTTCCCTCAAGTTGCTTGGTTGCAAGAGAGTGATCAGCTTGTAACCTGTAAAACAGACCTGTTTCATCCAAATTAAAAACATCTTTAATGGGAAATTGGTTTATTTTCTCCCTTATAGCCTCCAGTTTCATTTCCATGTCCTGCATGTCAACCGAACCACTTTCTCCAAAGCGACGAAATGATTTAATACCATGTCTTACCTTGAATTTTTCAAGCCAACCTTGAGAAAATTGATGTTCATGAGGGTGTTGAGGATGCAAAAGCTTCATTATATCCTTTGCTTTCTCCAAAATAAGCTCTCCGGTCATTGAACTCAATATTCAGACTTTTCGTAAAGCAAAATAGTTGCATGCTTTCCGCTTGGGATTCCCCGCCCCTCTTTTTCCGAGAAGAAGCTGGCTGGCATCTGCTTGTGAAGCTTTATGACCACTCATCTCAACCACTGTGATGCCTACTAAATTGACATTGTGGCAGTGCAGAGACTGGTCTGTTTAACTTTTGAGCACCATCAATATCCGGCAGATTACTCATTTCCATCACATGAAGAGGTTCGTTACTGGCTTTAGTCTTAAACTTCTCTTATTGTCCATTAAGAAGTCCAATCTCTAGAAAACATGTCTTAAATGAGGTGTTTTTTGACAATTTATAATATCTGTATTGTCACAAGCTTCAGCTTATTTGTTTAGAAATGAAGAATTTGTTTTAAGAAAAATGTGCATGTTTCCTTCTATATTTGCAGATCATGATTCCTTCATTCCAACAACAACAACAACAACAACAAACGCAGTGTAATCCCACAATGTAGGGTCTGAGAAGGGTAGGATGTACGCAGACATTACCTCTACCCTGCATGAAATTTAGGTGCATTGTAGTTTAGCTTTTATTTTTTATTGAAGTGGTTATAGTTCATCCATGAATAAATTATGTGGCACTGGAATCTTTCATTTGTATAATTGGAAGTTCTACGGTAAAACTAAACCTATAATATACATCCTTCGGAACAGGACTGGTTTGTCACTGAAAGGAGTGAAAAGTCTAATTTCATTCAATCGAACTTTTGAGTTTAGTTAGGCCCAAGATCTATTCCTTCATGGTATTAGAGCCAGACCCATTCCAATTCTATGTTCAACGATGTTGGGTCCCCAAATTATATTGTTCACGCTCCAGTTAACGAGGTCTGAGCGTGCGGGGAAGTGTAAAGAGTCCCACATCGGAAATAGAATGGGAACATGAATTCTACTTGGACAATCCTCACCTCACAAGCTAACTTTTGGGGGTTTAGTTAGACCCAAGATCTATTTCTTCAGTCAATGGTTGCAGTTGATTGCGAAATGGTTCTTTGCCAAGATGGTACTGAAGCTTTAGTCAAAATCTGTGACGTGGACCGTAATTTAGAGGTACTATTCGGGCTTATACCTATCTGCAACACACACAATCTGACACTCGCATATATATACACATACATATGAATGTAACAAATGGCCAAAAGAACCCACCTGGGTGGACACTTTATCTCTAATTTAGTTCACCTTGTTCTCCTTCATGTCACTATAAGTTACTTTGAAGTTTTGAAAACTGCAGGTTAAACTCGATGAATTTGTGAATCCGAACAAACCAATTGCAGATTACAGAACTGACAGTACTGGAATAACAGCTGAAGATTTACATGGAGTTTCTTGTTCATTGGTTGATGTACATGTATAAGTGGTCCACTTTAGAATATCCAGTATCCATTTGCAATTCCTTTATTGAACTTCTGTGTATATGTATCTACGGTCCAGATGTCCATGAAGAAGCTATTATCACATGGAACAATATGATCGGCCACAGTTTACACCATGACCTTTCTGGTAAGCCACATTCTTGCATCATAATTTTTAATCTCATTTAATTAGTATTCAAATGTTTGGTTCACATCTACTGGTCATATGTCTCTTTTTTAATATCCCTAGCTTATTATGTTATTTCTACTCTCTTTTCTCTGTTCTTTCCCTTTCCTTTAGAGATTCCATCAACACTATTTTTCTCGGTTGACGTTCTTTTTACAGCTTTGAAGCTAGATCATGCTAGAGTGATTGATACATCATATGTAAGGTAAGCGATGATTTTTTATATGTATCATATTTCCCATGTAATGTCCAGTATGTTGAATGGTTGATGAATGCGGTTGTTACTTACAATAGTTTCCAAATAGTCTATTTTAGGTTTTGAACTTCGAAAGGACTCTCCACATAATTGTCTAGATGATGCATGTACAGCGACTAAACTTGTTCTTGTCATAATTGAACTTGGACCTGATAGTATCATACCATTGGTTCATGAGGAGGTAATACGACAGTTTTTTTTTTTTAAAATGTTCATTTTTCTTGTTTACTGGTTGATAGAATGGTCATCTATTCTTTTGAATTTAGGTGCAAGAGACAGATATGGCAAAGCTGCCAGTGGCTGTTTCTAGCCAAGAGTTGCACAAAGTTATTCCTGGAGATTTCATTGTAGAAGTTGAGGTTTGGAGAATCTCATGCTTTTCTCTCTCACGACGTATCAATAAATAAGGGATCTTTACACAAATAGCTGGCGGAGTTCACTATTCAGTTTTTCTAGCCAGTCTACACTGATTATACACACTTATACACACTTATACACATACTATATATGGATGGATTCAGAGCCGTTCCTATACATTTAAGAGCCCGGTGAGAGAAACAAAAAGAGACCATTTTTTAAACAACTTGCAACAAAAACAAAATGCTTTGTCAAGTGCCAAATCTGATTTTGTGTTTTAAAAAAAAGGCTTTCACTGATCAATGGATTTGAACATGCAACCTCTCACTAGAGAAACACTTTTGAAGGGAGCCCTCAACCACTAAGCTACAACTCTTACTGATTATATTGAAGACATTTTTAATACATATCTTAATATGTGAAACCAATAAAAGAAAAATGAAAATTCTGGGGCGGAGGCCCCGCCGGCGCCGCCGCCTCGACCGCCCCATGGACGGCTCTGTATGTATTATACATATATTATACATCTGATGACATTCTAAAGCAGTCTGCACTAGTTTATGCTATTAGTATATAAAAGCATATTTCTGACATTCAATCATTGAAGAATCACATTTCTTACTTGTTTGGTATTTTTGTAATGTCTATGTTGTAGTCATTCGTTATGAGCAAAGTGAAGTTTCCTTATATTCTACTCCCTCCGTCCCAATTTAAGTGTCTTAGTTTGACTAGGCACGGAGTTTAAGAAACAAATGAAGACTTTTGAATCTTGTGGTCCTTAATTAAAGATGTATGTGGGTCTTTAAATCTTGTGGTCTTAAACTTGCCAAAACTTACTAAATATAGAAAGACACTCTTTTTGGGACAAACAAAAAATGAAAGTAAGACACTTAAATTGGGACGGGGGGAGTACGTGCTTTTGTATTGAAGAGTGTTGTTTTCTTCATGACAGTTAATAGTTTGAATAACAATTTGCACGGTTCTTCATCACTTTCAAGGTTGAACTTTGCTTCATTGTACTTAATTTGTCCATTTATGATCTGCTGCCAGGCTAATAAAAAGGGCAAAGACAAGTATTCTGCCTTTGCCAATTTCAAAAATCCTCACGAGGCAAATGAGGCATTTGATAAGATTGAAGGCAACCTAGAGAAGGTTGGTATTCTTTCCGGATATCTTTGTGCTAAAGGGCTTTCACTGTCCTATACCATGTGTGTACATGAGAGACATATGCCTGTAATTTACCTGGCATGTCATAACTTTCGATTATCTGTCTTTGTTAGGATACTATCAGACGATTTCAGACGCTCGTTTCGTTTCATCTTGATTCCGGAATATCAGGGGTTTTGTGTGTTTGTAAGATGGCTGCCAATAACTATTCTAAAGTGGTTGCCCCAATGAAGAGGTTATTAGAAGGCGGTGAGGCCGTGGGAGAGCCAAAGAAACTCTGGACAGAAAATCATTGTACAGAGTTGAAGAAGGCTGCTGGTGCAGGTTGTAATCAGTGTGAAACTCACTTGAAGGAGATTCAGAGACTGAAGAAAGAACTAAGCCGAAGAGACGAAAAGATCTCCAACTTGAATAAACTCATTGTTAACCTTGAGAAAACAAGGATTGTAAAGGGAAAAATTAGGAAATTATTGATATGGTTGTATATCTAGTAAGTAAAGTCTTAGAATCCTTGTAATTGTGTAAATAAATAGGAATAACTTCCCTTTCCTTTTTACGATTAGTTTCACAATAATCTTTCCTTTTTGGTATTATTTGTAGACAACTAAACACTATATAAGCCCCAACATGCTTGAAGGAATATCAAGTGATTCATTCCCGATATCTCTTATTTTCATTCTGTACATGGCATTAGAGTCTTTAAGATCTTGAAACATTCAAATAGCTTCCGCCACCGCCGCTGGTGCTGGTCAATGCGTGCCTATTGAGTATTGAGCAAAGAAATAGCTCAGGGTTCTCAACCCATCATTAGGCTAGAGGCGGATCCAAAATTTGAAGTTTACGGTCCCTACAATGATCTCAAGTTAACATTCAATAATAATTGCGTTCACAGTCAAATATTTATAAAATATATATAGTGGATATTTCAATACATATATAAAGTTTGAGAAAAAAGCTATTGTCTGGATTTGTCACTGCACTAGGTCAAACCTTAGTGTTAAGAGTTCCACATCGAATATATGGAATGAGAACATAGACTCCTTAAATGGACTTGGACAATCTTCACCCTACAATCTTGTAGGGTGAGGATTGTCCAAATCTATATAAGAAGTTCATATTCTCATTCCATATCCGATGTGGAACTCTTAACACTTAGTGTTTTTTTTTCCATATTTTGAAGTAATAAGAGATTAATACCGTTGACCCCAAAAACTGTCCTATAAAGTCCAATATGTATACAACTTTTTGATCAACTATAAATAACATAAAGTTCCAGTTAAGTGGCCAATTATTCAATAACAATATTCAGCAGAGCTTCCCAAGCCTATAGCAACAAGGCCTACCTAGAAAAATCATAAACTATTTCATGGGAAAGGGTCTAAAAATAATACTCCTACTAATACTCTAGTTTTATTGTAAGGAGAAAATTACCCTCATATTTTAAGCAGATATCATTCTTCTAATCACTTTGCACACTAATTAATGACTGTAAAAAGTTAAATTAAAGAAAGATTAGTGAAAGTTGTCTGCCTCCTAGAATTTCTTTGTCCTAAACATGAGACATGGGAAAAGTACTACAGTTTTCAAGAATGTTTATTGGATTATTAACACATTCTACTGTCCAATTAGTCCCAATCCAAGATGGCATGTTTAAGTAGAAAATAGTATGAACGAAGTCAATATCATGATTGTTTTATACTTTTATGTGAAAATATACAAGGATATACACGGTATACAATAACTTGTGTATACCGTGTATATCACGGAAACCCATCACAAGTGGGAGACCGTGATATACACGGTATACACATCCGTGTATATCCCATAATTGGTAACATATTATTTGTATATAATTAGCATTGTACATTTACCATAATTTAGGATTCTTGTACAACTAGAATAGGGTTTTGGGAGTAGAATAGGAATATGATTTTCCATATTCTGAAAATTGTAAATTGTATATATACTCTTTCATTAATGAAAATAATGAAGGGATTATTTCTTTCATGGTATCAGAAGTCTAGGTTTCACATACCTGCTTCTCCAACAACTTCCGCTTGTCTCGGCCTCCTCGAAATCTGAGTCCTTCATCGGTTTCTTTGCCGAGTTCTTCCTCCTCTCTTCCCAAATTTTCTTCCAAATCCCTCAAAATCCCCTATTGTTCTTTCATTATGTCTACATCAAAGAATGTATTTCATCCTGCCCTTACTATTTCCAACATCATGAACCCCATCCCTATTGTTCTTGAGATGGAAAACGTCCAATACGCGACGTGGGCGGAGTTATTCAAAATTCACGCCATCTCACATTAAGTTCTCCATCACATAATTCCTCCCGCTACCCCTACTCCCGCGGAGTATCCTCAGTTATGGATTACTCTTGATGCTACCGTCCTTCAGTGGATTTATTCCACTATTTCTACCGACCTTTTACATACGATTATTGAGCCAGACACCACGGCTATGGCTACATGGAATAGATTGCGTGATATATTCCAAGATAACCAACATTCTCGTACTGTCACCCTTGAGCAGGAATTTTCCCAAGTCAGCATGGAAGATTTCCCGAATGTTTCAGCATTGTACACTTACCATAATTGTAGGATTCTTGTACAACTAGAATAGAGTTTTGGAAGTAGAATAGAAATAGAATTTTCATATTATGGAAATTGTAAATTGTATATATACTCTTCCATTAATTAAAAAAAAAGATTATTTCTTTCATTATGTGTTCTTGTCCTTGCTGTTAAACTAGGACCACCCCTTGTAAAATTTTTTTAATTTTATTTATGGGGTAGAATTTTCTATTAGTTTGAACTCTAGTAGTAGTTTATGTTTTTCTTCTTTAAGGTCTTATAAGAACCATAGAAAGGTGAAAAGTCGATTACACTTATAAGTTGGTTAAACTAAAGTTAGATTAAATTAGCTTATAAGTTTTTAACCTTTTTTACGTGTTCATAAACTTCAAAGGTGCTTATAAACACTATAAGCCAAAATCAGCTAAAATTTATAAATTGGTCATTCACAACTTATGACTTTTAATTTCAGTTTATTTTTTTTTTAATTTGACCAAAATTTTTACTATTTATTTCCTACTATTTTTTTCTGATCTCAAAGTAGTACTCTTCCCAAAACAAAAATCCTAAATTTCTCTCCATTCCGTTTATGTCATCCATGATCCATCCTTCTCCTTATTAAATATCTTATAATTTTTAATTTTAATGAATAACTTTAAGGGTATTGTAGTCGTTCTCAAAAAAAATATTTATCGACACTTCTTTATCAAACTCATCAAATAATTTTATCCAAACACATAATTGTTTCTTATTTATAAGACCAGTTTAACTACTTAATTTTCCCACAAATACTTCATACTTATCTACTTTTAATCAGCTAATCCGAACAAGTTGTAATATCGCTTAGCAGTGCAGCTTGATAAATAGGAAAACTTATGGGAGAAGAATCATACTCCTAGAAATGCTCCCAAATAAATGTCTTTCATAATCTGTAGAGCGTATGAGCTGTGGCAACGGTTCACTCGAACCCCTTTCATCTAAAATTACATTTTATATAAGATTAAAATTATTAGATGTATTTTTGAGTTCTTTTGTAATAATTATAGCGTCATCACTATGTATGAGTAACCCGAGTTTGTCAAATAATGTTGATGAGCTGTATGATTGGCAATTATATTTCCTAGAAATATCTTTTAACACCTAAAATTAACTACAAAGAGAAACAACCCCTCCCCAACCCCACCAAAAAAAATAAAAATGAATAACTTTAGTGTTATAGTAAGTGTGTAACCTGCACATCTAAATGGATCTTGTACTTCTCTTTATTCTTCTGTGGCTAGGCAACTAATTAAAGTGCTCTCTTGAAATTTACTTTTCCCCCTTCACATACTATCATATCTAATTAACTAGAGTATTAAATAGGAGGTTTCAAAATTGTTAATTAAGGATTGTACTATTCGGCCTTCACGTTTTCAATTGAAGAGGGCAGCCAGCCAGCCACATGAGCTAAAAAGCTAAAACAACTAGGAAAACACACACAAATACAACTTTTTAGTAATTAAAAAGATTACAACTACTCTATAAAAATTACATAAATACAACTTATTTAAAATTTAACTTTTTAATTATAAAAATACAACTTCTTACATTTCTAAAATATCAATAATACTTAGTTTTAAGAGTTACTACCATTAATGCATATATTCACTTTTTACTTTCTCTTTCTTTCAAACCATTTTAGTTTTCTTTCTTTCGTTTCCTCCTCTTCATTCTTCTTTTTCTATTTTCACTTGATGAATGCAATTTTTTTTTGTGATTTTAAAGAAATTTATTTAACTATATTAATATTAAGAAAAATACATGAAAATATATAGTTTATGATATATGAAAATATGATATATGGTATAAGAAAAGTATATAAAAATATACCTGATATGGTATATGGAGATATAGTATATCGATGCACATATATGCATATATATAGTATATCATTTTTAATATATATATATATATATATATATATATTAACACTATCTGTGTTTGAAAGCTAAGTTCAAAGGGAAAGTGGAAAAATCTTCAAAAGACGACTTAAAGGTACATGTTTAGTATATATGATATATGTATATTGTTTATGTCAAGTATACTTAATATTATTGCCTTCATCATATTATTAATTCTATTATTAATGATGGATAGGAAAACAGAATTTGTGGTGACAAATTTTATAAATTTGTTATCATATTTATACTAAATTGACCATATCTAAAAAATTTATGTATATTGTTTATGTCAATTATACTTAATATTATTGCCTTCATCATATTATTAATTCTATTATTAATGATAGGTAGGAGAGGAATATTCGTAGGGGAAATTAAGGAAAAAATATAACATGTATAAATTTGTTATCATATTTATACTAAATTGATCAATCTAAAGATTTTTTCCTTTTATCATTTATAGGGTATATTTTTACAGATTCTGTAAATTAAAAAATAGTTATAAATTTTGTAAGTAATTATATATTTACTAGTATTTGTGTAAGTTCCAAACAAATAATGTCTAGTGATGGGGTGGAATGATTAAAATTTGTTCACCTTTCAACAAAAGTCTCATTTCGAACAATGAGAGACCTTTTGATAGGAACATCTTACATCTCCTAGTAAACTTACTCTATGTAAATTTGAATTAATCATGTTAATAAATTTTAAATATATATTTGTATACAGCTAAGAGAATATTTTATACACTAACAGTATAAATATTACTCCCTGTATTTTATTTTAAGTGTCTTAGTTTGACTTAACACAAAGTATAAGGAATAAAAGAAGATTTTTGAATCTTGTGGTCCTAAATTAAAGATATGTATAATGTACTAAAATATTTTTTGCATTTTGTAATTTTAAACTTGACATGTAGGATATTTGAATTGTCAAGTTACTGAATATAGAAAGAGACACTTTTTTTAGAACATGAAAAAGAAAGTAAGATGGACGGAAAAGTAATCACTCGGCATATAAAAGAATCATATGATTTATTAAAAGATACTTAGTAGAATAGTTATAATCTAGTATAAATATTATCCACAAACTCTGCGGTTAAATTTATATAAAGAGAAAGAAATAAAGCTAATCAAATCAAACTATCAAAAGATTCTGCAAAGGCACAAAGCCAACTGACATTGACTAAATAGCTATCTTGATTACTTTGACACTAGTCTACACACTTTCTCCTAGTTTTCTGTGCCAACTTTTATTATTCTACAGAAAATGCCAACAGAATGGTACAAAAGGAGTAAAAATATTTGATCTTCCAAACTGTAGAAAAGATAAATTAAGAAAGATTTCAGGTCATTGACAGATAGACTTGATATTATAATTAAAAAAGAGTAACACCAAGCACAAATATGCATGGCATCCCTTTAGTAATTTTATCCTCCCAACACAAATGGTCGTACTCGAATTTTCAAAGACCCCACAAATCTTGAAATTAGCCAAAAATTTACGTTTGTTTTTAGAATTATTATAAAGTTTAGGGTCCCTTAATTATTAGTTGGACATTTAAATTTGATCCCCTTGATATCTTCCGATCAAACACGTTTAATTATAGATTATTGTAATTGTTAAACAAATACCCAAAGAAGAAAGAGTCTAACTGGGCCTCTCTACACTCAAAGAAAAGAACCTCAAAGAAATTTCAAAGACGTCTAGCTGTTTGGTAGCCAAAATAGTTGGCAAATCTTTAGTATTAAGGAAAGTATATTGTTTGTATATTGTAGTATATTTGTTACCTAGATTAGGATATACACTTACCATATTGTAGAGTTAGAATTATGGTAGGAGAAGGTTTGTAACTTGTATATATATCTATTCAATCAATGAAAATAATCAAGGGGATTATTTCTTTCATGGTATCAAGAGACTAGGTCTAAACAAAAGTTTTCTTCTCTCAAACTTTTGCCTCCTCTTTGGCCGAGAACCCCTCCCTCGGGTTTTCTCTCCAAATATCTCGTCTTCCGCTCTCAAAAACCTCTCTTAAATTTATCCTCCTTCGTTGTTCTTTCAAATATGTCTAAGAACAATTTTCACCCTGCCCTCACGGTTTCCAATATCAAGCTCAGTGTCCCAATTGTCCTTGAGATGGAAAACGTTCAATATGCATTGTGAGCGGAGTTGTTTAAAATTCACGCTATCTCTTACCAAGTTCTTCATCACATAATTCCTCCCGCTAGACCCCTTCCTGCGGAGGATAATGAGGTATGGATTACACTTGATGCTACCGTTCTTCGGTGGATATACGCCACTATTTGGTGGACGCTTCTACAGACGATTATGGGCGATACCACGGCGATGGCTGCATGGAATAGATTGCGTGACATATTTCAAGACAACCAACATTCCGTATCGTCACACTCGAAAGGTGAATTCTCTCTCGTTCGAATGGACGTATTTCCGAACGTTTCTGCATATTGCAAGAAACTAAAGGAATTGGCGGATCAACTCCGTAACGTTGGCGCACCAGTAACAAATAATCGTCTAGTTCTACAATTGGTTGCCGGTCTTTCGGAGGACTATAATGGTGTTGGCACTCTCCTTCGCCAAAGCAACCCTCTTCCCGACTTCCATCAAGCCCGCTCCATGCTTACGTTGGAAGAAGCCGGTTTGGCTAAAAAGGCGGCTACCGGAGCAAGTCCAGTAGTCATGATGACGTCCTCTCCTAATCCGTCAGTTTTTGTTAATAATTCGGGCCAAAATCATAATAATGGTGGCGGCAAGAATAATCGCAAGAATAATAACAAAAACCGCGGGGGCAAACGCGGTGGTAATGGTGGAGGTTCCAGTCAAGAAAGCGTCGGTGGGTCCCATCGATGAACGATGGCCCACCACCCCACGGGCCCACGATGGGGCCCATGGCGATGGAGCGATGGCGATGGACCGTGGGCGGCAGCCCCATACCAAACAGCATCGGAAATACCGGCGGTGGTGGCCAACAATCCAGGCCCAATGCCCAGCAGTGGCGGCCCATCGGCGATGGCCCAACGGCGATGGTAGCGATTCTGGCCTGGTCCAAAGACGGCGAAGTTCTTGGGCCCCGACCTCCGCAAGCCGATCATGCAGCAGGTCCTACTCAGACCGATATTGAGGCCGCGATGCACACGTTGGGATTAACTCAACCGGACCCAAATTGGTACATGGACACCGGGGCCACTACTCACATGACTTCCGAATCAGGTACTCTCTCATCTTATTACAATTTGAGTACCCCTCGGGGAATAATTGTTGGTAATGGCAGTTCAATTCCAATTCTAGGGTATGGTCAGAAAACGTTGTCTCCTCCCAATCCACCACTTCTCTTGAAAAATACTTTACATGCTCCTAAATTGATTAACAATTTAGTGTATGTCCGAAAGTTCACAAATGACAATTACATTTACATTGAATTTGATCCTTTCGGTTTCTCTGTGAAGGATTTCAAGGCGGGAGTCATCTCATGAGGTGTGATAGTAGGGGATCTATATCCTATCATGCCGGTTCGATCCTTGAGTCCACCTTGCCATCGGCGTTTGCGACCATCTCTCCTTCCATGTGGCATGCTCGTTTGGGTCATCAGGGATCTTCTATTTTATCGCTTTTAGATAAAAATAGCTTTATTTCTTGTAAAGTGCGAGTCGTACTCCAATTTGTCGATCTTGTTCATTAGGAAAAATTGTTAAGTTGCCATTTGTAGACTCCAATTCTCATACTTCTATGCCATTTGACATTATTCATAGCGACTTATGGACATCTCCTGTTCTTAGTTCAATGGGTCATCGATATTATGTTCTCTTCTTAGATGATTATTCTAGATTTTTGTGGGCGTTTCCAATTGCGAATAAATCACAAGTGTTTTCCGTCTTCATAAAATTTAGAGCGTTCGTCGTACTCAATTCGAAAGAGAAATAAAAAATATTCAATGTGATAATGGGAAGGAGTATGACAATAAGGAGTTTAGAGAATTTTGTGCTACTCATGGGATAAATTTTCGATTTTCCTGTCCTCATACATCTTCACAAAATGGGAAAGCCGAACGCAAAATTCGTTCCATAAATAACATTGTCCGAACTCTCCTAATCCATGCCTCCATACCTCAGTATTTTTGGCATCATGCTCTACAAATGGCCACTTACCTTCTTAACATAATTCCGTCTAAAGGTCTGACATATTCTTCCCCTCTCAAAATCTTATATAATAAAAACCCGTCTTATTCTCATCTTCGGATCTTTGGGTGCTTGTGTTATCCGTTATTCCCATCCACCACAATTAACAAACTTCAGGCTCGGTCTACTCCGTGTGTATTTTTGGGTTATCCGTCTAATCATCTGGGTTATAAGTGTTTTGTTTTATCCTCCAAGAAAATCATTATAAATCGACATGTCATTTTTGATGAAACCCAATTCCCTTTACGAAAGTTCATACTCCCGAGCCTAAGTCGTATATATTTTGGATGACCAAATATCCCCAGTATATTATTCGAATTTTTCGAACAACTCCGTGCCCAAAATCCTCCAAATGGCCCATCGCCCGTGGTCCCACAAGATCTGTCGCTCGTTGTTCCGGCTATTGGGCTACCCACCAATCCTAGAACTGGTCCAGAACCCACCCAATTCGGCGGTTCGTAATCGACTTCCAGTACCGATTTGGGCCAAGAGCCCACCGCTCACGCCATCCGCCCGAGCCCGTAAAAATTCCCAAAATTCCATCACTTCTTCCTCGAGTCATAGACCAGGTCACTCGTAGTCGTGGGGTATTTTTACGACTAAAAGACATTTTAATTTACATTCGATGTCTCTAAATCCCTTGCCCGCAATCCTCGTGTCCGCATTAAATGACCCTAATTGGAAAATTGCTATGGTGATGAATATAATGCTCTTATTGATAATAAGGCGTGGGAGTTGGTGCCCGTCCATATGGTATTAATATTATCAGGTCTATGTGGATTTTTGCTCATAAGGAGAATTCGGATGGGTCATTTGCTCGACATAAGGCGCGACTTGTTGGTGATGGTAAGACTCGTGAGTTGGAATTGATTGTGGTGAGACGTTTAGTCCGGTGGTCAAACCGGCTACCATTCGCACTGTGCTTAGCTTGGCTCTTTCAAAGACTTGGCCAATCCATCAGTTGGATGTCAAGAATGCATTTCTACATGGTGATCTCAAGGAAGCAGTTTATATGCATCAGCCGTTGGCCTTCAGGGATCCCAACCGCCCTCATCATGTCTGTTTGTTGAAGAAGTCATTATATGGGCTTAAGCAGTCGCCACGTGTCTGGTATACACGATTTGCTGATTTTTTCGACTATTGAGTTCACACACGGCCAGTCGACAATTCTTTGTTCATCTACCGTAGTGGTTCGTCATTGGCCTATATTTTGTTATATGTGGATGATATCATTTTGATCGCCTCCTCCGATGCTTTGCGTCAGTCTATCATGGCCATGCTCGATTGAATTTGCTATGAAGGACTTAGGGCCGTTGAGTTATTTTTGGGGATTGCCGTCAAACGTCATTCAGGTGGTTTGTTTCGTCTCAGCGGAAGTATGCGGTGAGATCATCGAGAGGCTGGGATGTCATCCTGTAAGTCCACTTCCACGCCCGATTGATGCAAACCCAAAGCTAAGCGCGCGGCAGGTGCACCATACGAGGACTCGACCCGCTATCGCAGCGATCTTGCGAGGGCCCTCCAAGATCTTACCTTTACCAGGCCGGATATTACATATGCGGTTCGGCCAGTGTGTTTATTCATGCATGATCCCGAGTTGAGCACATGAATGCAATCAAACGCATCATTCGGTATATTCAGGGACACTAGACTATGGGTTGCACTTGTATCCTTCCTCTACATCCACACTTGTCTCTTACAGATCTTGATTGGGGTGGTTGTCCCGACACCAGACGGTCGACTTACGGCTATTGTATGTTCCTCGGCAACAACTTGGTCTCATGGTCGGCAAAGCGTCAGGCAACTCTATCACGCTCAAGTGCGAGGCGAATATCGAGGGTAGCGAATGTGGTCTCGTAATCATGTTGGCTACGTAATTTGCTTTCGAGCTTCATTGTCCCATTCGAAGGCAACCTTGGTATATTGCGATAACATTAGTGCCATCTACCTTTCAGGTAACCAGTTCAACACCGGCGCACCAAGCATATCGAAATGGACATTCACTTTGTCCGTGAAAAGGTTGCAAAGGGTCAAGTTCGCGTATGCCATGTCCCGTCTCGTTATCAAATTGCTGACATTTTTACAAAGGGTCTACCGGCGGTTCTCTTTGAAGATTTTAGGGACAGTCTCAGCGTTCGAAGACCGCCCGCTATGACTGCGGGGGTGTGTTAAACAATGGCTCAGAAGAAGATGCCTAATCTGGCCTCTCTCAGCTCAAAGAAAGAATTCAAAGAAATTTCAAAGACGTCTGGCTTTGGTAGCCAAAACAGTTGGCAAATCTTTAGTATTAAGGAAAGTATATTGTTTGTATATTGTAGTATATTTGTTATCTAGATTAGGATATACACTTACCATATTGTAGAGTTAGAATTATGGTAGGAGAAGGTTTGTAACTTGTATATATATCTATTCAATCAATGAAAATAATCAAGGGGATTATTTCTTTCAGTAATTTTGTAGTTTAGTCCCTCACTCAGCTGGCAAATATTATCTAACAGATCTTAACTTAAAAATATGGAGTAAATAAGTAATCTGATTAGTTAGAATATGTTGGATTCATGAAAACTTTAATAATGGAGAGACCAACACCGTATTGGAATACCACTAGATCATGGAATTAGAATTATGAATAATTAGTAAAGTTGTAATTTATCCTTGTTTTATTCTTAGCCCAGAAGTATTTAAGATTTATTCCATTTTTTTTCTTTAAGGGTTTAAGTAATATACATTGATAGTGTATTTTTTTAAAAAACTATTAATAGTGTATTTTTTTTTTTTTGCAATTGGTTCCATTCTACATGCAAAATAATTTATAATTTTATATCATCACAACTTCTATTAAGGAAAATACATATATACACACTTAAAACTGTTAAAAATCACATATGCAACTTAATTTCATGGACAATCATTTACTCCCTTAATCTCGTTTGAAGCGTAAATAATTACATCATATTGTATTTTGCATAAAACAATATATTGTTGATATTATTTACATAGCAACCTAATATGTAACATTAGTCATGCGACGACTAGAAAAATCTAGATCTCCAACGAAAATAGACTCTTCGCAATTATTTGGTACGATCTTCGTGAGAAAATGTCTGCTCGAAAATTGACTGATTTTTAGCAGTGTTATTAAACGAAACATTGTATAGAAATATTTTATTTGGAAGGTTACCTGTGCCAGCAACAGCTCAAAGATAAGGTCACATTTTACATTATTGTACTACAATAAAAAATAAATAAAAATATGAAAAGACCGCCATTGCTAGTGACAACTACTGTAAATGGCTCAACCCCATAGCTGAATTACTCATCGAATTAGCAAACTTAACCATATCTTGTGGCAAAAATTGGCAACTCCCTTCATGTTTAATTTTGAAAAAATCCCTCATTAAACTATTATCCATGCCGTTCATTGAAACTGCTGGAGATTGCATACCAACTGTTTGCATTATTGCCTGATCCAATTTAATCGCCTTCCTAATACCGGAAGAACTAAAATTCGGACACCCAATGAGCCCATTATTGCCCTGTAACAAGGACGTGGAGTAGTCTTCGGATTTCTTGGCGAAAATTTGATCTGTTGTTTCGCAACCATGCAAACTGGTAAAGGTTGGTGTATTCGGTGAAGAAGAAGAAGAAGAAAAAGAGTTCAGTTTGCTGAAATTGTTGCTATTTGTAGAACCCTTTTGAGCTGCTTTTTGTAAAAGTGCAGTGGCAGACATTGGCGTCGAAGAAGATTTAGTTAATTGGCTGTTGTTTTGACTATCAGAATACAAAGAACTTAACGTTTGATCAGCCATTGAATTGCCTTGTGGTGAAGATAATGAAAATTTTGGAGCTGTTGAAGATGCTCCAAATAGTACATTTTGAGATGGCATTTGCATCATTTCTTGAAATCCAATACCTGTGCTTGATGAGTCAAAAAGATTTGAACTTGGTTGAAGATGTTGATCTAACCAAAGTGATAATCTTGGTTTCTGCTGCTGCTGCTGATGAAGAGAATTATTCCCAGTTGCATAACTACCAAAATCTGGTCTAAATCCTGTGAACCCACCATGCAAATTTAATTGCTGGTTAAACAATGTGTTGTTGTTTGGGAAGTTCAAATTGTTAGCACCAACTGAAGTGATTCTTGAATTCTCCTCAGCTAAAGCATCGCAGAAAGCTCTGTGTGTGATAAAACTATCTTTTCTGCAAGAAAAATTGAAAGCCAATAGTAAGTTGTTAGAAGTTGAAAAAAAGAGAGTATTTGAAGTTGAAATCTAAAAAGATTATTTGGATTTTGAAGTTGTGTTTATTCGTAAATTTCACTTGAAAAAAGTTAAAGTTTTGTGAGTGAAAAATTATTAAACGTTTTTCTTGAAATACTGCTCATCGTTATTTCAAATACTGAGGAATTTTCACTAGTTTCTTGAGTGAGAAGCGGATTTGTTGATGAAAGAAGGAAATTGAGTTCAAGTTTGGAGCACATGCATAAGTCAAAGATTCAAAGATAACTCTAAAAGCTAAACAAATTCGGGTTAAACCGGGAATTCCTCAAAGCAAGGGAAGATCTTTCAAAAATAGAATCAATTTGATGGCCAAACTATTATTTGCAAAAATAATGAAATAAGTATTATGTATGAAGGGATGATCATTTATTTTACTTACATGAACGGATGAGCATTTATTGTACTTGGAGCCAATATTCTCCAACAAAAAACATGTTACATGGTATATACTAGATATTAAAAATACCTGGAAAAGAGTGTGCCACAGTCACATTTGTGCTCTCTAGTTCCACAAGTTTTACTATGAGCTTTCCAATCTGATTGAACTGCATATTTCTTTGAACACTTTTCACACTTCCACTTCTTCTCTCCATGTTTCCTACTAAAATGCTTCTTTATTCCAGTAAGGTCTCCAAGTGCACGTGATGGATCATGGTGAATACAAGTCTTTTCTGGGCATATGTACACTTTCTTCTTCACTATTTCTAGTTTGTTCCTTTGCTTTAGCTTCCATGGAAGATTGTGTCCTCTTCTATGAAGTTGCAAATTTTGGTCCCTTTGAAAACCTTTGTTGCAAATCTCACATATGAATCTGTTTGTTGCCATGAGTGACTTTGGGGTTAGAGCAATAACTTCAGCATCTGGATCTGTCAACAAATAAATCCAAACTCTATAAACTGAAGAATAAAAAAGCAAGTCTTCTAAATAAATGCGGATCCAAGATTTGATCTTTATGAGTTTAAGATTTTGAGTTCAAAACATGATACTACTATTTATCAACCACTGGACTTCCATCTGACGCATCTGATATGGTTATTTCATATCTCCTTTTCTTTTCATATGATTTTGCTTACCATACCTGCTGATGTACTCCTATTTTTCAAGAGTTTTGCATGTGTACCTATGTTCTAATTGAACCCATAGTTTAAACTATACATCCGCGACTGCATGCAAATCGAGTTTTTTTATATAATAATAGCAATATAAATGAACATTTGAAACTAAATATACCTGGTGTTCCTGGAAGATTTCTTGTTTTCTTGGAAGGAGGATTAGGTTTAGGTTTAGGGTTAGGGTTAGTTTGAAGTTCTTGCTGATGAAGAAGTACAGCTTTGACAGAAAACACATCTCCAAACATCATTTTGGCAATGGTTTAATTTGGTTTTGTCTAAGCTAGAAAACAAAGTATTTTTTCCAAATACAAACAGATGAGAAAACCTTGGTGGTATGCAAAATCTCACAAGTTTTTTTTTCTTCAGATTGTGCCAAAAGAACAGAAACATAAGTAGTAGTAGTAGTAGCAGCAGCAGCAAACAACAGTAGCACACAGCAACACAGAGAAAAAAACACAAAGTTGTTTAAATCTTAAAACATCAATAGAATACTACAATTAATCACTTCAATTTGGAAGCTTGGTAGTATGTTCGACATCAAAAGAAAACACCAAAAAAGACCTTGAAAGCTAAGGAGAATATTTCCTCTCTTTTTGTACACAACTCTCCTTTCAACTTTATCTCTACCTCTTGTTTTTTCAAAGTCGGTCAGCCATAGATTTAGCTGCTGTGGGACACCTATATTTCCTTCTCTGTCTATCTAATGGCTATAATTTCTTATTAGTTTAAATTTTTTACATTATCAATATATACTAGCTACTTAAACAATGAGAATTGTTACATCTTGTCGGAAATTGGCTTGCCGGAAAGTGATTTTTATGAAAAGTAGAGTCATTTCTGTTGAAAATTCGCTTTTTTCTAGTAGCGAAAGTTTAACTTACTAAAGTAGATTGGTTTATCATTTTTCTCAAATTACCGTCATTTTTTAAAATTAAATGACCACCACATGGTGATTATATTTATTAATAAAGTATACTGTACAAGACACACTTAAACAGCAAAAAAGAAATAAAACTTGTCAGACAACTATTCTAGAAACTAGGAAAAGAATTAAGCAAAATAGTCTATTCTAGAATAAATTACAGTAATTAATACGTTATATATTACTATAAATTTTATATATAGTTATCTTATATTATAAGTGATTTGATAGCGTAAATTTTATACGTTACTAGCTACATATCTTACCATGTTGTATATGTATTGGCTGTATGCTGCTTGTACTTGAATGTGTAGAGCTGTGTGTCATTTGTAGTTTTTCGAGCTAACATATTCCTATAATCAAAGACGCGACCAACGGTAATTTATTTAATTACTTTGTTTAAAGAGAGGAAACTTATGCACTTTAATTTTGACCTCTCTCCTTACCTTTTTCTTCCTAATAAAGGAAGTGATATTTACCTCTTTTTCGAAGAAATTTAACAAACACATCTAAGCTGACTTTTCTTTTTTAGGTTAAGCAAAAGTCTTTCCCCGTTCCAATTTATGTAACATTTTTTGCTTTTCGAAATTCAAACTGTATGAATTTTGATTAATATTTTAAGATGTATTTTATTACTAAATTGATATGAAAAAAGTTACTCCCTCCGTCTCAATTTACATGACATCATTTTCTTTTTAATTTGTCCAAAAAAGAATGTCACATTTCCTTGTTTAACAACTATTTAATGGCATCATCTCTATTTTATCCTTGTTGGATTTCACTTAATTTTGAAGATGTACTTATTGTGAATTTTTTTTTAATAAAAGTGGTCACTAAAGTAAGGATAATTTAGTAAACATAATAAAGTCTTTCTTTATTTCTTAAACTCTGTGTCATTTCAAATGGTGTCAAATAAATTGGGACGGAGGGAGTACAACTTATAATACTTTTCAAATATATAAATTTTAATGTTAGAATATTGAGTTAATCTAATTCTACCGATGCCACTCTCACTCTGTCCCGGATATCATCATTTCTAATTTTATTCTCAGAAATAGACACGCCTCTTCTCACCCTCATCTCCACAACCCTTTTCCAAACTTTCATAGTGTGTCTTAGCAGCTTGATACCCTTATAATTGTTGCAACTCTGGATATCACCTATGTTCTTGTACAAAGAAATCATTGTATTCCACCTCCATTCTTCGGGCATTCTCGCCATCTTAAAAATGACGTTAAACAACTCAGTCAGCCACTCCAAACCTGCCCTGCCTGCGCTCTTCCAAAATTCAACTGGGATCTCATCAGGCTCGGTCGCTCGTCCCTTGCGCATCCTGCGAACAACACCCTTAACCTCCTCAACCTTAATGCTTCTACAATACCCAATATCCCGGTACTTACCAGATTGCTCCAGATCTCCCAGCACAATGTTTCTATCTCCTTTTTCGTTCAAGAGTTTATGGAAGTAAGACTGTCATCTCCGCTTAATATGCACATCCTCCACCAGTACTTTGCCGTCCTCGTCCTTGATGCACCTCACGTGATCCAAGTCATAGGTCCTCATCTCCCTCACCTTGTCTTGTATGTACAACTTCTTATCCCCGCATTTCTCTAATTCCACATACATGTATTCAAAAGCCGCCATTTTCACCGCCGTAACAGCTAGCTTTGCCTCCTTCCTCGCCATCTTATACACTTCCATATTCGTCCACTTCTCCACCTCATCCGTGCTTCCTACCAATTTCGCATACGCCTCTTTCTTCACTTCTACTTTCTCTTGAACTTTACATTCCACCACCAGTCCTCTCGATGCCCACCAGGGCTACCCGCGAGACCCCTAGCACTTCTCTAGCTACCTCCCGAATGCAAGTGGTCGTCCTGTCCCACATACCGATCACATCCCTACCACTCCCCCAAGCCCCCTTGGCCATCAACCTCTCCCCCATCTCCTTTGCATATCTATGGTCAAACTCCCCCATTTGATTCTTAACCTGCCATCCACAATCCTCATCTTCTTCTCCATTTTGATCTCCAAATCGATAACCAAAATCTTATGTCGGGTTGTAAGATACTCTCTCAGAATAATCTTGATGTCTTTACAAAAATCGTTGTCAACATTCCTAAGGAGAAAAAAGTCTATCTGAGTCTTAGCCACCGAACTACGAAAAGTCACCAAGTGCTCATCCTTCTTCTGGAACCTCGAGTTGGTTATCACCATCCCAAAAGCTCTAGTGAACTCCAAAAGTGAGACGCCTCTCCTATTTCCTATCCCCGAGGCCAAAGCCTCCATGCACGTCGTCATAACCCCCGGAAGTGACCCGATATGTCCATTGAAATCCCCTTCTACAAATAACTTCTCAGTGGGTGGTATACCTCCCACCACTTCGTCCAAATCCTCTCAAAAAGCCTCTTCTCCTCCTCGTCCAAGCTCGTCTGCAGCGCATACGCACTAATAATGTTCATAGTGAACCCACCAACTACCAACTTAATCGCCATCATCCTGTCATTGACCCTCCTAACCTCTACCACCTGATCCCTTAGCTCGATGTCTACCAAAATGCCTACCCCATTCCTATACTTCGACCTATCCGAGAACCATAACTTATACCCGTCTACATCCTTAGCCTTAGGTCCTACCCATTTGGTCTCCTGGACACATGCTATATTAATCCTCCTCTTCTTAAGAATCTTAACTAGCTCTATGGACTTCCCCGTTAAATTCCCAATGTTCCAAGACCCTATTCTCAACCTGGCATCTCCCTTACCCCACTTACCCCCTCCCCCCAACTCTCGCCCCGTCCCCGACCGAGAACATGACCCTAGTCTACCATTAGTCACCAAATCCACTAAAGCGAATATAAACTAATAGACCAATCAAAGGTTTACACCTAAATACATGAATGTCCATAATGGTATAAATAAAGGCAAGAAGAATAAATGCAAAAACATAAAGGCAAGAAGCAATACAGTGAAGCGTCAAAATTTAAATACCGAGATAAGAACAAAGAATAGATACGAGCAATCGGATGTACCAAATGATTACAAAATAATCAATCTTTTATGGACCCACATGTGTCTGGTTCAAAAAATTTGGGGGACCAGTTCTGTTCTTTTGCATTCCCAAGGGGGTAGTCCGTGAATCTGTGATACTCTTTCAGTCACGTGTATCACTATAGAGTATAGATTGACCGTGTGGGGTTCCCGCTGTAATTTTCTATACGTTTTTGTTTTTTTTGCTTGAGTCTGATTAATTTAAATTTAGTTAAAAAGTAATACGTTACAATGGATAAAATGTTTTTTATTAAAATTAATTTCATATTTAAAGTTCGAATTTAATGTTTAATTAAAAATGTATGAGTATTTATTTTCCCATTGCAATCTATGATGGTAATATATACTCCACAATTCTAATCCTTCGTTATATATATATATATATATATATATATATATATATATTGTCAGGTCAAATATGTGTTGTTTTAACTAAATTAATTTGGTTCAAAATAAATATAATTTTAGAATTTCAAAAAAAATATCAGTTAGTACTTTTTATCTACTCTTATTCTAATAAATAGTCTAAAATGTATATATGAGTAATATAGGTTAATTTGAGGAGATATAAAGGATAACTTAATGAAGTAATTTTTATGATTACTACTACTAAATGGTATTTTAATAGGCGTGCTAAAATATTGAAAATACTTATTTTGGAATTGTGACAAGAAATTGATATTGAGTCTAACTCAACTCCGAAAACTAGTTCATGAGGTAAGTATTGTTAAAGATCATTAATGAGATTAAATAACTCATTACCCATACGATGTAGGAACTTGACAACCCCCCTCCCCTCCCCTCTCGTGCACACACACAAGAGAATATCTGGAGCAAACAATAACAAGAACATACCTAGTGTAGTCTCACATGTGGGGTCTGGAGAGGGTAGGATGTACGCAGACCTTACTCTTACCTTTGTGGTATAGAGAAATTATTTTCGATAGACCTTCGGCTCGAAATAGAAGACAAGGATGTGAAGCATGACATCAAGAAAAGATATGACAACAAAATAGCACGATAAAAAGCAAATGAGGCAACAAAGATAGTAATACACATTGAAGAAAAGAAAAAGGGCAGCCCGATGAACTAAGCTCCTACTATGCGCGGGATTCGAGAAAGGATCGAACTACAAGGGTCTATTGTATGCAACCATATCCTGCATTTCTGCAAGAGGTTGTTTCCACGATCAATATATATGCTGGCAGTCAATATCGAGTAAATCATGAATTACGATGATAAGAAATTAAATAGACATTAAGTCTAACCCAACGTTGAAATCTAGCTCATGAAGTAAGAACTACCCATAATTATATAATAAGACCAATAATATATCACCAATCGATGCAAGAATGAGACTCAAAAATCGAGCAATTATTATACCATAGTATATAACTGTAAAACAAAACGCAAGAAGAAAATATTGTTGATACATAGGTGCATGCTTTTAGAATCATGTGCTTTTAAGCATATCACGAAACAATATCAAGGTTTCATGTTCGAACATTGTAATGAAGAAACATATAGTAGGGAGCGTTTCTTCGCTATGAAATTAGTTGATCATGAGTTTCGACACTAGATGGATAAACTAAAAATAAATATATATTTATATTTTTCTTCTTTCTGATTACTTGATAATATGAATATACAAGGGAAAAAGTACTTTAAATACTATAACTCTATGCATTGTTTTCAAAGGTCAGTGGCATTACCTTCGGAAAATTTAGAAGGACAACTCGCCAAGCCTACGGTGAACATCGGTTACCACCCTTCAAAGGAATTTTTTCATTAGCTGGAGTACATAAAGTTGGAACACGAAAGGAACATGTGTAAAATTTTTTAATTCATGTACACAAATTTTACAAGGAAGCAATAATAATCAATAAAAAGAATCAAATTTGTTAGCTATCATTTTCAGAATAGCATTTCATTTTTATATATAATAGCCCTTTTGAAAATAACTTCTTTTAAATTTGTCAGTATTAACAAATATTCTCCGAATATTTACAGTATATTTTGTAATTATGATTGTTGTATATTTAAGGTAAATTAGGATTCTTACTGTATTAGGAATCAACCTCTGTACAACTATATATATTGTGAGGCGGGAGGGAGGCATGAAATAGGAGAGTACGAACCACGTTATTGATGGTGTGTATAATCCGTTCAGCCTTTCCGTTTTGAGGCGAAGTGTGGGGACATGAAAAATAGAAAACCATGCCATGATTTGAGCAAAAATTGTGAAAGATCGAGTTATTAAATTCACGTCCGTTATCACATTGAAAAGATTTTATGAATTTCTCAAATTGAGTCTTAATGAATCTTTGGAACTCAAGAAACTTGGCAAACACTTCAGACTTGAACTTTAGGGGATAAATCTAGATAAAATGAGAAAAGTCATCTAATAAAACTAGATAAAATTTGTAACCCAATGAGCTAACAATAGGAGAAGTCCACAAATCAACATGAACAATATCAAATGGAGAAAATGTAACACTTAAAGATGACATAAATGGAAGACGAGTATGCTTGCCCAGCGGGCAAGAAACACAATTTTGGGCAAGTTTCCCATTATTACATTGTATACGCTGATTATTCCTAAGAATTTTTTTAAAAAAGGTGCTCCTGGGTGCTCAAGCCTATTATGCCAAATTGATGGAGAGATTGCAGCAAGGGAGGTAGGTGATTGTTGCCTGACATCAGAAGATTGAGTGAAGGGGTAGAGGTCTCTCACACTATTGCAGCGCGTAAGAATTCTCCCCGTATTGAGATCCTTCACAGAAAAATCAAACGGATCAAACTCAACAGAGACAAAATTATTACGAGTGAATTGTCTAACGGTGATTAAACTTTTAATGATGTTGGGGCATAGAGAACATGGTTTAGGGAGAACGGTAGGTGTGGATGTTTTGTGTGGGTATTACCGTAACCTTCAATTGAAATGTGGTGACCATTACCGACAGTAATAAATTGAGGATTCTTTAACCGAAGCAGTTGAGATAAATTACCTAAAGAGCGGGTGAGATGAGATGTAGCTCCGGTGTCCATGTACCAATTTTCGTCGGGTTGTTGAAGGTTCAAGGCACTGAAATCCTGGCCCAAATCAGTTGGGGCCATACTGTTGGTTTGCAACGGCTACTGGGCTGAGACGACATGGGCTTGATGTGCATGCGGGTGGGCCTGTCGGGTCGTTGGGGCAGAACCCAAAATTCTTGGCAGCTAGGCTTGCGGGAACTGGGCCCCTGCAGTTGGGTATGGACATACATGTGAGGCCCAGTTGATCGAGTTGGGCCAACCTAGAATTCCAGGCCACTGGAATAGGGAGGCAGCCGATGGGCCTGCCGGTTGGCCCTTTTGTTCTCTGCCGCGGCCTTTTCCCTGTTTGCCATTACCGCGACCTCTTCCGCCATGACGATTATCCCGCTGCTACTGGTGGTCTGGTGGTGGTTGTTGGGTGGGGGGCCGCCAGTGGTGCCATACTTTCAATTGCTAAAGCTTTTTTATTATGCTCGTCTTGTTTTGCACGTCTTATTTCTTCTAACAGTAATTGTGAGCGTGCCTTGTTGAAACTCGGCAGTGGGTCGGCATGTTGAATCATCGTTGCAAGTGTATCATATTCGCCTTTCGGCAAGCCATCAACCAGTTGAAGTATCATCTTTGTTTTAAAAATAGATGGCCCTACGTTGGAAAGTTGGTCAGCTATGAGTTTCAGTTGTTTACATTATTAGGACATGTTAAAATTCTCGAGACACTTATTGTTGAATTGCTCTTCCAAATACACGGCCCGAGTATTTTTATTATCCTGAAAAATTTCTTCTAACCGTACCCAAAGTTCACGTGCTGAAGCACCTGTTTTCATGATAGTACACAACAAGTCTTTTGAGATGGTGCCGTATATCCACTATTTGACAATGGCGTCTAGGCGATGCCATGTCGAGTCTGCAACATCGGTGGGGCGGGGAACAAAATCATCAATATGGTCTAGCACATTGTAGGCACACGCATGGATATAGAACAGTTCTACCCACATGAAATATTGACAGTCTTCTTGGTCAAGAATTATGGGGATAAAATTCTTGATGTTGGTAACGGCGAATGCCGGATGAAAAGAAGACGATGAAGGTGGAGGGGTTGTCAAAAACACATGTGGAAGAACCGGAATTATTTGGAGAAGTGGGAAGAAACATGGTAGTCACAGAGATTGAAGAGAATATGGTGTAGTTGCCGTCGACCGGAAGAAAGGAAAGGAATGGTGGTCGGTGGCTTTTGGGAGAGAAAGAAAAATATGGATTAGGGTTTGACTACGGATATCATGTGAGAGTGGAATAATCTCTCTTCCGGATTGCTTTCATTAATTCACAATATATATAGTTGTACAAATATACAATAATCATAATTACAAAATATATCGTAAATATTTCTCCTCGCTAATAGTCAGCATTCGCTTTTTCTGGCATCTTGGTTGACAAATTCATCTATTTTCTAACTGCAGAATTATACCATATTTGAAATATACAACTGTGACATCAACTAGTTGGTGTTTTATATACTTGGATGATTGATTTCAATTTAGCAAGATATGTCCCATAGATAGCTTGTCCCAAAAAATTCAAGCATCACTAATTTTAATGCACATTTTCAATCTTTTACGTATTTTTTTTTTCTGGACGTGACAATTTTCACATGACTAGTCTCAATTTTTATTGTATTTGTTTGAAATTATTTAATTTAAGACGTTTGTCCCGTCCTATTTCGTCAATCATGTCGTTATTTTTGGATGAAGCTCCCCTCCATTATAGTATCCCTCCAGTTCCCCAAGTGCATAGTTAATTTTATGACATATGTCCACCTTCAAATCCAAGGGTCAAGGTTTATTAAAACTAAACTACCTCTTAACCCTTGTTAAGCTAAAAGTTCGCTTGCTGGATTAGCATCAAATTGGAAAGAGAAAATTCGTCATTAGCCTCTTTGAAGCATGTTTGATTATTTTATTCTCAATTCCTAATCGGAGTTCTGGCTAACCTTGTCTTATTTTTTAAAAGAATTGTTCTGCACATTAACTTCAACAAAATTTCAAAGTTAAACACAATAAACTAGCAAAAGTCCAGAATGACAACAAAATTTCAGACTTTTAACACAATAAACTAGCAAATCTCCAGAATGCTTAATTTTCATAATTGGTGAAACTTAATGTTAGATGATATTAATCTCCCTTGAGGAGTCTTTTATTAATATCAAGGTATATATAAAGTACAATATTCATCCCTTATACAATAGGAATCCTAAGCCTATACAAAAGAGGAATCCTAGTCTTACCATAATTATATTTACACAATTTATGGAAATATTCTAATTATGGGTAGGGAATATATTGTTTCCTATATTTACACGTTTACACACCCCCTCAGTCGGAGCGGGAGGAGGCCGGACGCTGAGACTGGATCTGAAGTCAAGAAATAACTGTCTGGGAAGTCCTTTGGTAATGTCTGCATACTGATAGGATGATGGAACATGTAACACTCTGACATGGCCTAACGCAACTTTCTCACGAACGAAGTGTAGGTCTATCTCAATATGCTTGGTTCGCTGATGTTGAACCGGATTATGAGAAAGATAGATGGCAGAGATGTTATCACAATACACAATAGATGCCTGACGCAAAGCGACATCAAGTTCTAACAAGAATTTACGAGCCAACAAATCTCGGCTACTACATTTGCAACGCCTCTGTACTCGGCCTAAACCTTTGGGAGCGAGATAGGGGAGCATGACGCTTGGCAGACCAAGAAATCAGATTATCTCCTAAGAAAACACAAAAGCCGGAGGTGGAGCGTCGCGTGACCGGACACCCTGCCCAATCTTCATCCGTATATGAAAGCAACTCTGTCAGTGCGAGAGGGGTATAGGTGCAAACCATAATCAAGAGTGCCCTTAATGTATCGAATGATACGGCAAGAGCGATGAAATGAGACTCCACAGGGCATGCACGAATAAGCACACATGCTGAACAACATAAGCTATGTCTGGCCTGGTGAATGTGAGTTACTGAAGTGCACCTGCAAGGCTCCTATACAGAGTAGGATCAGAGACTGGAGCACCATCCATAGCACTGAGCTTAGATTTGGAATCAACTGGAGTAGACACCTCTTTGCAGTTCGTCATCTTAGCCCTGTACACAATCTCTTCTGCATACTTACGCTGACACAAGAATATATGATTGACAAACCTGGTCACAGATATCCCCAAAAAGTAACTCAGCTTCCCCAAATCAGTCATTGCAAATTCGGACTTGAGCAAGACAATAATCTCATTTTTCAATCCGTCGGAGGAGGCAGTAAGAACAATATCATCCACGTAAAGTAATAAGTAAGCAGTGCTACTACCTCGATGATAAATGAAAAGTGATGTATCACTCTTGCTGCATACAAACCCAATCTGCAAGATATATCTGGCAAAGCGATCATACCACGCACGGGGGGCCTGCTTCAGGCCATATAGTGACTTACGGAGATGGCACACATAGTGAGGAACTGCTGGATGGGTGAACCCTGGTGGCTGATGCATGTAGACTGGCTCTCGCAGATCCCCATGTAAGAATGCATTCTTCACGTCAAGCTGATAGATCGACCAGTGTTTGCCATGGCTATGCTCAAAACTGTGCGGATGGTAGCCGGTTTGACAACCGGGCTGGAGGTCTCACCACAATCAATACCCTCATGCTGATTTGTGCCATTATCCACAAGACGGGCCTTATACCTCTCAAGATACCCATTGTCTCTGAACTTGTGACGAAATAGCCACATACAACGAATGACATTCACCCCCTCAGGTCTAGGTACCAGATCCCACGTGTGTTGTTTAGTTAAAGCATTGAATTCCTCATACATAGCCGCATTCCAATTAGAGTCTTGTTTGGCCAATTTTGGGTTATTTGGAAGTGGAGAGATGGTTTGGGCAGACAAGTTGAAATGGACTTTTGGTTTGAAGATTCCATGCTTTGAACGAGTTTCCATTGGATGGGTAAGGACAGTGGGTGGCGGAGTGGTGTCTGAGACTGGGGGTAAAGTCGGATAAGGAGAAGGTGGGGAGCGAAGCCGTCGGAGGCGCCGCGGCTCCTGGATCGAGAGTCGCGGCGCTAGAAGGTTGACATGCTTCTCACGAAGTTTGGCGCATGGCCCTCAGCCTGAGACATGGCGTATCGGCGGTGTTTCAAAAGATTGCTCTCTGGAAATCGGTGACTGCGGCTTCTCCCCTCGAGCGGACTCACGGCGGCGGAACAGAGGATGTGAGTTGTTCGATTATGAGGTGAGAGATGGCAGACTCGTCAAGAAATGAGTAGTCCTGTTTTTGGAATTTTGGAAGATTCGAAAACGGGAATGTGGTCTCGTCGAATGTGACGTGACGAGATATGTGGATCTGACGAGTCGACAAGTCATAGCATAGATAGCCCCTATGGTTCGGCGGGAATCCTAGAAAGACACATGGAGTAGACCTAGGAGCGAGCTTGTGAGGGGCGGTGGAGCTAAGGTTGAGATAGCACAGACAACCAAAAATCCGTAGATGATCATAAGAGGGGATTCTATGGTAGAGGATTTCGGTAGGGGTCATATTGTGAAGAGTGCTAGTAGGGAGAATATTTAGAGTGTATTCTGACATTTTAGCAGCATAGACCCAGAAAGGTGGAGGGAGGGAGGCATGAATCAATAGGGTGTGAATCATATTGTTAATGGTGCGGATGATTCTTTCAGCTTTACCGTTTTGTGGTGAGGTGTGAGGGCAGGAGAAGCGAAATACCATGCCATTATTGGTACAAAAGCGGTGAAACATAGAGTTATTGAATTCACGACCATTATCGCACTGAAATGATTTTATGCCTTTTCCAAATTGTGTTTGAATGAACTTGCGAAACTCAAGAAATTTGACAAACACCTCCGATTTAAATTTAAGAGGGTATAACCAAACGTAGTGTGAAAAATCATCAAGCAACACAAGATAGTATTTATGACCGAGAGAACTAGAGATAGGAGATGTCCATAAATCGGCATGTATGATATCAAAATGAGCAAATGTAACACTAGTAGATGATTTAAACGGAAGACGAATATGTTTGCCTAAAGAGCAAGAAATACAATTTTGGGCAAGTTTCCCATTACAAGCAATGAAATTGTTTCCTCTAAGAATGAAAAATGGGGGCTCCTGGATGACCAAGCCTATTATGCCAAGTTGAAGAAGAAACAACCGCTAGAATGACGGGAGAGCAAGATCTGGCAGCGGAGGTGGAAGTGAATGGATAGAGATCCCCCGTGCAATTGCATCTCGTAAGAGGTGTCCCCGTATGAAGATCCTTCACAGTAAAACCAAAAGGGTCAAAATCCACGGAGACAGAATTATTACGAGTAAATTAGCGGACAGATATGAGGTTCTTAATCATGTGTGGGGCATATAGGGTATTTTTGAGGGAGAAGGGTGGATGAGGAGGTTGTGTGTATGAGGTACCATAACTCTTAACTCGAATGCGTTGTCCACTACCAACTGTAACATATTGAGGATGCTTTAACCGAAACAGTTTAGGAATAGTACCTGCAGACTGGGTGATGTGAGATGTGGCGCCTGAGTCCATGTACCAAGTATTGTCGGTGTTGCATAGAAAGAGTCTCAACGCTGACCCAACTTCGGTGGGTGTCATGCCGGAGGAGGCTGCGGGATTTGACCTTGCATGAAGTGGGCTCTTTGTGTTTGGGCGAGCAGGCCTAACAAACCGGGGTAAGAATACGGATTGTATGGCTGCTGGTACTGGAATGTACTTGGTGTCGCTGACTCTGGCCCGGGAACCGCTGACTCTGATCTTGGCGCCCAGCGTCATTGTAATCAGCTGGCGAGAGCCACGGCCCAGTTGTTCTGCGATCTCTGTTGTTGTTGCTGCTGTTGGTTCTGTTGACCGCGACCCTTGCCACGACCACGGCCTCCTCTACCGCCGAGGCCTTTTCCACCCTTGCCGATGTTGGGAGTTGTTTGGTGGCGTCTGATCTTGGGGTTGCGTGTCGACAGCTAACACATGCTGGGCGTGCTCATCCTGCTTAGCACGACGGGTTTCTTCGAGCAACAATTGTGAGCGAGCTTTGTTAAAACTTGGTAGCATATCTGTCTGTTGAATAATGGTGGACAAAGTATCATATTCACCCTTAGTAAGGCCAGAAATCATTTGTAGCACCATTTTATCGTCAGTGACAGGCATGCCGATGCTGGAGAGTTGATCCGCTAGAAGTTTAAGCTGCTTGCAGTACTCAAAGACATTGGAGAAGTTTTCAAGACGTGTTTTGTTGAACTGTTCTTCCAAATACACGGCACGAGTGTGCTTGTTGTCCTGAAAAATTCCCTCCAAACGATTCCACAAGTCAAGGGCTGTGGAGTCAGATTTCATGATAGTAAGAAGCAAATCCTGAGAGATACTACCATATATCCATTGTTTGATGCCGGCGTCGAGACGATGCCAGATAGAATCATCAACCTTCGTAGGGCGCGGAATAGTGTCATCAATATGGTCAAGCACGTTATAAATACATGCATGATTGCGAAAAAGTTCAACCCAGGGAGAATACTGGTTGTTTTCTTGATCAAGAATAATGAGAATATGGTTCTTGATGTTGGAAACAGTAAGGGCGGGATGAAACAGGGTTGATGACTTTGTGGTGGGATTTGTGGAGGTAGAGGCCTCAGAAAGTGTGGAAGAATCAGGGATAGCCATTTAGAGAAGAGAAGAAAGGAAGAACAAAACCCGAAAAACAAGAAGAAAATCCGGGAGGGCCGTGGCGTAGGAGAGGCAGCCGACGGCTGCGGAAGAGAAAGGTTTTTAGGGTTTTGTTTATTTGTCTCTTGATACCATGTTAGATGATATTAATATCCCTTGAGGAGTCTTTCATTAATATCAATGTATATATATAGTACAATATTCATCCCTTATACAATAGGAATCTTAAACTTATACAAAAGAGGAATCCTAGTCTTATCATAATTATATTTACACAATATATGAAAATATTCTAATTATGGATAGAAAATATATTATTTTCTATATTTACACGTTTACACTTAAAAATATATTGTAAGTAATTAACATTGTTCAACTCAAAAAGACTGCTCGATGGAGTATGTTTCTAATCAAGTGGGAATACATGTCGTTCATCATTTTTCCTTCTTGTAATAGATTAAGGTCAAAATACTTTTATAAAAAGTGTTTGGCTTTTTCAACTGAATTTTTTCAACAGTGCAATTGGAAACTACAAGAAACTCACGAGTACAACAAAAAAAAAGATTTGAGAACAAAAAGGAAGCTGTTTGGTTACCCAGAATAATTTTGATCTTTTTTGTTAAACAAAGTTTCTCTCTCGAACAAAATAATATCCATGGTATAAGAAAATCTTTCCGCAATCAGAAGGAAATTTTCAGCAAGATTTTCGGATAATTTGTATTTTCTCTTTCCAATTTGATACTAATCCAGCAACAACTTGTAGTTTAACTATGATTAAGGATTATTAGTCTAAATAAACTTTGACCCTTGGATCTAAATGTGGACAGATGTCATGAAATTAGCTGTGCACTGCAGGAACTTTGGAGGGATACTATACTCGAGGGGAGCCAAGTCCGTGATTTTTGTAGTTGTCTACCTTTGAAAAAGAGTTGAGCAAATATTATTTTACTAGTCTCCATTATGGCATTTGAGAAATGTACTTTAATATATATATAATTGATAGTAAATGAATATGTTACATGAATTTCATTTACTATTGTGTACAATATATATAGTGTTACATAATTATTTACATGATTACTACCTAGATAACTAATCTTCCTAATTATAATCGGAATATAAATTTACCTAATATAAGAGATATACAAATATACAGGAATATTCTAGAAATATTCTATCACACCCTCACAGTCGAAACAAGAGGTTCTCGTACGCTGAGACTAGCTCGAAAATCATCAAAAAGTATGTACGGAAGTCCTTTGTTGTTATTCCGGGGATGTGAGCCATGCATCGGATCATTGGATTGCCGATGGGATGGGGCAGGATTCGAGCCCATCGGGTCGGCATAATTGTCGCCGGTGGTTACGAGAGCGGCATCGGCGGTGCTGGAGTTGGCCGCTGCCCGCTTGGTTTTTTGGGTTTCTTCAAGGATAGGTCTCGATCGAGCCTCATAGAATGGAGGCAATGTCGTGCTTTGTTGGAGGATGGTAGCGACGCCGTCATATGTTTCATTCAAACCCGCAATAAGTTGCATCACCAATCGTTGATTAGTGACTGGTGCACCGACGTTGGAGAGTTGATCGGCAATCATCTTAAGTTCTTGAAAATAGGCCGACGCATTAGGAAAATCGTCCTGCTGAATGGCCTGAAATTGATTTTCTAGATACAAGTCACGTTGTGTCTTGTTATCATGAAAAATACTTTCCAAGCGCTCCCACGTTTGTCGTGCAATGACATCGGTTTCAATGATTGTTTGCAATAGATCTTTCGAGATCATGTTGTAGATCCATTGTAGGACAACCGCATCTAAGAGGGACCAAAGTTTATCAATCAGGATCATCAGGTTTTTCCAGGGGCTTTGATTTTGAAGGGATGATATGATCGATGACTTTGACACACGACAATGAATCTTAAATAATTTCGCCCAAGATGAATATTTAACCTTTTTCATCTCAAGAGTTATGGGAATGAAATTCTTGATGTTGTTAACTGCAAGAGCAGGGTGGAATTTAGGTTATTTAGCCATTGAAAATGGGAGAGGAAGAGAGGAAAGTTAAATAAAGAAGGAGGATGGGCTGAGAGAGTGGGGGCTTAGGGAACAAAAGTTAAGGCTTGATTTCTGATACCATAAATGAATATGTTTCCTGCCTTTCATTCATTATTGTGTACAATATATTGAAAGTATATGTATGTCCTAGAGACAATCTGTATTAGGACAAATGTACTTTATACACATTCATATTATTATTAATGAAGATTAATATTTTGGCATTTGCAATTATTGAATTATTAGTTGATTATTTATAATATTCTATAATATGCATCCCTAGATGTTACGTTGTTATTAATAATGTGAGATATTAATATTATAATGTAACTCTTAAAATAGCCTCGACTAATGATCATCGAAGATGGGATATCGATGATATGTGATAAGTCGACATGTAGTCTGCATCACATCCTTAGAGGATGTAGTATGTCTCACCTGCTACGAGTAATGGCTACTCGTGATGGACACATGGATACTTTGAAAGTATTGGTATACCCTGCTGATATACTGTTTGTTATACTTGTCTAAAGTATGATCAGCGTGTGGGATATAGAAGTCCTTAGACTTGAGGTCAATGCGCACCTTGTCTACAAAGTAATATACTTTGATCCTGTCCTAAGCTCAAATGCCTTATAGGTTGAGATACGGCTTGTATTGGGTACATTACGATGTGGATTAAAGGTGGTAGTTGAGCCAAGATTAGGATTCATTCCTCGAATGTATATTCGAGAGAACACTCAGATTCTCAGTGATATTAGGTTGACTAAGGCGTTGGCCAACGCAATAGACATATTTAGAATATAGTTTAGTTGTCAACTAATATAGATGAGATACAATGATTAAGCCATTTGGATAGACACTTGACAAATTCTAAGCTTGATCGGGTGTGTCGTGAATGAAAGAATTTTATCTTACCACATAGAGGTTAAGTTTACTGGATTCGTGTAAACGTACTTCACATATTGAGTTCGTCTTGCGGCGCCGTCTAGGAGTTCCGCGTAGACCTTAATTTGATTAATGTCGATATGTGAAGGCCTGTAGGGTCACACTATGTCGATTGTCCTTTCGATCTAAGGATGTATTGAGAGAGTATTAAATATTCGATTTAAAATCGAGATATTTAAATGAATGATGATTGTTTTAATTAAGTCAAAATTGGATTTTGGATTTAATTAAGAATGTGTTGAAAAACAAGAAAATGTATAAATATGGAAACTTCTCTGCCATTTGGATCGGAGAATTTTTTGGGCCAGACACAAGGTCAAACCTTAATCCGGTTTGACCTAATTTTTCACCTATAAATACAGACCTACACTTCATTATTCATTACACTTGATTTTCATATCATTATTCTAAGTCTTAGAGACTCAGAATCAAAACACTCTCTCGAACCTCTGCCGGATTTCCTAGCTTTCCAAATGAGGAATACATTGAAGCTTGGAGCTTGCAATCGAAAGGGCATTCGCGTGCGCACCCACAGTTGATAAAGATTTCAGCTATTGTAAACATGTAAGTACCATTCAAGTCTTATGTTTACGGTTTTAAATTACCCTATAGTCAAACAGTTCTACGTTTGTTGGGTTTGAAACAAGTTTTCAATATCCGCTGCGTACAACAACCCAACAAAATCCCTACATATATATAGTGTTATATAATTATTTACATGATTACAAACTAGATAACTAATCTTCCTAATTACAATCGAATTATAAATTTACCTAATATAAGAGATATACAAATATATGAGAATATTCTGAAAATATTCCATCAGATAGAATAGTTTGAGCTTGAAGGAATATTGGATGCAAGTCTAAACTGAAAGAACGCTTGCAATTAATCCAATTCTTCATACTTTTTTGTGTTTGCAACTATATACGTAAACTCAATACTCTGTACTTATAAAATTTTGTGTAATAGAACTGGAATTCAAGTATAAGGAGACAAACTCAAATAACAATTACAGCTGCGTAGTTGATTTTAACTTCTTCTTTTTTCTTTTTTTTTTCCATCCGGGTACCCGTTTTAGGAGATCAACTGACCAAAAGAATCATGATCATCTACGATATTATATATTATTTTCTCTTGACTGAATCTGTAATCCGTAATTAAACTAGAAGTTATCAAGAAACTATGCATAGCACTGAATAGGGTGCCGACGAACACACTAATTACACCTAATTAACATGTGAAATGGGTGCATAATGATGTTATGCTCAACCCAATATACAATTATGCAATTAAAATTTCTAGATATTCCAAGAGGCATACCCAATGGCATAGCCATGTGTATCAAGGGGTATCAGTTGAGACCCCTTTCGTCGGAAAATTAGATGGAGTTAGGTAAAAAAGTGTATACACTATATATATTGACTCCCCATAGATTTACTCCTTTATATATTGATACCCCCTAGTGAAATTCCTAGCTTTGTCACTAGGTATACCATGAGAAATACTTTCTTGGTGGATTGATGACTAATCCTGATCGCATCAAAAAATTTCACTTTGAAATAAAGCGTTTCGTACCATAAGTAATATCGTTTTCAAAATTTGAATTTAAGATCTCTAATTAAAGATGGAGTCTGGACGGATATAATCTTCGGTGATAGTTCATTGTATCGTCGCCGTTTGTTTAACCATAAAAAAATAATTGCAGCAGCTAAAGTAAAGTGGTCCTTGCCCTGGCATAATTCACCATTATTAAAATAAGGAACGTAGTTGACAATATTACACATTATGGTATTATGATGAGCTCACAACGTATAATATAATAATTCAAACGGCTAGCTAGCTTTTGGCTCCATGCACTTGGATCCTACTGCGAACTGAATTATTCTTTGTTCCTCCATATATATGTTTACTAAGGAGGCTTCGTGCAGATATCATTAGAAAATTTGATAGTATTAGCGAATATTTTCAGAATATTTTTCGTATATTTTATAATTATGATAGATGTATATTTAAAGTAACTTAGATGTATATGTAGCAGGTGTGATACATCTCTCTTCACTTTTCACCGAGGTAGCAGCACTGCATATTTGCTATTATATATCGATGACATTGTTCTTACTGCCTCATCTGACGGGTTTAAGAATGAAATCATTGCTCTACTCAAAAATGAATTTGATATGACTGACTTGGGCAAGCTAAGTTATTTTTTTGGTATATCGGTGACAAGATCTGCAACCACTATGTTCCTGTGTCAGCGTAAGTATGCAGAAGAGATAGTGTACAGGGCCAAGATGTCAAATTGTAAAATTATGCCAACTCCGGTGGACTCAAAATCCAAGCTTAGTGTCAATGACGGTGCACCCGTTTCTGATCCCACTCTATATCGGAGTCTAGCAGGTTCTCTTCAGTATCTTACATTCACTCGGCCTGATATTGCATATGCCGTTCAGCAGGTGTGTCTGTTCATGCACGACCCCCGAGAGTCCCATTTTGCCGCCCCTCAAACGTATTATCAGATATGTTAAGGGCACACTAGACTTTGGTTTACATCTATACCCCTCTGCCCCAACCAAGTTGCTAGCCTACACGGATGCAGATTGGGCAGGATGCCCCGACACACGTCGCTCCACCTCAGGGTACTGTGTATTTCTTGGGGATAATCTTATCTTATGGTCCGCCAAGCGGCAGGCCACGCTATCCCGTTCGAGTGCTGAAGCAGAATATCGCGGAGTTGCTAATGTCGTCGTTGAGATCTGTTGGCTCCGAAATCTTCTTTTGGAGCTCTAGTGTCCATTACGCAAGGCGTCTATAGTCTATTGTGACAACATATCTGCTATCTATATGTCTCATAATCCAGTCCAACATAATCAGACTAAGCATATTGAGATGGATATCCACTTTGTGCGAGAGAAGGTTGCCCGTGGTCAGGTCAAAATTTTACACGTGCCTTCCTCTTATCAGTATGCAGACATTTTCATAAAGGGACTACCGCGACAGCTCTTCACCGACTTCCGATCCAGCCTTAGCATTCGGCCTCCTCCCGCTTCGTCTGAGGGGGAGTATTAGCGAATATTCTCAGAATATTCTCCGTATATTTTGTAATTATGATAGATGTATATTTAAGGTAACTTAGGATTCTAATTGTATTAGGAATCAACCTTTTTAAGGTAAGTTAGGATTCGTACCATATTAGGAATCAACCTTGTACAATTATATATATTATGAATAATGAAAGGAATCCCCAAGGAAAATTATTCCATCTTTCAAATAGTAAAAAGAAATTACAATTAATTTAAACTCTAACTAATTAATAAGCTAATTATCAACGTGAGGGGGGGGGGGAGGGGGAAGGTGTGGAATGAGATTTGGTTATAAAGGTTTCGATTTATATTATAATAATGTCTTGTAAATCCTTGTATCCTCAGACCTCATTACTAGATGTAGTTTTTACTACTAGAAAATAAAGAATTAGCAATGGACAAAATTTCATAACTAAACAGTAAAAATTTCATGCTAATCCCATTTAGTTATGGATTACTGATAAATTTCGTGGCTAATTCCTAATTAATTAATAAAATACTACGAGTAATATATTGTAAGAATTATTATAAGTTGACACTTGACGATCATATTCCTTTTTATTTTTTTGAAAAATCATATTCCTCAAAAGCTCTTTTTTATTGTTTCAAGACCAAATTAAAACAATTTTTTTAGTTTAATGCTTGCAAAGTGATGAGAAATTAACTAAGACGGATATTTTTGCACAAACTCTCCTTTGAATTCTCCAAGTCGAAGATCTGAAAGAGTAAATCTATCAGTTCCTTTTTTCTTTTTCCTTTTCGTTTTTTCCATATTAATCCATTGAATTTTTTTAGAAAAAGGCATATGACTTTTTCAATTACATAAAACAGTGACCAAACACAATGCACGTTCCCCAAAAGGCAAACATCTCCGTCTTTTTTTCGGGACTAACCAACACATGGGGCTGTCTTGCTACAATCTATGGGATCCAATGCTACTATATACAATACATTTGTAGAATTCATTTGCACTTTGAAACCAAAAAAGATTTCATTTGTACCAAAAAAATAGTTAAAATAAGATGACTTTCGAAGTTAGATATATCATAAAAACACATTTCATGAGTTTATTCTAAAGCTTCAACGCAATATTTGTAGTCATGTGTAATAGAATATTTCTAAATATTCTTTCATTAATTGTATTAATGGTATATCTCCTATTTTAGGTAGAATTATAATTCTTTTGTAATTAGATTAAATAGTTACCTAGTTTATATCAAAGCAAATATTCTTGTAACCTTATATATATTGTAAATCATTCATCAATAAAATCAAGAAACATATTCCTTTCTAGCCGCCGATACACCTTCTCGGCCGCCCCCTCTTTTCCCCACGACGGAAACCTAATTTTTTTGTCTATTCTCCCTCCCTCTTCCTCCTAAATTTCCTCTTTCATAGCTGACAAAACCAAATTTCATATGGCACTTGCCGTAAACAACATTAAAAACTTCATCCTTGTGACTCTTGAGATGGAAAAGGGTCAATACTCCACGTGGGCGGAGCTTTTTAAGATCCATTGTCGTGTTTACGAAGTTATCGACCACATCCTCCCTCCCACGCCGATGTCCATAGACGTATCATCGACTTCAACTTCTGATGATGCACTTTGGTCTCGTTTGGACGCAGCCGTCCTCTAGTGGATATACAACACGATATCTAATGATCTGTTGCACACCATCATTGAGACTGATGCCACTGCCCGCCAAACATGAAAACATTTGGACAGTATTTTCCACAACAACAAAACTCAACGAGCGTTATACCTTGAAAATTAGTTCAAGAACGTTCATCAGGACAATTTTCCAAACGTGTCTGCCTATTGTCAAGAACTCAAGATGTTTGCCGACCAACTCTCCAACGTTGGCGCACCAGTCACTAATCAACGATTGGTCATGCAACTTATTGCAGGTTTGAACAAATTCTATGACGGCGTTGCCACCATCCTTCAGCAATGCACGTCATTACCTCCGTGTTATGAGACCCGTTCGAAGCTCATCCTTGAGGAAACCCATAAAATCAAGTGCAGCACCACTCGGGCCAGCATTGCCGACGCCACCCTCACCACCACCGTCGGGCCCTCCGCCGACGACAGAGCCTCTCAGTCTGGAAACCAGAACCGTCGGCCAGAGGACCCGCAACAGTCCGCTTCCTCTCGTAATAACCACCCGAGCAGGCAATCTGGCAAGGGCCGCGACGGAAGAAATTCCGATAACAACGAATGCGTGAAGGGGCAGTTTTCGTCGGTCGGAAACATCCAACATCAATCGTGGCAGTGGCAGCAACTTCCACAGTGGGCCGCGTGGGCCCCACCTTCATGAGCCTCCCCCTTTGCCCGTATACGAAATCCTCGTGGACTCTACCTCAGAACCGACAGGCCCAACCTGGCATACTTGGCCCACGTCCACAACATGCCTACACAATACAAGCCCCCCGCCATCGACTTATGCACCGACTGATATTGAGGTAGTTATGAGCACAATGTCACTCAACACTCCAGACGAAAATTGGTGTATGGACACAGACACCACATCTCACATGACAGCATCGCAATGTACTCTCTCATCTCATTCCAATTTGAGTAATTTAAATTAGAATATTATTATTGGTAGTGGACAAGACATTCCCATCCATGGTTATGTTCATTCCTCCCTATCCCCACCACATCCACCACTAATCTTAAAAAAATGTACTTCATGCCCCTAAACTCATTAAGAATTTAAGCTCCGTGCGACGTTTCACAACTGACAATTGGGTTTCCCTTGACTTTGATCATTTTGGTTTTACTGTAAAGGATTTTACGACATGGAGACGAACAATGAGATGTGACAGCATCATATATCTCTACCCTATTTTAAATGTCGTCAACAATCCAGCCTCAGTTCCCTCAACCTTTGTTGCTCTTTCGTCTTCCTTATGACATTCTAGATTAGGACATCCGAGAGACTCTATTTTACACTCCATTAGGAAAACCAATTTTATTAATTGCAATCGTATTTCTAGGACTCCTATATGTGAATCTTGCGTTTTTGGGAAACATGTCAAATTACCACTTTCTGCATCTACAAATTATACTTTAATGCCTTTCGATATCATACATAGTGATTTGTGGACGATTATTCCAACTTTCTATGGACTTTTCCAATTGTAATTAAACCCAGGTATGTCACATTTTTTTCTTTATTTAGTGCTTTCGTAAAAACACAATTTGAAAAGAGCATTAAATGTTTTCAATGTGACAATGGCAGAGAATTCGATAATAACCAATTCAAACAGTTTTGCTCCAAAAACGGTCTTACCTTTCATTTTTCATGCCCTCACACATCCTCCTGAAATGGTAAAGCCGAATGGAAAATCTGAACCATAAATAACCTCATTCGTGCCCTACTTGCTCACGCCTCAATTCCCCCTCAATTCTGGCATTACGCACTCTCCATGGCCACCTATCTCCTAAACATAATCCCAAATAAGTCTCTAGCTCAACGGTCGCCCACCTAAGTTCTGTTTCGTAGGAACCCCTCTTACCAACACTTGCGTATTTTTAGATGTCTTTGTTACCCTCTTCATCCGACCACTCACAAACTCCAACCTCGATCTTCCCCGTGTGTATTTCTAGGTTACCCTGCCAATCATCATTGTTACTCGTGCTATAACTTGTCGAGCTGTAAAATTATTATTTCACGTCATGTCCTATTTGATGAGTCTCAATCCCCCTTTGTCTCTCTACACTCGCCACCTCGACATTCATACGACTTCCTAGATGATGGCCTAAACCCTCTTCTAATTCACAATTTACATAGTCCGTCGTCCCAGACCCGGCACCCACCCGGTTCTGCCGAGGGTGGCCCGGAACAACTCGCCTCAGGTTGATTCCGCAGCCACCTCTCGGCAAACTAAGGTTCGGCCAGCCAGTACCGTCACCCCTGCCCTTCCTCCTCTTCCCGTCAGTCCCGTGACAAACCCCCCTCCCATCCTGCGTCCCGAGACACACTCTTGGACCATGAAAACCCATGTCATGCACATAATTCATAAACCTAAACGGTTGTTTAACCTTTCCATTTCAGTTATCCCTTCCCATGTCTCTCGTAACTCGAAGGATGCCTTGCCCGACCCTAATTGTAAAGCCATAATGATTGACGAATATAAAGCTCTTATTGATAATAAGATGTGAGACCTAGTATCCCGTCCACCCGATGCTAATATTATTCGTTCTATGTGAATTTTTAGACATAAAAGAAATATGATGGTTCTTTTGAGAGGTACAAGGTTCGTTTTGTAGGTGATGGCAGGTCTCAATAGGTAGGAGTGGACTGTGATGAAACGTTCAGCCCAGTCGTAAAGTCCGCAACCATCTGGACCGTCCTCAGCATTGCGATATCCAAGTCTTGGCCCATTCATCAGTTTGATGTTAAGAATGTCTTCTTACATGAGGATCTTCGTGAAACGGTATATATTCATCAGCCTATGAGTTTCAGGGATCCTATTCATACGGATTATGTGTGTTTATTGTGGAAACCACTTTATGGACTGAAACATGTTCCTCGAGCATGATACTAGCGGTTCGCCGATTATGTCTCCTCTATTGGTTTTTTCATACATTAGATCCGATCATTCCTGTTCATCTACAACAAGGGTACATACATGACTTACATATTATTATATATTGATGACATCATTCTCACAACATCATATGATGCTCACCGCCGGTCCATTATGTCTCTTCTTTCCTCTGAGTTTACTATGAAAGATCTGGGGCCTCCGAGTTATTTCTTGGGCATCTCTGTCACTCGATATTCTGGCAGCCTATTTCTATGTCAGAAGAAGTACACCGAAGAGATCCTTGACCGTGCATGCATGACATCTTGCAAACCATCTCACACACCTATAGACACCAATTCCAAGCTCAACGCTGATTTTGGCCCTTCATATTCAGACCCGACTCACTATCGTAGTCTGGCTGGGGCCCTACAGTACCTCACATTCACGAGACCAGACATATCCTATACCGTGCAACAAATCTGCTTGCATATGCTTAGTCCGACGGAAGCACACATGCATTCCTTCAAACGTATTTTACGATACGTCCAATGTACACTTCACTTAGGATTACATCTATACAGGTCTTCGCTCCACGTCTGGTTATTGCATTTTTCTCGGAGATAACTTATTGTCTTGGTCTTCCAAAAGACAACCTACACTATTCCGATCCAGTGCAGAAGCAGAATACAGAGGTGTTTCCAACGTCGTCTCTAAGTCTTGTTGGATCCGTAACCTTCTACTTAAGCTTCACTGCCCGATTCAAAAGGCAACACTGGTCTACTGTGATAAAATTAGTGCAATATATCTTTCCAGCAATCCCGTCCAACATCAGTGCACTAAACACATTTAGATAGACATTCATTTCATTCGCAAAAAAATGGCTCGTGGTCAAGTTCGTGTCCTTCATGTTCCTTCCAGATATCAGATTGCCGACATCTTTACCAAAGGACTTCCGCGCATACTATTTGATGATTTTCGAGCCAGTCTCACTATTCGAGAACCTCCCACTTCGACTGTGGAGGTGTAATAGAATATTTCCCAATATTCTTTCATTAATTGTATATCTCCTATTTTGAGTAGAATTATAATCTTTTTGTAATTAGGTTAATTAGTTATCTTTTTGTAATTAGGTTAATTAGTTACCTAGTTTGTATCAAAGTAAATATTTTTGTAACCTTATATATATATTGTAAATCATTCATCAATAAAATAAAATATATATTCTTTTAATGTTAATGTACGAACAAAGTTTTATACAAATTTATAAAGATATTATTAATGATATGAGGCCTTTTCCGAGAAACCTATAAATTAACCCAAAGTGATCAGTATCATAGTGCTAAGAGTGACTTAGCCCGACATACATTACCGAATATGTTTTAGCATGATATTCTTTTAAATTTGAAATTTTATACTTATACATTAGTTGCATGCATGACTAGGGGTGTTAATATTTCAGTTCGAAAAATTATTTTAGGGATTAGATTTTTACTTTCTATTCACGCTACTTCAATATTTGTAAACGTAATTCTCTTCGTAAATTTATAAGTAAAAAATCGTCAAATTAAGTAATAAATGTACTTAAATATATGGAAATAAGTTATGTTTACAAATTTATACCAAAATGCATTTGTTGTCTTCAAAAAGTCCAGTAGTAACATATATACAGTAACTTTTCCAGAAAAATCTTTCCAAGACCCCTAAAGCCAGAATACTTATACAAACAGTGGGACACATGAACACTGGGGAAAATGATTAATTTAGTTCAATTGGCATTAATGAAAAATAAACAACCTTTTCCCACTAAAACCGGAAATACATTGTCCAAAGATTAAAAAAAATAAAATAACTACACCTCAATCTTGAACTAACTAAACACACAAGCAAGTAGAATACGAATGCTAGGCTTAATCACCAATATTAACGTGTTTTACATGCACACAGAAAAAAACTAAACAGATCGTGAAGGCCAACATACAAGTCGATCCAACAGGCACTTTAGCGGAGTTTACTTCTTCAAGACACTGCAATTGATGAGAGACACCAGTTAGCTAGGATATTTACACTAGTAGAAACTATGAAAAAGGATCAACACGTTACATGTAAATAACGGGCTGACACACTTGATTGTGACAATATAAGATGAAATAATGTAACAAAAAGAAAAGGACAAGACAGGATCTGAAAACTCACTTGTACAAATATGCTGCAATTCCAAGAATGATGCACAGCAGAATGATGTCGATGCAAAAGTTGCGACTAGATCTCAGCTGGAAAACAACCAAAGTTTAACAAACAAAGCTCATGAGTTATCCTTGTGCGCAAACCACTTACTGCAGCTGAAGACAGCGGTAATTCAGTTTACCTGGTTAACTGTATGCTTAAGCCTAACATTGGTATTCTTCAAGTCCGAGGTTGCCCTGTCCACCTATTGAGAAGGCAAATCATATCAGTCTTTAGCTATGATTCTTTCCATATCAAGTATTACATAAACCAATTAAGTTACCAACCTTTGTGTCGATCTCATCCATCAGAGGAACTTGTCTATCCAACTCCTGCATGCATTGCATCACATCTTTAGTGTCTATGTCAATTGGAATGATATAAAGTAGAAACCATAAATGCAGCAAACCTCGTTCATATCGCTGGCCATGTTTTTCAAAGTTTCCAAGCCTTCTCCTATGACCTCCAAACCTTGGTCCTATATGACGTGCAAACTAAATCTTAAACATAGTCCAGGAAGCAGGAAGAAGTGTAAACATAATATTCAATTAAAGGGGGGAAAAGCCTCATTCAAAGAATTTCATGATAAACTACCCAAAAAAGCACATGCCTGTTTCATTTTCCGCATTTCATACTCTCCCCTGAATTGACTTGACTCTTCAGTTTGTTGGAAATATTCGTTGTCAAATTGTCCATCTGTAATCCAAGTACACTCTGTAAGTGATCTAATAATCAACTATAGCCTACAGGAATGATGGATTAAATGATACTTTCATGTCATGATAAATTGTGTTGTTAAAGGCTCATTTTAGGCGCACTTGAACCCTGAAGCTAGGTGAAGCTCAGGTTATAGGTGGTTCGCCTTGGTTAGCGAGCGCTTTAGCACAGGTATACGCCTTATCGACAATAGACTCTATCTTGAATAGGGTGGGACTAAACAATAAATAACTGAAAAAGAGATACGTTATTTGTTAAAGAAACGTTGCGAGTGAATATGTTACTTCTTGGGAAAAGGAATTAAGACCTTCAATATAAGAAAACTAGTCACTTAAGCTGCATTAGAAACTTAAAACTGCATCTTAGCATCTTAACAAAATATTATGTTTGATTTTGAACTTAATCTACATGTCTTTTACTACATATATTTGTATTTTTTTCAAATATTTTTTCCTTGCATTACATAAATACTTCTTTTTTTTTTCTTCATTGCGTCTTTCTTTCCTGAAGTTCGTGCTTTAATTGCGCCACGCTTAGAGCCCCAGCAGACCTTGGGCACTTTTCGCCCTTGACAACACTAAATACAATGCAGAGAGCAACTTACACAGGAAGATCAGTCAAATGGCAGAAATTATCAATCACCTGAATCAAATTTAATTTCTGTGCGAGAACCTGAAGCTCTCCATCCTCCAGATTGTTTGGGTGGAGCTGCAGAGCCATCTGGTATGGCATTTATTCTATCTGGCAGTGCAAGAACCAAATCATTACGGGCAGCAAGTTCTTCACCTGAAAGACCTTTGACCTGAAATTGAGGGTTTTTAGTACCAAGGCAACTATTTAGTCCCATAGGTTACCATATATACTCAGATTCACTCTTTTGGTAGGGAGGTCCAAAGGAGAGCACAGGAAAAGTTGTGAACACTGCAAGAGATATTAGTTATCAACTAACTGAAAAGAAGATTAACAGAGTTCGAAGTGTCAACAACCAAAGAATTCTAAGCTCCATTACTGTCTCTTTGCAAAATGAAGCAAGCTGCTAACACCAGTTTTGCAGATTAAGGTTAATAACTCAGACACGCCAGTCAAGAGACTGAGGCAGGTAGCCACTTGTAATGATACAATACAAAGTACACAGGCTCATAAAGACAAATGCTCTAGCATTAACAAGTAGAGGTAGAATAACACAAGTGTGCACCCCTCGGTCCTTATTTACTCTACAAAGTAAATGTGTTGCAATGAATAGGTTAAGTAACACGTACGAGGCTAGATCACCAGAGCATCCAGATCCACTAACCAAAAGACCAAATTAAAATAACCAAAGCGAACCCAAATTGAGGAATTGAACAACTCTGCAAGTTAATAGAGGAAACTGACTGAATGAACAACCTTATTTTCTAGGCTTAACAAAGTATTTTAACAAAATCCGAAATGAGGAAGCAGTACATGATTGTCATCAACAAGTGACATGGTTTCCAGAATTTGAGGTGTTAGATGAGCCTTCAATTTTTCTTATCTACTGGACAGCCAAATTTAGATTTAGCGATGTTTAACATGGAATAAAGTAACACTTTAAGTCTATCACTCCAAAATTAAAGCAAAGAATGCAACTTTGGAAGGTAGTCATGTACTCACTCACACAACACCATTAATCTTTAGGAGCATCAGGCTGATAGAAAGGCAAATTGCATATTCTTGAGTTCATCTGGGTTTTCCATTTCAACTACGGGGATCCAAAGAATTTATTGGACATTCTGTTGCTAAGTAGGATGAGAGAACTAAAATCCTATAACTTATCGAGCTTTTGTTCCAAAAAATAGAAACACCTAATAATTTGTATTAAACCTGGTGCTCATATTGCCGATCAAACTCCCTGTTGCTATTCATAGTGTTCTACACTACTCTTGAACCATTAAAAGGGGGAATACGGATATTGAAGATAATGTGCTATAGTTACACGACTTTCTGCGTAATAAACAACCCCCTCCCCAGCAATGCCCCTTTTTTCTATAAGTATGTAAGATGATCAGTGCACATCCTATCCGCAAAGCAAATGACCTAACAATACACACTATATAACTGTCAATCAATCAACTACAAGAAATTGGTTGTGATCTGCTTTATGAATCCTATATATCCATTCCATTTTATTCAGACGCGTCTATGTAAACACGGTCTAACCAACTCAACATCCCGATAATTCATCATAGCTAAATTACTTTTACTCTTATCATCAGCCTATGCAACCCTCCTCTTTCCTCCGTACTTATGACCACCTATGGTTTGCAAAACTAACCTATCACTACTTACAGATTCAAAAGTTACCAATTCACACACGCTTCTGCTCCCCCTCCCTCCCAACTCTCTTCTTTATCTTAGTTTTCATCAAATCCAGAGCCAATCAACTAAATTAACAACATAATCCCACAAAATGGGGTCTGGGGAGGGTAGAGTGTACGCAGTCCTTACCCCTACTTTGGGAGGTAGAGAGGTTGTTTCTGGTAGATCAAATCAACCACATTAACATAACCACTAAAGACGAACAGAACAGTTGAAAAAGAAACACAACAAAATCCAAGTAAAATATAAACATGATTACATAACCAAATCAGCTCAAAAAAGTCAAAGTCAAAGTCAAACTAAACCATACCTTCCTTACAGCCAACCTCTGCAATTTCGGAACCTCCTCGAGTAACTTGGCTTTAGTTCTCCGAATCTCCGCATTGATCGCCACAACAGAAGCCCTATTTTTTTCAGTAGAAGCTGTTTCCGCTTTCTGTAACCGCAAAATAGATCTTCAAATTCTCAATTAACCCTAAAACACACGCAAAGTCTTAAAAAGTGAAATTATTTTAACCTGAAGAGCAGATTCGATGTCGGATTCAACGGAAGAATATAGACGAGCGAAGGCGTCGTTGTCGCCGGCAAGGTTGGAATCCTTTTGCTTGTCGATGTCGTACTTGTCGTATTTCTTACAGATTGAGTCAACACGTGTCAGAATATCTATTACACTCATTTTGCTGCTTCTTCTTCGATTAGAATTGTGTAGATCAGCAAGTAACACTCTTCACAATACAGACTGGAGGTTTCTTCTTCTTTTTTTTTAAGAAAAAGAAAATTATAAGCATAGGGGTTTGTTTCGGGTTTAATTTTTTATGTTTAAAAGGAAGCAAATAGTATTCAAAATTATTTTCTCTAGAGACATTTATTATGAAAAAGGTGAATTTTAAATACAATACTAATTAATCTGAATACTTTATCAATAGAATATTTGTGATGGCCGATAGCGGTGAGTGCGCGTGTTAATCCACGACGGGATTAGTGGTGTTAATTAATGGTGTTGTGCGTAAGTAATAGCTAGTGATGATGATAGTTGATAGTATTGTTAACTGTAGCAATTGATGGTGGGAGTTGATGAAGGCAACTGTTAATTTTAGTGAATGATGGTCGCGATTAATTACAACGGTTGGATACATATGACGTTAGTTTTTGTGGTGAATGGTGGTGGTTGGGTAATGATAATTAGTACTAGTACTAATAATTATAAATAATGGCTAGTTATAGTGACAATTAACTATGGTAAATGATGATGGTGATAATTTAATTGAAACTGATGATAGCGAGTAGTATGGTAGGCGGCGATACCAATAACAAATAACCTTGGAAGTAGATGAAATAATTGTAAATGTTGTCTTTGCAAAATAAATTCTTCAATGAGGACTCAGAAGAAAAACATAACATTTTGTTTTGTTTAACAAAGAACAAAACATTAGGCTGAAACACAGTAAAATTGACAAAAATGTATGGGTTATAACCCTCTATGGTACAGTGTAATATAAAAATTCCAAAAAACATGAAAAAATACATTACCCCATTTGTTTGGATGGTTGTTTTCCATGGTTCATTAATGTACAATATGATATGATATAATATGGTATTATATTATATTATACTGTATTAATGAACATAATATTTGAATAGACTGTATTGTTTATTGTGGTTTAATAATATTTTTATTATTTGATATGATTATATGTTACTGTATAATAATACGTAAGTTTATTAAATATCCTTAATCATTAATCCTTAATTACAAATTAATTTTTATGTATTAATAAAATTAAGGTAAAAGATAAAATGATAACTTTAAAAAATAATTAGATGGTGGGGTGGGTGGTGAGCGGTAGTGTGAGGATGAGTGGCGGGAGGGTGGATTTAGGTGTGATAGATGTGGGTGAGTTGGGGTATAATGAGAAAATAAAATACATAATCACACAAAAACTATTAAATCTATAATTATAAAAATTAAACTTTTTTATAATTATTTAATCAGAAAATTATAATATATTTACAATAACATACAACATAATTTTATGAACAACTAAATCTATAATTATAAAAATTGAATTTTTTCATAATTATTTAATCAAAAAATTATACATTTATAATAACATACAACATAATTTTATGAAGAACGAAAAGTTTTGTAGAAAAAAATAACCACGCAAACCACGATCCAAACAGGGGTAAACAAGTGAACCGATAGCGACACCGTAGAGAGGAACAAAACAAATCTTTCTGCCGTCGGCCATCGAAATGGATATGCAAAACATATTGATTTGATATGATGACAGTAAGAGCAAAACCTACAGGAGTAGCTACTATCGCAAAGAACAATAACAGCCACCACCGAGATGATAATAAAGGAGAACCAAATGTCGGGTTAGAGTTCGATTCAGCCGAAGATGCACAAGAGCTTTACAATCTCTACGCAACAAAAATCGGATTCAAAATCCGAATTGGTCAGCTCTACCGGTCCCGAATTGATGGTTCCGTTGTTTCCCGGAGATATGTTTGCTCGAAAGAAGGGTTTCAAACTACTTCGAGAACGGGTTGTCCAGCGTTTATAAGAGTTCAACGTATCGATTCTGGTAAATGGGTACTCGCTAATATAAACAAGGAGCATAATCATGAACTCGAACACCAATCAGGTGAGATTGAGATTTGTACTTCAACAATACAAAGAAAAAATGTTAATGTTCCAACCCCAATATCGAAATCTTTTATTGTATCGACTAGGAAAGGACTTAGGTCAATTGATGAAGATGGCCCATCTGGGGTACTTGATTTTAAGCGACTTAAAAAGGAAATAAATGATGGAGAAAATAGAGCTAGAGGTGAAGAACCGTATAAGGGGTTGGAATTTGTTACTGCTGGTGAAGCTTATGAGTTTTATCATACTTATGCTGCGAATACCGGGTTTAAAGTTCGGATTGGGCAGTTATTTAGGTCTAAGAATGATGGGTCGATTACCTCGCGAAGATTTGTTTGCTCGAAAGAAGGGCATCAGCACCCGTCGAGAGTAGGTTGCGGAGCATTCATGAGGATACAAAGACGAGAGGCGGGAAGGTGGTTGGTTGATCGTTTTCAAAACGATCATAACCATGAACTTGGACCTCCTAGTGATGCTTCAAAAGGATTTAAAGAAGAAGCAAGTAGTGCGTTGGAGAATATGGATTTAGTTGAATCGAATGGGGGGCTTAGTCTTGTTACAAGAAGTAGAGAGAGTAAAATTGGAAGTGATTGGTATAATGAGCTTTTTGATTATTTTCAAGCTCGGCAAGCGGAAGATATGGGATTTTTCTATGCGGTGGAAATGCATAACGGTAGAGCCATGAGTGTATTCTGGGCTGATGCTCGGTCTAGATTTGCATGCACTCAGTTTGGGGATGCAATTGTTTTTGACACAACCTATAGAAGGGGTAGTTACTCATTGCCACTCGCTTCATTCATTGGGGTTAATCACCACAGGCAACCGGTACTTCTTGGCTGTGCCTTAATTGCTGAAGAATCTGAAGAGTCGTTTACTTGGGTGTTTCAAGCATGGCTTCGGGCAATGTCAGGGCATCGATCTGTCTCTATAGTCGCTGATCAAGACAGGGCTATTCAGTATTCAATTGCTCAAGTTTTCCCGGGAACACATCATCGTTTTTCTACATGGCAAGTTGTGGCTAAGGAGCAGGAAAACATTAGTGAATTACTCTCGATGAATCCTGAATTTAAGTATGAGTACGAAACTTGCATTTCCCAGAGCCAGACAGCTAATGAGTTTGAAGCAGCATGGAATGTGCTTATCAACAAATATAATTTAAGAGAGAACACATGGTTAAAAGAGATGTATAGGATGCGTAAGAGTTGGGTGCCATTATACATTAGGGGCACATTCTTTGCTGGCATTCCAATGGACGGAAACCTTAAATCATATTTTGGCACCATACTGACATCTCAAACACCACTTTGTGAATTTCTTATACGGTATGAAAAAGCCCTTGAGCAACGCCGTGAAGAGGAAAGAAAAGAGGATTTTAACTCATTCAATTTGCAAGCAGTTCTGCACACCAAGGACCCTATAGAAGAACAGTGTAGAAGGCTTTACACTATTACTAAGTTCAAAGTGTTTCAGAAAGAGCTTTTGGAGTGCTATAGCTATGTTGGAATTAAGATAAATGTTGAAGGTGCCATTAGTAGGTATCTGGTGCAGAAGTGTGGGAATGGAGATGAGAGGAACACAGTTGCCTTTAATGCCTCAAATCTTAATATCAGTTGCAGTTGTAAAATGTTTGAGTTTGAAGGTGTGCTCTGTAGACATGCATTGAAAGTTTTTCAGATAATGAACATAAGGGAGCTTCCATCTCGCTATATCCTACATCGTTGGACAAAGGATGCAAAATACGGTATACTACGGGATGTTGATTCAGCGGGTGCTTCTCAAGATTATAAGGCATTGATGTTGTGGAGCTTAAGAGAAGAAGCAAAGAATTACATTGAGGCAGGAACAGCGTCTTTAGAAAGATATAAACTTGCATTTGAGATCATGCAGGAGGGTAGAAGAAATATTTGTTGGCAAAACTAGAGAAATACGGGGTTTAACAAACATAGATAAGAGGTATTTTCCTCTTCTTCTGCCTTTTATTTCACCGCTATGAGTTGAACTGTATCTCCAGCGGGCTTTCATAATTTGTACCGAATGTGGCTAATGTTTGGTGCTTTTCAGAAATAGAAAAAAAAAACCTTATATATTTCATTGCTGTCTCCTCACAAAGTTACTTAGTACTCCTTCTGTGTCAATTTATGTGGCACCATTTCCTTTTTAGTCTCTCCCAAAAAGAATGTCACATATTTAGATTTAGAAACAATTTCACTTTATGAGATGGTTTGCTGCCACACAAATTTCTAAGGCTTATTTTGAACCATACATTTGAAAAGTCTTCCTTTCTTTCTTAAACTCCGTGCCTAGTCAAATGGTGCCACATAAATTGGGACGGAGGGAGTAACTATTATATTGCATTGTGATTGATTATTCATCTGAATCGCATATCATAACCACAGTGCATTTTATTTCCTGGCAAAATTTGTGACGCTTGATTGATTATCGTATTAGTATTTATCTTCTATCAATTTATGTTTTTGTTTGGTTAAGTTGCTTTCCTATAACAATTATTCATTTTAGCTTTTGTTTTTTTCCTGGTCGATCGATGCTTGCATCAAAATTCTTATTTCTAACTTAATTTTTTGGCATGATCGTTACTGAGTACGAGTTAGCCTCAATATTATGTGATAGTTTTCCAAATAATGTATGTATGGAAGCTGATGTGGATGCTCTTATTGAATGTACCAACTAACTACCATTTTTCTGTTTGATATATTGGAACTGCCCTCATATTTTACGTTGTCTGGGACATTTCGTTGCAGTATTTTTCTTTTGACTTATCTTTTTTCCGTTTAATGTCAATTGTTGGGTTTGGGTTCAATGACATTTCAGAACATGATGTACAGATGTAGTGAGCATCCAAGAAAATGAATTTGACCTGACGTATTTAAATCCATTATTCAATTTTCTTACTGAAGGGAGTGAATTTCTATTTGAATCACTAATTCGTTATGTTACTTGTTTGAAGAGACATTGATTATAATCATAAAGTAAGAAAAGGAGGATTTTGTTTGTATACAATCGTGCTGCATATATAGTGGCTGAGTCAAAAGAATTATTGCGAGGTCTGTTTCTTGGCTTTAACTTAGTCTACCAGAAATCTTAAAATATTAACCTCTCCTGGAGTATGTTGCTGCAGTTTGAGTACTACATTTTAGTTTTTTAACTCTTCTTGACTCGCCTAGATCATGGAGCACTTACTTTCTATGTTACTATTTCCCAATTAAACTGCCCGATCCCCTTATATGAAAAGATTGGATGCTGGAGGGGGCTCTATTTGAATCATATACTCTAGATTATTTTAGTCCTTTAGTAATATCTGAACAAGGAAGTTCTTCTTCACCATGTCACATTGAACTTGGTTCCTAGCTCAAACACTTTTGGTCATGTTGAAAACTTTGTGATATTCTTGCAGAACATTCAAGCCAGTAACAAAATCTGATGATCAACTCTGTGTGATGTTGTGGCAGTCTGTTGTACCAACAATTTTGGTAAATTCCAGAGCTTTGATGACTTGCTGCATATTTTGGACCAGACCAGAGTATTTTGTCAATGATAATTCAAGGATTGTATGGTGCTACCAAAAAACTGATCCTCCCTCAAGCAAACAAATCATCATATGGCTAATTTTCTAGCTAAATCACAAACTGCAGCTGTGAATAAAAAATGATACTCTCCAGGGCTTCTTAGTAAAACTGGACAATTTTGGTAATGAAAGAAGCTTTTGAAGCTTGAGCAAAATGGAGAGTTGGAAAATCCATCAGCAATTTGCGGAAAATGGCTTCTGCAGTGATCATTTGGTGCATTTGGAAAGAAAGAGACTGATTCTGTTTTGATGGAATTACAACTCCAGTTCATTTGTTGAAGGCTAGAATTTTGATGGATCTTTTTGCTTGGAGCAGACTATGTACTGTAAATATTATCGACTCTCTTTTGGATTTTGTGTGCTCCTTAATTTTTTTCTAGGAGTCATCTGAAATTGTACAGGAGCTGTCGTTTTTTTAAGTCTTTTCGCATCCTCTGGATTCTGCATAAATGAAATTTACTCTTTCCTTTTATTAAAAAAAACTGGACAATTGTGGTACTATTCTTTGATCAACTGCATCATGACTTTAAGCACGTCAGAGATCAGCTTCTGGTTGGCAAGAGCATGATGAAGCGACCACTCAGTTTTCTATTGTGGTAGCTCATCTGGTGATATATTTTGATGACAGTCATTACATGTAATTACTATGAGAAAATCACACAATTGAAGAAACATTAGCTCGGATTGCAACTTTACTACTATGTAACTGTAAACACCAGATTTGCAGGGGCTGAGCAGATATTATAATTTCGTAAACAATGTTCCATCTCTTTGCTCATTAACAGCTGGGTTGCCTTGTCCTGATTGATTTGTATGCTGGAAATTCATTTACTGAGCATCTTTGAGTTAGTGGGCTTGTTCTCCTTTAATGGCTTAGGTCGAAATCTTACTGTATGGGTGGGCTAGGAATGTTATGTACAGCACAAAGCTGGTCGTCCACTTTATGGTACTGTATTTTACTGGTGCTTATAAGATGTAGCACACTGATGCTGGCATATCACTAAGTTAAATGCAGCTTTTTAGAGCATTTGATCATATGCTGCTGCCTGGTCTAGTTCGGTGTTGGAGGGCGTTAGCCAATAGCTGCAATGGTGACTGGTGAGATGAATATATGTATTAGATTTTAGCTTGTATCTTCGGCTGTGAGCTCCCATTTATGTGAAAAAGGCTCTAACCAATTACATCTGTAGCTCGAGGGATTGATTCGTTGTTCTTGGTTTTCATTGACAGCCATCTTTACTCATTTTGTGCAGTGTATATTAATTCAACCGTCTGAAGTGCTGCTCTTGTATTTTGCAGTGCAAGTAAACACAATGACAATGGCTTTTACAGCCATTTTACAGTATTTGCTTCTGCTCTCTTTGTTGCTAATGGGCAGTACTTTGTGTTAGGGGTTACTATATAAATATCATTGTGCTTTCCCTCGTGAATACAAAACTTCTACTGTTCCTTTCAGGGTGTTACTTTTTCAGATCGGTCTTCTTTGTATGGATGCAGAAGTCTGATTAATCAGCATTGGGACATGAGACTTGACATAGACAACATGGGCTACGAGGTAGCTAAAACTCCACTTATTGCTTCTTCAAGCTTACTGTTCTTTAGAACAGGAATTCTTGCTCTGGGATAAGGAATTGGCCATGTCAATACTGGTTTATAGGAGGAGCTAATTCTAACGTGTATGACTGAGTCAATATATTGTTCCTCAGGGCTCAGACAAAAACTCAAGAGCAAGGAAATTGTGTTGTCTGGTTAGAACTAGGGGTGTCCAACGGGGCGGGTTCCGGCGGGATAGGGGAGGGTCGGGATTAGCGGGGGAAGAGGTCCTGTCCCGTCCCACATCCCGCCGGAAGAGGGGGCCGGAATTTGGGGGGACGGGTCGGGTCGGGATTTGGAGTTTTTTTTTGCCACTTAATTTTTAAAAAATAATATATATAAACACTTCAACAATTGAATAAAATAGTGTAATAAAAATATCCCAAGACTGTTTTTGTGCCTCTTATATTATTTAATAGAAATATGATTTTTTTGTAATACAGTTTTAAAATTACAATTTTGTGGTGTTGTTCAAAATTTGTAAATCACATTGTAAAATTACAATTAAAAAAATTACATAATTAACCATATTTTTTCTAATTTTCTCACAATGTCTTGAGGATCTTCGGTTAGAATTGGAATTTGTTGGTCAAATTGTTTGACGTCGCCTCATGTTCCATTGGACAATATTTCATTGTAGATGTAGTCTTCTGCTTTGTTGATCTTCGGTTGACCGCACATTCTACGCTCCGCTCGAATCCAATGAATAGAACTGCAATCTCCAATGTGTCTCCCGCCAATGAATGTTTGTGCTCTCATATTTGAAATTTTTAGCAGAAAAAACAATTTCAGATCAACACATCTCGGGCCACCTTTGCTAGTGTCGGAAATGTATTCTCATTCTGCCTCCAGTATTTCAGCAAGTTTTCATGTCTTTCATCATTTACAATTAATTCGTACGGCACGGCAAAGTTCTGATCCACTCTGTCGCACTAGAAAATTCTTGTGGTATTTCTAATTTACAAAGCAAAAATTGACTATTTGTTCTTATCCAATTATGAAACACATTGATATGTTAGCTACTTAATTCAGAATGTAATTTGAACTAGCTTTACTCGTTTGATTCACTTAAGTCTATACATAATGCTGCTACAGTAATTTGTTGCTAAGAGCTGTCTAATTTAGGACCATATGAATAAGCATTTCATGAAATATTGTTAGTAACTTCGTCTCCCTGTCATTACTCAATGATCGGAAATAACACCAATCCTATTGACATAGGAAATGCACAAGCACTCAAGACAATAAATACTTACTGATGAAGGAATGATGAGGCTGTAATAAGAATTGCAATGGCTTTTAAGATCTGTAGTCTACTTTGACTCTAGACTTGGTTACAAATAACTTACAAATAGAATGATTTTAGAGCTCGTTTAGCGTAGCTGAATTTAAGTAGATTTTAACACTAGATGCACGTTGAAAATCACTTTTTAAGTGTTGAAGCTCTCTTTTTGAATGAACATTTACGTGTTTGTATAGAATCTTTAGAAGTTGAAATATACCGTTGATGTGTTGAACTCTAGAAGTTGATTATATATTCTACCATGATGTAGTTAGAAATGAGAGTCCAAGACTCGTAGCGGAGCCAAAAATTCTAACAAGAGGATTCACAAGCATTGCAAGAGCTATTTTTGAATCACCATTATCACTACATACTTGCTTTATTCCTTTTTCATAGTATAATTTTTTAAAGAAGCGGATTCAATTGAACACTCTTATGACCATGTAGCTCTGGATCGATTAGCTAAGTACATCAGCAGGTGCTTTGACTGCTCGTGCTAATCCATAATTAGATATATACAAAAACTGAAACAGAACAGAACAAGGTCATTTTTATGCTCAACTTTGGAGAAACTTGTCATTTGGCATTGTGCAAAGATGTGGAAAAAGCATCACAATTACTCATGACCACATTTGCCACTGTCAAATGAACCCCACAGATTTTTGGATCATATTGAGGACTTGCCTTTTCTTTCACTACCACAAACCATATATATCATTTTCAAATAGTATATTAATAAATAGTAAAATCTTTAATTCCAATAAAAATACCCTCTGCCCCCTTCAATATTTTACCCCTTGTACATTAATTCCTCAGAGTCATTCTTGATTTGAAAACCATGGCAGAAAAATATAGTATAGGTTTGTTAGGTGTCATGGATCGTTTGTGGTTTCACCAAATTATTCTATTTTCTGAAACCCCATCAGTTTCATTTCCTAAAAATCTTGAAAAACCCCTGCCTATTCAAGACTCTCTGACATGTTCTCTTAAATACCAATGTCAAGAATTATCATCAGTTGAATCACAAAGCACTCTTCTACAGGTAACAAATTTTCTCTTAGCTCACCTCCCCTCCCCTCCCAAAACCCCAATTCCCCCCCCCCCCCCAAACCCCATAAAAGAGAAAAATGGAAAATGGTTCTAGAGATGTGATAAAAAAGATTTACTTTTTTGTTCAGTAGTTTAACTAGTTATAACAGGTGAAAGACTACCGGACTAAATCTCTCACCACAATCTATACCAACCTGCTGAGTCTTACTATTACCCACAAGTCGCGCCTTATGTCGAGCAAATGAACCATCTAAATTCTCCTTATGAGCAAAAATCCACATAGACCGAATAATATTAATACCATATGGACGGGGTACCAATACTCACGTCTTATTATCAATAAGAACATTAAATTCATCGGTCATAACAATTTTCCAATTCGGGTCATTTAACGCATACACATGATTTTGGGGTAAGGGTGATTTAAGAACATTAGAATGCAAATTAAAATGTTTTTTTGGTTTAAAAACACCTCGTTGACTACGAGTGACCGGTCTATGACTTAAGGGAGAATTGGACGGATTTTGGGAATTTTCTAGGTTCGAGACGGCCTGGCCAGCAGGCAGTGGGCCTGCTGGCCCAATATGGGAAGCAGGAACAGTGGCGGATGCAGAGGCTGAACAGTTCGATGTTAAATTTGGGTAGCCCAATTCTAGCCCGACCCAGCTGACAAAGCGGGCGAGAGAGGGTTGTGACGGACCAGTGGGACCAGTGGGCCCGCTGGAGAATTTTGGGTGCGAGAGATGTCCGAAAAATGCTGAATAATATACGGGGAAATTTGTTCATCCAAAAAATTATACGAACTAGGCACGGGAGTATGATTTTTAGCAAATGGAAATTGGGATTCATCAAAAATGACATGGCGATTAATGATGATTTTATTAGAGGATAAATCAAAGCATTTGTAGCCACGATGATTAGATGAAAAATTCAAAAACACACACGGAGTCGACCGTGCCTGAAGTTCGTTAATTGTGGTGGACGGGAATAACGAATAACATAAACACCCAAAAACCCGAAGATGTGAATATGAAGGAATTTTATTATATAAAATTTGAAGGGGAGAAGAATATGTCAAACCTTTGGAAGGAGTTATGTTAAGTAGATATGTAGCCATTTGAAGAGCATGATGCCAAAAATATGGGGGTACGGAAGCATGAATTAATAGAGTGCGGATAATGTTATTTATGGAACGAATTTTACGTTCGTCTTTCCCATTTTGTGAAGATGTATGAGGACAAGAGAAACGAAAATTTATCTCATTATTAGCACAGAATTCCCGAAACACCCCATTGTCATATTCTTTGCCATTCTCACACTGAATATTTTTTATTTCACGGTCGAATTGGGTTTTGATGAAGGCTCTAAATTTTAGGAAGATGGAAAAATTTTGAGATTTCTTCGCTATTGGAAACGTCCATAGAAATTTAGAATAATCAAGAGAACATAATACCGATGACCCACAGAACTAAGAGCAGGAGACGTCCATAAGTCGCTATGAATAATATCAAATGGCATTAAAGTATGAGATTTTGAGTCTACAACGGCAACTTAACAATTTGTCAGTAGTGAATTTACAGACAGAGAGCGTAAGTTTTTAATCAATTTGGGGGCGTGTAAGGTGTTTTTCAAGATAAGAGGAGGATGAGGGAAAGATAAGGCTTTATGACTATAACCACGAATTGAAATAGAATTACCATTACCAACAATTATATCGCGGGGGTTGCTCAAATTGGAATAAGACGAGAGCGTACCTGAATCGGATGTCATGTGGGTAGTGGCCCCTGTGTCCATATACCAATTTGGGTCAGGTGGATTTAAACCAAGCGTGTGCATTGCGTCTTCGATGTCGGTATGCGTTGGTGCTGCTGTGTGATGGGCTTGCGGGGGCCGAGGCCCAAGCACCTGGTTATGTTGGACTAGGCGAATTGGGCTGGGCTGGCTGTTGGTGGCCCGCTTGTCGGTTGGTGAAACTACCGGGAGGTAAATTGGGCTGGCCCAGCCCGATGTTGTTGTGGGGCCTTGCCCTGCACATAAAGGCCATTTGTGGGCCCAGTACTCGCTGCTGCTGACCACAGCGAGGACCACCACCACCACCATTCTGCCGGTAGCCGCCGCGGTTTTCGCCATTATTTTTCTTATTTCTACCCTTTTTGCCTCCACCGTTGTTGCGGTTTTGGCCAGAGTTGTTGGAACCGGTAGGATACACCGTGCACTCGGTCATCATGACTACGAGACTAGTACCGGTAGCCACTCGTTTGGCCATGCCTGCTTCTTCTAGTGTAAGCATAGAACGAGCCTGATAAAATTGCGGAAGCAGATTGCTTTGTCGAAGAAGCGCTCCCACACCACTATAGGCCTCGAAGAGGCCGGAAACCATTTGGAGGAGCAAATGATCGTTTGAAATCGGCGCGCCACGTTGCAAAGTTGGTCCGCCAATTCCTTTAATATTTTGCAATAAGCCGAAACATTAGGGAAATCTTCCATGTTGACGTGGGAGAAATCCTGCTCAAGGGTAACGCCTCTAGAATTTTAATTATCTTGGAATATATCACACAATCTATCCCAAGTCGCTTGTGTCGTAGCGTCAGGCTCAATAATCGTTTGCAAAAGGTCGGTAGATATGGTGGAATATATCCACTGAAGGACGGTAGCATCAATAGTCGTCCACAACTTAGGATGATCCTAGCGTTTTGGCACCTCCGTATCCTCAGGAGCCGCGGGGATTATGTGATGGATGACTTGATGCGATCGTGCTTGAATTTTGAACAGTTCGGCCCACGTCGCATATTGGACGTTTTCTATTTCAAGAACTAGAGGGATGCTATTCTTAATGTTAGAAACTGTTAGGGCAGGATGAAACATGTTCCGGGATGTAGACATATTGATAGAACAGTATGTGATTGAGGGATTAGGGAGAATTTTTTTTGGAAGAAGGGGGTTCTCGTCAGCACGAAACCCGAGAGCAAGGTCTCGGATTTTGGCTAGGGAATTCGACGGAAAAAGTGGAGAGTTTTGGGAGAGAAAATAAACCTAGACTCTTGATACCATGAAAGAAATAATCCCTTTATTGAAATGCTATATATACAAGTTACATATTTCCATAATAGGAGAATCATATTCCTATTCTATTCCTTAATCCTTATTCTATACTAACTATACATTTATGGTAATACAATAATTATGGTAATACAATACTAATTATATTACAACATTACCTAAACTAGGATACTAAATATTTACCATAAATTACATAGAATAATCAACCAAATCCGAGAGCCATTGCCGAGATCAATATACACATGTATATTGTGTATATTTAACAACATGTATTTTTAGTGCACCTGAACTATCCATAGTCGTGTATTTATGAGTTTTGCACTCAATAGTCAATTAATTCATTTTTCCGCTTTCTATCGCACATCTCAACTATTTGTTTACACATTTTGTATAGTCTAACTAATGGAAAGTGACTATGAATTAGTTCCAAGAAAGCGGTCGTTCACATCAGGGAAAAGGGTCAAATTTGTCCCTCTACTATGCAAAAATGATCAATTTTACCCTCTTATACTATCAGTACAAAAATACCCTTATCATTAGCTATATGGTTCAAATATACCCCTATTACGTTAAGACTGTCCAAGCCTCCAAGGTGAACACTCCATGTGGCACTGATACTTTGATGAGGCGGACATCATTGTGGCATTGCCACCTTAGCATCCCAACCCTTTTTGCATAGTTGAGGGGCAAGATGCTGATTTTCTTTTGATACTGTTAGTGTACGAAACTTAAATTCTTGTTGAATTAAGGTTGTATTGACTTGTCTGTCATTCAAGGATGTTTGTGAAAAAGAAGCAGCAAATGTGAAGGGAAATAGTACACCGCCAAATGAAAGACCAACAAGACTCAATCTTGTAACACCAAGAAACAGGTCACATTCATCATCACCAGCCACTGATAAAAGATATTCAAGAACTGACAGATACTTGAAGGATTCAGGAAGTAGAGTACTGGAGAAAACTATGAGGCTAGGCGAACTCGAGCTTGAAGAGGTAAAAGGTTTCATGGATTTAGGCTTCATATTCCGCAAAGAACATTTAAGCAAGAGAATGATAAGTGTAGTTCCTGGTTTACAAAGACTTGAAGTAGTACTATCTGAAGGCAAAGAAAAAATTTGTGAAGATTCAGAAGCAATTAGTATTAATGGTATTGTAGCAGAAGAAAAAGACGAGCAAAGGGATATTGCGCGTCCATATTTGTCCGAGGCATGGCTTATTAAAAGGCCTGATTCGCCATTGTTAAATTTGAAAATACCAAGAATTTCTGCAGCTTCTGATATGAAGAAGCATTTGAGATATTGGGCTAAAACAGTTGCCACTGTGGTTCTTCAAGAATCATAATTTTGTGTATAGATGTTTAATTATGATGTAGCCAATGTAGCTAAATAAATTGCATTGTGCATTGCATATATGTAGTCTTTAGCAAATTTTATTCACTTATATGTTATAGACTTATAGTAATTGTTCTGTGGGATTTGGATGGGTGAGGGGACCCCCTTTTTTTGTAGTATAGATTCTGCCGACAATTTGTAACTGTATAAATTTGTGTTGGTCAGGTTCTAAGTAAAATAAATAATATTATTCCATGTAATTTCTGATTTTCTGCACATTGCTGGTTTTAAAGCTTATCTTTCATTCTTTTAACTGGCTGATTATTGATTTTTTTGGTTAGGAAAATTGAACTAGAACAAGCCAGCAAAAGAGTATTGCATTCACCATCTGTATATGTGATGATTGGGATCTCTTCATCGTTAACTAGAAGTATTAAGTTTGAACTTTTTGAATAGAGCACATTTCAATAGGGAGCTCTTTGCTTCCTTAGTTGATTTATGTGACGCAAATTCAAATTAATTAGTCAAGTCAATGGGTTTCGAATATCAAATGGTCAAATTAAAAAAAACAAGTACTGCATGACTTGCATCACAAGTATTCTTTTTTATTTCTAAGTGACTAAATTTTAAATACTTTATAAGTTTTAACTTATTTAAATAGTGACGCTAAAATATGGCTCATTGATGCAAGTATTCCTTTTAGGCCACCATTTAAAAAAGTTTATCAAATATAACCCTTGGGAAATTAACTGTCTGGACACGTTAGACTCATGTCTAGTGTTTGCTTATATAATGTTCAATTTTACAGATAAAATATTAGATAATGATCTAATATTTATAATAACTTACGAAATTTTAGACTGTGATCTAATGGTTTCTCATAAAATTTTCAATTTACTCAAAATACATTCTTAGACCGTGATATGAAAGGTTCATAAATTGCAAGAAGAAAAATCATTTACTAAATAGTTGTACTCAAAAAGGGACAACCGCTAAAAGTTTCACCTAAAAACAACTATTTGTGCACTTCGTCCCGAATGTGTAAACAAATTAACAGTAGATGAATTAAGATTAGTTTCGAAGTTCAAAACCCATATTTAACGGAATGTGTAAACAAATTAACAGTAGATGAGTTAAGATTAGTTTCGAAGTTCAAAACCCATATTTAAGGTTATTAGATACAATTTACTGAGTAAGAATTCACTAGTACTAACTATAATAGATGGATCTGAATGTGTTGAATTGGGTCTATATGGTAAAAGAATGAGCAAACAAATTTAGCCAATGACCTATTTATCTACTATCATCTTTCACAAACCTGTTTTTCTTTTAATTTGCACTTCAACGAAAACAGTGACATATTCTATTGTCAAAATCTTTGTCAAATATTTTAGGACCTTGAATTAAATAATTCATCTTTATATTTTTGTCACTAAATTTTTTTATCACAAGATCTAAAGTACTATATTGCAATACATGACTAACATTTTGTTAATTTGAAATAATTTTGTCAATACAAATAAGTATAATGAAAAGATGTTCATTGTGAAGCTAAACTATATATCCTATAAGAATATCACAAGTAAAAAATTATAATATTAAAAAAGAAGACACCACAAAAATAGGTCATGTATTTGTAACAAAAAAATCTTCTTTTATCTAGTATGGCAGTTGCATTTATTATAAGAATGAGAAAACAAGAAAGGTGTACTTCAATGAACAAGTTGTTTGCACAATTTTTTGTATTCGAGAAAACAATATATATTCTTACTATTAATAAGGTAGAGATTGAGTTGCCTCCTGATAAATGTATCAGGTTGTTATATTACTGTAGTTGCATGAAAATAAAATGATTATATTGGCTAATAAAAGGAACTACTGTTGCTCCTTTTTATAACTATATTTACTGCTTGACGAATTTGCTCTCCATCGCTCACGTCAACTTTATCTTTATGTATCAGTGCATTAGGTCATGATGCATGGCGTATTTTTCAATTAAAATTCTATCAGAATTATAAGAAAAAGAGCATGAAACAAAATCCAATCATGCAAAGTTTTAATATTGCAAAAAGGGATAACTCCTCAATGGATAGTCATAGCATATCAGTTTTTCTAACCCAACACAGAGATTTACAAGCACCAACAGGGGATAGAAAGGTGTAAGAAAGCTTCACAAACGAAGACGAGTCATCCTAATTAAAGTGTTTATGTCACTTTTGAGGCTATAATATGTCGTTGTCTTCTGTCTTTGTGAACAAAGTATTACTAACGATGTTAAAGAACAAGTTGAATTTAAATTGCATTAAAGAAAGAATATTGTTCCATTTAAGAAAAGCTCATGTTATTTGTCAAATTATGTTTTTACAATATTTGACCTCACAAAATAAACCCCAACTAAGAAAATGTTCTAATGAACTATATAGACAAGCAAATCCAGTTGTTGATGGCAATAATAGTAACCCCCTTCTCCCCAAACACACACACACATTTGCCAATCATAAGATACTAATGGAAATTACTGGAAAGTAGGCTTCAAATTTACCCCCTAAATTAAAAGATAAACAACTAATTAAATATATAATGTAGGAGTATGTAGGAGTAGGGTATAATATACACATACATATTCATTTCAACATCATAGAGGAACCTACCAAACAGATATATTTATGCTTTAAAAGTACATTAACCAATTACCAACCTCGAACGACTTAGAAAGTTTACAAATAAACCACACAATCAAATGAAGCTTGTACAACGTTCTTAAGCTCATTTCAATTTATCATTCTCCGCAATGTAATAACTAACTGTGATTTGGTTGGGTGAGGGGACCCCTTTTTGTAGTATAGATTCTGCCGACAATATGTAACTGTATAAATTTAAGTTGGTCAGGTCCTAAGTAATACTATTCAATGTCATATATGTTATTCAAATTAATTAATTAAGTCAGTGGATTTCAAACAACGATCGAATAGTGAAGAATGTAGCACAAACCGCACCAGGTAACCGCTTTTAGATATGCTATTAATATTATAACCAAATTTTATACTAATATATATAAAGTTTAGCCAAATGGGGAAAACTTCAGGCCACTTCCCAGTTAGCTCAGGTTCCTGCAGGCCCATATACAACAACTTCCCCACAAATGCCCATATTTTGGGTGATCTTTTAACTTTTGTCCCTCAAATTTGTGGTACATAATTTTTGCTCTTCAACACTTTTCGTGTAATATAAGTTTATATTTTGTTCCCTATATGCTGGACACGACAAAACTTCAAAAACTCAACATAAATATAGCCAAAAACACATCAAACTCCAAAAAAAAAACATATACCCCAAAAGGCAAAAACATCAATTTCAGAACACTACAATAAATTCTGAAAATAATACACATCTTATGCCGCATAACTTAATTTCCGTAGAATTTATGTCGAACGAAGCAAAGATTCTGTTTTCAAAGCTAAATGTTACAGAACTTATGCGAGCGAAATAGATCTGAATATTTTCATTAAATGAGCAATATAAACAAAAAATCAAAGACCGCAAATATACCGGGTAAAAAATTAAAGACCAGTGTGTTTAAAGAACAAAACCGTGCAATAACTTCAAATTAAGTAGGAGTAAGCAGTATGGATCATTATGGAAGGCCATAAAAGGCTCTATGAAGGTAATCAAAATATTGAGCGGATTTCCCTTAGGCACGGGTCTTTAATTTTTGCCTCTCAAATTATTGGTCTTTAATTTTTATCCTTTACTTAAAAATGTGATTGAAAATATCTTGAGATTTCGGGTTCAAACTCCCTCTCAATAAAAAAATTAAGCAAACTCTAAGGCAGAGTTTGTCTTATGCATGAAGGCAAACTCTGCCTTCCAATCCAAATTCTGCTCTTATGATTTTTCTTTTTTAACTGAGCTAGGGTTTGAGCATAGAACCCTGAATTTTTTAGGCAAATGGTAATAATTAAAAAAAAAATCAATTTAATGGACAAAAATTAAAGACCACCCAGAAATAAGAACATTTCTGTGAATTGCAAAAAGGTAATTGGACGTCCTGGGTCAAATGTTGGATCAAACGATAGTAGGACAATTTCGGTTTGTCATATGTATGTACCCATCCACTCTCTTTCGAGAAATAATTTAAGAATCATCAAAGATTGTGGTAGAATGCTAAGTATTCTTTCATCTTTAATTTTGAATTTGTATTCTAAAAGTGAAGTTACTTTTCATAGGAAGCGCTAATCCCAAGATGGAACTTTTCGACATGAATATGAACTAATCAGCTCCAAAGCGAATACCAAATATTGGGGGAGAAACTAAAAAGTTTGTAACACAGAGGACGTCAAAAGCGCACGCCTCGATGGAGTCTATCAACAAATGAAAATAAAAAAAATTATTTGGATAATAGATTTTCTCATGACACAAGTTAGTTCTGTTATGTGACTATAGCAATAAAGATATTATTGTTGGATATGTAAAGCAGTACGGGAAGTAAATAAATATTACAAGTGTTCGAAATGATAAACAAACAAGCCAATATTCAGAACTGCCGCAAGCTTGTTGAATGTTGAATCTTGATAACCTGAAATCAAGAAACACTAAATCTGGATTGTTACAAATGTGGCTGAGTCTAGAGATGTCTCTCTGTCTTTAAGACAAGATTGCCCCGTATATATGCTTTTACGTAAACAGACAATAGTCTCCCAAGATAAAATAGCAACTAATCAACACTACAAAGCAACTAGGTTGATTCTGACGAAGAAAACAAACACGAAACGACTTGCTGAAGAATGGAAAAAGAAGGAAGAGTTTCTGTTTTTGACACTGCTTCTGCTCACGTTTTTGGACAGAATGTGTGTTGTTTCTCTCTTTTGATTGTCTCTGTGTTTATATGTTGTTGTCTCATTTTTGTCACACACAATTGAGCCAAAAGACATCAATATATAGCATAAGGGGAGACTTCTGAACTGCCAAGAAAATGGTTGTTTATGGCCATTGAAGGAGGGAGTTAATCAGCCAAGTAATAGTTGTTTATGGAGGGAGTTAATCAGTCAAGTAATGGCTGGTTAATGTGCAAGCCCGCGTCCCGCATCCCGAGCCCGGACGGGACGGTCGGCGGCGACGCGCGTGTGGGCTTAGCCTCGAACCCAAGCACACCTAGATCCTCCCTCCTTCAAACACATGGGTTACCCCTTGGGGTCCCAAACCCTTAGCCAATTTTGAGACTTATAAAGAGAGCAATTCTTCTTTTTCCCACCGATGTGGTAGATTTGTCCCACACCATATTTCCATGCCTCAAACACCTTACTTCGTGGACCAATATCTCTTTCATTTCTCAACGAAATTTGACGATTCTTGACCCTACGGTCATCTACTCACTTAGTAGATTATGCACGTGTGAAGAGACAAAGCCTCCAACATGCAGAACCCTAGTATTTAATTCATTAAATATGGGTGGACGCACCTCCCCACCAAAGGTAAATTTCCAACAATTATTAACTCTTTAATTCGACACAACAAATTGACAGTAGAGATGTGTTTAATTGACATTCCTCACCTACACCTTAAATAAACCACATTTTCTCCTTTCTTCCCATTACTTGGATGGTTTAGTCCTTTCTTTTCTTCTAAGCTAAACTAAAAATTCCGTCACATCACTTAAACACCTTGCTAAAAAGTTACCACATCAATGGTTTAGTTGATTTGTTCCATTAACCCTTCATAATGCTGCTAACTTGCGGATTAAACTAAAAAAAATGTACTAGTGGGTAAGTGCTTGGTATTAAAAGTCATCAACCAAACTCCAAAGCTTATGCTTCACATAATTTGCTGTTGTTGCACTTCCACTATGAAATTTCTCACTAATCTTTGTGGGCGGAAAATGAGAGAATGGATCAAAGACAAGAGTTGACAAGAACTAATGCTTTTCGTGCTAGTTTTTGTTTAACTAACAAAGGGTGACAAAACCAAACAACAATTTCAAACCCAAATCATGTCCATAATCGAAGTTCTTCTCCTACATTAAATTCCCTTTTCTCCTACACATAGCTCACACGTCGATTCCCCGATTAATTTTAAAAATGATCACTTAACTTTTACTTTATTATCCCAAAGTCATAGAACTATTTTCTTTTCCAAGATAAAGTCACTCAACTTTGCACAAGTTGTGACAGAAAGTCACTAAACTTCTTTTTGTAACAAAAGAATCATGCAACTTTACATAAGTATTAAACGAATCACTAAATAATTCTTTTGCAATAAACAAAGTCATTCAATCTTGCCTAAGTATCATATACATTTCTTTTTTTTTTTCCTCCTAATAGATTTAAATGATACTTAGGCAAACTGAGTGGCATTTTAGTTACAAAAAGTAGTTTATGACTTTCGTGTTACTTAAGTAAAGTTTCATGTTTTTTTGGTTACAAAAGATAATTTAGCATCTTTAGGGCAATAAAGTGAAATTGAGTTGCAATCTATGAAATGAACCGCCCAATTCCCCACGCAACTCAAGAATATATAATTAAAAAAAAAATTGAAGGCTCCAAAAGTTCTTATTTTGCCATGATGTCGCAAGCGATTTAAAAACAGTGGGTTCAAATTACATAAATTAGATGGTGGGAGGGTGGCAAATGGTTACATTTAGTGAAAATGGTGGTTACGTGTTTATTCCAAAAAGGTACAGTTGAATTTATAAATGGTTTTAAGGATAGGTAGATTTATTTGCAATATAAAGTGATAAATAATTAACAATAAGCAGGTAAAATGGAAATAACAAGTAAAAAAGATAGTATGTAATGCCGTAAATCGAGATGAATCTTCTCAGCTAAATTGGTCTCGGCCTTAGCTTAATTGCTTCGGTTTCGAGCCACCAATGAAAGCTTAATGATTATGATTGAAATGAATAAAATCGTACAAGTGTGAATAATGAGGATGTGATGCCATTCCAACATGAAGGATGTGCTCCTTTTATAGTTATGAATACAAGGCATTGATGCCCGAGAATCGCTCTTAAATTAAATACAATTAATGACAATAATGGTCTCTTAATGAACTAAGAGTAATGACTAGCGCTACATCCGGAGCGGCTACACGTTGGGCACCTCCGGTTCTTCATCCGGTGTCAACTGTCTGGGTTGCTATCCGGTCTTGTCTTGACATCCGACCTCCCCCGATGTCACTTGCATCTGATGTGGAACTCAACCTCCTCTCTTGAACTTCATACCTGAATGATCGCCTCCTGATGTTTCTTCAGCAAGGTAAAAAATTTGAGCCAAATCTCCCCCGGCTATCCGCACTCCGTTGTTTGCTTCATCATCATCATTTGGTGTTCTTTCACTGGTCCTCCTGGACCCCTGTGGTGAAACTACTGGTGGCGGAATCAACGGCTCACCGTTTATTGGGTCAACGACTGGGGCATTGTTGTTGATATCATCATTGTTATTGTTGTTGTTAATGTCATCGTTGACATTGAGGTTGTTATTGTTGTTGTTAGCACCAACTTGACTTTCGCCAGACATTTTGCTAACGTAAGGTAGTAACTTGTTCACACAAAGAACTCAAGAGAAACAAATGAAGCTTGAACAAATCACCACAATTATCCTTAGCCCCATGGTGGGCGCCAAACTATTTACCCCAAAAAAGGTACAGTTGAATTTGTAAGTGGTTTTAAGGACACATGGATTAATTTGCAATATAAAGTGATAAACAATTAACAATAAGCAAGTAAAATGGAAATAACAAGTAAGAAAGATAGTATGTAATGCCGTAAATCGAGATGAATCTTCTCATCTAAATTGGTCTAGGTCTTAGCTTAATTGCTTCGGTTCCGAGCCAGCAATGAAAGCTTAATAATTACAATTGCAATGAAAGCTTAATAATTACAATTGCAATGAATAAAATCGTACAAGTGTGAATAATGAGGATGGATGTCCTTCCAACAGGAAGGTTGAACTCCTTTTATAGCTATGAATACAAGACATTGATGCCCGAGAATCGCTCTTAAATTAAATGCAATTAATGACAATAATGATCTCTTAATGAATTAAAAGTAATGACTGGTGCCATATTCGGAATGTGTACACGTTGGGCACCTCCGGTTCCTCACCCGGTGTCAACTATCTCGATTGCTATCCGGTCTTGTCTTGACATCCGACCTCCCCCATGTCAATTGCATCCGATGTGATAATCAACCTCCTCCCTTGAACTTCCGATGTCACTTGCATTCGACATGAAATTCAACCGCCTCCCTCGAACTTCATACCTAAATCTTGCCACGTGTTGTGCCATTTTTTCACCGTATACCTTATGATTTGCTTGCTATTATGAATATGGATCAAATGAGTGACCTATTAGGCTATTGCAATCCAAGTTTGTCAAATCGAATTCTTCGCAAGTGGTTGTTTCTAAACATGATTAGTGGAGTTCGTATGAACAAATCTTAGATCCGGTTGAAGTACATTAATAATATAGCATCACATGTTAAATCAATAAAAGAAAACCAATACTCTTCAATATAATTGGCTACTTATGTTGCTTAGTCCTTTCATTTCCTACACTGTTTCAGCTTTCACCACCTATATAAGTTAATTTTTTTTAAAATATATACCGAGAAATAGTTGATTTCGGTGGGAGTAGTCCATGCGTGGGTGAATATATGTAGCCAAAATGTCAAATATAGTGGCCTAGTGGAACTGTCCTTGCATTTTGATCCTTCTTCCACTAACCAATACGTTTAGAAACTTTACAATATAAGGATTTGGCCTTTTGGGAATCGATATTAAGAAGAAAATTACAAGACGAGAGCTATGGCCGGAAACAACCAACATTATTTTGGTCCCTCCACAAGATTCATCAGTCTCTTATTAGTGTTACTCCTCCACATTATTCATTATGGTATATACATACTTTTCCTGTTATATATTAATTACAAAATATTTGACTTTCTTATTTAGTCTATTTTAAAAGAATGTCTCTTTTTATATTTAATAACTTTCTAAGCATTTTATGTAACATGTTTAAGATCACAAGATGCGAAGACATTTTAGTATATTACATATATCTTTAGTTTAAGACTATAAATTTAAAAAATTCTCTTATTTTCTTAAAATTTGTGTCTAGTCAAACTAAGATACTAAAATTGAAATGGAGGGAATAGTTGTATAATTTTTTTTTTCTGATAGTGGTATCCGACAAATTTGTGCACATTCGTATCAGGTATGAGCTACCCCGACTAACACAGGTATCATTGTCCTAAGTGACTCTGCTCACCAAGGTTTAGATAGATAAAAATTACCTTCCAATTTTTGTTTTTGTTGAGATGAAACTCTTACTTTACTCATAAAGCAACCTTTATATGAGGTTTTAAATATTTTGATGGATATATAAGGGGGTGAGAAGTTTATTTCATTTCTCTTTCTCATTTCTGGTGATAAAGATCAATATCTATATAATTATATATCTATGTGCTAACTGCTGATATATATTAATGGCAGCAAAAAGTGATCTCCAGTTAAATTACTACTCGGAGAGTTGCCCAAGAGCTGAAGAAATCATCAAAGAACAAGTCAATAAGTTGTACCACAAGCATGGAAATACTGCAGTTTCTTGGATAAGAAATCTTTTCCATGATTGCATGGTTAAGGTAATACATGTATGCCCATCAATTGAGAAATGAATGAAAGTCCTAAACATATATACTTCATCATTTCATTTTATATAATTGTGTTTGACTAGACATGAGACATGCATAATTAGAGGTAAATAATATAAGACTTCTGGTACATATATCAAAGAGTATCTTTAGAACTTGTGGTCTTTCAACACGCCATGATATTTCTATGGCTATAAGCTCATGTCACTAAGGGGTCATTTCGTCAGAACAAGGTTATCTTAGGAATATAGAGGTGCAACTAAGATTTCAAATTTATGAGTTCTGAATTTTAGAATGACGACTTCAAGTGCTAATTAATAACTGAATTTTAAATTTAATATGTGTATACATATATCTAATGAATTTCTTAATACAAATCTATTGTTGAAGCAAAGCTATTGAGTTCGGTCGAATTCGTATCTACGCTTCTAGGTCCGACCCTGAGCCTAGGATTATAATCTCACATACAATATGGGATAAATAGAATCAAGATTTTGGTAGTATAAAATTTATACCAATATTAGCTAATACGAATAACCAAGCATGAATAAATGTACGTAATTTCAAATTTTGTACCGAGATTCGTATCCTAGTCCTGGTAATCAAACAACCCTTAAGGTTAAAATGAAAAGTTAAAATTTAAAAATTTCAAATATAAGAAGTGTCATTTTTTTCATAACAGATTAAAAAAGAACATAGAGAGGATTATTATTATTATTATTATTATTATTATTATTATTATTATTATTATTATTATTATTATTATTATTATTATTATTATTATTGCTCAATTAATGAAATGGTGAACATTATTCTTGAAGTCATGCGATGCATCAATACTGTTGGACACAACAAAGGAACAGAAGTCAGAGAAGACATCTCAAAGGAACTTTGGAATGAGAAATTTCAAGTATATAGAGATTATCAAAGAGGCCCTTGAGAATGAATGTCCCAACGCTGTTTCTTGTGCTGATATTGTTGCTCTTTCTGCTAGGGATGGTATTGTCATGGTAAGTTTTATGTATTTTAACCTCCTCTCAACTTCATTTGTTTCTTGTAGAAGTGATTTTGTTTTACTTACAAGTGAAAAATGAGCGTGTTTGGCTAAATTTAAACGTGTTAAAATGAATTGAATTAATGAATAAGTTATTATCCAATTCTGTCTCAAAGTTAGTTCAACGGGTCCAAATAAATTAAAGCTCAACCCACCTAACTCTTACTGGGTTTTAATTTTGTTATTGTCTTTTTTATAATTTATTTAATTACCAAATAATTTTTTTCCCTTCTTCATTATCATAACTTTATATAATATATCAAACAAAAAAGAGTTTTCTATTTAAATTTATTTGATAAGATCTCTTATAGGTCAATTTAGATTACATACTTTTAGTTCGAATCAGCCCAACGTTTAGATTGACTGAATTTAGACGGGTCAAGATAAATTGAGCTAGTAAATAATATATATAAAATTCGTATATTTTATGGTTAATTTTGTCACCCTAATTTTACTCTATTGGCACAGTTAGGAGGGCCACAGATTGAAATGAAAACAGGCAGAAGGGACAGCAAGGACAGTTACTTAGCAGAAGTTGAGAATTTCATTCCTAACCACAATGATTCAATGTCATTAGTTCTTTCTCGTTTTAAGTCTGTTGGTGTTGATGCTCAAGGAACAGTTGCTCTACTTGGTAATTAAATTATTATTATCCCTAATTAGACTTTTCTGAAAAAGTTCAAAGCCAAAGAATATATAATTCTTCAATATATGAGATTCTATTTATTTATTTTTCGAATAACTTAAGTTATATATTATACACTATTGCTTAAAGAATTTTTATATTATTAAGGTTACCATTGTAACAAGCTTGAAATATGAAAAATTACTTGGTGTAGCATGTAGGTCAACTTAATTTGATAGTGTAATAATTATTTACACTGTCAATGCGGAGAATATAAGTTGTTTTTAAAATCAACTATACTCTCTCTCCCATTTTATGTAAAGGAAATTGGAGAATGAAAATAAAATATCCAATTTTCAGTCTGAATTCGAGCATAAATTCTTCAAGATTTTAAAATTTAATTTAATTTATGCATTTGAAAATTACGTGAAAAGTTGTATTATAAGTTAGTATAGTTAATAATTAAAATGTAATATTTTTTAAAGAAAATCGTGTTTTAAAAGAACTCCTTTGACTTGTTAAAATAATAATAATAATATCACATGAAATATATACACGAGTATAATGGTCATTTTGTGCTGGATGCAGGGGCACATACAGTAGGAAGAGTTCATTGTGTAAACATAGTACACAGACTTTACCCAACAGTTGATCCAACGTTAGACCCGAACTACGCTAATTACCTCAAAACCCGATGCCCAAATCCACAACCCGACCCGAAAGCAGTTGAATACGCCAGAAACGACCATGTAACTCCAATGGTGTGGGACAATTTGTACTACAAGAACATTATGAGCAACAAAGGGCTGTTAATTGTGGACCAACAGTTAGTTTCTGATCCAACAACTTATCCTTTTGTTCAGAAATTTGCTGCTGATAATTCCTATTTTAATAATCAGTTTGCTAAAGCTCTGATTATCTTGTCGGAAAATAATCCGCTTATTGGTGACCAAGGGGAGATTAGAAAAGTCTGTCGCCATGTCAACAAGTTATAATTAGTGCTTTAGTCACAGTACTATTTATCTTGTTGGATGTGTCGACCAACACGTGTACCATAAATGTGCCTATGTTGTATCACGTATGGAGTTGCTAAAAAAAATAAGTTATGTTTGTTCTTATCCAAATTTAGGGTCATAGTTGCCCTTTTAGTCTAAAAAAAAAAGTCATATGTATATCTAATATGTTTAAATTGTCATGTCCCACCTTAATTTTAATATGTGGTGAGAACGAAAAGCAAGTACGCATCATCTGTATGAAAGTCGTTGCTTCTTATGAAATGTTTATTATTTATTGATATATCTAAAATGTATGCCGTAAAAGCTGACATCAGGCTATTGGTCTTTTATCTGCATCTTCCCTCGTAGAGTGACGTCTTTTATAAGAAAAGACTTTTTCAGTGAAACTAAAAAAAAGAGTTTAAGCTTTTTTTTTGATTGACTTTTAGTCACACACGGCGGCTATGTGCATGTGTCCCAAATATAAAACCAATGGTTTCAAGAGCTTGTTTTGCGAATGAATTGATTAGAAATATAATCAATTAAAACAATTGATTGCCGGTCCAAAAGCTTTTGCTAGTTGGCATGACAAGTAGCTAATGTCGCAATTAGGAATTCACCAAATGCTACTTGGCTACTATATTAACCAAATAAAGTATGAATTAAAGAAACTTTTAGAAGGGAGAAAAAGTCAGTAGATTTTCAATTTGACGGATTATGTTTCACTTTATGTTGTAGTAAATTATGCTTTTTATAAAATTTTAAATTTTACTTATTATGTTCAGTTATCTGTATTGGGTATTTTCATCAAATTCTACTAATTTACCATTATTAAGTGATAAATTAAGGTGATAATAAGTATTAATTAATTATAATTTAATAATAATTATATTTATGAAATCGTATATTTATTGAATTGGTATGGACACCCACGACGGTGCTACAAAAATACCCAAAAGATGAGAATTTCAAAAGGATTTGATTTAGAGAGAGTACAAAATAAGTTTATTCAAAGTAGAATTCTTTAAGGCTTTGATTTTAATCTTTGGTCCTCATACTGTGCTACAAAAATATCTATAATGAGGACCAAGAAAGCAATGTTTCTCAAGTTGTAATGTCTTTTATGTAATATATGTTGGAAATTAGCCTTTGGCGGGGAGATGCGTCCACCCATCTTTGATGAATTAAACACTTGTGTTCCGCATGTTGGAGACCTTGTCTCTTCGCACATGCATGATCTACGAAGTGAGTAGATGACCGTAGGGCCAAGAATCGTCTAATTTCATTGAGAAATGAAAGAGATATTGGTCCACGAAGTAAGGTGTTTGAGACATGGAAATGTGGTGTGGGACAAATCTACCACATCGGTGGGAATAGGAAGAATTGCTCTCTATGTAAGTCTCTAATGTGGTAAAGGGTTTGGATCCCCAAGGGGTATCCCATGTGTTTAAAGGAGGGAAGACCTAGATGTGCTTGGGTTCAAAGCTAAGCCCACACGCGCGCCGCCGCCGCCCGTCCGGTTCCGAGTTCTCGGGCTCACAGGCTGTGGGCTGTGGGCCTTTCTGATATTATCTTTTTGGACCAGAGAACTCTGCCAGATGTACAGTTTGGTCCCCAGAGTTTCTGGGAATGTGACGGAAGGCAGAAAGCCTACCGTTGGGACTGTTTTTTGAGGTATTAATCAGTCATTACTTGGCTGATTAACTCCTCTATTAACAGCCCATTACTTGGCCATGAACAGCCTTAAATCAGCCTCCTTGATGGTCATTTACTGCCTTTACTTGACTGTTTTAATGGCCTCCTAATGGCCATTAACAGCCATGTTTTGGGCAGTTGTACAGCCCCTTCTCCTTGCTATATATTGAGCCTTCTTTGGCTCAATTCAGAGGCCAGAAAACAGATGAAAAACAAGCAGCAAATAGGCCGAAAACAGACCAGAAAAATAGCATTTTCAGCACAAAACAGTGGCTGAAAATTCAGCAAAATAGTGGCTGAAATTCAGCAAAACAGTGGCTGAAAAACAGTGATCAAACCCTCACGTATACACAAGATATACACTACAGAGACACACTATATACACAGAGACAAAAGAGAAGAGTAGACATAAACTCTTCCTTCCTATTCCATATCTTCAGTAAGTCAAGTCATATTTGTTTTCTTCGCCAGGCTCAACCTATTGGCTTTGTAGCGTTGAGATTAAAGTGTTGTTTTATCTTGGGAGACTATTGCCCGCTAACGTAAAAGCATATATACGGGGCAATCTTGTCTTAAGGATAGAGGGCTATCCTCGACTCAACACACAACGTTATAACCATCCAGATTTAGTTGTTTCTTGATTTCAGGATATCAACATTCAAGACACAACAAACTTGCGGCAGTTCTCAACATTGGCTTTGCAAGGTGATCAAGATTCAAGACACAACACACATGCGGCAGTTTTGAAGATTGACCATTTATTTATCCTTTCGAACATTTGTAATAGTTATTACTTCCCGTACTGCTCTATAAAGTACAATAGAATACCAACAATATATTCATACTAAAAATAGAATTGCTCAATTTTGATCCAACTTCACAAAGCTATCCAATGAATTATCACCAAAAATGAAAAGATCAATGAGATTAAGGGCAAGGAGCATCAAAATGTCTTCTTGTCGTTTAACAAATTCGTTATTAATTTCTGCGTATTTTTTTGTTCAACCACTGATATATGTAGCTTATTAATGAATAATGAATTGAAGAAAGTCACATATAGGTGTCATCTAGCTAGGCGTCACATAGGAAAACTAGAGGGGATATGGGGATTTAACGTAGTAGGGATAAATATGGATTCTTTTTAGAGTAAAAGGGAAAATATAGCCCTAAGTTGGATGGCAAAAGCAAAGATGTTGAAAAAGTATAATAAAGAAAAAATATAACCTATTTTGTGGGAGTACAAGGACAAATCTGATCCTTTTCCGTTTTATACATGTATAGTTGCTAGCTTCACCGTTAGCGCGAGCTAGCTAGACCCGCCCACAGCGCGATCGTGCCCTATCACCATGATCGCGATTTACCGATCCAACCTCCAATTTACCTAGCGTGATCGCGCAATATATATAGCTGCCCCAGAAAAACTTGCAACATTTTATTTTATGAAATAGTGTTGAAACACACTCAAGTAAATCAAGGGGTGGCCAGAATAATCGTAAGTTCGTAACCTTTGCTCCGAGGCAATGCTTTTCATGAGTCAAAGGTTACGGCTTACAAACCAAATGCGACGTTTGTAATATCCCCTATGGCCACGCTTAACATGTCATGTAGCTACACTAATTTTGAAGCGTGACTGTTGTTCACTTAGGCCACCTTAATCAAGTATTGCTCCAAAAGCAACACTTGCAAAGTGTGGTCTTTGTTACAATACAAGTCACACTTTTATATTTATACTATCAAAAGGCCACACGTTTGAAGTGTGACACTTTTGTGTAGGGTATAAAGTATATCCTATATTCATATTTCAAACATATTAACTTAAATATGGAGATCTCAAGAGCCAGATTAACTAATAAATAGCAACAAAAAAAAAAAACAAATGCATATAATTGAGATGAAATTCGATGAGGAAATACTTCAGTATTACATCAACTAATAAAAACAATTGTTTCGAGGCACGTATTAGCAATTAACTTTATAAAATCGTATGCGTTCATATAACATCATAAATAATAAATATGATAATTGTCCAAAACTTTAACTTCCAATAAATCAAATTAATTTTAGGCCCCCATCTTCAATTGAATCACCAAAACACGTTTAAAATGAAATTAAAAAGGTTAGATAGAAACTAAGTAAACCAAGGGTCAAAACCTATTGGGACAATTTGTACTACAAGAACATTTTAAGCAACAAAGGGCTATTAATTGTGGATCAACAGTTGGTTTCTGATCCAACTACTTTTCCTTTTGTCCAGAAATTTGCTGCTGATAATTCATATTTTCATGCTCAATTTGGTAAAGCTCTGATTATTTTGTCCGAAAATAATCCGCTTACTGGTGATCAAGGGGAGATTAGAAAGGTCTGTAGCCATGTCAACATGTGATAATTACTTTAATTGAAAGTACTTATGGTAGCTTGTTTGGATGGTTGTTGTATGTCGTTTCATAATGCATTGTATTGTTGTGTATTATATTATATTGTACTATATTATTTTGATGAATAACCATTTGGATAGATTGTATCATTTTCCATCATTTCATAAGGCCACATACAAACAATCTGAAGAATAATTAAGTTTATAATATTACAAAAAGAAAAAAAGAGTAGGCTAGAGAGGGAAGAGAGGGAAGAGAGGGAAGAGTTATTATAAAAAGGGTACGGTGGTGGATAAACTAAAATATCAAATAAAATGTAAAGACAAGATGCGGAAAAATAACGTAACGACGTGATAATTACACCAAATCAATCATTATATAAAATGATACTTTTCATCGTTACATAACAACGAATTTAACAATACAATATAATAAAATTTAAGTAAAAATCAAAATAAATATTATATTTAATATAATACAATACAATACGTAACAACCATCCAAACAAGAATGTGCTAAAGTAACATCTGTATGTACACATAATTGCTAATTTTCAAATTTCGGGATATAAATATATTAATATATCAAAAATCTATGGTGTCAAATGGACTGGTTGAAGTGAATTTGGAGGTTTCAAAACCTATTGAGTTAATAAATGAATGGATCATTAACTTGTCCAAAAGCTATTTAGATTGAAATGAGTTGGGTCTAGATAACTAAACAATTGGTCATGACCCGACTCGTTCAACTCTTACATAATTTAAATTTCTTTGTTTGTTTTATTATAATTCAATTATTTAATTAAAATAATTAGAATATTTTAATAAAATTTCTAATGGGTCAACTTTGGCTATATATTTAACTAAAATCAGCCTAACTTTTATATAGACTGAATTGGACATAAGTTAATTATTTTACCACTCTTAATTATTCTACCAATAAGGAGCAACTTTCTCTTCCCCGCCATTATTTTTTCCAATCACTAACTAGTAAAAAAAACAATAACAACACGTGGAGACGATAAAGTGAAAGTGAAGGGTGTGAAAAATGTTAACGGACAAAGTTTCTTTACTTGAGTCATTTTTGTTTGAAATTAAATGAACGTTTATCTTTCCTCTCATTGTGAAAGTATTGCTAAAAGATCGACCTTCCTCCCCTTTTCATATTTTGTTGGTACATACACCATAAGACAAACAAAAAGAATGTAATGTAAGAACATCGATTGGGCCTCCACTTTTGTCAACCCATTTTAACTTGTGATAAATGATGATACCAAAATGAAGAGACTAGACCATAGTGATCACATAATTGTGGGGCTTTAATTTCTGGCTGTCATTTCCTATGTTAATTATGGTCCCCTTCTATGCACAAAAGTACTCATGTGTCGATCCAATTGATGATTCCTACTAAGTTACACAAACACACACCAATTACCAATTACTCATATGTCTAGGGAAGAAGAAGAAGAAGAAAGACCAAAGATAAATCAAGAGTGAGAGAAATAGTTACTGATGAGTTCATGTGGGAAATAGTAAACTTAGATGTTAAAGTGTCTAGATTCAAATGACTAATTAATTATGTGTTTAAAGGAGGGAGGACCTAGATGTGCTTGGGTTCAAGGCTAGCACCACACGCGCGTCGCCGCGCGTCCGGTCTCGGGTTGTGGGCTTCTTCTGACATTATCCTTTGGACCCCAAATTATTTAGTATTTACAGTTTGGTCCCTGAAGTTTCAGGAAGCAGCCAGAAAGCCAACAATTTATGGTATTAAACTTCTAAAACGTTTTGCACTTACTACAAAACGTTTCTGGCCATGATTACACCTCTCTTAATCACCCTCTTAATCACCTCTCCTTCTCCAAAAAAAAACACTATATAAAATTCTGAAACAGATTTGAGGTATATAATAAAAAGAATAGAAAGAGGACAAAAACAAGAGAAAATCAGTCTAAAAGTGAGAAACAGAAACTCTTCCTTCATTTTTCCTCTAAATCAGCAAGTCGTTTCGTGTTCGTTTTTTTCATCAGAATCAACCTATTTGCTTTGTAGTGTTGATTAGTTGTTGTTTTATCTTGGGAGACTATTGCCTGCAAATGTAAAAGCATATATACGGGGCAATCTTGTCTTAAAGACAGAGAGACATCTCTTGACTGAGCCACAGTTGTAACAATCCAGATTTAGTGTTTCTTGATTTCAGGTTATCAAGATTCAAGACTCAAAAAGCTTGCGGCAGTTCTGAATATTGGTTGTTTGTTCATCCTTTCTAACACTTGTAATATTTATTTACTTCTCGTACTACAATTATAACTGACATATATATATATATATATATATATAAATAATGGATCTTGGGCCCAACTCAACCTCAAAAGCTAGCTTGTAGGGTGAGAATTGTTCAAGTCCATATAAGGAGTTCATGTTCCCATTTCATATCCGATGTGGGACTCTTAACACTCCCCCGCACGTCTGACCTTGTTAACTGAAACGTGGATAATATATTTTGGGGGCCAACATCGGTGAACAAAGAATTGGAATGAGCCTGACTATGATACTATGTAAAGAATGGATCTTGGGCCTAATTCAACCCCAAAAGCTAGCTTGTAGGGTGAGGATTTTCCAAGTCCATATAAGGAGTCCATGTTCCCACTTCATATCCGATGTGGGACTAAAGAATGGATCTTGAACCTAACTCAACCCCAAAAGCTAGCTTGTAGGGTGAGGATTGTCCAAGTCCATGTTCATCCAAAAAGGAAAAGCAGCGCACGTGAGGCAAGATGAAGAGGGCATTGCTTGGGAAGTTGACTCATTTCTCATTCCACACATCTCTACCATGTACTCACACTCCCTTTTCAAGAATATATCTAGCATTTCCATATCCGATGTGAGACTCTTAACAATATATATATATATATATATATATATATATATATATATATATCATTATGGTTCTCCTACCATGTACATATTAAACTATCAGAGACCTTGTTCTCATTAATGACGGTGTCAATCATGATAAAAAAAATATTTAAATTAAATCAAACAATCAACTAACAAATATGAAATGAAAAATGATTGCATGTATATTATTAATTATGTTTAAACAATTGCACATGATAAATGGGATCTTAGACATACTAACTAATTATTTCCAACTATCTTTTCTCTTGTTTATTCAATTTTCTATACTATTTGCTCTCTTTAATGTAAGAAAATTGTTAATGTTGGGTTTGGTGTTGTGACATTTGACCCAACATATCCTCTGAAGTACTGTTGTTGAATGCATAAAATGTTGGGACAAATGACACAACATTCAGACCAACATTTTTATATAACAGTTTTGCCTTACTTCACGGTAAGCAGTAATATTTTACTGTGGGGTAAAAATAATTTAGGCTTGGTGAATTGGAGCTGTGTAAAACGTGGGAGAAAGAGTCAAAGCTTGGGGAAGAAGTCGAGTGAAGAACAAGTCAAAGTTGTTGAGATTTCGACGCTATGATCTTCTCCAACAAACACACTAGCTGCCCACCTTTCCATCAACCTCCTCAACTGATCGATGAGCTTTTAAAGGAAGACCTTCTACTATAAATAGAGAGGCCACAACAGTGAATCGATCATCCAGAATTAGATTGCAAAAATACTAAGAGAGCTCTTGGGATTTCAACTCAGAAATCTGGATCACAAGTGTTGCCTGAGTGTGTCGACAACATTTTGTCCAATATTACAATTGCTATTTAGATTCTAGATTAGTTTGGTATGGAGAGATTGTAATGAGAGGTTGTCTATATCTACGTAGTTAGATTTTTCAGGCAGAAGTCATCTGCGACTTCAAATTTTAATTCCTTTCCATTTCATATTGTAAATCTGTAAAGAAAGAAATTTTTAATTTTGTATAAAATATATATATATAATACTTCTAGTCATTGACCATCGTAAGTTATATCAACTTATAAAAATATAAACTTTTGTGTTCTTTATTTTTCCGCTGCATTTTACTGTTAAAGGTTTTTTGTTTTATCAAAGTGTTGTCACTTGTGTCAGGCGACATTATCGCTGACATTCGAAAACAGAATTGGCATTCGATTTATTTTATCTCTTGCTTTTATATTTCGTAGCCTTTGACACCTTTCAAGTGGTATCAGAGCCAATACTTGACACAATAAGTGTTTGGTCCTGTTTTCATAAGCTATGGATCCTGCAAATCCGACTATTTGTAGACTTCCTATTTTAGATTGTTCAAACTATGTCTATTGGAAAATTCGCCTACGTTCTCATATCAAATCAATTGATGTGAGGGCATGAAGATCTATAACCAATGGGTATGTTGTTCCAATATTGCCACCGGATGAGAAAGGTGTCATTCTTGTTAAACCTGAATCCGAATGGACTGCGGGAGAAACCAATAATGCTAGCTTTAACAAAAAGGCTTTAAATACAATATTTGGATGGGTTGATATCTACATGTTCAAACTCATTCAAAACTGCTCCACGGCTAAGGACACATGAGATACTTTACAAATTCATTATGAAGGTAGCTCAAGTGTTCGTCGAACAAAGCTACGCATGCTCATGAGTAAGTATGAATGTTTAAGGATGGAAGAAGTGGATGATATTAAATCTTATTTTAAAAAGTTGATTGATATCTCAAATGAATGTCAAGTTCTTTGTGAATCATTAACCAACACTCAACTTGTTAAAAAGACTCTCCGTTCTCTTCCTGAAAAGTTCAATTTAAAGATTTGTGTCATTGAAGAAGCTCGCAATCTTGCCACAATGGACCTTCATACCTTATTGAGCATTCTCAAAACCTATGAGATGAACATTGAGAATCAAAGGAAACTATATAAAAGCAAGAATGTGGCACTTCAAGTTCACTCCTCCGAGAACCAAATCGAAGAAGGGGATGAAAATCTTGAAGAAATTGGTGAAGGTGAAAATGTTGCCTTACTCGCTCGAAAATACAATTCGATGGTGAGAAAGTACAACAATGATAGAAATCAATCTAAATCTAAAGAGCACCAAAACCAAGTCTTCAATCAAAAGCCCACTAGATTTCTTCCAAATGTACAAAAAGGAAATCAACTAAGGAGAACCAACTCAAATCGTAGCACATTTGATCCCAAACAACTCGAGTCCATGCAATGTCATGCATGCTCGGATTGGGGTCATTATGTCAACGAATGTGCAAACACTCTTAGAAAATTTGGTAAGAACCTATGAGTTTCTCTTAGTGATGATGAAGAAGAAGAGGAAGGAGATCGTGAAATTGAAACACAAACAATACTGGCCACTGTTTACCAACAGTCTCTATCGGATAATGAAGATATCGTCTATAATATTGTCTCGGATGTCACAACATTTGCTCCAACATCAGCAACGACATCAACATCCTCAGCGACATCCGGAAGGTATGAATTCTTTAACTATTTTGATGTTAATTGCTTTAGTTGTTCTATATCTGCTAGTGAGACTGATTGTATGGATCAAGTTGAATGCAAAGATGATATGATTAATGAATTACAAAGCATTTGTAAAACCTTAATCATAGAATTCAAGCAACTTGACACAAAGGTAAAAGTTTTAACTCGTGAGAATGTAGATCTAAAAGACACAATAACCCTACTAGAGGTTGCACTTACCAAAAATGATACTGAATTTGGTAAGGTTCGTGCAAAACTGGATTTAGCCGAAGCAACCTTTCGCAAGTTCAACACAGGGACTTCGAAACTGAATGAGATACTTAACTTTAGTAATCCTTCACATGCAGGTATTAGATACGAAAACTCTCTTAAAACCATATGCTCTAATCTCTTTGATAAAAATGAAAAAATACGTTTTGTAAAAGAAATAAATAATAGGTTCTCATAAATGTCAAAGAATATGAAGTTTGTATGCCATCATTGTTACTCCCCTGTACACCTAAAACCATAATGTTTCAAACTTTAAAATTCTGTGAGCAAAATATTGCCTAAATTGATGTCCAACATTTCGGATAATAATCGAAGCAACATTTCTTAGACGAAAGGTAAAAAATGTCTCAAGAGAGTTTGGATTCCTAAAATAAATTTATCTTGTAATGTCTGTATAACTGCATTAAGAACTAATATTTCAGGTTTTTGGTACCTTAATAGTGGATGTTCCAGCCACATGACATGTACAATAGGATTTTTAAAGAACTATGAGTCATTCAATGGAGAAAATGTGACTTACGGAGGTGGCAGTAAAAGCAAAATAATTGGAAAAATGATATTGAATGTTCCTGGATTTCCAGCCTTAAAAAATGTCTTACTCGTTGAGGGCTTAATGGATAATTTGATTAGTATTAGTCAACGGTGTGATGATAATCTTGAGGTAAAGTTTAATAAGAATGCCTGTGAAGTTACGAATTAAGCTAATGAATGTGTCATGATAGGTACTAGAACAGGTGATAATTGCTATCTTGTTGTAAACAAAGAAATATGAAATAATTCCAAGATCGATGACACAACACTGTGGCATCAAATGTTGGGGCATGTCAACTACCGCAATTAGAAAAATTGGTCTCATATGAAGCGGTTAGAGGCTTACCCAATCTTAGCCATAAAGGTAAAACTATATGTGAAGATTGCCTGAAAGGTAAGCAAACTCGTGTCTCTCATAATATTGTCCAACACGGCGAACAACATTCAGGTACATATCACTGTTTTCAATTACTGCATATGGATCTAATGGGTCCAATTAAAGTAGACAGTCTAAGAGGCATGAGGTATTCATATGTGATAGTAGATAATTTTTCTAGATATTCATGGATATATTTTTTGAAAGAAAAATTACAAACTTTTGACATGTTTAAAATTTTGCACTCTAGAATTAGGAACTTGTTCTATTCTCCTATTTTTTGGATTAGATCCAAACATGGAAAAGAATTTGAAAATAGCTCATTCACAAAATTTTGTGAGAAAAAGGAATTTTTCATGAGTTTTCCGCTCCCAAAACTCCTCAACGGAATGGGGTAGCAGAAAGGAAGAATAAACACTACAAGAAATGGATAGAGTTATGCTTAGTTTAAAAAAATTGTCAGAACGTTTTTGGGCTGAAGCCTTAAATACTGCTTGTCACATCTCTAATAGAGTCTACTTAAGTCCATGAACAAAGATGACTCCCTCTGAGCTTATAAATGGAAAGAAACCTAACCTGCGTTACTTTCATGTCTTTGAGTGTATTTGTTACATTTTAAATGATAGAGATCATTTGGCAAAATTTGACTCTAAGAGTGACAAAGGAATTTTTATTGGCTATTCTCAAAATAGTCATGCTTATTGAGTATACAATCTGAGGACCACAACTGTATAAGAGTCTGTAAATGTTATTTTTGATGACTTTTCTGATCTTACGGAAAATACAACTGAAAAGAACACTATAGTGGAAAATGTGCAGACTGCTGAAGAATCAGATGTTGCCCCAAATACTGCCACATCCGAAGCAACATCTTAACCAGAAATAGAGACCACAAAGGCCATGAATGGGGAGTCAAATGCTGAATTGATAGATCAAGTTCGAAGGGACCCCTCATCAAAGATTAGAAAGAATCATCCAATATGCCAAGTGATAGGGGGAGTTTTTGAAGGAATTAAAACAAGAGGGAAAGAACCAACCAACTACAGAGATATGGTAAGGTATGTGTGTATGTCTACTATATATCAAGAGGTTAGTCTTTCTTGTTTTATATCTACATTAGAACCAAAAAATATTTTAGAAGCACTCAAAGATAATTTTTGGATTCAAGCAATGCAAGAAGAGCTTGAACAATTCTCTCGAAATGAAGTCTAGGACTTAGTTCCACGTCCAAACAATACAAATGTTATTGGAACTAAATGGATTTTTAAAAATAAATTAGATGAATCGGGAACAGTTGTCAGAAACAAAGCTCGTCTAGTTGCACAAGGCTATACTCAGGTTGAAGGAGTCGATTATGATGAAACATTCGCATTTGTGGATAGAATTGAGTCAATTAGACTTTTACTTGCTATTGCTTGTTGTCTAAAAATTACCTTACACCAAATGGATATGAAAGGTGCATTATTAAATGGTTATCTAGATAAGGAAGTCTATGTTGAACAACCAATAGGATTTGAAAATCCTTATCATCCACACTATGTATACAAGCTCAAAAAGGTTTTGTACGGGCTGAAGAAAGTTCCTCGAGCATGGTATGGTCGTTTAACTAACTTCATTCTTGAATTTGGTTTTAACCATGGCGAAGCTGATCGTACTTTATTTATTAAATGACACGGTGTAAATATCATAATTTCTCAAATCTACGTATATACATAGTCTTTGGGTCGACCTCACAGACGTACCTAAATTCATTTGTTGAAGCTATTTCATCAATATTTGAAATGAGCATGATTGAGGATCTAACTTTTTTCTTAGGTTTGCAGCTAAAGCAAAGTGATGATGGAATTTTCATCTCACAGAGTAAATATGCCAAGAATCTAGTTAAGAGATTTGGATTGGAGAATGCTAAACAAATGAAGACACCAATGAGTTCGTCATAGAAGGTATGTAAGGATAATATTGGTGAAAATGTAGATACGACATTATATCGATTTATGATAAGTAGCCTTTTTTACCTTACTGTTGGCCGCCTAGATACTATGTTTAGTGTTTGTGTGTGTGTGTCCGTTTTCAAGCCTGTCCCAAAATATCCCACTTAAATGCCGTGAAACGTATTATTCGATATGTTGCTGGCACATGTGAGTTGGAAATTTGATATTCCAAAGACATTAATCCTAACTTAATAGGATTCAGTGATTCGGATTGGGCTGGAGATGTGGATGATAGAAAAAGTACAAGTGGGGGATATTTTTATCTTGGCAATAATCTTATTTCATGGTATAGTCGTAAACAAAATTGTGTCTCACTTTCAACTACTGAATCTGAATATGTAGCAGCTGGAAGTTGTTGCTCTCAATTAATATGACTAAGACACATGTTAGACGACTATGAATTTTCTAGCAACATTTTGATTTTGTATTGTGATAATCTGAGTGCTATAAATATTTTCAAAAATCCAGTTCAGCACTCACGTACAAAATATATTGATATTAGACATCACTTTTTAAGAGATTTAGTTGAAAAAAAAGCTAGTTAAAATTGAACATGTTGACACTCTTCATCAACTAGCTGATATTTTTACAAAAGCTTTGGACTATGAGAGATTTTCCAGTTTGAAGAAATCTCTTGATCTTTGTAATCTCTAAAAAGGCATTTTTGAATGTTAGATGAAACATTGTCTAACATTTCAGGTGACATTTACTTATGTAATATCATAAACTGATTATTGTTGTTGTATAGTGCATTACTTTTGGTCATACAAGCATGATCCTTCAAGAAGAATGTGATTCCAACGTGATGTCGTTCTCTGTGATGATATATAAAAACATATATATCATAAAAAGGGAGTATCAAAGTAAGGCAAAGCCTTTACAAATATTTGGCAATTGTAAAAAATGGGCAAAGTCCTTAAAAAGATATCGTTCATATGCTATAGGAGTATCGAGTGTTTGAAAGAATTTTGAGAATACTAAATAAGTATTCTTAATTTTTTTGACACGGAAAAATTCTTTTATGTGGTTTATGATTAGATCAAGGACACGATGAAAAAATGTTATATTGGTCCAGTGGTTAAACTCATAAAAATACGTATAAAACATGTCTTGATTTGTTGCCAAAATGAAAAATTCTTGAGGGATCAAAATACTTGTGTCGTCCAAAATGTTGCCAACATTGATGTTGATATTTTCAGATAGTGATATTTGTTGGGATGTTGTTCTTAACTGGTTTCAGAAAAATCAGTCTTTTCTCCCTATTTTTATGCCTTGTTTTAATAGAAATTTTAAACTTTAAATCTCAAACTGCTAAAACTAAAAAAAAAAATTGTTGCTTAGAAAGGTTTGCCATGTATATAAATATTCCTCTTATTTGCTATTTTTTTTCATCTCCGATTTTCCCTAAAAAATAAAAAAAATAAAAAAAGAGGGAAATCAAATCACACCTCGGGTATAACCCTACCTACCCGATGGATTCATCACCATTCCAAACTCCATTCTCAATCACAAACTCTAATTCCTCAAAACCTTCTCCTCAATTATCACCAATGGAAACTTCTCCAGTATCAGAACCCATGTCAGCCAACATTTCATCTAACACTCCCATGAGCACAAGCCCTCTAATAAACACTGGCTCTTCCGAGCACTTTACACCTCAGCAACCAGGCCAATCTTCTTCATCAAACCCTACAGAGGATCTGTTTATGGCAATAATGTTTAAAGGTTTTGATGAACCTTTAGACATTAGTTACTCTGGAGACAACAACAACCCCATAGATGTCGATGAAACTGCTGATTTTACATCTTTGGGCAAGAAGACCAGATCATCCGCCTTTCCTACTCGTTGATCGAGTAGAGTGTTAGATAAAACAATCCAAGAAGAGTTGAGTAGCAAAAGAACTAAATGTGAAACTTCTAAACCAGTCTACTCGAGCAGTGATAGTGAAAGTACGGACTCTATTTTCTCAACTGATGAAGAACCTTCAGCTCCTGAACAGCACAATGTGTCTCAAGAAAGGGAAATCCCAAATGAAACCCCCTTGAAACAATTTTTTCAAAGGGAGTTCCCAGGACTACGAGGACAAGTGCTGCTTCAAATGTTGCCCCAGATGCCACATCATCTCAGCCAACTTCAGAAGAGACACCAACACCAACTTCCTCCAGTAAAACCGAATCTGATTCTGACCGGGAGGTATCTATCTACTTAGACAATTTCTATTGTAAAACTAATTCTGATAATTGGAACGGGTACAAGAATAGAGTCATTAGGTCTGAAAAAGTATTAGACATTGCCTCTTGTTCAGAATATGACTTGGTAGAGTTCTTAAAAGAAAGACAGCTCCTAGGATCTGTTACTAACAAAGGACCATATGTTGATAAAATAGTCAGGTTGTTTTATGCTAATTTGGGTTCTGTTATAGAAGATACCTCCTCAAAGAAATTTGGGTAGGCATATCTCCGTAACAGAGAGTATTCTTTCACACTTGTTGTTATAAACCAATGTATGGAATTAAATACTGAGGAAAATGTTAGAGAAGCAGACCTTGCAGTAGATAATAGAGATAAAGTAATTGAGTACCTCACATGAGGAATAATGCATAAGTGAATCTCTAGATGTCCAGCCTCTAAATTGACAGCCTTTTTTGCCACTTTTCACAAAATTGCTATACACAATTGCCTGTCTTCAATGAATGAGTCAATTGTAACTACAGAACAAGCCACACTGTTGTACAAAATTAGAAAACGATTGAGAGTTGATTTGGGAAAAATAATCGTACATCAAGTTGCCAACTTGGCACAAAAAAAATCAACCTCAATCCTCCATTTTCCCTCTCTAATATACAAAGTTTTAACTACCCAAGGTTTTAAGCCTAAGAAAGAGGACACATTAGGGAAGGCTTCAGAACTTTACACAGTCAACAAAGCAGTTTTGAAGAGTAGAGACAGTCATTGATCTACCCTGGAAAATTGAAGGAAGTAGTGCAGATGTTGACAAGAATGTCACCAATATTCCTGGCAACACTGGTCCTAGACAGTCTCCATTGTCCACTGAATGGATTGTGAATCAAATTGCAGAAATCAACCACCAAATCTTTGAGGTTGATGCTATGAAGATTTCCCTGATTCAAGCTAGAGACCATCTCATGATGCTGCTTTCTTCACAAAAGGAGGAGATAATGTTGCTGGTGAAGCCGAGGGAAGCAGAGGAAGTGCTGATGTAGGGGGAGTTGAGAAATAAGGTTAGAGGTTGCTGCTGGTGCAGAGAAATAGTCACGCAGGAGTAGAAAGTTGCTGGAAGCTGATGTTGTTGTATGATGAGCTAGGAGGAGTTGTTGCTAGCTATTGGGTGATAATGTATGAAGGTCGTGAAGGTTGCTCATTCTGAGCAGTTAAATGTTTGACATGATGGATGTTGATTTACGTGGACAATGGAATATTGTTTTGGTCTGTATATAAATCCATATAAATGGATGAAGACATGTAATGCGTTAACTGTATTTTTTTCTCCGTGTTCTATATATTGGATGATATGTGATCACACATCCTCTTCTAATCCTATATATTGTTATACACAAGTTTAGATGTATACCATCGCAGGTTAAGGGGGAGCAATTTTGTAACCACAGATGTTGGACAACATCCGTGACAAAGAACTAAGTCGTCTATACATTTTATAATGTGTTTTGTGAAGAAAGGCAAAAATGGGGAGATTGTTAATGTTGGGTTTGGTGTTGTGACATTTGACCCAACATATCCTCTGAAGTACTGTTGTTGAATGCATAAAATGTTGGGACAAATGTCACAACATTCAGACCAATATTTTTATATAATAGTTTTGTTTTACTTCATGGTAAGCAGTAATATTTTACTGTGGGGTAAAAACATCTTAGGCTAGGTGAATTGGAGTTGTGAAAAACGTGGGAGAAAGAGTCAAAGCTTGGGGAAGAAGTCGAGTGAAGAACAATTCAAAGTTGTTGAGATTTCGACTCCATGATTTTCTCCAACAAACACACCAGCTGCCCACCTTTCCCTCAACCTCCTCAACTGATCGATGACATTTTCAAGGAAGACCCTCGACTATAAATAGAGAGGACACAACAGTGAATCAATCATCTAGAATTAGATTGAAAAAATACCAAGAGAGCTCTCGGGATTTCAACTCAGAAATCTGGATCACAAGTGTTGCCTGAGTGTGTCGACAACATTCTGTCCAACATTACAATTGCTATTTAGATTCTAGATTAGTTTTGTATGGAGCGATTGTAATGAAAGGTTGTTTATGTCTACGTAGTAAGATTTTTCAGGCAAAAGTCATATGCGACTTCAACTTTTAATTTCTTTCCATTTCATATTGTAAATCTGTAAAGAAAGGAATTTATAATTTTGTATATAATACATATACAATACTTCTGGTCATTGACCATCATAAGTTATATCTACATATAACTTATGAAAATATAAATTTTTGTGTTCTTTATTTTCCGCTGCATTTTACTCTTAAAGGTTTTCTATTTTATCGAAGTGTTGTCACTTGTGTCAAGCGACATTATCGCTGACATTCGAAAACAGAATTGACATTCGATTTATTTTATCTCTTGCTTTTACATTCCGTAGCCTTTGACACCTTTAAAAAATCATGATTTATCCCTTAGAGAAACAGCATGTGTAGAGGAAGTAAAAAAAAAAAAATACCCCAACTAACAGACTATAGTTAGCGAGCACTAATCTTGGTAGATCATAGTTAGTATGACAAACATATTATATCATCAACTATGTATCTTACCAACCAAATTATTTTTCCTCTTAAGTTAATTATTATTCTTAATCATTATTGTTGTTGTCTTGTGAAGGCTGTTCTTCTAAATTATTTTTGAAGTGGTTGTTATTTCTCTTTTAGTCTTGTTTCTTAATCAATAAAATAGACATCAATGCTTTAGTACGGTTAGAATAGCAGCCATATAAACTCAATTTGGATTTGTTAATGTGTAATCATGTATTTTAAATAATAATCTCACCAACTGGTGCGGTGGAATTAATAGCTGCAATTTCTCCGTCTTTAATAAAAGGTCTTGAGTTAAATTTCAAAAATGAAAAAAACTATAGGAAGTACTTTCCCCTTTATCGGGTCCTATGCAATGTAAATTTGAATTAATTTGACAAGTGAATTTCAAATATCGAATAATTAAATAAAAAAGAATTAAACTACAAAATTAATAACGAGTAAGAAATAATAAGAAATCAAAGCACTTAACTGGTGGAAAAAATATATTATCTAGCTAGCTCTCTAGGACGACACATGCAATAAAATTTAGAGGGAGGGAAATCAGTATAAAGGGAAACAATTTCAAAGTCCACGTATATATAGTCGAAGAAATATAGCTAATAAAATCATGTTAGTTGATTTGAGTTGGAGAACTCGTTTTAAAATTCACTTGTGCTTAACGTCTCTGTCTATGTCGGAAAATAAAAAAAATTATCCTTCAAAATCTGTCATAGTTAAGCCCAATTTTATAGAGTTCACCTTTATATCGGAAGAAATGGTGCTTCTTCCCGTCCCTTTTTCTTTTGACGTTTTTGGAGTAAAAGATGGAATTTTTTTTATCTAATAGATATTTACATTTCTTATATTAATTAATCATAGTTAAAAAATAAAATGACGCGAGAAATCAAAAATAGTTAAGTAAGATAAATGTGTGTGTATATTTGTTAAAGCCGCATATTATAAATTTGGAATAATGTCACTTTTAGTTCCTAAATTATAGGTAAATCGTGTTTTTGATCTTTGTGATATATAACTCAAATATATTTAACCTTTAATTAAGTGGTGAATAATTACTACTAATAGTTATAATAAAATTGTGAATATTCATAAGTAAAAGAATCAACTCTGCATAATTTAACTAATTGAAAACTACATGACCAAAAAAAAAGACTAATTGAAGACTAAATATATTTAGTTAAATATCATAAGAGAATCAGAATTTAGCAATAATTGAGGGACAAAAATGTTATTAACCTTATAAATTTATAGGTCAGTATAAATACCATGTGTGCACCCTTTTTTTTTTTTTGGAATAAAATAAGCCTCAATCTTTTAAGTCATGAAATAGCTTAATAAATGCAGTCACGAGTATAACTATCTTCTACAAGATTCAGTCATATGGTGCATTTTCTTCTCTTTTTGCTTGCCTTTTTAGCTACCTTTCTTGTTCCAATTTTCACTACAAGCATCTTATTAGAGAAAACTTTCTCAGATCTCAATGAACTTTTCAATGAAAAAATAAACATTTAACCAAAACCGCAGCTTATATATAGCTATAAAAATATTAAAAGTGATAACGTTATCCATTAGTATATCTTAGCCCACATTTTATGGAGAGATCCGTTTGGAACACATGTTTCATTACTACTGTAGTTTTCTCGAGAGAATAGCATGGCAACTACCTTCGAATCTACCTTTTCTATTTTACCAAAAAACAAAAAAGAATAGTGATTTTGTATCTTGTAAGAATGAATATAAGTCATACGAATAACCAATATAGATAATTTTTATCATTGTTTGGAGGGTAAAGCCTCTGACGAATTTTTTTTGTGTGAATTCAAATTTAGTAAAACTTTAATACGAAGATTGTATACTGAATAAGAAATGAAAAATCAGTTATAAATAATTTTAATATTATTATTGTAGTTAACCAGTCGTAACATGTTAGTTTCTTTTTTCTTGCTTTTTTGGTAAAATTTGTAAAAAAAATCTTCGTGCTATCATGAATAAAATAAAATCTAAAAACTAAAGAATTCCCATCATAGTTATTGGATATCTTCTTTACTAAACGTGGAAACGTTACCACCTTAGAACATAAAATCATATTTTTTTATTTTTTCATTCAGCTTTAGACACGTGCTTTGGAGTGTGATTACTTCAAAGGAGAACTGTTTCCTATCATAATTTCTTTTATTTGAAAAAGTCAAATTCAAAGATTCGAGTTAATGATGGAAAAATCCTATTATCCAATTTAATGACCTTAAAAATATGTTATCTTAAACTTTTGACCCATGCTAGCTTGCCTCATGAATAAATCTTCATGGCCAGATATAACAATTTGTTAAATTTGAAATATTATCCATCGAGATGACTGAAATCAAAAATTCAAAGACAACCTATTTAGGGCTGGCAATGGATCGGAGGGGGATCGGGTGGAGCTCAATTCGTCTCCATCCGCCAACGATCCATCCACCATCCGATCCATTCATCACCCTATTTTTTTTAATCCACATCCGATCCACCCATTATCCACGGGTGGATCGGGTGCTTCGCGGATGGAAGCGACGAAGAGTTATGAAAATTGGTCGATACTCAAGTCTCGTAGGTAATTTTTGACAGTTAATAAATATGTCAGTTCAAATTTCACAAAAATGAACTTTACTTTGTTCATTTTATTGAAAGTAGAGAATTGTACGGATTAATTCGAGAATGGCAGGGTCTGGTAAACCCACAAAGTTGCATTTGATTATATCAACTGTTAATATAAAATAAATATCATCAATCCTCCTAGTACTGTGAGTTCATATTTTTATGTGAAAACGATCAACATTTGTTTTTTCCCTTTCTTATGTTGTTCAATGTACGTTTTGCTTGATCAAAACTTAGAGTGGTATAATTAGCATATAAAAATATAATTTGTTCAATATGTTTAAATTTGGACGAGTTAGCGACCCACATATTTCTTAACTCAAGTTATTTTGATTAGCCTGATTCAGTCAAATTAAAAATAGCATTTATTACGCGTTTGGACATGCAATTTCATCTTATGAGATGAAATCATCGTTTGGACATGCGATTTCATCTCATGAGATGAGATGAAAATCCAAATCATCAAAAAAGGCATGATTTGAGATTTCAAATTTTAAATGTAAAAGTTGACCATAAGTTTATATTTTGTAAAAATAGATCCATAAATTGGTAGACATAATTAGCAATCGTGTTTATCAATTATTTATATCAAATATTAAAAGATCTACAAGAGGGGTGGATTGAAAATAATTAATTTATAACGGGTGGATGGGTGGGTCAGGTGGTGGATTGGAGGTATGTCCACCCGAATTCGACCCGATCCGTCATCCAATTAAATCCATATTTTATCAAATTTTCATTCATATAATCGAATCAGGTTGATCGGATATTCATCGGATTATGATTAATTTATCAGCCCTAAACCTATTTCAAAGGATCTCACCATGGACCGTAAGACACCTAAGACACATTAAAAGAAAATAAGTTTTATCAAGATCTTTTTTTTACTTAAAAACAAAACAATCTCCCACATTAAATGCCCAATGTTTTGTAGTAGTCCGGTTTTTGCCTGCCCTCCCTATAATGTGATTATATTATATCCTCTAATCAGATATCACTACAAAACAAAACATGGGATGGGACCTCGTCTTGGAGTAAAAAGAGAACAAGCAAAAGAGTATCTTTACTTTAACGATGAAAATTTTCTACCGTTGAAGCCAAATTATACGTGTCTCCCAACCGCAAAATCGTGTCTTTTTCTATCCTTGTCCACTTTGGATTCTCTTCTTCTGCCCCTTAATCCTCACTCTTCTCCGTCTCTTTCCTTCTTTCTTGCATTTCTCACTATTTTCTAAGCCCAAAAAATAGCTCACGCTCTTTGTAACTTCACGAAATTTTCGTGGTAAGGTTGATAATTTGTTATAAAGATCTCAACTTTATGCAATTTGATCTTCATTCTCTAATGGGTCTTTGCTAGAATCTTGCAATAAAGTCAATTCTTGCAGCAACATTCCTGTGAACTTCATCCTGTTGTAGTGTTGTTCTCCCCTTAATCCTCAGTCTACTGTGTCGATTTTCTACTTTCTTGAATTTCACTGTTTCTAAGGCCAAAAAAAGCTTACCCTCTTTGATATTTTGGTCTAAAAATCTCAACTTTATGCAATTTGATCTTCATTGTTTAATGGGTTTTGCTAAAGTCTACCAATAAAGTCAATTCTTGAAGAAATTTCCAGTAACATTCTTGTAAATTTCATCCTGTTTGTAGTGTTGTTCTCCACTTAATCCTCACTCTAGTGTGTTAATTTTCTAGTTTCTTGCATTTTCACTGTTTCTAAGGCCAAGATTTATCTTACCCTCTTTGTAACTTCACAAGATTCTCGTGTTTGATTGATATTTTGGTCTGAAAAATCTCAGCTTTGTACAATTTGATCTTCATGCTCTAATGGGTATTGCTAGAACTTAGCAATGACATCAAATCTTGCAAAATTTCCCATCAACATTCTTGTATGGTTCATCCTATTGTTCTGTTTTAGGTCAACATTTGCGAACACTGAGTTTGACTTTGGAACTTTGACACTGAGTAGTTTAAAGCTTCTTGGAGATGCACACTTAGGTAACAACACTGTAATGTTAACACGTGACCTCGCCGTTCCAAATTCCGGTGCCGGAAAAGTCTTATATTCAAAGCCAGTAAGATTCCGGCAACCGGAGTTTGATTTTCCGGCGAGTTTCTCCACATTTTTCTCATTTTCAGTAACTAATTTGAACCCATCATCTATTGGTGGTGGTCTTGCTTTTGTGCTTACTCCTGGTGATGAGTTAGTTGGTGATGCTGGTGGGTATATGGGAATCTTGGATGCTGAAGGGACTCAAATTGGTACAATTGCAGTTGAGTTTGACACCCTTATGGATGTTGAGTTTAAAGATATTAATGGAAACCATGTTGGCTTGGATCTAAATTCAATGGTTTCAACTCAAGTTGGTGATCTGGAATCTATTGGTGTTAATTTGAAGAGTGGTGATTTGGTGAATTCTTGGATTGAATATTCTGGTTCTAGTGGAGAGATGAATATATTTGTATCATATTCTAATCTCAAACCAAAAGAACCATTTTTATCAGTTAATATTAATATTGCTGAGTATGTTAATGATTTCATGTTTGTTGGATTTTCTGGTTCAACTCAAGGGAGTACTGAGATTCATAATATTGAGTGGTGGAGCTTTAGTTCATCATTTGATGCTAGTCCTAAGTCGGCGGGGGCGGTAGCTCCGCCGCCACCAACAGGTAGTTTGATGAACCCGACAGCTGATTCCGTCAACTTGCCGCCACCTTCTATGGCTCCATCAGAGTCTAATAGTACTACTAATGTATTGCAAGATAAGAGCAGTGGGAAATGTCATAGCAATTTTTGTAAACAAGGTCCTGGGGCTGTTGTTGGGGAGGTGACTGCTGGTGCATTTTTTCTGGCATTTGCTACATTGGTACTTATTTGGTTATACTCCAAAAAGTTCAAGAGAGTGAAAAATTCTGAAATTATGGCATCTGATATCATCAAAATGCCTAAGGAGTTTAGCTACAAAGAGCTTAAATTGGCGACAAAAGATTTCATTTCGACGAGAGTTATAGGCCATGGTGCATTTGGGACTGTTTACAAGGGCATTTTATCGGACACCGGTGGCATTGTGGCAGTCAAAAGATGTAGTCATAATGGACAAGGGAAGGCAGAGTTCTTAACTGAGTTGTCTATAATTGGGACCCTTAGGCATAGAAATCTTGTTAGGCTTCAAGGATGGTGTCATGAGAAAGGTGAAATCTTGTTGGTCTATGATTTGATGCCTAATGGGAGTCTTGATAAGGCATTGTTCGAATCAAGAATGGTTCTTCCATGGTCACATAGGCGAAAAATCTTGCTAGGTGTTGCTTCTGCTTTAGCATATCTGCATCAAGAATGTGAAAACCAAGTAATCCATAGGGACATTAAGTCAAGTAACATTATGTTGGATGAAGGGTTCAATGCAAGATTAGGAGATTTTGGATTAGCAAGACAAGTTGAGCATGACAAGTCCCCCGATGCAACGGTAGCAGCTGGGACAATGGGCTACTTGGCTCCTGAGTACTTGTTAACCGGTCGAGCAACTGAAAAAACCGATGTTTTCAGCTACGGAGCGGTGGTTCTTGAAGTGGCAAGTGGAAGGAGGCCAATTGAGAGGGAAACAACTAGAGTTGAGAAAGTTGGAGTGAATAGCAACTTGGTTGAATGGGTTTGGGGGCTGCATAGAGAAGGGACTTTGTTAAATGCAGCTGATTCAAGACTTTGTGGTGAGTTTAATGAACAAGAAATGAGAAAGGTGCTAATGGTTGGGTTAGCTTGTTCACATCCTGACCCTATGGCTAGACCAACAATGAGAATTGTGGTCCAAATGTTGGAGGGTGAGGCTGAAATCCCAATTGTACCAAGAACTAGACCTTCTATGAGCTTTAACACATCACATCTTCTAATGACTTTGCAAGATAGTGTCTCTGATTTGAATGGTTTGATCACACTTTCACCTTCATCATCTGAAAATAGCTTCACTGGTGGTGGCAATGGCATGGACTTGGTCTAAATTCAAGTCAAGAAAAGAGCAACGACTTTGTATATGCGCGCAAGCTGACCCGAACACCACCGTTATTTAAAGAAAAGAGCAACAACTTTTAGTCATCTTTTTTGTTTTGTTCATAAATTCATTAATTTAATTCTTACATATGTACCAAAATAAGCTTAAGATATAGTAATGTGTTTTTTTTCCGTTTCTTTCCCTTTTTTCCTTTTGCTATACTGTAGTTGATTGAGTGCAAGATAGATGCATTTAATGAAAATAATAATTTGAAGTCCTTTTCGTGGTTATGGTATGGTGGATTGTCTTTGTAGTGAGTGACTAGTTGCTTTCTTAAGTCATGTTTTTTAGTCAAAAGGTTCATGAGAGCTTGAGTAGAGGTTTGGTAAAGTATGACTATAGTTTAGTGTGAAATCACCAAAAAGAAAGGCACATTTATTGGTAGTTTTTATGCTTCTTTATTACTATGGGTAATAAACAGTGAAAGAAAGAAATTTTCCTCCTTCCTTTTCTCAAAAGGTTCTCAATGGATAGAATTTACCCTTTAATAGATATCCCTCCCAAAAGTGTATATTTCTTTCTTAAATTTCCTTTTTTTATGGGATAGAATTAGGGGGAAATGGGTGAGGGAATTATAAGATGGAGAATCGAATCGTCATCAACGTGAAAGTTCTGGTAGTCAACCAACTAAGCTACTAAAATTCATTTCTTTCCCAAATTTATGTTTTCAATCAAATTCATATAATAAAATGAAATGGGCAATATGAATTAGAATGTCCCATAAAGTATTTTTAGCATATTTTGTGGGATCTCACTTGTATGTTGTTGTTTGTTTGTGATTATCAAAAGAAATGGAATAATTCTGCAAACTCAATCAATCCCCTCTATAAATAAATGTTAACCTTTTTCCCTGTCTTTGTTGGCACCTCTTAGGGGTCTTTTGATAGCCGGTTAGGATTGTGTAGGTATTAAAAATGTAGGTATTAGTTATTCAGGGTTTAGTTATACATAAATTATTTCTTTGACCTAACTAAGGCCAAAACTCAGGAGCTCCGGGAGAAGTTGGTGGATGTAGGGGCTTGGAGGAGTAGTGGGGATGCGGATAGTATGTGGGCTAGGACGGCTAATTACATCAGGAAGCAACTAGGGAGGTGTCAGGGGTCTCGATGGGTACCTCGAGCGGGTATAAAGGGGCCTGGTGGTGGAATGAAGAGGTTCAAGAAAAAGTTGAAGCCAAGAAGGTTGCGTATATGGCACTAGTGAAAAACCTAGACGAAAAGAACAAGAGGAGGAATATGGAGAGGTATAAGACGGCGAGGAAGGAGGCGAAGCTTGCGGTCACGGCCGCAAAGACAACTGATTTTGAACACCTCTATGAAGAGCTAGAGTGCAAATGCGGGGATATGAAATTATATCAGCTTGACAAGGCGAGGGAAAGGAGGGCTCGTGACTTGGATCAAATAAAGTGCATCAACGTCGAGAATGGCGAGGTATTGGTAGAAGAGGCCCACATCAGATGAAGATGGCAGACATAATTCCATAAGCTCTTAAATGATGGAGGGGATAAATATATCATGCTAAGAGAGAAAGAACATTCTGAGAGTCGTAGAGATTTTGGGTACTGTAGGAGCATAAAGGTTGTGGAGGTTAAGGGAGTTATTCGTAGGATGAGGGGGGAAGAGCGAACGGGCCAGACGAGATCCCGGTAGATTTTTGAAAGAATATGGGTGAGGCAGGTTTGGCGTGGCTGACTAAGTTATTTAATGCAATCTTTAGGACAACTAAAATGCCTGAGGAATGGACGTGGAGCACAATGGTTCTGTTGTAAAAGAACAAGGGTGATATCCAAAACTGCAATAACTATAGGGGTATCAAGTTTCTAAGCTACACGTTGAAAATTTGGGAGAGGGTGATCGAGTTGAGGATGAGGAAGTGTGTGTCTATCTCCGAAAACTAATTTGAATTCATGACAGGGCGATCGACTACAAAAGCTGTACATCTTGTAAGGAGACTGGTGGAGTAATATAAGGACAAAAATATAGACCTGCACATGGTATTCATTGACCTAGAAAAAGCCTATAATAAAGTCCCGAGGGAGGTTCTTTGGAGATGTATGAAGTCTAGAGGTGTGCATGTAGCTTACAATATAAAGACATGCATGATGGAGCCAAGACTCAGGTTAGGACAGTGGGAGGTGACTCTGAACACTTCCCGGCCATGATGGGGTTTCACCAGGGATCAACCCTTAATCTATTTCTATTTGCCTTAGACATAGACGAATTAACACGACATATTCAAGGGGAGGTATCATGATATACGTTATTCGCAGATGACATAGTTTTGATCGATGAGACGCGCGGTGAAGTTAATGATAGGCTAGAAGTTTGGAGAAAAGCCTTAAAGGTTTCAAGTTAAGCATGATTAAGACGGAGTACCTGGAGTGCAAGTTCAGTGGTCTTGCGTATGAGATGGAGGTTACAGTAAAGATAGAGGAACAAGTCATACCTAAGAAAGGAATCTTCAAGTATATTGGGTCTATAATCCAGGGAGACGAGGAGATTGACAATGATATCACTCATCGCATTAACGCGGGGTGGATGAAATAGAGGCTTACTTCTGTGGTACTGTGCGATAAGAATGTGTCGCCAAGGCTTCTAGAAAAGTTCTGCAAAGTGATGGTTAGACTAGCAGTGTTGTATGGTGTAGAGTGTTTGCTAGTCAAGAATATTCACGTTCAGAATAGTAGAGATGAGGATGCTCAGATGAATGTGTGGGTATATGAGGAGAGATATGATTAGGAATGAAGTTATACGGGACAAGGTGGGAGTGACTTAAGTGGCGGACAAGATGAGGGAAGCAAGACTGAAGTGGTTCGAGCATGTGAAGAGGAGGGGCGATGATGCGCCAATGAGGAGGTGCGAAAGGTTGACTGTAGATGGAGTTAGGAGAGGTGGAGGTAGGCCGAAGAAGAACTGGGGGAGGTGATTAGATAAGATATGACAAAACTTCAGTTGAATAAAAACATGACCTTAGATAGAAAATTATGAAAGTCTAGGATTAGGGTAGAAGTCTAGTAGTAGGTAGGTAAGTGTGGGAGAGAGGGGTCGAGTTTTCCTCCTCTCCTCTTTTCCTTTCAGTAGTCATTGTCAGTTATTACATTGTTTTATTTCCTTGATGGCTATTACTATATTTTTCACATTTATTTTATATCTTGTTATTTACTCTCTCCTTTCATATATTTCTACGACAAGTACTTTTCTTCTGAGCCAAGGGACTGGCGAAAACAACTTCTCTACCTCACAAATGTAATCACACTGGATTTTTGTTGTTGTTGTGCTGGTTTGTTATATTAGAAGTTAATAAATATTGTTTACTTTTTAAAATTAAAATATTTATTTATCATTAAAATTAAATTATTATATTTTTGACAAAATAATAAAATATTATAGTAAAATATTATATTAAATTATTTGTTTAGAAATGGAAAGTGATAAGAGCAATATTGTCATTTCAACTTTTTATTCGTGTACTATTAGTTATTCATGTATTAATTATTTCATTTTCTACCACGCATAAAATAATTCATAAATTCCAACAACAACAACATACCAGTGTAATCCCACACAGTGAGATCTGAGGAGGGTAAGATGTACGCAGACCTTACCTCTACCTTTTTAGGGTAGAGAGATTTGTTTCTGATAGACCATCGGCTCAAAAGAACGTGTCAATGCACAAATTCAAGAGAAATAAGACAACAAGATATCGCAATAACAAAACAAATAAAGCAACACCTAGGAATAAAACAAATAATACATTGATTCCCTTATAACTAATACATGTATTAGTTATGCGGGTTTCTAAATTGCAAACCAAACGTTGTACTAATTTTATAAATGAATAACTTACATCCTAACTAGATACCAAACGCAATATAAGTATGCAGAAATTAATAAATGAATAAAGTGTCTCTTTACTAGCTACCAAACATGGTATACGTTATGCAGAAATTAATACATGAATAAATTATTTCTTTACTAGCTACCAAACGACCCCTTATGGTGTTAAGTTGGGAAACAATTTATCTTGAAATATATAGAGATTAAATAATGATAGGATTATTTAGTGAATATATTTTATTGATTTAAAAATGAGATAAACGAGTTCCTGAAAAAAGGGATATAATATACTCTCTTCGCTCCAATTTATATGATGTAGTTTGATTAGGCACGGAGTTTAAGAAATAAATGAGAACTTTTGAATCTTGTGATCTAAAACAAGCTAAAGATATTTATATGGTTATAGATTATCTTGTTAAACGTAAAAGGTAAAGTTTAAAGTTGAATTGTTGTCAAATAAGAAAATGTGTCATTCTCTTTTAGACTGACTAAAAAGGAAAGTGTGTCATATAAATTGAGACAGATGGAGTAAGAGATATAATATAAACCATGTGTTTGGTTTAGACTGAATGAATTGGGATAAATTTTTATTTTCAATTTAATTTTATCTTTTTTCAAAAACTTTGGAAGAAAAAATTGAAGAAAAGAAAATGTGTCACTGCGTTATTTTATCCCAAAATTAGTAATTCTGAGATATTATCCCACAAAAAGTGTGATATAAAAACAATATCACAATTGTGATATAATCAATTCCGAAATTGCCAAAGTAAAAACAAAAACCTGATACTCCATAAAATAATCCAACAATTTATCTCGGAATATGATATTATCTCACTAACCAAACAACCCCTTTAAATTGATGAAAAGCTTTTTGATGGATACATTAATGATAATCATATCATTAACAATGAGCAAAGGACGATTTTTTTTTTTGGGTCTCTCTGTTTGAGATTGTAATTAAATGCACGTAGGTCTCTTCAGTAATAGAGTCGCTAAAATCTTGATGGCCCATGCCCATCATCATAGTATGACTTGAAACTTGTTTGGATTTTTTCTTCTTCCAATTTTCATTAAATGTTCAAATAATGGACAATTTCCAGCCACCATTTTCTTGGATATTTTCATATATCTATGATGTCCTCTTGTGTTTTTTTCTCCAATAATTCGTGTTGATTGCATTGAAATACACTCCTTTGGCTTTTACCCACTTTAGACTTTAGAGAGCTCGAGGAGGGAGATCATCTATTTTTTTACTCAATAGTTTAAATATATCAAAAAGTTATTTCTTTACCCCATGTATACATGGTATTTTTTTGATGAATTAGAAAATTCAATTGAATTTCCTCTCTTGAACTTAGCTCCGCCCTTGGCTACTTTGAGGAAGAACTTTAAATTTTGGCACTGCTTATTCGACCGGTACAATGTCGACTTATTAGGGATAAGACATTCTCTTATCACGAATAACTTAAGTTTGTCTTGGCTCTCTTCTTTGACAAATAGAACTGACCATCGCATTACAAATGTAATATTCTAAACTCTGAGCTAAGAGGTCCATCACTAAGCAACAGTTCAAACCATAGAATGAATTTGTGATGGGATATTATAAACTATTGCGATAGAGACTTAACCTTACTGCTACGACTCATTGAGATTATTATACTATATTACTCTGATACATCAAAAAAGGGACCAATCCTACTCCTATGTCAACTTATTAGGGATAGGACATTCTCTTATCCGAATAACTTAGAATTTGTCTTTGGCTCTTTTTTTTGACAAATAGGACTGACCATCACATTACAAATGCAATATTCTAAACTCTGAGTTAAGAGGTCCATTACTAAGCCACTATTCAAACCATAGAATGAATTTGTGATGGGATATTATAAACTATTGCGATAAAGACTTAATCTTACTGTTACTACTCATTGAGATTATTATACTATATTACTCTAATACATCAAAAAAGGGAAAAGCAAAAACATGAAGGGGGATTAGAGAAAACATGTCGAATTATCGGTAATATGCATGTACTTCCCCAATGGTTTATTCTCAAATCTTCAATATAGGACAGTGCCGACGTCTATCTTGTAAGAAAAAAGGAAAAAGAAAAACTCTTCAGTTTTTTTATTGTTGGACAAACGGCTGTCAGATGACTATGGCAAATTAAAATACTTGATTACAGCCGTGAAAATGAAGGGAGCCATTGTGTGTGTCCATTACAAATCTCGGGAGCTACAAATATTAATATTAATATTAATATTAAATTAACTTAATGTCTGTATTGTTTGTTATTAACGTGAATATTCATCGTAACCCAATTTTTTGTACTCATTACTGCAAAAATTCCTCTTCACTGATTAAATGCCGACCAAATTAAATTAGGTGATAAAATCCCACATGCACACAAGTTCCAGTAAGAATCTTGATTGGTGAAAAAAGTTAGATACTATTATTATTCACCAAATGGGAACATGAATCTGTGTATGGACTCACATGCAATATGATATTTTTGGACAGCTAGGAGGAGGGTTTTTTAATGTTATTTTCATTTCAACCTCCTTTTACGTACATGGCATAGAGTCATAATACAGATTCGAACTATTACGATTATAAAACAAAATTTGTCATGATTTAAGGGCATGTTGGTGAGCTTTTGAAAATTTTATTTTGCCAAAAAAGGACTTTAGAGACATCCCTTGAAAATTAAACAAATTGTATTTGAATAATTCATTTGAGAACCACTTAATTTTGCGAAAAAACATTTTAAGATTGATTTTAAAAAAAATATTTGTGTGTAACCTACTTAGAATTGACAGTAGGGACTTTTGTTGAAAAAAATATTAGAGATGATCACATTAAGAAGAACAAATTAGAGATAAATAAGATATAGTAATAACAATAAACATAAGATGGAGTTGAAATTGGGAAATTCGGTTCAAGACACGCTATGAAAAGCATTGTCTTCAGAGTAGATTTTCGTCGCTATCCCGGTGCAAATAGCAAAGTGACATTCTACTCCCAAAATACGATGAACTACTCAGAAATCTTCTAATGTGCACTCAAATAAAAATTCCGGAGAATCATTTTAATCTCTCGAATGCTTTAGTATAAAGGAAGAGGCAAGAATTATTGTAAATTGTAAAAACGGGAATTTGACCCCCTTTATCTAATGATGAATAGACGACCTATTCTAAATAAGAGGAGCTTTTGAATTTGAAAAAAAAAATTGCTGACAATTACATATTTTTCGGATCAATCTATATTGAGTGACTGTCTTCATTATGTTGTTGCTAGCAAATATCACTATTTTTTATTTTGGATCTTCCAAATTATTCCCGCAGGAGATCCGGACTCATTTTTTTGTGATTCTTCGAGAAAAAGATTCATTCTCTTCATAAAAAATAGGAGGTAGAACCAATAAAGATTTCTTTTTTAATTCATTCATGGCCTCATTCAAGAATTGTTTTTGATCCAATTCGCAGGAATCAATAGAAAAGGCAAATTCCTTATGATACACCAGATCGGCTCGGTTATTGATAGAGTGAATAGATCTGTCATTTTTTGAAATCTCTCTTCTGATTCAAAATCGTAGTGTAATGTGTGAACTTTATGTTTGGAGGAATTTTTTTGTATTACTGAAATTTTTTGCCAAGTGATGGAAATCTGCAGCACACCTATTATTTATAAGGTGTTGAAAAAACTGTCACACCTTTCAAAGAAAGGATGTACCGCTTAGGATTGGATAACACATTTTCACAACGAATAGGTGTATCTTTTAAAGAATGGGTTACACTTCTTCACAATATATTGTGTCTTTTTAAAAGTGTGTTTAAATTTTGAATCACATCTAAAATAAATTCCAACAACTTTCACTATTAAAAAATCTCTATTTTCCGACTGAAAATGTTCGACGGCTATTTCCCACTGAATGTCAACGGAAAAAATTTAAATAGTAGTATTTTTCTACGAAAAAATTAAAAAGTTTCTCAGCATTTCAACGAAAACTTATTTTCTACCATATGTTTTACCAGTGAATTGATTCGATGGAAATGAGATGGAAAAATCATATCTTATAGCATAAATTTCTCACTAAATATAGGTAGTCCAATAACAGCTAACTTGGATTATTTGTAGCACACCATAAAATATATTCGATATTTTAAACTTATTTAAAATGTAGCTAATGTTGACAAACTTCAAACCTGTTTTGTTGTTGGTGCTTTTCCTCTTCCTCTTCCTCTTCCTCTTCCTCGACCTCGACCTCGACCCTCCCTATCCCTCCTCCTCCCCCCTCCCCCCCCCCCCCTCTCCTTCTAATGATGACATCAACAATACACAAGGGATCCATTTGATAATTGCGAGAGTGTAAAGCTTTGCTTTGCAAATATCATGTGCCTCGTGAGTGCTTTGAAAGTATTAAAATTGACTCTTTTTTATATATAAAAAAAGAAAAATTAAACTTACAAAGCTTCAAAATATGTTAGGAATGTCTTCTCTAAAATTATTAAATATGTGTGCACAAAATTTATGCAGGTGGCATAATAACACTATGTCTCAATAATTATGCTAATTTCAGACTTGGGTTATGTGACATTTAGGTCATAGCCATAGGTAAATACTTCCTTCATCCCAAATTAGTTGTCATATTTTACTTTTCTAACGTTAAACTATATAAAATTTGACCAATATTTTATTATCAATTAACATAAGAAGAGAGCAACTTATAATACTTTCTACATAATTTTTGAATATCTAAATTTTAATTGTAAAATATTGAGTTGACTAATTCAATTTAGCTGCGAAAATTAGTCAAAATGAATCTCGAGAAGTTAAACATAATACTCTCTGTTTCAATTTGTTTGTCTTAGTTTGACAGGACACATATTTTGAGAAAGTAAAAAAGACTTTTGAATCTTATGATCTTAAACTAAAGATGAAAGAAATAATCTCTTGATTATTTTCATTAATAAAAGAATATATATACAATTTACAATTTTTTCCATAATAGGAAAATCATATTCCTATTCTACTCTCAAAACCCTATTCTAGTAGTACAAGAATCTTATAATTATGGTAAGTGTACAATACTAATTAATACAATATTTACACTACAATATTTACCTAAAATCTATCATAAAATCGTGATATATCACGGGCCGAAGCTTACCAAATCTGGAATGTACACGTGATATACACCCCTTATGGTAAGTGTATATTACGTGTATATTTAACACATCCCCGCAGTCATAGTTGGCGGTCTTCGTACGCTGAGACTGTCCTTAAAATCTTCAAACAGGACCGAGGGAAGCCCTTTGGTAAAGATGTCTGCAATTTGATATCTAGACGGGACATGACAAACTCGCACTTGTCCACGAGCTACCTTTTCGCGAACAAAATGGATATCCATCTCGATATGTTTAGTGCGCTGGTGCTGAACCAGATTACCAGAAAGGTAGATGTCACTAACATTATCACAATAAACCAAGGTAGCTTTCTGAATAGGACAATGAAGCTCTAAAATAAGATTACGTAACCAACAGGATTCAGAGACCACATTGTCTACCCCTCGATACTCGGCCTCTACACTGGAGCGGGACAAAGTCGACTAACGACCATGAGACCAAGTTATTACCAAGAAACATACAATAGCCAGACGTAGAGCGTCTGGTGTCTGGACAACCACCGTAATCAGCATCTGTATACGAGACAAGTATAGACGTCGATGACGGTTATAAATGTAAGTTAAAGTCAAGTGTCCCCTGGATGTACCGAAGAATGCGTTTGAGCACATTCTTGTGCTCAACCCTTAGATCATGCATAAACAAACACACATGTTGTACGGCATACATAATATCGGATCTCGTGAAAGTAAGATACTGAAGGGCCCCTGCAAGACTGCGATAACGGGTCAGATCCTCGTAAGGTGAGCCAGCCTCAGCACCCAACTTGGGTTTAGTATCAACTGGAGTAAAAGTAGACTTGCATGAGGACATACCAGATCGCTCAATGATCTCAACTGCATACTTTTGTTGAGATAAGAACAACACACCTGCATGACGAGAGACAACAATCCCCAAAAAGAAACTCAAGGACCCCAAGTCTTTCATAGCAAACTCAGAACTGAACATTGTCATGATAGACTGGCGTAATGCATCAGATGAGGCAGTCAAGATAATATCATCCACATATAATAGTATATAATCCAGGGAAGAACCAAGACGATATATGAACAATGAATTATCAGACATGTTGTGAGAAAACCCAATAGTCGAAACATAGTCTGCAAACCTCTTATACTAAGATCGTGGGGACTGATTAAGCCCATACAATGACTTCTTCAATAAACAGACATGATGAGGATATTTGGGATCCCTAAACCCCAAGGGATGATGCATATAGATTGTCTCCTTAATATCAATATGTAAGAAAGCATTCTTCACATCTAACTGATGATTGGGTCATGCTTTCGAAAGAGCCAAGCCGATCACAGTGCGAATGGTAGCCGGTTTGACCACCGGACTAAATGTCTCACCACAATCCACACCAACCTACTAAGTCATCATCACCTACAAGATGAGCCTTATGCCTTGCAAAAGAACCGTCAGAATTGTCTTTATGAGCGAAAATTCACATAGACCGAATAATATTAACACCAGATGGACGGGGCACCAACTCCCATATCTTATTATCAATAAGAGCATTATATTCGTCGGTCATGGCAATTTTCAATTCGGGTCATTTAAAGCAGACACATGATTACGGGGCAAGGGTGATTTAAGAACATTAGAATTTAGATTGAAATATCTTTTTGGTTTAACAATACCCCGTTGACTACGAGTGACTAGTCTATGACTCGAGAGAGAATTTGGTGAATTTTGGAAAATTTCGGGACAAGTGACGGACTGGCCACAGTGACGATGGGCTCTGAATCGAAATCAAGCGTTGATGGTAAGCCGAGATCGCCCGATTTCCGTATTGGGCTGGGCAACTGGCCCAATTATGGAAACTAGGGCAGAAGTTGGCCCAAGTACGGGACTGGAAACGGAGAGGTGAGACGGACCTGTAGGTCCAGCGGGCAATGGGCCCGTTGGCAGATTTTGGGTGCGAGATAGGTCCGAAAAATAATGGATAATATACGGAGAGACAGTGTCATCCAAAAAATTATACGAACTAGGCACGGGACTACTCACGTTAGCAAAGGGAAATTGAGTTTCATAAAAAATAACATGGCGACTAATGATGCTTTTATTAGAGGATAAATCAAAACATTTATACCCACGATGATTAGACGGATAACCCAAAAATACACAAGGGTCCGACTCGTTATCGCAGTCTTGCAGGGGCCCTTCAGTATCTTACTTTCACGAGATTCGATATTACGTATGTCGTACAACAGGTGTGTTTGTTTATGCATGATCCCAGGGTTGAGCACATGAATGCGCTCAAACGTATTCTTCGGTACATCCAGGGGACACTTGACTTTGGCTTACATTTATATCCGTCATCGACGCCTACACTTGTCTCGTATACAGATGTTGATTGGGGTGATTGTCCAGACACCAGGCGCTCTACGTCTGGCTATTGTATGTTTTTTGGCAATAACTTGGTCTCATGGTCGTCAGTCGACTTTGTCTCGCTCCAGTGCAGAGGCCGAGTATCGAGGGGTAGACAATGTGGTCTCTGAATCCTGTTGGTTACATAATCTTATTTTAGAGCTTCATTGTCCTATTCAGAAAGCTACCTTGGTTTATTGTGATAATGTTAGTGACATCTACCTTTTCTGGTAATCCGGTTCAGCACCAGCGCACTAAACATATCGAGATGGATATCCATTTTGTTCGCGAAAAGGTAGCTCGTGGACAAGTGCGTGTTTGTCATGTCCTGTCTAGATATCAAATTGCAGACATCTTTACCAAAAGGGCTTCTCTCGATCCTGATTGAAGATTTTAAGGACAGTCTTAGCGTACGAAGACCGCCCGCTATGACTGCGGTGGTGTGTTAAATATACACGTAAAACACACTTACCATAAAGGGTGTATATCACATGTATATTCCATATTTGGTAAGCTTCAACCCGTGATATACACAGTTTTATGGTAGATTTTAGGTAAATATTGTAGTGTAAATATTGTATTAATTAGTATTGTACACTTACCATAATTATAGGATTCTTGTACTACTAAAATAGGATTTTGGGAGTAGAATAGGAATAAGATTTTTCTATTATGAAAAATTATAAATTGTATATATACTCTTTCATTAATGAAAATAATTAAGGGATTATTTTTTCATATTTAACAAAAGATATGTATAATGTATCAATATACCTTTAATCTTGTGATCATATACATTTATATATAATGTTGAGTTTAAAGAATTGTCAAATTAAAAAGGTATTTTTTTTAAAAATGATAAAAGAAAAGTAAGATACGAAATTGAAAAGGAGGGAGTAACGCTTAAAAGTAAGTAAGTAATCACTAAAAGGTATACTTCTCACTTTAAAAAAAAAGTATTTTTTTGGATCGCATGGTACGCTGCTGTTCTGTTATACTTGTCACTTTATGTTTCTCAATCCTTTTATTTTTTTTTCCTTCTCCTTTGATACGAAATGATTTATTCTTTTGTCTTTTGCTGGAAGAAGGGTTTATTGTTCGATTTCCTATTTCTAGATAATTATCAGAATTCAGTGTCTTTTGTTCCATAAAATATATTAACACCGCGAATTTCGATTACAGCTACTAGAAAAATGTAAGATTTTGGAGTGGAAATGCAGAATTTTGTTTTTGGTTTAGGTAGTGTTCAGGAGCTATTTTCTCTCGTCTAGTAATTTCAATTTTTCCGGGGCCAGAACAAAATCTGTTGAAACAAGTCCTGGATTCATTAACTCTGTCTGTTAGACTATTTTTAAATATTTAATAAGACAATTTGATAAAATTGCAACTATAAGGAGAAGATTAGCATGGCCCTGCGCAAGGATTACATGAACAAAACGATTTTTAGATTGAGTTAGATGCATAAGTCAGAAATTATATTCTTGCATGATCCCTCTAAGGAATCAAGCTTTAGAATGTTATGGTCAAAGTATATTATTCCTATTATTATTTATTCATTTTCTAGATGATCTAGAGGTTGATGAAGTTGAATTAAAGACCATTGAACTAGGATTCAAATATCATTAAAGAAAAAAAGGTTAGATGATTTCTTCCTGTGTACCTAAACCTATTGACTCATGCATAAGTGGGGGCAATGGTGTGTAAGCTGGTCCGAACACTATTATTTATCAAAAAGAAAAAGAAAGACAGGAAATTATCTACTTCCTGGGCATGAGAATATTCTAGCTGCTTTTTGGATCAAGGAAAGGGATAAATTTGATGTTATTCACGTATCAAGTGTGTGGATAACTGAATATATTGGAAATGTAGGACGATATCTGTGCTATTCACTCATCAATGAAACTCTGTGCTATTCCAGTTTTACACCTTAAGGTCAAAAAGAAATTCCGTGCTATTTCAATTCTGTGCCAATTTGAGGTTGGTTGAACCTTCTTTTCCCTTTTAATGGGCTCTACTTTGAACTGAATTATGCAGTGGGAGTTCAAAACTAAAGGATTGTGTGTATCATGGTCCGATTTGAACTCAACAAAATGTAATTTATGTATAATTGTAATTATGGTATTAGTCTTGTACTAGGAAAATATATTAGAATCATACTAGGAAAAGGTAGAATTATTTTCCTATATTGTCCATATTTAGGAATTGTATATTTGTTTATATACCTCTCATTATCAATGAAAATAATCAAGGAATTATTTCTTTCATGGTATCCGAAATCTATGTTTCACATACCTCCTTCTCCAAAGCTTCCGCTTGTCTCGGTTTTTCTCGACTTCCGAGCCCTTCCTCGGTATCCGTGCCGAGTTCTTCCTCCTCTCTTCCCAATTTTTCTTCCAAATCCCTCAAATCACCTATTGTTCTTTCGTTATGTCTACGTCAAAGAACATATTTCATCCTGCCCTTGCTATTTCCAACATCAAGAACCACATCCCTATTGTTCTTGAGATGGAAAACGTCAAATACGCGACGTGGGCGGAGTTGTTCAAAATTCACGCCATCTCACATCAAGTTCTCCATCACATAATTCCTCCCTCTACCCCTACTCCCATTGAGGATCCTCAGTTATGGATTACTCTTGATGCTACCGTCCTTCAGTGGATTTATTCCACTATTGCTACCGACCTTTTACAGACGATTATTGAGCCGGTCACTACGGCTATGTCCACATGGAATAGATTGCGTGATATATTCCAAGACAACCAACATTCCCGCATTGTCACCCTTGAGCAGGAATATTCCCAAGTCCACATAGACGATTTCCCTAATATTTCAGCTTATTGTAAACGACTCAAGGAGTTGTCGGAGCTCCTGTTACCAATGATCGCCTTGTTCTACAAATGGTTGCAGGCCTATCTGAGGCCTATAATGGCGTTGGGACTCTCCTCCGTCAAAGTAATCCACTTCCACCTTTTTATCAAGCACGTTCAATGCTCACGTTAGAAGAAGTCGGCTTGGCCAAAAAGGCGGCTACCGGCGCGAGTCCCGTGGTGATGATGACGTCATCGATAATTCTCAAGGTTTTGTTGATAATTCGGACCAAAATCGTACTCACGGTGGAGTCAAGAAGAATCGAAAAAATAATGGCAAGAATCGTGGTGGCAATCGTGATAGTACCGAGGGTGGTGGGGGAGTCCAAAATAGTGGCAGCGGGCCTCGGCACGGTGGCAGTGGGCCGCAGCTCAACTGGTCCCAGTCATGGGTCCCCTGGCAGTGGGGCTGGGCCAGTGGGCAGTGGCCCAACAACCCCTAATTTCGGCCGGTGTATCCGGGCGGTGGGCCTTTCAGCCCGGCCCATTCTTCACGATCCGGTGGGTTTCGGCTTTGTTAGGCCAGACAATAAGGTGGCCTGCTTGGGCCTTGGCCCCCGCAGGCTTACCATGCAACGGGCCCTAATCTGATCCCGACTCCGGCAGATATTGAGGTCGTCATTCATACACTAGGATTACGTCCTCTAGACGTGAATTGGTACATGGACATCGGCGCCACTTCTCACATGACGTCCGACCAAGGTACTCTCTCGTCTTATTCCAATTTGAGCAAAAATCGTGACATAATTGTTGGTAATGGCAACTCAATTCCAATTCGTGGTTACGGTCATGCAACTTTGTACCCCCTTCATCCACCTCTTGTCTTAAAAAATGCCCTTCATGCCCCTAACTTAATTAAAAAAATTGCGTCTGTCCGTAAATTCACCACTGATTATTGGGTTTCTGTTGATTTTAATCCTTTTGGATTTTCTGTGAAGGATTTCAAGACGGGGATCCCTCTTATGAGATGTGATAGTAGGGGAGATCTTTATCCTATCACACCCGCATCCAATCTCTCGAGTCAAGTCTTGCCATCTACTTTTGCAGCTCTAGCTCCTTCCTTGTGGCATGCACGTTTGGGTCACCCTGGGTCATCCATTGTTTCTTCCTTACATAAAAACAATTTTATTTCTTGTAAGGGTACGCGTAGTACTCCAATTTGTCAATCTTGTCCTTTAGAAAAACATGTTAAATTACCATTTGTAGCCTCTACTTCTCGTACTTTAATGTCATTTGATATTATTCATAGCGATTTATGGACATCTCCCGTTTTAAGATCTGTAGGCCATCGTTATTATGTTCTATTTTAGGATGATTATTCTAATTTTTATGGACCTTTCCGTTAGCGAAAAAATAACAAGTTTTTTCCACATTCTTAAAATTTAGAGCATTCATCCGTACCCAATTCGATTGGAAAATAAAAAATATTCAATGTGATAATGGAAAAGAAATATGATAATTGGTTGTTTTAGAATTTTTGTGATACTAATGACATCATTTATCGTTTCTCTTGCCCTCATACATCCTCGTAAAATGGGAAAGCCGAACGAAAAATTCGTACAATTAAAATATTGTCCGAATTTTATTGGTCCATGCTTCCGTACCCCCCCTCCTTTTGGCATCATGCTCTACAAATGGCTACTTATCTTTTTAACATACTTCCTACCAAAGGTTTGACATATTCATCCCCTCTTTAAATCCTATATAATAAGACTCCTTCGTATTCACATCTTAGGGTCTTTGGGTTCTTATGTTATCGACTATTTCCGTCTGTTAAATATACATAATATACACACAATATACATGTGTATATTGGTCTCGGCTTTGTTCTCTAAATAGCTTTCGGATTTGGCTGATTATTCTATGTAATTTATGGTAAATATTTAGTATCCTAGTTTAAGTAATGTTGTAATATAATTAGTATTGTATTGTCATAATTATTGTATTACCATAAATGTATAGTTAGTATACAATAAGGTTTTAGCAATATAATAGGAATATCATTCTCCTATTATGAAAATATGTAACTTGTATATATAGCCTTTCAATTAATGAAAATAATCAAGGGATTATTTCTTTCATGGTATCAAAAGTCTAGGTCAAACAAAAATTTCTCTCAAAATCTTGTTGCTATTCTCGGCCAAGACCGAACCCCCACTCCTCGGGTTTGCCATTTGTTCTTCCGCTCTTCAAATCTCTCTTCCAAATCCCTCTATCACTTATTGTTCTTTCGTTATGTCTACGTCAAAGAACACGTTTCACCCTGCCCTTATTATTTCTAACATCAAGAATCATATCCCTCTAATTCTTGAAATAGAAAACGACCAACACGCGACGTGGGCCGAGTTGTTCAAAATTCACGCTCGTTCGCATCAAGTCATCCATCACATAATCCCCGCGGCTCCTGATGATACGAAGGTGCCTAAACGCGAGGATGATCCTAAGTTATGGACAACACTTGATGCCACCGTCATTCAGTGGATTTATTCTACTATCTCTATCGACCTATTGCAAACGATTATTGAGCCAGACGCTACAGCGACGGCTGCATAGGATAGACTGCGTGACATATTCCAGGATAATCAAAATTCCAGAGATGTTACTCTTGAACAGAATTTTTACCACGTCAACATTGAAAATTTTCCTAACGTTTCAGCATATTGCAAAAGATTGAAGGAATTGGGGGACCAACTCCGCAACGTTGGTGCGCTAGTTAGTGAAGATCGTCTTGTTTTACAGATGGTTGCTGGCCTATCCGAGGCCTATAGTGGCGTTGGAACTCTCCTTCGTCAAAGTAATCCTCTTCCAAGGTTCTATCAAGCCCGATCCATGCTTACCTTGGAAGAAGCCGGTTTGGATAAAAAGGCAGCTACTAATGCTAGTCCCGTGGTCATGATGACTTCCTCCACTAGTCAAAATTTTGGTGACAATTCGAATCAAAACCGATCTCACGGGGGCAGCAAGAATGGCCGGAAAAATAATGGAAAAAATGCGCGACTCGTGGCGATCTGATGGCCAAAACGATGTGATGGACCCCATCCCAATTACAGTGGGCCACCGACCCACTGGTCTCAGCCTTGGGCCTCTGGATCGAAATAGTGTGTGTGATTTATGGTTCACATGGGATTATAATAGTTTTACCTTCCATAGCGTTCACTTTATCTCACCTTTTGCTGATTTATTTGTGTTATGGATTTGTCTCTGGATCGAAATAGTGTGCGTGATTTATGGTTCACATGGGATTATAATAGTTTTACCTTCCATAGCGTTCACTTTATCTCACCTTTTGCTGATTTATTTGTGTTATGGATTTGTCTCTGGATCGAAATAGTGTGCGTGATTTATGGTTCACATGGGATTATAATAGTTTTACCATCTAGGTCAAACATTAAATAAGTATTTTTTATCACATAAAACCCAACACCTATTTTCTAAAGACTCTTAAAATCATGAATTAGGATACTTATTAACTTGTCCCTATTCTAGGCATTTGAAGCAGCTGGAACCTCATTAGCCACATTCGCGTACCTTATTTTGCTCTTTTTGATATAACATAGCTTTGGAATAAATGGATTTAATTTTCACTTTCCGGTTTTGGATATCTTTAAAAGAGAAGAATTGATTTTGAAGACTCTGTTCATGTTTTAATCCAACAACTTCTTTACCAAATCCTTTTTATTCCATAATGTTTTTAAATTCTTCAAATATTTTATAGAAAAATGAAGGCCCAAGTCATTTTCTAGCCATCAAAACTCTTCAAATATTTTATAGAAAACAATGAAGGCTCAAGTCATTTTCCAGCTATCATAAAATCCCAGGGATTTGAGGCCCTTTTTTCTTTTCTTTTTTCTTTCACGATTTAATCTTCACTGAAATTTCAAATTTGGCCATCACTATTCATGTATAATATTTTACATTCGTTATTCATGAATTGTTTTCTTAAACAGAGTAACTAAAAGCTACTTTCTTAATTATTTAGACCCTGTTAACGGATTTTAAAGGATGTCTAACTCCTTTCATTTAGGATAATAAGAACTCTTATCTAGAATCATTTAGTTAAGCAGATCATTAATTTGAGTTGATTTTAAACAATTTCTTAGTTAAATAGGTGTCATAATTTATCTTAAAAAATAATTAGATGGTGACTCCTTAAATTAATTTAGGAATCACCAATATGTTGTACTCCTCTTTGACCTGGTGAAAACGGGATATAACAGACGAGTCTGACATTTCCCCCGTCATCTTCAATGAACTGTGTCAGTACACCACCGCCAACTCATCTCCGCCACCCTCTGCCGACAACATAGAATGCACTCCGGCATCTCTGCCATCTGCCTGCTCTTTGTCACCGTCACCGTCAATTGCCGCCACCACCGGCAATCGGTCCACAATCTCAGCACCATCACCGGTCGCCATCCCCACATCTGAATCATCACCGCTACCCCAACACCACCCCCACAACCACGCCAGCCACCGAAAACACACCTCGTATAACCAAATTCCCACCACCAAACCATAACAATGTTCCCTTTCCACCGCCGACACCGTACCTCACATCGTCGACCTCAGCCAGTCTCGATCTACCAAGATCGTCGACAACAAACACGCCTGCCACTGTACCCAGTCACATGTCAGACACCCTACCCTAACACCTGATTCGTACCTAAACAGTGAACCCAACCCGATTCTGAACCCAAACAGTGAACCTGACCCGACCCGACACACAGAAACCATACCCAGCCAGCACCATCACACCATATGGAAATCCGTGCTCGATACGGGATTTTCTAACCCAAAGTCTAATTTAACATGTCTACACAAACCATATCACCAATTTCCTAAAGCCCAAAATTAGCCAAACTAGACCCCAATTAGAATGCGACCATGTGTGAGGAGTTTAATGCTTTAACGAAACAACATAATTGGGATTTGGTTCCTCGACCGGTGGGGTGAATGTGATCCAATCCATGTGGCTTTTTCGTCACAAGTACAGAGAAAGTGGTGACTTAGAGAGATATAAGGTCAGGCTTGTGGCTAATGTACTAATCAGTACGAGGGCATTGATTGTGGTGAGATATTCAGTCCGATTGTTAAACCCGCTACATGCACCAACCGCTTGATTTTGTCCATCCAGCAGCTCCTCAGTATGTATGTCATCTCCGTAAGTCACTTTATGGTTTGAAATAACCCCCTAGAGCGTGGTATGATCGCTTTGCACAATATATGATGCGGATTGGGTTTTCGTGCAGCAAGTGTGATAATTCTATGTTTATTTTCCATAGAGGTAGTAATATTGCTTATTTGTTGTTGTATATGGATGACATTGTTCTTACTGCCTCTTCTGATATTTTGAAAAATGAGATCATTACACTGCTCAAAATCGAAGTTGCTATGACTGATTTGGGGAAATTGAGTTATTTTTTAGGGATCTCAGTGACTAGATCTGCAGACAATATGTTTCTTTGCCAACGTAAATATGCAGAGGAGATTGTGCACAGGGCTAAGATGGAGAATCACGAAATCATGTCCACTCCGGTTGACTCTAAATCAAAACTTTGTACGGTTGATGGTAATCCCGTGGCAGATCCCACTCTTTATAGGAGTTTAGCAGGTGCACTTCAGTATCTTACTTTCACTAGGCCTGATATTGCTTATGCAGTTCTGCAGGTATGCTTATTTATGCATGCCCCCAGGGAGCCTCATTTTACTACTCTTAAACGTATTCGATATGTTAAGGGCACACTTGACTATGGATTACACATATACCCCTCCGCACCGACCATGCTATTATCATATACGGATGTTGATTGGGCAGGCTGTCCGGACACGCGACGCTCCACATCCGGCTACTGTGTGTTTTTAGGGGATATCTCATCTCTTGGTCTACCAAGAGGTAAGCCACATTATCCTTGTTGAGTGCAGAAGCAGAGTATAGAAGAGTTGCTAATGTTGTTGTTGAGATTTGTTGTCTCTGTAACCTCTTTCTGGAGCTTCAGTGTCTCTTGCGTAAAGCGTCTCTGGTGTAATGTGATAACATATCCGCCATATACTTATCTCATAATCCGGTTCAGCATCAGCGGACCAAGCATATTGAGATGAACATTCATTTTGTTCGTGAGAAGGTTGCTCTCGGTCATGTTAAGGTGTTGCATGTGCCTTCTTCCTATCAGTACGCGGATATCTTCACGAAAGGTCTTTCTAGGCAGCTATTCCTTGACTTTAGATCCAGTCTCAGCGTCCGGCCTCCTCCCGCTCCGACTGAGGGGGTGTATTAACTTGTACAGTCCACATTGTACCATAGTTAGAATATATCCCATATATTGTGTAATATTTAGTGATGTATAATTATGATAGATATATGATCTTTAATGTATTAGGATTTCACATTGTACACTATATATATATTTGTAGTAATGAGAAAGACTCCCCAAGGGAGATTAATACAATTTTACAGTACGTTTAAACCATACATCACCACCTAATCCAAAGCCATGATGGCATCTTGTAATAACTATTGAATCAGTTGATTATGTAAAAAAAATTTTCTTACTGTTAGTAGATAAGAACCATATTATCGTAAAATAAAAACAGTTTTAAATATTTTATTTAGCACTCAAGGGTGTGGCTTTGTCAATGAAAGTGGGTAAAGAATCATGAGCTCTGAAATTCAAATCTTAGCAGAAGCAAAAATACTAGGTGAGCCCGGTCATTTGTCCAAGCTTTAGTGAACAGAGATACATGTAGTTGTGCTGGTGGGAGATTACAAGTACTTCGTATAATAATTGAGATGCACGCTAGTTGACTCAGACATTATAGTTATAAAAAAAAAATTATTTCATTTCTATCGTTAAAAGAAAGGTCCGGGGACTGGAGAGGAAGGAGTATGGACAGTCATGTGTGTATTATTGTAAATGTCATAGAAGGACATCCCATTTAGCAGACCCCAATTGGCTGGACCTAATTCCATAACTAAAAACCAAACCTTCCTGCTTTCCCTCTTGGATTTAATAAATTCTGCAATAGGATGACACTACACATTTTTGTGTTCTAATTTTTTATGACAAAAGTTAATTTGTTTCGATTTGATATTTTTGTATTTGGACTTTAGTTGAAAAATATGGGGCAGTTAGCTTGTCTACTTTGTTTTCTTAAGCAGAGATTGGCACCCTTCGCTATGCTCTTTGTGACATATTGTAGTAGGAAAATTTAATTGCACTGCAGAAGATCATGTGGAATGTCTTTTACTTCCTCTATTTTATCATGTACAAGTTGGACTTCATCATGCAATATTTTAGTGAAATTACCATGTTATATTACTATTTGGTACTAATATTAGCTTCTAGCTATATATGTTTATATTTTATACTCGATCGATCATCAATAATGATAAAAGGAAGGGTATTGGTAATTTTTCTTCTGTTTGTGATGAATCAGAGGACTAAAGGCTGACTCTCATGGATTGAAGAAGCAACAACAAATCTAAAATTTCTAAAACGTGGGTGCACTACTAAAAAAATATGTATCAAGTGGAATTGGTCCTTAATCCTCTAAATAAATAGCTCAACATTCAACCAAGTGCACCATTTAGCCTTCTTGTAGCATAATATTATACCAATTTATATATATATATATATATATATATATATATATATATATATATATATATATATATATATATATATATATATATATAAAATACCCAATTTTACGAAGAGATCATAAATTCATATGCCCTGTTTAGCCTATAAAATCGCCCCCTAGCAGCAAGGTCACTCTTGACATTTACAGTACCCCAAGGTAATATGGGAAACTGTAATTTGGTAGCTTTCAAATTCTCCCTTTTTAGGTTTTTCTATATTTTTGGCAATATGCTATTACTCATGTGTCATTTTATACGAAGGTCTTTGACTTGTCATGGAATTTAAGAAACAAAAAAAAGACTTTTGAATTTTATGGTCTAAAACAAGTTAAAGATATTTGTGTGATTATAGATCATCTCGTTAAACGTAAAAGATAAAATTTAAAATTAAATTATTATCAAATAAAGAAATGTGTTATTTTTTTTAGGACTGATTAAAAAAAATGTGAAATATAAATTGGGACAGAAGGAGTACTATGTTATACGACATGGTCATATGCAGAAGTTCAATGGCATGACCAACAGGCAACAGCTAATGAACTCTGTGGGACGGGCATGGTCCTTCCTCGTCTATGTCAGCTCCTCTCTGTTTGATAGACACCTCATGCCTCCACTTCAAGTATATTTAAAATAAGAATTTAAGTTGTATGCATGTGTGATAGTGTAACATTTTTTTAATATTATCGAGCTTTTTAACCTAGCAGGTTATTTATTCTATTTTTTGGGTTACGAGATCTTGCTTGTTATAACTTATAACAACTACGTATGTTTTACTGTAGGCAATTTGATAGTATAGAACTAAAACCTGGATTAAGATACCAATCAGCTTAACTAGGAAATCAGATTAAGTAGTAGTATAGTATCATTTGTATTTTTGTTATTCTTTCGTTATGTGTGCAACTTTGTTGGTTATCTAATTATTTATGACCAATCGGTTAACAATCGACTAAGCTACTAAGAATAATAGGATAATGGATTTTATCAGTTTAATTTTTGTCCTCAACCCTGGACCAATATGAGCTTGAACCTACAAATGTGAAATGAAGCTCAGTGGTCTAGGAGGTTCATTTTCTGCTAGTAGGAATGAGTTCGAGACTTGTCACAAGCTGCCAGACCTGTATACGAGCTTGAATTTTTCTTCATAACTTCCGAAACTTTTTTGTAGTGACTCCTTTATTTATAGTAATAGCTTGACTTTGAAATTATACTTTTATAAAATAATACGTACTAATAATTTGTAATTTTATATGATGCTAGACTTTACCCCGAATAATGCTCGATAACCATATCTTTTTATACTATTTACTGGGATATGAAAACCCCTTTACCACATGTTATTGTCACCTTTAATTTTTGTCTCTTTCGCTGATTAGAAGAGAATAATCTTTCGGTGCAGCTAGTTGTATTCCCTGATCAGGGGTTGAGAAATATTTTATCCCACGTGAGAAGGTAAATAGTTACTCGTATCTAGTGTTTGTATTAATTTATAATTTAGTATAGTTATTTGATTTAAAAAATGAAAATATATATTAATTAATCATAATTAAATAATAATAATTTATTAATAAATACATTATGCATTTGTTGATTTTTTATGTAAACACGAGCAGATAAGTTTTTTCAACAAAAAGTGTGGGGAATTAGCTTTTTATAATCAATAAGTGAGTAATCATCTTGTCATGAATGTCTCTTTATATTGTAAAGAATGGACCCAAAAAGCTAGCTTGTAGGTTAAGAATTGTCCAAGTTCATATAAGGAGTTCATGTTCTCATTTCATATTCAATGTGAGACTCTTAACACTCCCCGCACGCTGAGACCTTGTTAACTGGAGCGTGAATAATATAATTTTGGGACCCAACATCGGTAAACAAAGTAATTTGGGGGCCAAACATCTGTAAACAAAGAATTGGAATGAGTTTGACTCTGATACCATGTAAAAAATGAATCTTTGGCCTAACTCAACCCCAAAAGCTAGCTTATAGAGTGATGATTGTTCAAGTTCATATAAGGAGTCCATGTTCCTATTTCATATCCGACGTGAGACTCTTAACCGTTATGATCAAGTTTAGCCAATTTCCTAAAAAGTGAAAAGCAATCACCTTGTCCAATTTTTCTTCTAGTACTTCTGTCTTTCTAATGCACACAGGACTCATTTACTATTGGGGAAAAAAATGAACGAATGAGTTCATAATTCTCTCAATTATCTGCTTCAGACGTTGTAAGTCTAGTTTATGTAGTTCTAAATGAAGGAAATTGGGCCGGGTCGCCTATGTAGATCAACCCGGAATCATATTAAGAAGAAAATATAATATTTAATTAGTTATTTAATTAATTAGATAATAATTAAAAGAGGACACAACGGTTTAGGGACTCCTAAACGTTGTGTTATTTCAGCCTCTTAAATAAGAAGAAGCGTTGTTTACGGAAGGCCAGAGGCAGATGGAGAACTATAATTAGGGTTCAATTGAACCCAAACTTTTGATACATTGCATAAATTTATGTATAAAAATTAGATATGAACTCATAACTTTAAAAATATAATAGTTCAACGTTAAAATTTTAAAAAATTGAATGCATGGTAAGGCTGTGTACAATAGATCCTTGTGATCCGGTCCTTTTCCGGATCCCGCGCATAGCAGACGCTTAGTGCACCGGCTGCCCTTGAACCCCTAGAGTTTAAATTCTAGATTCGCCTCTACAGAAAACACATGCTAAAATCTTCTTCTCCTCCTAAATAAAAGAAATTTTTTCTCTTTCGCTAATTCTCAAGTTCTTGCAAAGTGATTATATTGAAGATTCTTCTCGAAAGCAAGAACAAACTTTTGTAATAGCCATGTAATTATAGACTGTGGCTATTTCGATGTAATTCGTGTTTCATAGACATTATGTTACACTTCTACTTGGATTGTTATATCGTCATGAATAACCATCCAATAATATTAGCAATGTCTTCGTCCTTTAGAATGTAATATCGTCACTCTACAGGTTCAAGCCGAAAAAAAATCTTGATAAGGAGCACTTGGCCATAGTATGAACAAATATAACCAGTAAAAGAGTGCGCATTTATCTCGAAATTTTCTAGTTCTTGATAGAAACCTTTGATGTATTCTTTTTCATAATAGAAAGGACAGGAAAATACGAACAAAAGGGGCTGAAAGCCTGAAACTTTAAACGAGAATAGTTAACATAGACAGTGCTGCACTAAACAAGATGTTAATTTGTTTGCTACTGTTTAGGCAAAAGATCAATCAGCTAACAAATTGGTATATGTTATTTAGTATAGTAGAAAGGCACGTCGGCATTCAGCTTTTTACTTCTATGTGAAGCTAAAACTCTCAACAAGAATAGTCGAAAGCGAGGTCTTGAATCTCTATGCACGGATCGGAATGGATCGGATTTGAGAATTATTGATTTTATAATTTAATTTTTCGAATTTCACAAAATACAATCCGAATTCTATCCAAACAAATTTGGATTGGATCGGACTTTTAAAGTTCAAATTTGAATTAATCGGTTTGAACAATTCATATTTTTTTATTTTCGCTTATAAGTTGAGTTGCTTCTTCTTCTTTTTACAAAAATGATGAACAATCAAATAAAATATTCATGCCAAATTTTCTTGATATATAGTTCCTTGTTGCTATTAAAATGAAAATGACGAACAATCAAATAAAATATTCATACCAAATTGCCTTAATATATAGTTCCTTGTAGGGGTGGGCAAAAAATCTGATGCACCGAAAAAATCGAACCGAACCGGCGAATCGGTTCGGTTTCGGTTCGGTTTAAATTTTGTTACAAATCCGATTTCAAAAAAACCGATTCAAATTTTTTTAAATCGAATCGGTTCGGTTCACATAATTTTGTGATACACCGAACCGAAAACCGGGGTTATTCTTGTAATTAGCCATACCCCTATAAAAATAAAAGCCCTAAGCCGGTAAGCCCCTAACCGGATTTCATTTTGCTACGTGTGCTGCGGTGCTGCTGCTGCCTTCATTCAACTTTCAACCCATAAATCTTAGTTTTGCCTTCAAGTTCAACCCATAAATCTTCAACACCAATTCTTCAAGCTTCCAAGTTCCAATAGTTAATCAAATCGATTTCAAGCCTTAATAGTTCAAGCTTCAACAGTTCCAAATCAACAGTTCTAAATCGATTTGCAAGCTTCCAAATCGATTGATAACTCGATTTCGATTTATTTCTCTCGAAGACACGAACTCGAAGCTTCAACTGTTGAAGCTTCAAACTTCAATAGTTCAAGCTTCAACGGTTCAACCCGACCCTGCCAGTGCTAGTGTGCCACCACAAAAGGTAATCCAATCCATTTACTCATTTCTTTCTCTCGTTCTGATTTGTCATCTGTTTTATGTTATGTTTGAACCATGTTTGTCAAAACATTATGAGATAATTTCTGATTTCTGATTTGTTGTTATGACTGAAGTAATTTCTGATTATTTAGAGTGAAGTTGCTGAAGTAATTTCTGATTTTCTGAGAAAATGTGATAATTTTTTATTTTCTGAGAGTTATAAAATGTATTGTATTTGACAAATTATAAAATGTATTGATAATTTCTGATTTTCTGAGAATTATAAAGTAATTTCTGGTGTATTGTATTTGACAAATTCAAGTAAAGAAGGAAGCATATTCAATTTCAATCTATAGTTTCTGATTTTCTGAGAAAATGTGATAATTTCTTATTTTAAAATGTAGTTACTGAAGTTACCGTCTTACCGAAGTAATTTCTGATTAAGAGAATTATAAAGTGAAGTTGATGTTTTGTATTCACGGTGTATTTGACAAATTGCTCATGAACTCTCTAATATTGTAGAATGGAAGACATCTGGGATGATGGAACAAAAGTGGTGAAACGAACCGACGAGGGAAAATTGAGATCAAAAGTTTGGAATTTTTTTACTAAGTTACCTGGAGGACAGAAAGTCAAATGTCATTTTTGTCGAAAAGATTATACTTGTGATAGCTCGTTAGTTGGGACAACTAATTTAAGGAACCACTTGGCTAGATGCAAAGTGTACAAGAAATCAAAGCTTGAAGAGGATAAGAATCAAAAAGTACTAACTCGTGACAAGGGTAAGAACAATGATAAAGTTGTATTTGTGGGGTTTAATCAAGAGGCTTGTAGAGCCGCACTTGTGAAGTTGATTATTAAAGATGAGTTAGCTTTTAGATTTGTGGAGAGTCAGAACTTTGTGGAGTATATGAGGGTTTGTTGTCCCAGATTTGTGGTGCCTTCACGAAGAACGATTGCACGGGATATTCTTCAGTTGCATCAGACTGAGAAGGCTTTGATTAAAAGAATCATGAACTCAAACCACCAGAGAGTTTGTATTACAACAGACACGTGGACATCAATTCAAATGAGTAGCTACATGGTAATAACTGAGCATTTTATTGACTGTGAGTGGGTGTTGCATAAAAAGATACTTTGTTTTACACCAATTTCTAATCATAAAAGAGATGGTATTGGAAAGATTATAGAGAAATGCTTATTGGATTGGGGTATTGATAAGCTATTCACAATTACTGTGGACAACGCAAGTGCTAATCAAGTTGCAATTGCTTATGTGAAGAAGAAACTGACAAATTGGAGTCCTAAGGCGATGGTTTTAAATGGTGATCATATGCATGTGAGGTGTGCTGCACATATAGTGAACTTGATTGTTCAGGATGGGTTGGTAGAAGCAAAGGACTCAATAGTTGTTGTTCGTAATGCGGTGAAGTATGTAAGATCTTCTCCGACAAGGTTGCAAAAATTCAAGACATGTGTTGAGCGAGAGAAAATATCATATAAGGGACTTATGGTTTTGGATGTGCCGACCAGATGGAATTCGACATACTTAATGTTGGAAAAAGCTGTGATATTTGAAAAGGCGTTTGATAGGTTAGAGGAGGACGATGGCCACTACAAAAATTGGTTTAACGAAGATGAGAATGGAAGAAAAAGGATTGGACCTCCAATTTTTGTGGATTGGGATAATGCTAAGAGGTTAGTACATTTTTTCGCAGTTTTTTATGTTGTGACATTAAAAGTCAACAGTACAAAATGTGTGACTTCTACTGATTTTTTGAATGAGTTGTGGAAAGTTTATCTTCATCTTTGCTCACTATCGGAATCTACTGATTTGTTGGTGAAAAAAATTGTTAATGGCATGAGAGATAAGTTTGTGAAATATTGGGGTACTTCTATAGAAAAGGTGAACAAGCTATTAATTTTAGTAAATGTGCTTGATCCTCGGTGTAAATTTGAATTTATAAACTGGTGCTTTGGAAGTATATTTGATAGTAGGAAGGTTGATGAAATTAAAGTTGATATCAAAGAGTTGTTGTTACGGTTATTTGAAGATTATAATGATGTTAGCCCAAATAGTGGTGTGGGTAGTAGTTCAATTGCTCAGTTAAGTGAAGTTTGTGATATTAGCAGCAGTAGAAAAGAATCAATTGATCCTTTTCAACTATTTAAAAAGATGAAGGCAACTGAAAATGATGATTTTTGGGTGAAGAATGATGTTGAGAAATATTTGTCATAGCGGAATGAAAGTCCTAATGATTCGAATTTTGATCTTTTGAGTTGGTGGAAGTTGTATTCGTCTAGGTATCCGACTTTGTCAAAGATTGCCAAAGATATTTTGGCAATTCCTGTGTCTACCGTGGCTTCCGAATCGTCATTTAGCAAGGGGGGGCGCATTCTTGATCCTTTTAGGAGTACATTAACTCATAACACAGTTGAAGCATTAATTTGCACACAGAATTGGCTTCGCTCAACTCTTATAGGAGAACAAATTGTGCAACCAACGGAAGAAGAAACTGAGTTTTATGAAGATGTTGAATTGGGTAACAATACTGTTTTTTATATATTGTTTTTAACAGAATCATTATACTTTAATATTTTGTTTATTATATTGACGCTTCGGCAAATTGTATGTAGACTTTGAGAAACTTTCAACCGTACCGCAATCACAGCCAATAAAACAAACACACGCAGTTGAGGACTTGACAATGGATTGATATTGGCGTCATAATGGTAAAGTTCTCAAAAACTGACTACTATCGCCGCTTCTTCGCCGCCGTCGCCGCTTGCTGCCTCGCTTGTTCTGTTGCCGTTGCCTCGCCGCTTCCCGGCCGCCTTCACGCTCGCTTCCTCGCCGTTGTTGTTTAAAAAACCAATCTATGTATGTTCCTGTTAAAATTGACTGTTGTTGTTGCTTCTGCCACTTGCTGTTTTTTTTTTTTTTTTTATGAAAGGTAAATGTGTATAAAAATATCAAATGTACAATGTTTGTGAGCGTACCCACAACCCTAGTGACGATGTGAATCTAGGGCGTCCCTGCTAGGCAGATCAACTCTAGATTCGGCTCGTCAACAGCATAAGCTCCAGCTAGTCCCACATACCGGGTAGTCAAGAGCACCAAAAGTGATAAGATATGAAGGGGTAACGACCCCAGCCCTAAATCCGATGACAGTCCCATATGCCAGGCATAGGGTTGCAGCCGTGGGCCTCCTTAAACCCTTACCGTGGTAAACCCTATCGGGATAAACCCACGGTCAAGGGAAGAGTACCTATTCGGTCATGGGTAAAACCCCACCCTCGTCACGTAAGCTGCTGGGTGATACCGTCACGGTACCTAGACAAGTCTGTGGTATTCCCGTGCAACCCACAATCCGGGCCATCACGGGATACAAAGCATAATATACTCCCACCGATCCCACACCCCGGGTGGTCGGGAGACTCTAGCTAATCCCACAATCCGGGTAGTCTAGAGGTTTTAAACCTAGCCAGTGGTAGCTAGCCACCAGCTAAAGATACAAAATTGTCCAAGAATGATGGGAAAATAGCAAATAAGATTTTGTAGATACTAGTCTTGATTTTGAAAAGGAGAGCCTCTCTATCAAGTCTAGACCCATCGAACGTAATCTTGTTCCGTTCATTCCAAATGTGATAAACCGAGGTGGCAAGCGCTACGCGCTTGGCCTTAGCCTGTCACCCAGTACCACGCCCCTCCTTCTTGATGTATTTTAATGCACTGTCAATGGTAGTCATGGCCCTAGTGATCCCGAGCCAACTCCTTATACTCGACCAAATGTATCTACTCACCGGGCAAGTAAAGAAAAGATGTGCAAGTGATTCCTCGGTATGCCCACAAAGTGAGCAAAGCCTGTCAATGTCCATGTAGTGCATTCTATCCTTAGTGCGGAGCCTCTTCCTAGCACATAGCCATAGGATGAAAGACTGCTTGGGGATAATACAAGTATTCCAAACGTCCTTTGCCCATAGTACCGGTTGGCCTTTCGGCCTGAAATATTCATAGGCACCAACCGTGCCACTAGAATTGTCCGCATGCCAGTTTGATATAGTCGCAAATGCAAGCTCATGTGAACCTTCCCTGGAGAGGATGATGTCACGGATGTCCAGTAGCCTCTTGATCAAGGGAGAGTCCTCTTTCTTAGCCTTCCATGTCCAAATATTGTCTGTGCTACTCAGATATTTGTGGTTGATCCACCTGATCCAGAGTGAATCTTTCTTCTAATGGATGTTCCATAAACACTTGGAGATAAGAGAAAGATTCCAAGACTTGAGGTCTCTAATACCAAGTCCTCCTTCGGCTTTGGGTTTAGCACAGTCCTTCCAAGCCACAAGAGGATGCTTGGAACGCCAAAGGAAGGACCGGCAAAGTCCTATGACCCTCTCGCAAACCATGCCCGGGACGGGAAGAATAGAGAGCCAAAAGCACTCGACCCCTTGCAGGACCGATTTGATAAGCTCCAGTCTTCCTGCACAGGAAAGTGTAGTACCCATCCAAGCCGAAGTGTATCCCAAAATTTTGCTCAAAAATGGGTCATAATGCACCAATCTCATCTTCTCCGCCGCAAGAGGAATACCAAGGTACCGGAAAGGCATGGCCCCTGTTTCAAAATTGGTGATCCGTCTGATATCCTCAGTGACGTGATCCTCAACACCCGCCATGTAGATGCTAGATTTTAGAGCATTGGAGTGGAGGCCCGAGCAAGTCTGGAAGTCCTTCAAACATTTCACTAGTATTTGAACAGAGCTGGCGTCTCCTCTTGACATGAGAAGGAGATCATCCGCAAAGGCCAGGTGCGTGATCCTCAGATTCCCATATTTCGGGTGAAAGTTAAAGGTCTCCCGCCTAGTATACTTTTTAATCAAACGCGAAAGGTACTCCAGACAAATAACAAACAGGGTAGGGGAGAGAGGGTCTCCCTGCCTTAAACCCTTACGGCCCTTGAAATGTCCGTATAAGCTCCCATTAATAGAGATAGAGTAGGAGGCCGTGGAAACACACTCCATGATCCAGGCTACCAGCTTCTCCGGGAATTTCAAACTAATCAAGATAGCCGTGAGAAATTCCCAATTCACCGAATTAAACGCCTTCCGGAGATCCATTTTTAGCATACATCTGCTTGAGATTCTTTTGTGGTTGTAACTCCTGAGAAGCTCCTGAGCGAGGTGTATGTTGTCGGACATACTCCTCCCTTGAACAAATGCTGATTGGGCCGGGTCAATGATATCCGGGAGCACCGATTGCAATCATGAAGCGATAATCTTGGTGATAACCTTGTATATAATATTGCAGCATGAAATAGGCCTGTAGTCCCCCACTGTTGGGCAGTGAGGGGCTTTCGGGACAAGGGCTATGGTGGTATGGTTGACCTGCTTTAGAATCTTGTTAGATAGAAAGAATTCCTTCACCGCATCACAAAAATCCTTACCCACGATATTCCAGGCCTTCTTGAAGAAACCCGAGGTGAAGCCATCAGGTCCTGGAGCTTTGTCTTCTCCGATACCGAATAGCACCCCTTTGATCTCTGCGTCAGTGATATTACGAATAAGGTCCTCATCTTGCTCCGCAGAGAGGCACTTGCCCGAAGCAATGACCTCAACGTCGATAGGCTCACAAACTTCCCGAGTGCCAAGTAGTCCTTTATAATGGTGAATGAATTCCTCAGCGACTTGGTCAATAGAGGTCGTGAGTGAGCCATCCCTCTTTTCCGTTGCAGCAATAAAGTTCCTCTTTGCATTGCTCTTGACCATGGCATGAAAGAACTTGGTGCACCTGTCACTAAGTTTAAGATGCTCACATTTGGCAAGCTGACGAAGGTAACTCATTTCTGCTTCTATAAGGGCGTTTGAGCTGTGTCTGAGCTCCGTAACCCGCACATGTAGATGATCCAAGTGCGGGTTATCAGAGGCCTCCTTCTGCGCTGTATCCAACTCCTCTTTAGCTCTCTTGACCCGCATGGTGATATGGGAGAAATCCATAGTATTTAGGTTCCTCAAGGGCCTTTTGAGGCTATGTAGACGACGACATAGAGTGAATTGGGCAGTGCCAGGAATGTCACTTCCCCAAACATCCGCTATAATATTTCCGAACTTCTCATGCGTAGTCCACATATTCAAAAATTTAAACGGCTTATTCTTCGGCCTCGGGGGATCTAGTATAGAGACAATGCACGGCGTATGGTCCGAGAAGGTTCCGGACCGACAGAAATGTGCATTGCCGTACCATCCTGCTTGCATCCAAATCCCATTAGTGAGGGCTCTATCCAGCTTGCTAAATTTGTTGTCCCGGCTAAATGTGAACTCACAACCAGTAGAGTTCATATCAGTAAGACTCAAGTCGCGACAGCAATCAACAATATCCTTCGTCTCATAATTGCTAATAGGAGCCATGTTATATCTCTCCTCTTCCCTCATCACCGTGTTAAAATCACCAAGGACGATCCACGACTGTGAGATAGAGGACCCGTAGTCTCTTAGATTGTCCCACAGACCCCGTCGAGCTACCGTAGAGTGGAACCCGTAGACGAATGTGGCATAGAACATCCTTGAAGAGACCAAACAAGTAATGTTGCAGTGAATAGCTTGCGGGTTGATATCCTGAACATGGAGATTGACCTTAGCAGGATTATAGAGGATGAATATTCTTCCTGCCGGGTGATGTCCAAAGTTGTCCAACACATTCCAATTCCTGAATTTGGTAGCCCAGAAACGTTGGAGAGATGTGTGGTTTAGTTTTGATTCCAAAATTCCAAAAACATCAAAGTTTTCCTTATGCACAATGGAGCTGATCTCCTTCTGCTTTGAGGACTTGTGCAGCCCCCTTATGTTCCAAGAAGCAATAATCATCTAGATAACGGAAGGGGGAGGGCCCCCTTCGTGCTATCTTCAGCATTAGCGGTGGACTGGGGATCGCTGCCTAGACCCTTTTTTTTGGAAGGTAGGGTCGTCATTCTACTTAGGGGGAAGGATAGGCCTTGACTCCCGGGGTTACCTTTCGGCTTCCCCTTCTTCTTCACCTCCGTAAATCCGTCGTCCGCTTTAGTACATTTTCCCCCTGGTCATAGTTCCCACCCTTCCCAACCTTGACCGAAGGGTCGACAGGTTGGGCTACCAATCTGGCCCGACTTTACCAAATTTCTGGCCTCAGGAACTCAAGACTGGCCTCCAGTTGTGCTCCCCTCTATCCTCCCGCTTTGTGCCATAGCGATATCTATTGAGGTTTTGGCCTTACGGTCAATCTCGCATTGCGCCACAATATTGTCCTGCATGGCCACAAGCTTACTGAATATGGCCGGGTGCTTAACTGCCGGGCTACTAGATCTTACGGTTTGAGGGGCAAAAATCTGCCCCCTAGCCGTGTCTTCATAGATCCCACCAGTACCAGCCTCGGTTTGGGACCCCGAAGGCTGGTCATCCATGACCTTGCCCGAAATCCTACCATTGCCAGCCTCGGTGTGTATCCCAGTAGGCTGGCCTCCCAGCTTCACCCCTGTGGTTGCCTCCTCACCTTCACTAGTTAAGACACCAGCCAGGGCCTTTCCCTCGCGTTTCCCCTCTTTCTTCCGAACCTCAGTCCGACCCTTGCCAGCCCCGGTTTGTACCCCAGAGGGCTGGCCGTCCATAATCACGCCCGAGGTCCTACCTTTGCCAGCCCCGGTTTGTGCCCCGGAAGGCTGGCCACCGAATTCCACACCCATAGGCGGTTCCTCTCCTAATTTAGTCGAGACAACAGCCGGGGCCTTACCCACGCGTTGCCCCTCATTTTCCTGAATTTCCTTCCAACCTTTGCCAGCCTCGGTTTGTACCCCCGAAGGCTGGCCACCAATTTTAGCAATTTTCTTCCTCTCGGCTTCCTTGTCGAGATAGGTGTGCACCCCTTTTGCCGCGGCATTGGGGGTGTGGGCCACACCTTTCCCCTGCATACGTCTTTTAGTTTCGGCTTTGTGCTTCTCGCACCCATCCGTGTAGTGCCCAATCTGTTTGCACTCATTACAATAACCTGGCCTCTTCTCATATATAAGTTCTTGGTTTATGAAGGTATCATCCCAAAGCTTTAGTTCAACTGAATGAACTACCTCCTTTGAGAGGTCAATCTCCACCAAGGCACGAGCATATGAGGTTTGGCCTTTTTCATTTGTGAGCTTATCGGTCCCAATTGGCCTCCCGATTTGTGAAAGGATGCGACTTAATGCATTTTCATTCTAGAGTTCCAGTGGCAGGGACGGTAGTCGTACCCAAATAGGTACCGTACATATCTCATGCCTGTCAAAAGTAAAACAGTGTGGAATGTCCTTTAACAGTAATGGGGTGCTGTAAACAAAATGTGGCCCATTGGCCATAACTTTATCCTTGTCCGCCTCATTGTTGAATTTAAGCACAATCCAACCTGAGGCATGCACGGTGAACCTGTAGGTGACTCCCCACGACCTACATAGCTTTATAAGAGCTATGTTCTCCGGGAATGTCCCCGCAAAGTAACCAATCAGGAGATAACCCCATGTATCGGTGAGGTCGTCGATGTCGGCTCTAGCTAGTTCCACCGGCCCATCATGACAGCTTTCTTTCACAAAATGAAGACGTTTCCCATTGGAGACGTTTCTGTTGCCTCTAACCACTGACGCGTAGGCCTTCTTGTTTTGGCTCACACCATCAACCTTGTTTTCCTTTATCATATCTTCTACTTTGACCGCATCACAGTTAGCACTGCTTGAGGCCGAATCAGTATCTTCTGAGCCAAGCGTGACTGAGGAGGGAGTGAAGTTCGAGTCTCCCTCCTTGGTGGATGAAATCTTTTTCCCCGCTATGTCTCCCCCCGCTTGAAAACCATTGCCCGCGGGCCCTTGTGTAGTTGGTCCGGGGGCAATTGGAGGGAAGACAACGGGGTCGTTAATTCCGATCCCAATAGATGCCTGGCCCATACGTATGTTCAGCGACTTGAAAACCTCTTTTTTCTTCTTCCTTTTACCCATGACCTAGTTACAGGGTATAATTAGGTTGAAACTGAATCCGGACAGGCCCGGTTGAATACAAATTGTGCGAACTTATACAATTATATAATGAGAAATTCGCAGTATATGTAACCGGACAGGCCCGGTGTCAAATTACAAGGCCTTCGTTAATTATACAATAATATCTAGGTAACCAAGTATGCACCTACTTAAAGGAAGAAACTGAAAATCGAACAGGCCCGGTGTCAAATTACAGGGCTTGTATTAGTTATACAATTGTTTCTAAGTTAAACAAGCATTCACCAAAATAAGGAACCGATCGCGATCCTATATATATTTGCCTACCGAAATCCTAAGGCTTGCCTAGTAGATATAGGTAGTAAAATACGTAAGAAAAGCGTATCTAATCAGTTTAGGATTTAAGGGTTACCCGTTGGTGCGTGCCTCTTTGGTTCGAACGGGTTGCTCTGTGAACACTCTAAGGATGCTGGACTATTGCGTGCGTATAGCCGTCCTTTTTCAACGACCCTCTAATCCTAATAACTCTAGAATTAAAGGATTTATACAATCAAAGGGATCCGGACATGCCCGGTTTTCAAATTACAACTTGTATCTTAAATTCGATTGTGTATAGCCCTATCATTTGGCATGATTAATCCCAGGCTGCTACGTCGCGTACCTACAAGAACCTTGCATCTCGGCCAACACAATTAAAGCCAAAGGAAGAATAAAAGCAAGCTAGAAGCGGCTTATAGGGATATATAGTGTGGATAGTATAAGATATATATAGGTATATAAAATATGAACATATAAATTATAATATACCAAAAGATATATAAATATAAACAAACGAAGGATCCGGGAGGCAAGGGAACTCGTAACAAAGGCCTAGGACCAAGCACATACCATTTTAAGAAAGCCAAAGAAGTACCGGGAATAAAGCTATAAAGACACAGCAAACGAAGCTTAAAACTTATAAAGCGAGGATAGTATAAGATATATGTAGGTATATAAAACGAGCATAAGACTTATAAAATACCATAACATATATAAGAGGGTAAACGGAGGATCCGATAGGCAAGCCACTCTAGACTAGGTTAAGAATTAGATCAATCAATAACCAAACAGGCAAAGCAAGTTAATCTAAACACACGTCTAAACTAGATTAGAAAGCAGAACGTAGTATACTAAGCAAAAGAATAACCACAAGATAAGGCAAAGGCCTCGGACAGCCCACATTTACCAAAAGTGGCAAAGGGTAGGATGTCTTACCGGAAGGCAGTCCGTGCTTGCACAAAAGGGGAAAGGGGCCAGTGCAGCTTTTACTAGGACAGTGTGCTTGCACAAAAGGGGTAAGGCGTACACACGGAAGTCAAAAGGCCTTGGGCAAGACGTAGCACCAAGGAAGGAAATGCCTCGGATAGCCTGTAATGCCAAAAGTGGCAAAGGGCAGTCTGCCTTCCCGAAATGCAGCGAATGTTAGCACAAATACGGAAGTCCGTATACACACTAGCCGAGGGGACCAAAGGGCAGAGTGCCAAGGCTCAAAGAGGAAAAACGTCAAGGCTAGACCTTACCAACTAGTTAAGGCAAACACGAGAAAGGCAATAAGTCACAATCCACCGGTCAAAGCGCAAAAAAATCAAATTTACCTAGGGAAACACTAAATTGAAGGCAAGACAAAGCGAAACGGATCAATGACTAAAAAGTCTAGGAATCTAACACAAAATCGGAAGAGTTCCGCAAGAACACCAAGAACAATAAGACACCAAACTAAAGGCACACAGAAACAAAAGAACCTTAAAAGCAAGTAAGAAAATCTAAACCGAAACGGGGATTAAACGAGGGCAATCCAAACATATTATCTAAGAAAAACTAACTAAGTCCTGGGAAAACGAAGGAAATACACCCCCAGAAACCAAATACCACCCGAAACTTCTACACCACCCGAAACACCAAACTAAGAACCAAGAACAAGACGGGGTGCACGGTCAGTTAAGGGGAGCTGTCCTAATAAAAAAATTGCATACGAACTGAAAGTTAACATAAACAGGAGGGACCAAAAGCATAGGAGCACAGGAAATGCCCGTAAATGGGTACAAACACCAAATTAAGCTAGTTTACCGAGAGAAGGTAAGGAGCAAAAGCAAGCAGAATCGCGCGAACTAGGGAACAAGAAATCAAAGCAGGTGATACCAACACTTAGAATAAGATGTAGGCAGAGTAAAAATGGAAGGAAATCACCTGGAGAAGATTAGTAGCGAATAAATCTTATCTTGCCATAACCGCGGATAATGCTAAGAGCTTCCGAGAGGTGAACTTGAGCTTGGTAAGATGTTGATCACGAGAAAACCCTTAAGGACAAGCCTCAGCCCCCAAACGGGGGATGGGAGCAGTCTATAGAGTTCTAGGAGCCGGAATAAATAGCACAAGAGTTGTGGAGAGGGAAGGTATTATACGGTCCTTGCCGAGAAGGATACCTTCATTAAAAGCTATTTCCCCAACTTCCTTGAATGCTCTTCATTAATGGGTTGCTTCTCATAAATGCAAGTGAGAGAGTAGGCGTGAGTGTATGGTTCACACACTCCCTCCGAACTTATACAACTTGGGTGAAAGCCGAGAGCTTCAAGAAGAGCGTTCTTCGATTTCCCCCTTAAATAACTTAATATTTGTCTCGGTCATAGTTGTTCACTCGAAAAAGATTTCCCACTTGTTAATCAACGAACCTTGACAAAGCACTTGAAGAAGATTCAAGCCAAGAGATGCTCTCTTGTAACTTTGTTTTAGTCTTGGACGATTTTTAGAGTGAGAAATCTAGAGAGAAGCTGAAACTAAGGTAGGGTAAACTTTTTAAAGTGACTGATCCCACCGCATTACGGCCCCATACCCCAGAAAACCCCACCTCCGGCCTGGCCCTACGGATTAGTATACACCGCTTGGCCCTACGCGTATGGAGGGATTTTTTTGGGGGAACACAGTTCCACTCTCGCTGATCAGAGGACTCGAACACGGAACCTCAGGCAAAGAATACCTAATGTATTGGCCACTGGGCCAAACACTTTGGATTTGTTGCTTCTTTGCTTCTTCTTCTGTTTCTTCTTCTTTGCTTCTTCTTCTTGTTGCTCTTCTTCTTCTTCTTGCCCTCTTGCTTATTCTTTCTTTGCTACTTGCCTTCACCTTCTCTTCTTTGTTGTTGTTTAAAAAACCAATCTATGTATGTTCTTGTTAAAATTGACTGTTGTTGTTGCTACTAATATGCTGCTGCATTTGCTGAATTGCTGTTGATGATGTTTAAAAAAACATAAATCATTTGGACTTTATATTTGAATTGAAAAAAACCGATATAAACCGATACGTTTGGCGAAATAAACCGATAGATCGGTTTTTTTTTAAAAAAAAGTTGTATTCGTTTTTTTTTTTAAAAATCCGATTTTTATTCGGTTCATATTTTTCGGATACAAAACCGAACCGAACCGATATACGCCCACCCCTAGTTCCTTGTTGCTATCAAAATGATCTAACTAAAATATTCATACAATCAATGAAATCATTAATCTATTACAAAAAAATACAACAGAAGCACTAATAAAGTCCTATGAAATAAAAAAAAATCTAAAAGATAGTCATCTTTAAAATTAACAAATCTAAATATATTGAACTTAGAAGTTAAGCTTAGTACAGTTAAATATAAGGTATAGGAAATTTAAGTTTTCGGATCATAAATCTGAAGCTTCAAATTAGAAATCCTAAAATTTTAAAAATTAAATTTGAGATCCAATAAAAAATTCCAAAATAAAAATTCAACATGTGGAATTTCGATCAGACTTCAGTTTTATCCAAACTATGCATACCTCTGATCTTGAGTCAAATTTCAGTGTGGGCCCCTGTCTACAAGAAATGAAAAGTCAACAATTTATTTTAAAAGTCGTGTCAAATTAAATTTCTGGGGACTAGAAATGACATTTTTAGCTGGAATAACTTTATAAGAAAAAATCTAAAATTAAGTGATTTTATTAATATAAAAATAAATTAAACAATTTTACTAAGTAATTTTACATACGACGGTTTGAAAAGTTTGCCAAATTTTTGGATAAAGAAATGTATATGTATGAGACTATCAGTGTGTGCAATCATAACGGAGTAGTCCAAGAATTTTGAAATGGATGAAAAAGTACAAAATGCACTTTCCTCCAATATTACAAGATGGTGAGGATTAAATTGTTCATTTAAAATATTGTAGGGTATTGATTGAAGATGAAGATTAAAGTGTTAACTTAATTTTATTATATTGCGTTTAGGTATACGAAGCCCTACCCAGAAAAAGAGTATAAAGGAGTACTCATGTGAAATTGTGTCCCTTTGTAAACGAGTTGTAAGATTAGATATTAAAATAAAATCTTACTCGTTCTTCCTAAAAGCACTTGATGCAATTTGTATTGTAAGTAATTGTTGTTTCTACGTCTACGGGCAATTTTTGTGTAGCACAATATTGCACGAAGCATTTTAAAAGAATATAATATAAGTAATCTACTATGAGATAAGTAGTACGTGATTAATTTACCGCTCAAACTCATGACATATGATTCACATTAATTAAATAACTTTATATTATTTCAAAGCAATTTTTATAATATAGAAATATATAACAAAAAATAACAAACAACCAATAATAAAAAGGTGCTTACCCTTTTTGTTGACATGCTAATTATGAGAAAATCACAATGCATCAATTTGTTAATCTTATGTTTGTGTTGTGATTAATGATCTAGAAACTTAAAGCAGTGATTACTGATAAATTGTTAGGCATACATTAATTTTAATGATATTTTAGTCTTTAATTCACTTATTGCTAATATCATGCTCTCTTATTGGATATTCTATCCTACATAAATAATGCATGCTATTTTACATAACTTAATGCAATCATTATTTAATATCGCCAACCTAAATTTACGTAAAATTATACGTAAATTATTTGTTTTTATACGTTTAACTAAACACGGTATAAGTTATTCAGAAATCACATTTTCTAATTCTTCTAAGCAAGTAGGGTAATCTTATGCGTGATTTTATGATGAGATTATCTTTTTAATCTTTTCAATCAAGACTAACATATATCTTTGTTATAAGATATATGTATACACTGACTTCAAAATTAAATAATTTAAGTATAATATTTCTTTTGTTAAGAAGTTTGCAGTTTGTGATGTATGAATAATCCAATAAAGGGGGGAAACGATAGGCAACTCGAACAAATTTATGAGAAAATAATTGAATACAAATAAAAACAAAAGAAAGATTGAATATGAACTAACAAGCTTAACTTCTTTCTAAGTTGCATTATTATTTTAATATTTGTATATGTATCTACTATGAACTATTATAAAGTGAAAAGTTCCAAAGTGGAAGTTGAAAAACCAGCATGTCCTTCAAAAGTTGAACAAATTTTCTTATCTTCAGTAATATACTATTCCTTCAAAATTACCGTACAAGAGTATAAAAATATTATTAGAGAAAATAATAATGCTTAATCAAAGTAAATAACATTTATTGTAAGTAATATATACATGACGTATTTACACTTGCTTAATCCGATTGTAAGCTTCAACAAATTTATACCATATACAACAAATGTCTTTATTATGGCACTAAAAACAGGGTTGTAAATTGTCATTGAAGGAGCATGCTTCCAATATAAGTCGAAACATACTACAAAGAGATTATCAATATGTCAGCTAATACGAATAATATTTACTTTTGAAGAGATTATCAATTTGTTCAACTTTGTAATAGGTGGAGTACTAAATGTAATGACGGTACAATTTAATCTCTTCTCTTATTTGTTATTATTATGTTCTTTAAATTAACATAAATCTAAAATAGATTCACATAATTTAAATCTGAATATATATAGATGAAAAAATTACTATTTACAGCTGCTTCTCGGGCAGATTGGACGAATTATTACGCTTAACGATTTGACTTATCGGTTATCGGCTTTTAAATGTATTAATCCGCTAGCCAACCGATAAGATATCAGTTAGTTCGATATCGGGTTAGCAATTATCGGACGATTAGCTGGCAGTGTATCGATTAAATTATGTAACAACTACTCCATCACTTTATAATACCTCCATATTATCTACTATTTTAATGAAATTCACCCACCTTACAAAAAAAAACTTTTCATTAAAAGCACATCCACACCAAAAATAATATCTGATCATGCATTTGAGTTCATGTGAAAACCCATTCTGCAGCAAACCACTCGTAAGCTGCATGCCAGGGCATTAGGGAAAATCGCTTTTGCTGACTTGTTGGCAACCTGCGCTTTAGGGAAATTGGGTTAGTTTAAGAACTGAATGGGGCTGGGGCTTTAGTTTTAGACTTTAGTGCTTTAGATTTATAATATATATTTAATAGTTTATATGTTTAGGGTTAAAAATATAAATATGATAAATTTTCAAAGGGTTAAGGGTTTACCCAATAAGAAAACTGAGTAATTCGCCCTGCACCGATAAATCGTCAATTATAAAATTTTAATTCATTCCCCAATCGCTAATTCGGTAACCCAATACCAATAAGTCAATTTTGTGGTTAGATTATTGGTAACATAAATCTAAAATAGATTCACTTAACCTAAACTTGAATGTAGATGAAGAAATTATTATTAATTTCAATATGTATATGTTGACTGAGTGGAATTATGAAGATCCAAGTGATATTTTTTCTCTCTTTTTATTTATAAAACATTGCTTCTTTTTTATTTTCTATGATTATAGACTTGCAAAGCCGGTATTCAATAATCTAACGAATATAATTTATTTTTAAAAAAATTAACGTTAGTCATTATAACAAGCATGAAGTTATGGTGTTAAATTCATTAAATGCTCTAACGGTTTCATTAAATGCTCTAACGGTAGGAAGTGTTGTTACGATGATAAAATAATATTACAACTTGTTACACATTATTTCTATTGACTGCTTTTAGGGTTTGCGTTTAGGTTGATTTACAGGTTCTAAGCCTAATATTTTTTGTTCATTTTAGTATTTATCTTAAATCAAATAAATATATATGGAGACAATAATACACTACATTTTTACTAATTAATTAATTCCACTTTTTCACTTGAATTTATGATATATTAGTTACAAAATGATGCAAATCAATTATCAAGTATCAAAACATTACAAACTTTTTTGTTGTGTGTTATCTTTTATTACGTCAACCATAATTACATTCCACATAGATATCAGTCTTTCTTAAATATACAATAACGAGCTTACTCACCTAGTTGACATGTCAACGTGTATATAGCTAACAATTTATTCTCTTTAAACTTCTATTTTATCACATATTGTCTTAAGTAGCTAAACATAATCAACAACATAACTTATCATTTTCAGAAAGCTATACGTAATTTTTTAATTTATAACACACATTTTTTAATATTGTTTACATTGTTTTTTAAAAGATTATTCATATTAATTTGTAATACAACATGTGTTCAAAAATTAGTAAGAAAAAATAGTGCTCCCGCAATAAATTGCATACAACTTAAATATCAATTATTTTTAGATAAACAATAACGAGTTTAGTTACCTTATACACACGTCAACATATATATTATCAATTTACTCTTCAAACTTTTATCATATTTATCACATATAATATCGAATAGCTAAATATAATCAATATATGATCATCATGTTCAGTAATTTGTATGTATTTTTTAATTTATAATATACATTTCTTAATATCGTTTATGTTACTACACTTGCAATATACTTGTACAAAAACTAGTAAGGAAAAAAATAAAGGCTCCCGCTATAAATTGCACACAACTTTGATTTTTTTTGTGTCAGAATCTTTTTGACTAAAAAAAGAATTGTGAGAAAAATACAAAAAAAAAAATACAAAAACTACAGAAAGAAAAAAACGCACCCCATTTATACCTAGTTGAAATGCAATTTTCCCAGAAACTCAAACGAGTTAGCTGCTATAAAATTCATCCTTAAATTGGGTGCACAAATTTTCATTTTCTTTCAAGAAACCAAAGATTTTGGTATAAATAGTAGAAATCATAGACCCCTTTTTATTTTATCATATAATTCAAAGTACCCCAATTTGAAAATCATCAAAGCTATGGCAGATGACGGTTTAATTTCTCATAAAAGAGACCCTATCAAGTCCTCAGGTATATCAACTCCTTTTTTTTCATTTTGCTCAGTGTTTTTGCTTATTTTTCTTACATTATTTCCTGTGAAAAAAAGATTTTTTTTCTTGAAGTTATGTTTTGGTAGTCTTGAAATGTAAAGACCAGGTTTATTTTCTTGATTGTTTGTAAAGACTAGGTTTTTATCTGTGTAGAAATGTCTAACCAATAAAATAAGCTTGGTTGTGTTATTGGTTTTTTTATTTACTTTATTAGCTCAAGAAAGCTAAACAATTAGTTGATTAGTGAATTTTTGTTCATTTTGCCTGATTGTTACTGTTTAATTAGTAGAATTTTGGCTTCTTGGAACGAAAATGGATTATATTAAGATTAATTTGGTTATGTTTATGTGTTGAATGGCTGTGTTATCTATGTTATTTTTTCTTGTTTCTGCTTGATTTAGTGTCCATTTGTGTTTTTAGTTGGCAATGCTGCAGCACAGCGAAGACGGCAACATGCTGTTACAGTAGGGAAGGAAAGGAGAGAAGCCCTTATGCGGACAAAGCGTCTATGCAGAGTGGGAGTTAGTGGTAATTCTGATGATGCCTCTCTTGATGATGGTGATATGATGGTTGAAAACGATCAATCAGTTTTGGAGGCTCGGACTTCTTCAGCTGTGGAAGAATTAAAGCTTGCTGTTGCCTACCAGTACGTAAAATAATTTTATTTTGCTACGAAGAAATTTTGGCTGTTGTTTCATTTTGTTTTCTATCTAAAATTTCTGTTATCTCGTTTCCTTGTAATTGCTTCTGTATATTTGCGTTGTTTTCTTGTGATTTTAGGTTCACCCTATCCTCTTGTAACGCCTTTAATCATCACTGGCTATTCGCGGGATCCCCATTCATGTAAAATTATTGGTATATTCTATGTTTAGCAATTTCATAGGAATAAGTGTGATATATAGATTTCTAATCTGTATGAAAAGATAAGTTATTTAAGTATTGGAAAGAAATAGATCCAAATAGAATAAATGGGTATAGAATAACTGCCTGCAACTTATTTTGGATTGAGGCATAAGGGTTGTTTTAGTAAAGGTACTTTAATAATGAATTTAGTAGTCCTTTCGGAGTTCGTCTTGCCATTGATCTTTGGAGCTCCCACTACTCTATTGGACGGGGGCCTTGTAAATAATTTCTGCTGTAGTGTTCATCGGTGATTTGCTATAAGCTTTATGTATTTGGCAGTTCATCATGTCATATGTTTTTCCTTTCAATTACTGATTAGATGAAGTCTTACAATTGCTAGGGGTAAAGGAGCAACACAGAAAAGGGTGAATGCTCTTCGTGATCTGAGACGCCTCCTCTCTAAGTCGGAATTTCCTCCTGTTGAAGCTGCCCTACAGGCTGGAGCTATACCTCTTCTTATTCAATGTCTTTCATTTAGCTCTCCAGATGAACAGGTAAAGGAATGTATTAAGAATTTCTGCTGACTTTTTAGGAGTTTTTAGCTCTTATTTCCTGACCTTTCATACGACAGATAGCATACTTCTGTGTGCTTGATGGAAAATCACGCTTTTATTTGGTCAAACTCTTGTGATAACTTGATTTCTCACCATATTACAGCTTCTGTTAGCAAGTTATACACATGTTACTGAATCATCGCATGTATAAATTTCTCTCTCATGCTTGGTAACCAAAGAGATCAATGGTGGCCTTCTATCTCCTTTGTATTTTTAACAAAAAAAGTAAATGGGAAAAACTAAAAGTCAATGACTTGAGACCTATATACTGACAATGTCTTTCCTGTGTCATTGTCTTGCTGTAGTTGCTTGAGGCTGCTTGGTGCCTAACTAATATTGCTGCTGGAAAGCCTGAGGAAACCAAAGCTTTGTTTCCTGCATTACCATTGCTTGTTGCTCATCTAGGAGGTTGGTGGAAGCCTCTCTCTTCAGTTTGATTTTCAAGTATACTTTTAAGTTAATTTTTGGAATTACCATATCCAGCCTCGAGTTTGCAGTGCATAAAATACAGATAATGAAATATTAACACAGTGACCTGTTAGTTGCTTGGTTGTTTGAGGGGTACTTTGTTTGTGATCTTAAAGTATGCTCCTTGCCTCCTTGAATAAGAACACAAACATGTGAGAGCTCATAAGTTCCTAACAATTTTTCTTCAAACCGTGCCGTCTCCATGAGTATTTTCGAGGTTTCTATTTTTCATGTCAAGTGGGAAATACTATCATGAATGTAACTCACCAAGAAGAGGTTTTCTTCATTTCTTAAAATAGCTAAGTTTATGGATTTTTCATCCTTTAGTTATACTGTTCTTCTGGACATATTTCTATTCTTCTTAGTGGCACTACCTTGAAGGCATATTATTTCAGAATATTGTCTCATGTCTGAGGATTTATTTGTTCTTGGTAAAAAAAAAAAAGGAAGAGCAGGAGGAAAATAAGAGGACGAGAGTTTTGGAAATATTGTTTAATTATACCCTAAAAATTTGGGGTTTAATAGTGTTTACATATGGTCTAGATTAGGGAAGCACGTGTAATAGAATCTTCATATGTAATACAGAATACTATCTACTTAATTTAAGCTATCTGAAGATTCTCACAATCCTTAACACAATTACAAAGATTGATGTAATTTTAAAAATAGTTTAGATGTCGTCAATTCTGGAACCTTGAAATTACATAAGAATATGTACTAGGACCATCTGAATTCATGACTCATAGCAACATATCTTTGGACAATCTTTTGCCACCAGTCTATTTCTCTTTCTTTGACGAAACGTGGGATTTTATAGTGGCTTAATTGTATCAATTTTCTGTTAGATTTTAGCTTCTAAAGAAACAGCTTTTGTTGTTTTCGCTCACGTAGTTAAGGCCGTGGCTCGATACTCTAGGTTCACACTTGGTTTGGTCATCAAATCTTTGGTTTTTTCTTTTCTAAAAGACTCGATGAGGTAGATTGTCTATCCAAGGGAGTTTCTGCTTGCCTGCAGTGAAATACCCAAGAATTGATACATGTCCTCTGTTTTAAAAAAATTAGTCCTTATCATGGCGATTGATACACCTGAGAATGCTCATTAATGTTACAAGAAGCCGACAGAATCTGGCTAACCACGCTAACAATGAATGATGTATCAGGTTGCGTGATTTTGAGATAGCCGATCTTGTAAACAAATCTCCTATATAGTCCTAGGTCATTTAAAAGGCTCTTTATACAGGAATAAATAAAAAATTTGGATCCATAGGGGATGAATAAGTCAGGATCCAGCGTACCGGAAATCTTTTAGCTTATCCAGTACATCGTTTTTGGAATGGAAATACTACTACTAGATTCTGTCGCCGCCTATATTCCTAAGTGGTATTTTACTTTTCCCGAGTTTTTGCTCCAGAAATGACAGGGAGCTATTTAATTGATCAACCTTTTATGATCATCCCATGTTATGATAGTATCATGAGCACAAACAACTAGGAAAATCTGAGCTTTGATGTAGTGGTAAGAGCACAACGCGTGATGTGTAGATTAGGTGCACGTCACGAGTTCGAACCCTACCACAAACAAAAACTTGGTATTTAAGTGGAGAAGGATAGAGTGGTGGGCCCATCAACCACCACGTTTTGAACTGTGTGTCACTGGCCCTTGGAGATTTTCCGGTTATCAGAAAAAAGAAAGAAAAAAGATGAATGTTGGTAAAAGACTTGATGATTTGCTTCATTTGGAAATATGAGCTAAAACAGCCAAATCATGCCCTTGGATATTGAGGCCGTAAACAGATTGGCACATTCGATGTTGATTACTTAATTTAACTTCCTCAAAAAGTAATACAATTTTTACCAATTGTCAAAAGGACCAGTGAAATATGGCTACAACAGAGATAAGAAGACAAATAATAGCACTTCTATCCACCAGAGAAAACAATCGTACTTAGACCTTATATCTGATTGTATCCTTCGGAAATTAATCAAACTTTAAGGCGATTCAATTTTACCCTTGGTACCACATTGACTGTAAATACTAACGGCATTTGATTATTGTTTTGCCGTGTGGTAAAGGTTAAGTTATTGGGACAATGGATAGATTTATATAACTTCTTGTTGAGATACTTTTTTTTGTTAAGGTTACATTTGATTAATTATTCACTGTTTTGTTCTTATTTAATTTGTAGAGAAGAGTTCCGTGCATGTAGTGGAGCAGTGTGCATGGGCATTGGGAAATGTTGCTGGTGAAGGTGAAGAGCTGAGAAATGTTCTCCTATTACAAGGAGCCTTACCAGCTCTTGCAAGGATGATGCTGCCTAACAAGAGATCAACAGTGAGAACAGCTGCTTGGGCATTATCAAACCTAATCAAGGTTCGGGAATGGAGTTTCTTATCTGATTAATTTTTTGAATCACCGTCTGTCCCATCAGTACAATTCATCTTTAGGTGACAACCAAAAGCAAATTGCTTATTGCTTTGCTTTTATGCTAATAAATCTTTTTGACAATCTAAGAAAATGCAAGGTAAGACTGCGTACAATAGACCCTTGTGGTCCGACCCTTCCCCGGACCCCGCGCATAGCGGGAGCTTAGTGCACCGGGCTGCCCTTTTAATCTGAGAAGATGGTTTTCTTTTTACTTTTTCCCCCTCTTGATTGTATGTCTTCTGATTTTTTTTATAACTTTTGGAATATAAGATTCTCTTTGTTTTGTGTAGGGACCAGATCCTAGAGCTGCAACAGAGTTGATAAAAATTGACGGGATACCTGATGGAATTGTCCGAAATTTAAAGAAAGGGTAAGTTGTTTTGGAGTCACTTGCTTTGTAGTGAAGTCCAGATCTTTTGTACTATCTACTGTACCTTGTTGGTAATGTTATTACTGATAAATGTTCCACATTGGTTGAGGGATGGTTTGTTTCTCTCCTTATATGATCTTGGACAATCCTCACCTCATGAGCTAGCTTTAGGGGTTGAGTTTGGCCCAAAGTCCATTTGTTTATACGATATCGGAGTCAGGTCCATCGTTATTGTATGTCCCAGTGTAGGGTCTCTATGTTGTGTTGTCCACGCTTCAGTTGGCAGGCCTGGGCGTGCGTGGGTGTTACACATTGGCTTTGAGGGATGGGTTGTTTATCTCCTTATATGGTCTTGGGCAATCCTTACCTCACAAGCTAGATTTTAGAGTTGAGTTAGGTCCAAGGTTCATTTCTTTACGTATTGAATAAAATACATTACCTTACCCTAAAGAATAAAAAAAGAAGAAAGTATAAGTTGTTTCTAAGTCATCATATTGAATTGGTTCGTAGTCCTTTTATGGCATTTATTTATTATAGACTTCATCCTTCATCTCGCAGATTCTGTAGTGAAGGCAGCATTTATGAGTGCCTACTTTAGTGCCACCGAACAGGTTTTTGGTATATCCGTATATAATAGAGTGTATCTGTTTACTCTATTGATTCTGTTATGTTTCTGGTTACAATCTACAAAGATATTACAGTCTTGACTGGTCAGAAGAGGACATTTGATTTACTGTCATTTGTTTGCCATATTTTCTTACAGCGTATGCCACTATTGTTTTCGCTGTAGATGTTATGGTAATATCTATTGACCTCATTAGGAGAAGTGACTTTCCCTTTAAATTAGATAATTATTCAAATTATCCTATATCTTTCGGCAATGTCCTTTTCTAATTACTTCGCTGGGTGTATACATCCAGGGATGATGAGTTGGCGACTGAGGTAGCATGGGTTATTGTGTATCTCACTGCCCTTTCAAATGTTGCAACTACAATACTGGCAAAGAGCAATCTCGTACAAGTACTGGTAGAAATATTGGCCATGTCAAGTAGTCTGCAACTGCTTATCCCGGTAACATGCATACCAATATACTGGTTTTAGTGGATTTATTGACCAGAATGATTCTTATTATTTCTAATTACTGAGCTTTGATTACAATCACTGATGGAACTTGTCAAAATAAAAGATAAAAAAATAAAAAGTCACTGATGGTATAAGAAGACTGATCTGATTTCTTTTTTGGGCATTTCAAATTGAAAGGACAGGTGTCGTTCTGAAAATCTTAAATTATTTGTGAATAGAAAATATATGCGATCACATGCAACATTGTGTTCCTTTAGGGTTTGTTGTATTCCTTTTGGGTTTTTTTCTGTTCCTCATTTTCGATTCTATTTTCCTTATCTCAACTTCGGATTGCTAATTGAGTTTTCCATAGTTCTTACTGGATACTGTTTTTGCTTAAAGTTTTGCTTATGAAACCGGAGGATAAGATAGGAAGCTGCACTTTTTGTGTTATGACATTGAGGAAAGAACCCTGAAAAGTGGTTGCACTCGATCCAGATGTTACCGCAGGCAATTAAAATTTAAGACTCGCGTGTATTAAGTTGTCAACTCTTCAAGGATATCCTTGAAACTTGATTTCCTGTAATTCAATATTATATCTCTCCTCTTTGTTTATACTGTTTGATTAGTGAATACTGAATGTTTAGGTCAAAACTGCACTAGTTTTATGTCATGATCGTGTCAATTTTCTTTTGTCAAAAGAGGTTAACGGGAATCAGATTATGGCCACACTTGCTCTTATTATTTCATGATTAGCATATGATTTTGCTTTAATAGTTGATGCATAATGTATATTATGAGTACGTCCTATAATGCTTTTGACGGCATCTGAGAGCTAGTGTGGTAAACAAGCGTTAAATTTCTAAACTTTTAAAATTAATTAATTAAATCTCTTTGTCCAATTGCCTTTTATGGTAAGTTTTGCTGATGGAAGATGTGCATCGTTTTTGTTGATCAGCATGATATGTGGTCCTACATCTATGAGTCTCTGACAACTATGGTTTAATCAGGTGCTGCGAAGCTTGGGAAATCTTGTGGCTGGTGATAATCATATAACTAATGTTCTTGTTGCGGGACATGAGATAACAGGCTAGTTTTGAACTTCTCCTTCCTTTTTTCGGCATAGAAACTACATGATTGTAAGTATATGGAGATCTAAAACTCTTGACATCTTAATTATTTCCAGATAATGCCATCCAAGCACTAGTAAAATGCTTAAAGAGTGAACACCGCATCTTGAAGAAGGTATGCTAATGCTTCTTACTATCTTTTATATTTAGAGATTGTTATACTGTTTATTAGAAGTTCTAGAATTTTCCAGGAAGCTGCGTGGGTGCTGTCTAATATAGCTGCTGGTTCAGTTGAGCATAAGCGGTTGATATATTCAAGTGAAGCTATGCAGCTTCTTTTAAATCTTCTTTCAACAGCTGCATTTGACATAAAAAAGGAGGTAGCATATGTCCTGGGAAACATCTGTGTCGCCCCTGCTGAAGGTTCTGGAAGGCCAAATGTAATTCTGGACCACTTGGTGAATCTTGTTCGTGGAGGATGCCTAACTGGTTTTGTGGTTTTGGTAAGATCTGCTGATGTTGAGGCAGCAAAATTGGGACTGCAATTCATTGAGCTGGTAAGCAGAATGATGGTTGTGTTTGATCAATCTTATCTTCTATTTGCTTCTTTCTCTTTTCCTTCTAAACGGAGTATGCTGGTTATGGTTTACATGCCCCAACAAAATCTTAATGAAGGCAGTAAAAGGAGTTACCCCTCTCTCTCTCACACACACATACACATTTATATTTACTTGGATAGATAACGACTGTTGATAATGGTTCATTCCACTGTTGACAAATTGTTATTTTAGTTGCTCCAGTGTCATAAAATTAGACTATAATGATGTTGCAGTGAGCAAGAAGGAAAAGAATCAAGGGGATTCAAAAAATGCAAGAATTCGACACTTGGAATTTGAGCTTGTGACCTAAAGCAATTTTTAGGCCACCTTTGCTACTACATTAGAAGATTTCCTTATGTTAAAGGGATTCAACATTTAATGTATGTACAAAAAAAGTTCTGATGGGAGGTGGTAGGTATCCCTTCGAAGTGTGCGCAAGCTGGCTCGGACATCACGGTTATCAAAAAATATATATGCACACAAAAAGTTGTTTTTACCGTACTTGCACAGTCCAACGAAAGGGATTCAATTGAACCCCCTTCAGACCATGAAGCTCTTGCCTGGCTTACTTGCTATCTTGTGTTGTTTCAACTGTATGTTGATATGGATGCAATAGATGATAGTTGTCATTACTGCATAATCATTTTAGCCCTTTCAGGTAATTTTAAGAACTTCTCTTTGACAGGTGTTGAGAGGAATGCCGAATGGAGAGGGTCCGAAGCTTGTTGAAAGGGAAGATGGTATTGATGCAATGGAAAGATACCAATTTCATGAAAATGAAGAACTCAGGTGCATGGCAAACGAGTTGGTTGATAAATACTTTGGGGAAGAATATGGACTCGATGAATAAAAACATGTTCATGGTTGTATAACTACTGTGAAGCTTGTGGCTCACCAAGGTGTGTGCATATATTTAGATAAGCAATTGCATGGTTTTCCCAATATTTTGTGTAATCTGAATTTAGACGGGTTTTCCAGATGTAATTGTACTGAATTGAGAGGGGTGAGTGTTGGGGGAGGGGGTGGATCATGGATGTACAAGCTTCCAATGTTGTACTATGTTTCTAACACCAAAAAATAGGATTTGCCAGTAGATATGTTAAAGATTCAATGTGTCTTTCTCCTCTTTGTTATTTTTGTTGTATTCTTCCTCCCAGGTCTCATGTGAAAGCATTTAAGTTCTTGTTAACACCAGAACATCAACCATGATGGTCACTCAAAGTAACCTACTCAAGCTTCGCCCTTCAAGCCTTTTTATTTCCCTGCTCCATCTTTTCCTTTTGTCATTCAATCCAAACAAGAAAAGAAAATTGAATTCACTTCCGTCGTATATCAAAGTATCAAACTACGGGCGATCCTTCCTAGTTTTGACATACAATGGGACATTCTTTTTCCCAATTTTCTATTCCAACAGCTTAAAATTTCTCAAAAGCTCATTGGGTTAAAATATACTGACAGTGTGATAGCTTTGGACCTCATAATTATTTGGTGCGAAATGCAACACATGTACTTGTGTTGTGTGATTATCTTTCCTACATCATTCTTCCTTTGATTTCAAGGCATGAATCTCTCAAGCAAAAACTCTCCCCTAATTGAGGAAAGAAAACAAGAAACAACTAACCCTCTTTTTCATTCACCACCTTCAATCATATGTTTGTTAGAAATCCCAGTGGCAGAGTTAGGATTTTCACCAAGAAAAAATAACATCTACTATGTATAAAAAAAGTTGACCTATATATTGTAAGATTTTTCAGCAAAGGGGTTCTGATGAAAAAAACCATATTCTTTTCTACAGGTAAACCAAAAGGAAAATTTTCTCCAAAAACATCATCTCAAGTTTCAAATATCCCAGTTTGTATAAAATTTCCAGCCAGCCTGCCAGCCAGCATTAAAGACAAAATTCTTTGAGTTTTACTTCATGGGATCATTAGAAAGTTCGAAACAAAAAGTTCATCTATGTGAGATAGCATGTTGTCCATTTTCTTCTTTGTTTTTTTATGCCATAAGCACAAAGGGCATAGTCTTTCACCGAAAAATTAGTAGATTATTTAATCGATATTATGAAATGCAAATTAGCTATCTAACCTATTAACTTTCAAATAATGAAAAAATCACAATTTCTAAAAACAATATTACTATTATACTATTCATTTTATCTCCCTATAAGCAAATAATTAATAAACTTTATCAGTATTACAATTAAAACGTAACTCTTTCATGAATAAAAATAAAATTAGTTTTAAATAGCGAAATAATAAAATATGATAATTTTGATACATAGGACAAAAGACCAATGACAGATGAAAATGTACAATTCAGCTATGTATTTTTATAAGAAATATTAAGTGACATTCACCCTCACGATGTTCTCAAATAGTAAATATGCAATATCACGACTTGTTATTTGAGTTACACCCAATCTTCTTATTTCTATAGATGAAAAACTATTAAATATCATTCATTTGTTAAAGAATTATGAGGGTCAATGATTTTAATTAAGGAATTTAACATATAATTTGTGTAAGAACTATTAGGCGAGCCCTGAGCATTGGACGTTAGGCGTGTTTAGGGCGTACAGTCGGGCGCTTAAAGCGTAAGCTTCAGAGGAACTAAGCCCAGACGTGATCACCGAGGCGAGTCCTGGGGCAGCTTAGTTGATAAAACATGTTTCTAATTTCTTAATGCCGATTTTGCTTTACATTAAGTGTTGCTTAAGCGATTCTTAAAAGTCAACTATAAATGCATCTTCCATATTGGCTTCAAGATGAAGAATCCAAGAAAATCTTTGACTACTTCTACAAACACATGGGATTACCGAGACTCGTTAATCTTAATAACATTCTTGAATATAAAAAATTGATCCAATATTCACAAAAAGAAAAACAAAATATTACTACTATAGATGTTTTTAGATTAAATAATAGGGTTTTTTGCAGGGAAAAAAAAGAAAGTGAGTAGTTTAACAGATCAAAAGCGTCCAATTAAAATTTCAAACTTTAGTTTTAATAGTTCAATTCTTTGGATTCAGAAGATGGAGCCGGACCTCTTCTATTCAAGACAGCTCACGAGAATACATTTGTAAAGAATGAATCTTGTGTCTAACTCAACTTCAAAAGTTAGCTTATAGGGTGAGGATTATCAAAGTCCATATAAGGAGTCCATGTTCCCATTCCATTTTCGATGTGGGACTCTTAACACTCCCCCGCACGCCCAGACCTCGTTAATTGGAGCGTTGACAATATAATTTGGGGCCCAACATCAACGAACAAAGAATTGGAATGAGTTTGACTCTGATACCATGTAAATAATGGATATTAGGCCTAACTCAACCCCAAAAGCTAGCTTGTAGGGTGAGTATTGTCCAAGTCCATATAAGGAGTTCATGTTCCCATTCCATATCGGATGTGGGACTCTTAACACTCCCCGCACACCCAGACCTTATTAACTGAGGCGTGAATAATATAATTTGGGGGTCCAACATTGGTGAACAAATCATTGAAATTGGTCTGGCTCTGATATCATGTCAAGAATGGATCTTGGGTCTAACTCAACCCCAAAAGCTAGATTATAGGGTGAGGATTGTTCATGTTCCCATTCCATTTCGGATGTGGGACTCTTAACAATATTGCCTAATTTTCTAAGTTTGTTAACCTTTAAATTAACATTGAATTTAATAATATTTTATTTGTTTTCTCTTAGTTAATACTCCTATAGAAATAGGGAAGACTGGATTAATTTAGCATCGCCTAAAAAACCACTATTTTTTGTGTGTGTGTTGTTTGTGGGGGTGGGATGGGGGTTATGGATATGTCCCGACACGTTTCAGTTTGGACAACCAAGTACTACAACTGCAACTGACGGAAAATATTTTCTTCATGGTATCAGAGCCAAAACTTAACCCCCTAACCCTAGCCCTAAGCCGCCGGAACCACCCTACTTCGGCTCATCTCCCTCGCTAAAACCCTAGCCTCCTTAGGATTTTCCCTTGCCAAAATCCTAATTGGGTTCTTCCTCCTCGTTTTCGTCATTCACAACCAACAATGGCCAGCCAAAATAAATTTCATCCCGCTTTTGCCATAAATAACGTCAAGAACTTCATTACGATGATTCTTGAGATGGAAAAGGACAATATTCATCTTGGGCGAAGTTATTCAAAATCCATTGCCGCACATACCAAGTCATTGACCGTATTCTTCCTCCAAAGCCTCAATCGAGTGTCGTGGAAAAGTCCACCGATATTGACATGGATCTTTGGTCTCGCTTGGATGCTATAGTCCTTCAATGGATTTACGACACCATATCAAATAACCTTTTGCACACCATATTGGAATCGGATTCGACGGCTCAACAAGCATGGGAGTGTTTGCAAATTTTTTTTTAAAGATAACAAGATTTCTCGTACGGTTTATCTAGAAAATCAATTCACCAATGTCAAAATGGATGATTTTTCAAACGTCTCCGCATATTGCAATAAGTTAAAAATGCTTGTCGATCAACTATCCAACGTTGGTGCACCGGTGACGAATAAAATGTTAGTTCTCCAATTAAATGCGGGTTAGAATGAACAATATGATGGTGTTGCTACGTTCATTCAACAAAGTAATCCGTTGCCACCATTTTATGAGGCTCGTTCGAGATTGATTCTTGAAGAAATCCGAAAACTAAAACAAGCGGCGATGGTGGCAAACAATGTCGGCACAATAGTCTAAATCGCAACAATAATGGACCAAAACGGGGACAAAATCGCTACAATAACAAATGAAAAAATAATTGTGGAAGGGGACGAGGCCATGGTGGCGGGAATCAGCCCGGCGGCAGCAGCAACCACCGGCAGCAGGGGCAGAACAAGCCCAACCGAGGGAGCCCAATGCTCCCTCTCGTGCGGTCTAGTGGCAGCCGCAAGCCCACACTTGACCCAACCCAAAAAATTTCGGAACCAGTTCAACTGGACCAAAATCTTCTCTGACCGAGATTAGGCTCAACAACAACTACACCACAAATTCAGCCCACAACAACCCGACAGCCCCACTGCCCCAACAATCCATTTTGGGTCACGCCCCAACCCGGTCCATCGAAACCAGTGGTATGCATGGAATTTTCCGACCTAAGCATCATTTTAATCTAACATCCTCTGTCCAACCATCCCCGATTCCCCGTAATCCAAAAGTTGACCTATCGGACCCGAATTGGAAGGCCGTCATGTTAGATGAAATTGATGCTCCTATTAAAAATAAGACGTGGGAGTTGGTGCCTCGTACTTCTAATGTAAACATAATTCATTCCATGTGAATTTTTGTCATAAAAAGAAATCTGATGGTTCATTTGAGGCACAAATCACGTCTTGTTAGTGATGGCAAGTCTTAGTAGGTTTGGAGTGGAGTGTGATGAAATCTTTAGCCAGTTTTTAAACCGATGACTATCCAGACAATTCTCAGTCTGACTCTGTCAAAATTATGGTCCATTCATCAGTTGGACGTAAATAATGCATTTCTCCATGGTCACCTACAAGAAACATTTTACATGCACCATCCTTTGGGATTCCGAGATCCTATTCATCCGGATTATGTTTTCTTGTTGAATAAATCTTTATATGGTCTCAAACAGGCCCCCCGAGCATGGTATAACATGTTTGCTGGGTTTGTTTCCACACTGGATGTCTCACATAGCAAATCCGACCAGTCTTTATTTATTTATCAGAAAGGGAATGACATGTCATATATTCTTCTCTATGTTGATGACATCATCCTCATTTCATCATCTGCCTGTCTTCGCCAGTCGATTATGTCCCTTATTGCATCTGAATTTTCTATGAAGGATTTGGGTCATGTGAACTATTTTTTGGGTATTGATGTAACTCAACATACACGCGGTCTATTTCTTTGTCAAAGAAAATATGTCGAGAAGATAATTGACAGAGCCGGTATGTCTTCATGTAAGCCGTCACCTACGCCGGTGGATACCAAGGCTAAGTTGAGTAACTCTTCCGGGTCTCCATATAGCGATCCAACACATTACCACAGTTTAGTAGGGGCATTGCAATATCTCACATTTACGAGACCTGATATATCATATGTTGTTCAACATATATGTTTACATATGCATGACCCAAATGAGGAACATATGGGTGCTCTTAAATGAATTATGCGGTATATTCATGGTACTCTTGATTTTGGCTTACATCTGTATAAGTCAACCATTTATGGTCTCACGTCTTATACCGATGTTGATTAGGGTGGATGCCCGGATACCAGACACTCCACATGTGGTTATTGTGTATTTCTCGGTGATAATTTGATCTCGTGGTCGTCGAAATGCCAACCCACGTTATCTCGGTCTAGTGCTGAAGCCGAATATAGAGGGGTTGCGAATGTTGTCTCTGAATCGTGTTGGCTACATAATCTTTTATTGGAGCTCCATTGTCCAATCAAAAAGGCAACCATCGTTTATTGTGATATTGTGAGTGCGATATATCTGTCAAGGAACCCCGTACAACATCAACGCTATCAGATTGCCGATATATTCACCAAGGGTCTTCTGCGGATACTCTTTGATGATTTCAGGAACAGTCTCAGCGTACGAGAGTCTCCCGCTAAGACTGCGGGGGAATGATAGATTATGAAAATAATATTTGATTATGTCCATAAGCAAAGTAAATATTTTATATTTAGATTGTAAATATTCTGAGTATATTCTACCATAATTGTAGCCTAAATTGAGTCTTGTAAGCATGTATATATTATTACATTCAAGGAATGAAAAGGGCACGGAAAATATTTCCTTCACCAACAACTAATAAAAGAGCAACTAATTTTACTATTGGTGTACCATTCTGGTTAACTATATATGTTTTACAACAAATATAGCTAAATGTAATAGAAATCTAAAGGAGAGGTTCAACAACACCATATACATACAATCTAATTTGGAGTGAATAAGTCACACTTTCAGCCTGAGCTGAGATTCAGATTTAAAATTTGTAGGTTCCTATAACAATGTTATATTAATATTATAATCATAATAATTAGATTTACAAATAAATATCTATAGAAATTTAGTAGATATTTTAATATATAAGAAATTTGAGTAAAATTATTGAGTTCATTAAACCTATAACTATCATTATAGATCCACCCCCATCCAACCACCATATCAACTATTTGCAGATATTATATATAGAATGGTAGTTGGCTTTCTTGAGTATTGCCATTTGGTTAGGGAGCACATAAACTGTAAATGATGAGAACAAATTACAAAATTCAGCCCTTTTATGAGAAATATATAGAGGTACTAAGATAACAGCTGGAAGATTTGGTCAAATGCATCAACCGAATATAAATTAAAAGGTCTACAAAAGAAAACAACAAAAAAACAATCAAGAAAAGATGTTCTCCAAATCTCCAATTATGACTTTCCCAGAAGTTATTTTTCATATATTATTTAAAATATTTTGCACAATATAAAGTTATGTTTCTTTTTTACAACATTTTTTCAATATTGAAATTTTATTAAATTAAGTTTTGAGAAATAAAGGTGAAATATGGCATCAACCTAACCTCACTAAAGCCTAAACAGAAGATGACTGTTATTTAAATTAATCGCGTGTTTGCACATATTGCATTTTAACTTTTTTCAATCAGGTGTTTAGTGAAAAAGGTAAATAATACTAAAAAAATAAATTCAATGTGATCATAAGACTATGGCATAGCTTAGATGTATAATGTGCCCCGGGCACAAGCGAGTTGGTAAGTGGCAAGGTGATTGGGGTACAACTACTTCGACGTCGCGGGTTCGAATTCGTGTGGTGACAGTCTTTGCTGAAATATTGCAAGGGCTGTTGATGGGTTCGTGTCCCGTTGGTCCTCTCCCTTGCAGGTCTGTCACTCGCGCATATCCCTCGATTTACATCCCACTTGGCCAAGAGGCCTCTGGTACATGTGGAGAGTTTCGCCTTCGGGACTTTCCCTTCACAAAGCTTAGATGTATAATGTATTTAATGCCTTATCCCCATAAAAGTAGTCTAACAGACCATTATAGTTTTATTTTCTCTGTTTTACGTTGAATCGAAATTTAAAAAATACTGGGATATTCTTACCTCAAAATACTATAGTATGTCAAAACATTTTATTTATTTGTTCATTGAGACACCCTTGTAGTTGGCCCCAACCTTAATTGTGACCACTTCTGGTATTGTAATAAGTGATGCTTGTTTCATTATTTTATGAGGCATGATGAAGGATTAAATGCTTTACTAAACTTTATTTTCACAACTCCATTAATATTCACCCACTGTATCTGATAACTATTTTGAAGAAAGAAATACTCCAGCTACTCATGAACTTAAAGCAAGTAAAAATTGATCAGATATTTAAGAATTTAAACTCATAAAATTGATTTTTGGCTTTTGCTCTCTGGGATGTGAAAACTTTTCTACTCTGGCGCCATCAATGCTTAACGGTAAAATGAAAATTGTGTCGGCTTAATCATTGTTTTCGTCACATAGAAAGAGGGGGGGTGGGGTGAGGTCTGATGATAATTTTATGTGGGGTCCACTGTTTACAGCTCATCCACATTTGCCAAAACCAGCTGTTCTTCTTTCAATTTTTTTATACTGATTTGTCGATTTACGACAGATTATTTCTCGAATTTGGCACTAATATCATTAAATTACGGGGTTTGATAAGAGAACAACTGGGCCATAAGAGAGCAGTTCTTTCTTTCTTTCAATTTTTCTCAATACATTAGTTGGAATTGTTCATAAGTTAAGATCTAGTTTCTCTCTCTCACTACAAAAATGCAAAAGGGTCACTAAATGTTAGAGGGGTCCAACTCTTTTCTTATCTTTTTGTTTCTGTTAGCCACATTGTGACTCTTTACAGAGAAAAAGCTGCAATCTTTGAAGAATAGTAGAACAAAATAAAAGCTTTCTGAGATCTCTGAAGCTCTAATTTCAAAAGGGTATTATTCAAATCAATTAAATTTATGTTTTTGTTTTGTTTTCTTGAAGTTCTTGCTGCCTTAGTATATGGGTAGTGCATAATTTGCTGAAAAGTTGATATCTTTCTTTGAAACTGAGCCATTGGGAAAAGGTAGCTAATTGAAATGTGAAATGTCATTGTTCAAATGCTTTCCCTTTTCAGATTTTTTTTTTTGAAGCTATAGGTGCATTTATCTTCCAAGTTTTTATGTTTTATTCTTTGTTTGAAGTATTCAAAATGAGAGTCAGTTTATGCATTTGATGAGATTCTCTTGTCAGCAACCTAGTTTTATGGATTTAGAATCTTGATTGCTTGTATCTCTGGTTGAGAAATTAGATTTAGATAATCTATGCTCAATTAAAATTGCAACTTGGTTAGACATAAAGTATTATTCATAGATCTTCAAGTTATTCCATTTTCAACTTGTATCTTGTGGTAATCTTAGCTTCTCCCCCCCCCCCCCCCACACACACAGAGACACACGCATATTGTAAATTATAAGTGCATTACTGTGAAATTGTGATCTTTCACATGATACCAAGTTCTTTTTGGGCATTAGGTTGGAGATTTCTCTTTCTGTTAGTGGGTGTTTGGACATAAAAAATGTGAAATTTGAAAGAAAAAAAAGTATTTGGAGAAAAGTTGAAAAATGGTATTTGGAAAATGCAGTTGTGTTTGGACATTTCTACAGCTTGGAAAAATGTTGATTTTTTGTGAGTGATTTGTAGTGGAAAAACGGAAAAAAAGGTATTCGGAGTTTCTCGAATCCGGAATATCAAGTTGAATTCCGGAAAATTGTAACAATTCTATGTCCAAACATAATTCCGGAATAAACTTCCGGAAAAAGTGAAAATCATCCATGGTGAAACGGGCCCTTAATTTACTAAGTTTACCTAAATCTCTAATTGAAAAGGTTGAATCATCCCTCTAATGTAGTGTGTTTTGTCTTCTAAATAGGGTACATTGTGGAATGCAAAGATGGGGAAGAAAGGAAACTGGTTTTCTTCAGTAAAGAAGGCTCTGAGCCCAAATTCTAAAGAAAAGGCTGACAAGGTTAAGTTGAAATAATCATATACTAGTACTTCTCTAGGATGATGTTAACTGGTGCCTGACATTTCTTGAGTGAAATTTCAGAAATCAAGTAAATCAAAGAAGAAATGGTTTGGGAAAGAAAAGCATCCAGTACCGGATTCTTCCACTTTGGTGGTTGCGTCAATGTCTCCTCCTCGACCTGTTCCTCCAGTGGAGGAGGTCAAACTGGCTGAAGTGGAAGAAGAACAGACTAAACATGTTTATTCTGTTGCAGTTGCCACAGCTGCAGCAGCCGAAGCGGCTGTTGCAGCTGCCCAGGCCGCTGCAGAGGTTGTTCGGTTAACTACAGTCAATCAATTTGCAGGCAAATCCAAGGAGGAAATAGCCGCCATCAGGATTCAGACTGCATTTCGAGGATATCTGGTATGCATTTGTACTCTCATGTTTTGTCATTTCAAATGGTTTTTCCCTTTTTCGGGAGAGTTTCTTTCAGCTATTTAATGATAAACTTGATTCTCTCAGTAGAAAAAGGCACTTTTTCATTTTTGGCCCGTCGGTCAAAATCATTACGGGTGCTAGTACAAAACCTATACACTGACTATGTATATGATATGTATTATGTATATAATATGCATATTATATTTATATTTATGCTTAATATATAACATATACATTTCCTCGCTATTATTTTAGAGCGGTTCAAAAATGTAGTTGTAAAAGGAAAGGCAATAGATAGCTACTTTGCTGTTTAATTTTGCTTTACTTGTGAGAACATGAAATAAATGATTTGATACTGAAATAGAACTTGCTGTTGGGGTTCTCATTTGCAGGCCAGAAGGGCGTTGAGAGCTTTAAGAGGACTCGTCAGACTCAAAACACTAGTTGATGGACCTACTGTCAACCGGCAAACTGCAAATACTCTGAAATGCATGCAGACTTTATCTCGTGCACAGTCTCAGATTAGTTCTAGAAGGAGCAGGTTGTTGGAAGAGAACAGAACTCTCCAGAGGCAGCTCATGCAGAAACATGCAAAAGAACTTGAGAGTTTGAGGGTCAGTATTCTTCCTTAATTCCACCTTTTTCTAAGAAATGGATTTGGTGCTGGTATAGTGGAATTTCATTCTCCATTAGAATAACTGAGATGAATTTGTTCTCGAAACAACCATGACAGTGTTCTAGTGAAGTTTATTGGTAAATATTATACAACAAACTTGCGGAAGTGTTTATGTCAAAACATGCTGTAAGATGGAGTCTGGTGTATACATTTAACCATTATATTGTTGCACAGTGAAAATTTTATGTTTGGAAATTTCACCTGGAGCAACTCTTTTTTAATTCCAAATTTGTGAACAGAAACTTTAATGTGTAATTTGTGAATGCCTTTTTGCGTTTTTTGACAATATGCTATACCGAGCATTTAACGGCTCGAGATTTTGTAACATATTTTGTGCTATTGGCCAAGTTGATCCTCTTTCTTTTTATTATATTTCCTTTGGGGGTTTAGGGGGTGGTCGGGTGGTCTCATCTAAGGGTGTGTGAAATTTTTAAATGCTTCTCGTCTAATGTTTTCTGTTTTGATAGAGAGGGGAGGAATGGGATGATACTCTACAATCAAAGGAGCAAAGTGAAGCAAGTTTGCTCAGCAGATATGAAGCTGCAATGAGACGAGAAAGAGCACTAGCCTATTCATATTCCCACCAGGTACTCCATTAATCATTCTTTTCTATACAACCATTAACATTTTCAGAGAGGGTAGTTCAATTCCCAAGGCTATGTCAAAATTTAACCATGATATTTATCAAAAGAAAAAAAAAGAGTATAACTTTATTGATGACACTATTGCTGATATCTTGGTCTCATCTCTTTTTGATTTTCCGTATTAACCAATAACCAGTGCATTTCTTCAAAAGAATATTTTTCCATGTTTAAACATGTACGTTTTTTCTCATGAGTTATTAACGGTGTTACTAGTCATTGATTGTGTAAACAATGTTGACTTGACAGCAAACCTGGAAGAAGTCATCAAAATCTACCAATTTGTTGTTTATGGATCCAACCAATCCTCAATGGGGTTGGAGCTGGTTAGAGCGGTGGATGGGTGCTAGGCCTAAGGAAACGCAAAGCATGTCAGAGAAAGAGCTAAAAAGTGATCAAATGTCCGTTAGAAGTGCCAGTATGAGCATTGCTGGAGGAGAAATTACCAAGGCATTTGCCCGGTATCAGCTGAATTCTGAACTCCCATCTTCTCCTTCCAGCCAAAAACCAAACCGTCCTTCAAGCCGCCAGTCTCCTACTACCCCTTCCAAGCGAGGAACAGCTAGAAAAATCAAACCAGAAAGTGCAAGAGTCAGTGCAATAAACCAAGATGATGACACACGAAGCGTGTTTAGTGTTCAATCAGAAATGAACAGGAGGCATAGCATTGCAGGTAGGGGCGTCAAATGGGCGGGTTGGGCTGAATTTGGGCAGGTCAAAATAGGCTAAGTAAATAAATGGGTTGGGTTGAATGGGCTAAAAAAGCAGGTCCTACTCAATTCTTATTGAATTTTAATTTATGTGTTTGTTCTTTTATAATTTTTAGTATCTAATAATTTTTTTCTTTATTATGGTTATATAAAACATATAACATAGAAAAATATCTTTTTGAAAATATTTTGACAAGATTTCTCAAGAGTCAATTTGCGTTGTGTATCAGCCCCTTTTTTATGGGTTGGGTTGAGATGGGCTGAGCAGTCAATGATCAGCCCAAACTTGGGCTGATTGGGTGAGTTATGTTTTCATGGCTAATTTTCCCAGCCCTAATTGCAGGATCGTCTGTAAGAGATGATGAGAGCTTGGGAAGCTGCTCGTCAGTACCAAGTTATATGGCGTCCACTCAGTCAGCAAAAGCAAGAACACGGTTGCAGAGTCCATTGGGCGTGGAAAACGGCACACCACCAGCAAAGGGATCAGCAGGTTCTGTGAAGAAGCGACTCTCTTACCCGCCTTCACCAGCCAATACAAGGCGGCATTCAGGTCCACCAAAGATTGAGAATACATCCACAAACACCTGTATTGCTGAAGAACATGTGAATGGAGTTGTCAACTAGCTCATCTTATCACAAGTAATAAGCTGTCCCGCAGCCTTGCTGTCCCGAAGGCATTCATTGATCGGCTCATGCAACTTCAACTTCTCCATAAAATCAACATGAGTTCATTACTCTAAGTGCATGCCTGCGTGGTGCTAGCCTTTTTAATTTATCAAAAAAAAAATGATACTAGCTTCTTAAATATTCTCTTTTTCCACGAGTGTTGATGATTTCAGATTGTGATAGTTGTGAATTTATTTTAGAGAAAGCATTTTCTTGTTTGTGATTATATATATGATTTCATATTTATTATGTATACACAATGGTGAAAAAGAACGATGTTTATTTATTTAGTCAATGGACATTGTTGTTTTTCTGTCTTTAGATCAATTACTATATGCCTTCATAATTTATGGAGATGGTTGGCAAAAGATGACCTTAAACCTGAATGTTAATCGTAACAAGTTCTGTATGCTGTGCAACAGACCTTCAACTTGAACCTGGTCAAAACTGTTGAGAATATAATCAAATATTAAAAGTGTGTTCTATCTAGAAGCTTCAGATGATCACACACTTCAATATGTTATTAGAGTAGGCCAAAGGTCCTGGATCGAACCTCACCGCTATCCATTCTCAAAAAGAATTTTCACGTGCTTGGACCATGAAGAAAAAAATCAGGTCAGCACGTGAGGGGGCGTGTTGAGAATATAATCAAATATTAAAAATGTGTTCTATTTAGATAGTCACACACTTCAATAAAAACAAATATCTGCAGTTCTCAAGGCCAGTTAGCCATTCCACAAAGTAAATATAGTACTAGTAATTAAAGTAGAAGCTCAATTAGAAAAGAAGGTGATGTAATTCTAAAATTAAAATCTAATCATGAGTAAAATCACAATGAAAACAGACGACAAATGAGAATGAAAATCTGTGCATCTCCCTGTACATTTGTGGTGATATATAGGAGTATATAAATACACTGATATACACGTGATATATATAGTGTAACAATGATTCAACTCGATTTCAATTCTGAATTTTGACTCCAAACCATTCAAATCACCTTCAATCTTCCTCAAATTTTGTATATAGCCTTCTCCGGGTGTTCCCAACAAATTCCAACCAAACTTATCCGAAAACAACTGCTCCTATATTTTCAGATTAAATGAAGCTTCGATGAGTGTTTAATGATGGTTCTTCAAAACTTTTTTCAGTTATCCGCCAAACAAAGAGTATTGACATTAGCGGTTCCATAAAAGATACATGAAGGAAGAAGAAAAGTAAGATTAAGTAAAATTTTGTATCGTTAAGAAGCAACATTTAGTAGGGTTAAGTATCATTATATAGGAATCGCCCCAGGGTCACAGGCGAGTTGGTAAGTGGCAAGGTGATTGGGGTACAACCACTCCGACGTCGCGGGTTCGAATCCGTGTGGTGACAGTCTTTACTGAAATATTGCAGGGGCTGTTGCTGGGTTCGTGTCCCGTTGGTACTCTCCCTTGCAGGGCTGCCACTCGCGCATATCCCTAAATTTACATCCCACCTGGCCAAGGGGCCTGTAGTACAGGTGGGGGTTTCGCCTTCGGGACTTTCCCCTTCACAAAGTATCATTATATAGGAATAACTAGCGTGAAATAAATAGCTTTAAAAGCATTTAGTAGTAATAAGTAGCATTAAGTAAAAGAAGAAAAATAGGATTAAGTAGAATACTATAAAATTGATAGTTAAGTCTAGAGATGGCAATGGGTCCTGGATTCGGTCTGGATCCAGATCCAATCTGGATCCATTTCTGACGGATCGGATCTAGATCTGGATCTTGTATTTGAGATCCGTATCGGGTCCAGATCCGACCCGTGGATCCGTTTTTTATTAAATATATTCATAACCTAGAATGTAAGTTTAATTCTCAAAACTAGTTTAATTTATCCCCACGTTAACTCAAAAACCCAAAAATAAAGTAATTTCGATAATAAAATCAATGTTATATTAGTGAATGACTAATATCTCCATAGACAAGTAGTTAAAATTATATTCACTTCATTTGTGAAGATTCCAAGCACATGCAAGTTCTGCATTGTGGAAATACTAGTCAGCATTTTCTACAACTATTGTCATTGTCCAACATTTTCAATTAATAACTCACAATCAAAACGAGACAACGAACAAAATATCTCATATGAACATTTCAAAATTGAAACACAGTAAATTGTTAGCTAAGTAAAAATCGTTTACCAGTTTTAAAAAAAAAATTAGCAAGACAAATTTTATTACATGTGGATCCAGATCCGATCCGTGGACCTGGTGGATCCGATAGATCCGAATTTGGATCTGATTTTTATGGACCCGACGAATCTGGATTCAGGTATGAAAAATGAATCTGAATCTGAATCTAGTAGGATCCGGTCCAGATCCGATCCGTTGCCATCCCTAGTTAAGTCTTGAGAAATACTAAACCCATAAACAAAGAGAGAAAGGACTAAATGACTACTTTCTTTTTTTATTAATTCAGAATGCCTAAAGGTTACCAAATGACTTTAGTATAAAAATTAATGGTCCCCAAACCTACTCACTCCCTTACTTCGCGTGACCAGAGATTCCCAATTCCTGTCTTTGATATAGTACCATTAGTTTATAAAACAAAATTTTTAATTTTCTTTTAATAATAAATAAAGTATATAGGAGTAGTATATGAAACAAAAATTATATACTAAATTATGTATTTACTGTCATTGTAACATTTATGAGAATGATTCAGCACATGAATGAAAATTTGATGCGAGCAGCCTCATGAAATATACTTGTGCGCATTAAGTATTATATATCAAACTAAACAACTTAATCTTAGGGGTAGTATAATATGCCGGATAAGATAGACAAAAATATCTCATATGATTAACTATACGACCTTTTATATGGGATAACTAATTCCACCATTTTAGTATAAATGGCGGGATAATCAAATTAACCAATCTTGCATTTGATCTCGAAAATATTATTCTTATCCCACCAACCAAACGATACTAAGAGTCATAAAATAAAATAATATTATATATCATTAAATTATAATTAAGTAATTATAATAAAATATATACTACCTTTGTCTCAATTTAAATGTCTTACTTTCTTTTTTGATCTGTTCTAAAAATAGTGTTTCTTTCTATATTTAGTAAGCTAACAATTCAAACATCTTATATGACAAGTTTAAAATCACAAAATTCAAAAGATATTTTAATATATTATCAGTGTGACTTTTGGGTGAGGCCTCTCATTTTTTGGGCCATCACTTTTTCATTAATATAGGTTATATTTTTGAAATACTTACTTGACATAACTAGAATATTTATTGATAAATAATAATTATTTAATTTATTTATATTTAGTAGCTACAATTATTTTCTAATTTACATATTATAGCTACAATTATTTTCTGATTTCCTATATTTTTTACACTTTGAGTATTTTTTTGTCATTTAAAGAAAATAGTTGAGTAATTGATAGGAAAGAAGCTTCTAAATCAATTAGTAACTTATAGTACAAATACTCAATCTATTTTTAGTATTTTCATGAAAAATAACTTCGGATTGATTTCTCTACAAAACTCAATTTATTTTTAGTATACTGCTACACTTTTATATTTCTTCTTTGTTTCTTCAAGATTTTTTTGACTAAATTGCCCTGAAAGACAAGAGCTACAATGTATGAATTTGTTGTTCTTATTTTTTCTCGAGCCCCAAATGTTGCAAGAAGTATAATAAGTATCAAACAAGTATTTTCAAATCAATTTATCAACTTTTATTATTTTAACTTTTTAGTATTATTTTATCTAAAATTTGTTTGTTTTGATATTTTACTATGTGATATATATTGTCTTTTTAATTATTTTCTAAAATATAAAATATGTCAATTAGAAAATATGAATTTGATTGTTCAAAACTCTGAAAAGAGAGAGAATTGGATCTTTAATATAATCTCAAAAAGAGATCTTAAGAAAGTTAGTGAGATATTTAACAAAGATCCTTAAAAAGTAGTCTTTAAATTAAAATATATATATGAAATTTTTTTCGTGACAAAAAAATTTGAGGCCTTTATTGAACTTTGGCTTTAAACCCAACACTATTGAATCACCCTGTATATTATACACATTTTAAAAAAGTTTAGAATTGTAAAATCTAAAAATTATTTTTTACTTTTAAATTTTGTGTTCAGTCAAACTAAGACGAAATATTATTATACTTATTTATTTGTATCAAAACATTGAAAAAATTGTGTGGCATGAGTACCAAATTAGGGGAGAGTCTATCCAATTTTAAGTTTCTTATTTTGACTTGACATTAAATTTTAAAAATAAAGATTTTTTTTTGAATTTTAGTAGTCTTAAATTAATGATATTGAAAGAAATAATTTCTTTGATTATTTTATTAATTGAGAAGGTATTTATACAAGTTACAAAATAGGAGAATCCTATTCCTATTCTATTCTAAAAACCTTATTCTACCATAATTCTAACTATATAATTATGGTAGGTGTATCATCCTAATTTAGATAACAAATACATTACAATATACATCAAATGTGTGTTCCATATATACAAGATTACATTCTGTAATCTGTCCGCTATTGGGCTTCTGTGGATTTTCAGTGGGCTGGCTCCCGTGATTGGCAATGGGCTGGGCTACTGCCTGCTGCCCACTGCTTTGCTCCATTTGCCTGTGATATATACAACAATGTATATCGCGGTATATTTTTTTATTTAACAGATATGTGTAATTCTTTAAATCTTGTAGTTTTAAACTTGTACGCAGTAAGGATGTTAGAATTGAAACTTACTAAATATAGATTATTATTTTTTAGACAAATCAAAAAGAAAAATAAAAAATTTAAACTTACGGAGGGGCTAATATCATGCATTAATTTTTCTTTTATTTTCTACTGTAGTTAAGTTCGTTTTAGTTTCTTTATCCATACACTGACAAAAATGAACACAGTAGTAAGTGAAAGAAGACAGTTGACTGGACAGTCACTTGGGAAACTGCGTTGAGTTTAGCTGAAGGCTATAGCTACTACCCTCCTGCTAATTGGTTTGTGTGTACGAACACAAAAATTAAGCTTCCCTCGAGTTCTTCACCCCACTCTTTAGGGTTCTTTCTTCTGCTTCATTTTCTTTGAGCTTGAGCCACAAAGGGAACTGCTGCAGCATGTTTTCTTGATTTTCACTTTGTTGAGATCATTTTGGTAAGTTCAAAACTGTTCATTTATCAGCACAAGTGTTGGAGAGGGTTGTTTTTTTGTCGTTATTTGGAATGGTTGGTCTTTCCCTTTGCTTATATGAACTTTGTAGTGACTGAGAGCAATGATTTCTCATGTGGGTTGGTTTCTTTTTCGATAAAGTTTCAGTCTTTGAGGAACTTTTGTGTTTGTTTTACAATGTAGGTTGACATAGCTTTAGAGAGGCTTTGTTTTTTGTTCTACGGAAGGATTGGTCTCTTTCTCTGCTTATGTGAACTTTGTAGTTGCTGAGATCATTGATTTCTCATGTAGGTTGGTATCTTTTTTGATAAAGTTTCAGTCTTTGAGGAAATCATCTGTTTGTTTTACAATGTAGGTTGACATAGCTTTAGAGCTCTGGTTTTGGAGGCTTTGTTTTTGTTCTTCGGAATGATTGATCTTTCTCTCTGCTTTTATGAACTTTGTAGTTGCTGAGAGCATTAATTTTTCATGTGGGTTGGTTTCTTTTTTGATAAAGTTTCAGTCTTTGAGGATATCTTCTGTTTGTTTTACAATATAGGTTGACATAGCTTTAAAGTTCTGGTCTTTGAGGCTTTGTTTTTTGTTCTTTGGAATGATTGGTCTTTCTCTCTGCATATTTGAACTTTGTAGTTGCTGAGAGCACCGATTTCTCATGTGGGTTGGTTTCTTTTTTGATAAAGTTTCAGTCTTTGAGGAAAGTATGCTTTTGTTTTACAATGTAGGTTGACATAGCATTAATTTCTCATGTGGGTTGGTATCTTTTATGATAAAATTTCAGTCTTTGAGGAAATCTTCTGTTTGTTTTACAATGTAGGTTGACATAGCATTTAGAGCTCTGGTTTTGGAGGCTTTGTTTTCTGTTCTTTGGAATTATTGGTCTTTCTCTCTGCTTATATGAACTTTGTAGTTGCTGAGAGCACTGATTTCTCATGTGGGTTGGTTTCTTTTTTGATAAAGTTTCAGTCTTTGAGGAAATCATCTGTTTGTTTTACAATGTAGGTTGACATAGCTTTAGAGCTCTGGTTTTGGAGGCTTTGTTTTTGTTCTTCGAATGATTGATCTTTCTCTCTGCTTTTATGAACTTTGTAGTTGCTGAGAGCATTAATTTTTCATGTGGGTTGGTTTCTTTTTTGATAAAGTTTCAGTCTTTGAGGATATCTTCTGTTTGTTTTACAATATAGGTTGACATAGCTTTAAAGTTCTGGTCTTTGAGGCTTTGTTTTTTGTTCTTTGGAATGATTGGTCTTTCTCTCTGCATATTTGAACTTTGTAGTTGCTGAGAGCACCGATTTCTCATGTGGGTTGGTTTCTTTTTTGATAAAGTTTCAGTCTTTGAGGAAAGTATGCTTTTGTTTTACAATGTAGGTTGACATAGCATTAATTTCTCATGTGGGTTGGTATCTTTTATGATAAAATTTCAGTCTTTGAGGAAATCTTCTGTTTGTTTTACAATGTAGGTTGACATAGCATTTAGAGCTCTGGTTTTGGAGGCTTTGTTTTCTGTTCTTTGGAATTATTGGTCTTTCTCTCTGCTTATATGAACTTTGTAGTTGCTGAGAGCACTGATTTCTCATGTGGGTTGGTTTCTTTTTTGATAAAGTTTCAGTCTTTGAGGAAATCATCTGTTTGTTTTACAATGTAGGTTGACATAGCTTTAGAGCTCTGGTTTTGGAGGCTTTGTTTTTGTTCTTCGGAATGATTGATCTTTCTCTCTGCTTTTATGAACTTTGTAGTTGCTGAGAGCATTAATTTTTCATGTGGGTTGGTTTCTTTTTTGATAAAGTTTCAGTCTTTGAGGATATCTTCTGTTTGTTTTACAATATAGGTTGACATAGCTTTAAAGTTCTGGTCTTTGAGGCTTTGTTTTTTGTTCTTTGGAATGATTGGTCTTTCTCTCTGCATATTTGAACTTTGTAGTTGCTGAGAGCACCGATTTCTCATGTGGGTTGGTTTCTTTTTTGATAAAGTTTCAGTCTTTGAGGAAAGTATGCTTTTGTTTTACAATGTAGGTTGACATAGCATTAATTTCTCATGTGGGTTGGTATCTTTTATGATAAAATTTCAGTCTTTGAGGAAATCTTCTGTTTGTTTTACAATGTAGGTTGACATAGCATTTAGAGCTCTGGTTTTGGAGGCTTTGTTTTCTGTTCTTTGGAATTATTGGTCTTTCTCTCTGCTTATATGAACTTTGTAGTTGCTGAGAGCACTGATTTCTCATGTGGGTTGGTTTCTTTTTTGATAAAGTTTCAGTCTTTGAGGAAATCATCTGTTTGTTTTACAATGTAGGTTGACATAGCTTTAGAGCTCTGGTTTTGGAGGCTTTGTTTTTGTTCTTCGGAATGATTGATCTTTCTCTCTGCTTATATGAACTTTGTAGTTGCTGAGAGCATTAATTTCTCATCTGGGTTGGTTTCGTTTTTGATAAAGTTTCAGTCTTTGAGGAAATCTTCTGTTTGTTTTACAATGTAGGTTGACATAGCATTTAGAGCTCATGTTTTGGAGGCTTTGTTTTCTGTTCTTTGGAATTATTGGTCTTTCTCTCTGCTTATATGAACTTTTTAGTTGCTGAGAGCACTGATTTCTCATGTGGATTGGTTTCTTTTTTGATAAAGTTTCAGTCTTTGAGGAAATTTTGCGTTTGTTTTACAATGTAGGTTGACATAGCTTTAGAGCTCTGGTTTTGGAGGCTTTGTTTTTGTTCTTCGGAATGATTGATCTTTCTCTCTGCTTATATGGACTTTGTAGTTGCTGAGAGCATTAATTTCTCATCTGGGTTGGTTTCTTTTTTGATAAAGTTTCAGTATTTGAGGAAATCTTCTGTTTGTTTTACAATGTAGGTTGACGTAGCATTTAGAGCTCATGTTTTGGAGGTTTTGTTTTCTGTTCTTTGGAATTATTGGCCTCTCTCTGCTTATATGAACTTTTTAGTTGCTGAGAGCACTGATTTCTCATGTGGATTGGTTTATTTTTTGATAAAGTTTCAGTCTTTGAGGAAATTTTTCGTTTGTTTTACAATATAGGTTGATTTAGCATTTAGAGCTCTGGTTTTGGAGGTTTTGTGTTTTGCAAAAACAGATGAAACTGCTTTTCTTTTCTTTTCTTTTTTGTGGTCTACTTAGAAAGGGCAATGAAGAGTTTATAATTTCTTTAGATCTATATCACCTAACATAAACATGAATGAGAGAAAAGTATCACCAAAAAACTTTTTACTTATTTAGTTTTTTCTTTGTAGTTTTAGATAATTTATACACTAAAAGTCCCACAATTGACTTTTTATCTTAAGTGTAAACATGATTTATCCCTTTGGGTAAAGCTAATACCGGATCTTATTTTGGTGCTGCATATGTTGTCTCTTTGCAGCTTGATGGACGTTCAGTTTTCCCTTCTTTTTGGGAAACATTATCTCTTTATGTCCTTAAAAGTCACTAATGATTCCTGTTAAAATGTTTGCTAAAATGTGGTTTCAAATGTCATTTTCTTATTCACCATGTTGTTCCAAAGATGTCGTTGATGTTGCGGAAGCCGAATATATAGAGAGTGATTAAATCACAACTACTATATCTAAAGACAACTAATAAATAGTAATAGAGACAACAATAAAAAAGAACACCAAGAATTTACGAGGTTCGGCAAAATTGTATTTTTGCCTAATCCTCGGACACAACCAACCCAAATTTTATTACACTCCAAAATTACAAGTGAATTACTAAGAGAGAGAAAGAAGAATCAAATGACTTAGAAGATGAGAAGGCAAGTGAGGGATGATTTCAAATGAATAAAACCTTGCTATTTATAGAAGGAAAATTGCCTCACTAATGTCATGCATGGCATCACTTAGAATGTGATCATGCAATGTAAATGCATGAAAAATGCATTTATCAATTTCATGCTACAAAAGTGGCTTTTAATGTTCACAAATGTTCACATAGAATCTTGACAAATTTAACAAATCTCCACATTGGCAAGATTTTGCATTTTCAATTTTCTCTTAATGAATTTTGGTTATGTCTTCAACTTCAATGTTCAATGTTCAACAATGTTGATCAAGTTCAAACAATGTTGAAATTTGACCGCAGTCACTACTTTCATCAACATATCGGCAGGATTATTTATAGTCCGAACTTTCTGCACCATGACTCCCATTCTTCTATAATGTCTCGTATAAAGTGATACCGAACATCAATATGCTTCGTCCTTGCATGATAAACTTGGTTCTTTGCTAATTGGATAGCACTTTGACTATCACAAAATACTGTGCTTTCTTGTTCAATACCAAGCTCTCTAAGCAGGTCTTGAGCTCAAATTGCCTCCTTCATAGCTTCCGTAATTGCCATGTACTCTGCCTCAGTGGTAGACAAAGCAATCGTTGACTGCAACGTAGACTTCCAACTAACTGGTGCATTTGCAGGAGTGAAAACATAACCAGTAGTTGATCTTCATTTGTCCAAATCACCCGCATAATCTGAGTCACAATATCCGACTAGATACTGACTTTCTTTCTGCTAAAAAATCAAACTAACCTCTACAGTATTACAAATATACCGTAGAATCCATTTCACAGCTTGCCAATGCTCCTTTCCTAGATCATGCAACCTACTTACAACTCCAATAGCATGTGAAATATATGGTCTTGTGCAAACCATTGCATACATCAAGCTACCAACAACATTTGCATGGTACTCTTGACATATATTCTCGTTCAGCTTCAATCTTCGGCGACATAACGACACTAAGCTTAAAATGAGGAGCAAGCGGAGTGCTAACTGACTTTGTTTTCTCATTCATGCCAAATCGACCTAGCACCCTCTTCAAGTATTCTTTATGAGATAAACAGAGTTTCTTTGAATGTCTATCTTTTTTTATCTCCATGCCAAGAATTTCTTTGCCTTATCCAAATCCTTCATCTCAAACTCCTTTCTTAGTTGAAGCTTCAACTTCTCAATTTCCTCTTGACTTTTGGAAGTTATTAACATATCATCAATATATAGGAGAAGATATACGAAGGATCCATCTTCAAGCTTGTGCAAATACACACAATGATCGTATTTGCTTCTTCTATACCTCTGTTGCAACATAAACTTGTCAAATCGTTTGTACCATTGTCTAGAAGATTGTTTTAATCCGTACAATGTTTTTTCAAGTTTGCACTAGGGATGGCAGTGGGTCGGGTTTGTAGCGGTTTTTGGGATTCCCGTACCCTACCCACCCTCCAAAATGTGCCACCCACACCCTACCCATTACCCACTAGGTATATAATTTTCATACCCTTATTTGCCCTTTTCGGGTATTGGGTACCCGCGGGTTATACACTTCCTCTAATAAAACACAAAAATTCTACAAATTTCATAAAATATATTACCAAATAAGTTTCATAATTACCAAATACAATCAAAGTTCTATGAAAAAAATTGTCCAAACACTAATGTCATCTCAAAAATAAAATGCAATTACATCAAACATGTCTTCAAGGTCTTCAAACTTTTAGTGTGCTTCTCCATAAATCTATGAAAAAAGAAAAGAAAAATGATTAAAAAAAAAAGAGATTATATAGAAAAAATTATATCTCAATATAAAGGAAGAAAAAACACAACAATAAAGTCATACCTTTGGAACAACAAAGCACTACTTTGACCACTGAAAAATCTTCAAAGTATTATCACAGGATCTACAACATTGGTAAAAAATTAATTGAATTAACCAAATAGAAAAAAATTACACCTTCATTTATTAATAAGTAATATATGTAAGATTTCATACCTTCATCATCCACATCTTCATCAACACAAATGGTTGGACATTCAACTAAGTTTGATGTAGTACTAGGAACTTCATTTACAAATAAAATCACACAATGCTACATAGTTTGGAAGAATCCTTTGGGTCTTCCAATATCAATAGGTTGATTGTTTCGCTCCTGGTCTAAACTCTGTAGTTTAGGTGGAGTTATTTTAAAAAAAACATATATATATACTAATAATTTTTAATAAGCATCACAAACTAATATATTTTTAATTATTCATGTTAATTGTATGTTAAGGATTATATATTTTTATTATATAGTTTATTACTATTATCTATATTGATACTTAAATAATTAAATTAAGGTCCTCAATTTATTATCTTTATAATTATAATTTATAAGCTAATATATATATATATATATATTATATTATCTTTATAATTAAATTTAATTGCAATTATATATACATGGGTCGGGTAGGGTAATGTAGGGATGGGTCGGGTATCCTACCCATCGGGTAACGGGTACGGGTATGGTTCAACCATATCCTTACCCGCCCCTAACCCACCCTCAGACAGGCAAAGAGGGTAATTACCCGTGTTGACCGGGTCGGGTCAATTTTGCCATCCCTGGTTTTTCCAACAATTTTGAATCTTTTTGGCTGAGTCATATAAATTTCTTCTTCCAAATCTCCATGTAAAAATGCAGTTTTTATTGAACTAGTTCCAAATTCAACTGTGCTACCAAAGCCAACAAAACTCTAGGAGTGTTTCACGAACGGAGAAAATACCTCATTATAATCAATTCCATCCTTTTGAGCATATCTTTTGGCCACTAATCTTGCTTTGTATCGAACATCTTCTTGGTTAGGAAATCATTCTTTCTTTGCATATACCCATTTGCACTCAATTGCTTTCTTACCCTTTGGGAGATTAGCTAATTTCCATGTGCGATTCTGATGAAGGGATTGCATTTCTTCGTTCATGACAATCCTCTACTTATCTTCTTCTGAACTTTGGACTGCATCTTTATAAGTGATTGCGATACCATCAGCTATAATTGAGGTTGCACAAGCCACCATATCAATAAGACGAGCAGGTTTTCTTATTGTTGTTTTTGGCTTGCTGGTTGCTATTGATTCAAGTTGTTAAGGTTCCTGAGTTGGAATCTCCCTCTCAACCGACTCTTCTTCCTGAGGAAAATCTCCTGTTGTTTCCTCATTTTCTCTTTGTGTTGAGAAAATTAATTTTCTGTCAAACTTCACCTGCTTTGAAGCACCATCAGTTTGTTTGACATCTTCAACTGTTACCTTATCCGTTATGGCAGATTCATCAAAGGTAACATCCCTGCTGAATATAATTTTTCTTGTCTTTGGACACCATAAGCGGTATCCCTTGACTCCAGAAGTAATCCCCATAAATATAGCTTTCTTTGCTCTCGAATCCAATTTTGACTCTTTTACATAATAATATACAATTGAGCCAAATACATGCAAAGAACCATAATCTTCAGCATGTTTTCCATACCATTTTTCAAATGGTGTCTTGCCATCAATAGCGGCAGATGGTAGACGATTAATGAGATGACATGCATATGTTATTGCCTCAGCCCAAAATTCTTTGCCCAAGCCAGCATTAGACAACATACACCGAACCTTCTCCAGCAAAGTCTGGTTCATGAGTTCTGCCACTCTATTCTATTGTGGTGTAATTCTGAATGTGAAATGCCTGACGATGCCATCTTCTTCACAAATCTTATTGAAAAGATCATTTTTGTATTCTCCACCATTTTCTGTGCAAGACACTTGATCTTTCTGCCTGTTTGAGTCTCCATCATCGCCTTCCATTTGAGAAAAATTCCCAACACTTCATCTTTCATTTTCATCGTATACACCCATACTCTCCGGTAAAAGATGTCAACAAAGGTTACAAAATTGTGTTTCCCACCTAATGAAGGTGTTTTGGAAGCACCCCAAACATCGGAGTAAAAAATAATACAAAATACCTTTAGTACTTTGAATAATTGTTCCAAATTTAACCCTTGTTTGTTTCCCCTTGACTCAATGCTCCAAAACTCCAAATTGCAAGCCTTTACTCCTTTTAACAATCCTTGATCTGATAAAGATTTCAAGGATTTTCCTCCAGCATGTCCCATAGCATGGTCGTTGCTGCCTCCTTGTCATCAGTGGATGTCATTGTCGCTGTCCCAATAACTGTACTACCGTGATAGTGGTACATGTTGTTTTCCAAATTCCCTTCATTACCACCAGTGCACCAGAGCATATTCTCATTATCCCATTTTTTGCAATGACTTTGAACCCCTTTGACTCTAGGGCTTCCACAGAAATGAGTTTTTTCTTCAAATTCGGTATGTATCGAACATCTGGTAATGTTCTGATTGATCCATCATGGTTCCTTAGTCGGAATGAACCTACACTATATGCGGTAAGAGGATTGTTATTTGCGGTGTGAATAACTCTACATTCTCCTTCTTGAAAATCAATTAATCAGTCTCGGTTGGGACACATATGATAGCTACAAGCTGAGTCCATCAGCCATATGTCAGATGGTCTGGATGGCTCCATTGTAACTAGTAAAAAATCAGAATCATCACAATCAACCCTCCCATTGTTAGGTTTGGCTTTGTATTTCAACTTTGGACAGTCTTTCTTTCAGTGTCCTTTTTCTTGGTAAAAAGCGCATTCATCTTTGTTGAGTCTAGATCTTGACTTGGATCTTCCTTTCTTCGTTCTCATTTGGTTTGGAGAATGACCTCTCACGACCAGTGCTTCTCCTTCTCCACCTTTTTGTTTTTCTCTCTTTCGTTGTTCATAACTGTATAAGGTAGAACAAACTTCTTTGAGAGATACTTCATCATTCTCATGAAGTGGAGTAGTTTCGAGGTGCTCGTACTCATCGGGAAGTGAACTTAACAACATTAAGGCCATATCTCCATCACTAAATGTCATGTTTTGCAAATCTGTCGCCAACTTATTAAAGCTGGTGATATGATCATTCATTGTGGTACCAGGAACATATGTGAAGTGTAACAACCGTTTTTTCATGTAGAGTTTATTTTGACTGTTTTTCTTCAAGAATTTATCCTCCAATGCATTCCACAATTTACTTGCAGAAGTTTCCTTCGTGTATGGATACTTCCGTTCTCTTGCAAGGTAAGATCGAATGGTACCACAAGCAACACGGTTGATAATCTTCCAATCTTCTTTTCCTATGCTGTCTGGTTTCTTTTCTTCTATGACAATATCTAGCTCTTGTTGAAAAAGGATATCAAGAACCTCGCCTTGCCACATCCCGAAATGTCCTGACCCGTCAAAAATTTCAACTGCAAATTTCGTATTTGACACAATTCTTGTCATAAGTGAAGATGCCAATGACGTATTAGTGATACCCGATGTGGATTCTTCATTTTTCTTGTCTTCCATTTCTACTACAAATACTATTTATTAGCTGACAATACAGAAGACCAAAGTAACATTCAGACTGTGTTGCAACCACAGAGCATACTCAGACAGAACCTTGGCTCTGATACCAATTGTTGCGGAAGCTGAATATATAGAGTGTGATTAAATCACAACTACTATATCTAAGGACAACTAATAAATAGTAATAGAGACAACAATAAAAAAGAACACCAAGAATTTATGAGGACCAGAAAAAAATAATCACTCTATATATTCGGCTTCCGCAACAATTGCTATACAGTAATAAGCACTGGAGTAAAAGTTAAGAAAGTTGATAAATGGCTTACATAATGATAGTGTTGTTTCTTGGACTGCATAATTTCTTGGCCTTCCAATTTTCTTTTTTTCTTTTTTGGTTTCTTCCTCCGATAGTAAGTTTGTTGGTGCGAGTGGAGGCAGTTTTTATGTTGTTTTCTTGAAGGGATAGTATATATCCATTTTGAATGTTTAAGTTTTCAGATCCCTCTTGAACCATTATCTGTGTATAATTTTGCATATGTCCACAATAGTATTTCTTTCTCAGATAAGGAGTCCTCTGAAATGTTTCCCGTGTTGCGTGTCAGGTTGGTCTTTGAAGAAAGCAAATTTAGTTTGTCATTTCTACATCTACTGCTGAGAGGAAATGAGTATGCAGACACCAAAAGCAAGGTATTTCTAAATTTATTCACTCTGCTTTTGTTGATCTTTGCAAGTAATTCAAAGGCCTTATTTTTGCTTCTTATGTCTTCCCCCTTCTTCCATGAGATTCAACTACAGTGTTTTTTTTAGTGTTGTTAGATCACTTCAAAGAGTCTTAACTAATCATCAACAACAGTTTCAATTTGTTCCTTTCATTTCATTCTTACATAGTCAAATTGACTTCTAAAACAGAAAATGATGATTGTCTTGAGCCATTGGTCCTTTGAGATACGAAATGAGTGTGCTACTGCTCTGCGACAGTGAACTAAAATACTACATTGTTAGTATAGTTGAGAAAATTATTTTTGAGATTCTCATAATTGAACTGAAATTTGATTATTAACATGTGATCAGCTTTGCTAGCTCAGTAAAAAAAAGAAAGTGAAGTGACCCTAAGGGAAGGAGTGGTATAACAATAATTCAGAGTTCCATTTTCTCTTTTCATGTTGCTGCAGCAGATATATGATATTTGATCCATCTTTGAAGATCTATAATTTAAACATCTATTATACTACTATTACTTCAGTTCTGCAAAGTTAATTTGCATGACAGTTGTGAAATCATTCTCTGCTGATAGTTCATCTCTTGTCTGTGCTTGTTTGACTATCTCGTTCGCCTTCTCACATCTTTTTGGCTGAAGGACTGTTTCTGCTGAGGTGCCACATAGGACATCTCCAGCTACAGCGAAGACAGCTCGAAAGCTCAGAACTTCAGGGCCAGATGTTGATTCTGTTTCATCTCCAAATCCAGCAAGCAGAACACCGAAGGACAGGAGTCCTAAAGTTATTGGTCGTCGGTCACCACGAAGTTCAGCAATAGAGGTACTTGAATCTTTCCTCGACACAAAGTCTATGGTATCACATTATTACTTGGAGAAAGTTAAAAAACGTAGTTTTAAAGTTCGTCAGTGATTAACACTACTGGTACAAGGTATTTCAAATATGCACAAATAATTTTTTCCCCTCCTATTAAGATTTTAACTTTTTTCTGTTTATCTCATTCTTATAGTAGCAGCTAGAATGTCCCTCTGTGCATGGTTAAAATCTGTAGAACCATCTGCTTACTTTAGCTCTCTTTGGTCAGTTGGACTTGTCATTCTGTTATGGTGGAAAATTATTGTAGCACATTCATTAAATACGGTGCTCCTGTTATCTCGCTTTTCCCTTAACTGCTGTTGCAGTTAAGGGAATTCACAAATGTCTCTTCTATTAAATATTATTGCTGTTTAAGTTGCTCCCTTCCTACTTAAAATCCCTCCAACATTACAAAGATGCTCATTGTTCTTATTTTGCAAAACGCAGCAGAAGCGTCCAGGCAGAGTGTCCGCTTTGGAAGACCAGCTTGCTCAACTCCAAGAGGAGGTGAAGGTGGCAAAGGAACAGCTCAGTTTATCAGAATCATTGAAGAAAACGACTCAACAAGAGGCTAACGAAGTTAAGAAGCAGCTTGCAGTCATGTCAGAGAAACTTGAGGAGTCTGAGAAGCAGCTGCTTGAACGCTCAGATCCTGAGGAAGCTCGACTCCTGGAGCTACGCAAGATCTCACAAGAACAGGATCGAGAATGGAAATCTGAACTCGAGGCTGTACAGAAGAAGCAGGAATTGGACTCTGCTGCTCTGGCTTCTGCTCTAAATGAAATCCAGAACCTTAAACTTCAGCTTGATAGAGTAACTGATTCTGAAGACACTCAAGCTCGCCATACTGAATCAGCCCATGCTGAGACCGAAAGCTTAAGGGTACAACTCAAAGAAACCCTTACATTGCTTGAGCAATTGCAAAACCAGTTAAACAAAAGCAAGGAATCTGAAGCTAACGTGCTTGAAGAAGCAAGTAAAGCTCAGTTGGAGCTGGAAGTCGCGAACATGACAGGCAATGCTCTACGCTCAGAAGGGCTGAAGGCAATGGAGGCTTGCAAATCCTTGTCAGTGGAGTTGGAACAGTCAAAGGCTCAAGTGGCTGCATTGGAGGAACTTGTCAGCAGACTCCAATCTGAGCAAGAAAAAGGAATTGATGTGGAAGCTGATGAACTAAAAACTGAGTTCAGTAATCTTAAAAATGAGGTAAATCAACTACAGGCTGCATTGAAGGATTCTGAGAGAAGGTGTCGTGAAGAATGCATTCAGAGCACCTTGCAGATAAGAAGTGCTTATGAGATAGTGGAGAGCACAAAGTCTGAATCGACTCAAAGAGAGACTAAATGGAACTCAAAGTTAAATGCTGCAAAAGAAGATATGGAAGAGTTAAAGGAGAAATTAATGAACAAAGAAGCTGAACAACAAAAAAATTCAGATGATAATAAGGGCCTGAATGTACACCTTGAAGAAATACAGGCAACTGACGGAGAATCTGAATTACTAGACGAACTGAAGAAATCAGAGTCAATCTTGGCAGATTTAAGGGCAAGTTTATTTGATAAAGAGATAGAGTTGCAGAATACTACTGAGGAGAACGAGATGCTGAAGTCGGAAATCTTGAAGAGGGAAATGGAGAGTAGCAAAGTGAATGATGAAGCTCTTGCCTTAGCAGAAGCTGCGAGAACTTCTGAAAGAGAGGCCCTGATGAAGCTGGGATATGTGACCGAGGAAACAGATAAAAGTAGTAGAAAAACAGCACGAGTCATCGAGGAGTTGGATGCAGCACAGGCAACTAACTCTGAGATGGAAGCTGAGTTGAGGAGGTTAAAAGTACAATCTGATCAATGGAGGAAAGCTGCCGAAGCAGCTGCAGCTATGCTCTCAACTGGAAACAATGGGAGATACATCGAGAGAACAGGATCTTTGGACTACCATACTATTGGTGGCAAGCTGTGTTCTCCGTTATCTGAAGATATGGATAATGATTACTCATCCAAGAAGAAGAATAATGGCAATATGTTGAAGAAGATTGGTAGTTTATTAAAAAAGGGCCACAAATAGATGCATAGCGTGCAGGTTTGCTTTCAAATAACCATTGTTCTCTTCTCTAATAATAATAATAATCTAGTTTTTTCGTTTTTCAGTTTTTGTTAATATATCTACTATTTTCCCTTGTCAGGTACTTTTGTTGAGCTTTGGCCTCCTGGAAAAATCTATTAGCTGATTTTTGTAAAGCTATTCCAGAATTGATGAGTCCTCTATGACCTCACCTGCTAATACTGATATGTTTCCTTAGGAGATAATAAGCATGTAACATCATTTGCAATTTTCAGCTTATTTTGCAGTTGGAGCGTTCATATATAGACTGCTATATGTTCTAACAATGTTCTGCTAAGTGTAATGAACCCCAGACAGTTGATTAATCCTAGAACTTACTGTATCTGTTCCTTCAGATTTTGATGCTGAAGATGGAATCTGGATGAATTTTCATTGTAGATTTGAAGTAGCGCGTGCTTCATAGATTATTTCTCGACTCATATTCACTATGCGCAAGTGTATACTGTCTAAGGAAGGAGCCACCCTTTGCCAACATAAAGGGAAGAAAAAAAGAGTTCTGTAAACATCTCTTACCCCACTTTATAAGATTTAATATCAAAATTTATTTGATAATTTCATCCATCTGAGGAAAAAGTTGTAGATATGTAGTTAGGTGCTTCACAATGACTAGTGATTAAGAATTTCTGGTGGAGGAATGAATACTAGAAATAATGCCTATCCACATAACCTGGTAAGAAAAGAAACTGATATTTTGGCAGGAGGATGTAAGTTAATCAACTTGTACTTTCTTTTATGCTAAATTCTTTGTCACTAGAGAAATGTTTCACATCATCACGACATCCAGTTTAGTGATACTGGTGTAGTCTCCTGACAATATATGCGAGTTTAATTCTCACCGTCCTCTTTTCCTGATTGACTATGTAATTAAAAAAAACAGAAAATGTTTAAGAAGAATATAGTCAAATTTCAGGTTCAAATGTCTGATTGTTTACTTTCTAAGCTACTATAGTAAGAACACAACAACAACGACAACAGAACCAAGAAAAAACAAAGACAATAATTTACATGTAAAAGTCCTTGTATGATAGGGAAAAGCATTGATCAAACTTCAAAATGAAAAGAAAGAATCCACTACAAAGAGAAACAAACAAGTAATATTTTAAAGTTTCGATCACACATTTATTGTATGAAAGATTTATATCAATAGTATTGGACTGTAAGTTCTGGTGGTAATTAGGGGAATGTTATATATCTCAACGCTAGTACATTGATCACTTTACTACTACTATAATTTCATGCTAGAAAATAATACAGTAGACATTTCTGCAAACTTAAAGATTATACTCTACTAGTTTTAGTGGATTTTAAACACAACACTCGTTAATTAATTAGGCACATAAAAGTGGAAGTAATTACTATTTCTCTCTCTAACTAATTGGATAAAATCCAAATATGCTAACCAAGTTTCATAAATAAGTGAATTGCGCTATGCTAAATATTAATTTTACTTATTGGCCAATGAAGATGTGGTAAATGAAACATTCAGATTGCCTAAAAATATAAGTAGTATGTGCCTTTTAACAAAGCCAAGAATATAGAAAGTATTTTAAAAAGAAACTTCTTTTACTAACAGCTTGTTTGGAGGGTGGTTACCTATTGTATTATATTTTGTTGTTAATTTAAATACAATGTTTGTTTTGAGTGTTACTTTAATTTTATTGTATCGTATTGTTAAATTCATTGTTATGTAATGCCGAAAAGCTCTATTTGGTGTTATCGCGTTGTTACCTTATTCTTCTCTCATTTTTGTCTTTACTTATTATTTAATAATCCTATTTTATCTTTTACATTACATTTTTTTTTATAGATCTACCATGTACCCTACTTTTTTGTAGGTTTATCTTTCAATTATTAATGTGTGGTATTGTGTAACCAGGGGAAACGAGACGATCTATCCAAACGTTGTATTTATCAAAATAATTTAGTACAATACAATACAACACAATATATCTGGGACAAGGGGGGGAGTGGCCTCGGTGGAGGACAAAATGCGGGAAGCGAGGCTGAGATGGTTTGGACATGTGAAGAGGAGTGATACATATGCTCCAATGCGGAGGTGTGAGAGATGGCTATGGACGGTTTCAGGAGAGGTAGAGGTAGACCGAAGAAGTTTTGGGGAGATGTGATTAGACAGGACGTGACGCAGTTCCATCTTACCGAGGACATTACCTTAAATAGGAGGCTATGAAGGACTCAGATTAGGGTAGAAGGCTAGTAGGAGGCCCGCTTATCCTTTCTTACTAGTAGACACAGTATTACTTTATAGTTTCTTATCTTGCTATTATTTGTTATTTTTTGTACTTTGATTATCTTTGTGATAGCTATTGCTCCTTTTTTCCATATTGTTTTACCATGGTTTATTCACTTTCGTTATTTTCATTTTCATATTGCTTTGAATTGCTTTGCTTGTCATTATCTGACCTTTCTTATGCTTTCTCTTGAGCCGAGGATCTTTCAGAAACAACCTCTATACCTTCCAAAGTAGAGGTAAGGTATGCGTACACTCTACCCTCCCCAGATCTTACATTACGGGATTTTACTGAGTATTTTGTTGTTATGTAACAATCATCCAAACAAGGTATAAACACTACTCCTTCCGTCCCAATTTATATGAGGGTTAACTAGTTTGGGGAGTCAAACAACTCTTTGTTTGACTCTGATTTTTTTTCAAACCTTTCATTTATTGTGAATTATTAATTATGCAGACTTATAGTAGTATTTTGTATATAGTTTTCAAATATATAATGTAACATCCCGTAATCTTGGGCGATGGTTTGAGTACCTAAACGTAGGAAAGTAGATCCGGCCCTCGTGGAATTTATGTTATATTTACGTATGCTAATAAAAAGATTAGTATATAAAAGGATGCAGTCCCGAAATAATTTTGGACATAACAAGTGTGACGATGGAGATTAATAATAATAGTTGTATATCCCCAAAGAGGTTATGGACTAGTGTCATATCACACAAATTATGACATTAAGTATAAGAATGTTTTATAAGTCATCAAGATTTAAGTGAATTGGGATCAAAAAATTAATTGTGTGTATAATTGATTAATTGTGGGATTGATTAACCTTAATGGGGGACAAGTTTAAGTGGAATATTACGTGCAGTGTAGAGGAACCACCTAAATGACTAAGCCTAAGTAATCTAATAGGTGGCAGCAAATGAGATTAGCAGGTAACGTGGGTAATTAGTATGGGGGGGGGGGGCAAGTCGTGGTCCATTCTCTAAACCTCTCCGATACCTTTGTAGACAGCAACATAAGTCCAAATGTTCAAAATATAACTCCATCACTCTATCTTTGGGCATGAAGTTTTCTATGGTATGAATTTCAACCTATGTGGAGACTAATCTCCATTTGATACCAAGCTTTTATACCAAAATGTTTTTTAAAATCATTTAGGTAACCATATAATTCGACCATCTTCTTCAAGTCAGTAAGGTTGAGATTCTTTACTTCAACATAATCAAAGTACTAAATGATACCATTAACATGTTGTTTGGTTGGAAGTCTCGGATCCACTAAAGTGTATAATTGAGGTTTAAAATTGAAATTACCGGTTGTCGAGTCGTTGGGATTCGTGGGAGTATTATTAGCAAGGAAAACATTAAAGGTATGTTAAGACAAATTATTTCTTCTTTTGGCATGTTTTAAATTACGAAACGTAACCGTAATATTGTTTCATAAATTATTCTACTACTAAGAATGTTCATGTTATTGATTCCAATGTTAAAAGCATGTCTAAATATGTTCCTGAATCCTTATTGAGGTATACTGGAAAAATGTTAATATTTCCAATGTTAGCCGAATGTACAAGGATATCATGTCATCCGATAAGTTCAGAATGTTTCATTGTCATTCATGCATTATACACCTATAATATATTGGATCGGGTTGCACGTTCCGTAACACACATATAATATATTGGATCGGGTTGCACGTTCCGCAACACACACATATATAAATATAATATATTGAATCGGGCTGCACGTTCCGCATATATATATATATATATATATATATATATATATATATATATATATATATATATATATATATGCATATTAGGGCCCTTAGAGGCATTCACTACTGGTCAGTTGTTGCTGCCGGCTAATTTTGTCGGTTGTTTCTGTTCCAGTGTATTATTGTATTCCTGTTATGCTATTGTTCATGCCTGACATACTCGGTACATCAGTCGTACTGACTTCCCTTTTGTCGGGGGACGCTGCGTTTCACGCCGCAGGTTCACGTAGACAGGGCGACGATCCACGTTAGTACGTTGCTGACTCAACGGATTTTGGAGCACTCCCCCTTGTTTTGGAGTGTCGGTCTAATCTCGGTACGGTATATTTTTGCATGTACATATGGATATGGCGGGGCCCTATCCCGACCTTTTGATGTTGCTACTCTTTAGAGTCTTGTAGACATGTGTCCTGTGTGTAGTAGTCTTGTATGGCCTTGTCGGCCTTGATTTGTATGTATATATAAGTTAGGCTTTTCTGGTTCAGTTTTTACATCGGCCCTGTGGCCCGTGCTTAATTATGAATAGGTATTGAATGTATGGTTAGCGGTACCTGACGGGTGGGGGTCCGGGTGCCCGTCGCGACCCTCCGGTTTGTGTCGTGACATATAAATTTTATTATAAAATACTCGAAGAATTTATGTTTAAAATTGAGTCAAAGAAAAAGTTGTTTGACTCGGAAAATTAGTCAGCCCTCATATAAATTGGGACGGATGGAGTACTAGTATATTCTTATGATTTTTTTAAAGAAAATGCAAACTTAAAAATAAAGAAAAAAGATTGGTACAAATGACCTTATTTTGGGGTGGTCTTTAATTTTTGCCTTTCAAATTTGAGTTCTTTAATTTTTCCCTTTATTATTTTTGACGCGACATAATTAGAATTATAATCGACATAATTAGCAGTTATCTTCGGCATATGAATCATACACAACCCACAGATTATGCCGGATAAGGCATAACTGTCAACACTCAACATAATATGAAAAAAGGCATAATTTCAGATTTTGGCGGACATAATTAGCGTTTAATTTCATCATATGAATTATAACATCCACACAAACTATGTCAGATAAGGCATAATTTTCAACAATCAACATAATTAAAAAATTACTATAAAACTATGCCGCATAACTTAATTCCTACATAATTTATGCCGCGCGAGGCAAAAATTCAGTTTTCAAAAAAAATAATATTATAGAGACTATACTTTGTGAAGTAAACCTGAATATTTTATAAAATAAATAACTTGGCCAAAAATTAAAGACCGGTGCGTTTAAGGGAAAATCCGCACAAAAAAAAAAGATTCATACCCACGAGCCCTCTCAGCTTCCACGAGCCCAAAGGTCTTCAGCCCAAATTCGACAGGCCCAATTTAATAAGTACAAACACAGCTCCAATTAGAAAGATGTTTATAAGGATTAGGGTTTTACGAGCGGCTGCCTCTTCTCTTCTTCAACCTCTCCAACCCTAATCTGAAGTTTGAGTTTCTCTTCACTCAGCAAACATGGGGTATGATTTATTGTTTTTCTCCTTTTAACATTCTCTATGTGTTACAGTTATCTACAAGTTGCATTATTAAAAAAACTTTACTATCTGTACTTCAAGTCCAGTTTCCCCCCCTCCCTTTTAATTGGATTCCTATTATTGTTTGCATATCCTACCATCTAGATACTATTGTTTTCTGCTAAAAAATGTATATTTTTGAATTACACACTTTGTATCATAAGTTATATCAGTAAACAAGATGATGCACATTATCTTTCCGTGCCCAATATGTAATAAGTGCTAAATGAGTAGCTGAACATATGCGAAATATCAATTGTTTGATTGTTAGAAGGTTGTAAGAAATAATGGTGGATATGGAGTTTATATGAACATAGTGTATAATTCAAAATATACATTTTTTAGCAGACAACCCTCTCGGCTCTTTCTCAGCGTTTTCTGTCTGAGTGAACGGCCTTCTCGGCATTTGCGTCTGTATATATGTCCCTCTCGGCCTTTTCTGTATAAATGGAAAATAACTGTACAGTTTTTAACAGACAACTCTCTCGGGTGCTTAGTGCACCGGACTGCCTTTTTTATGGAGTTTATATGAACAGTAGATCTGTCGCACGATATAATGGTCCTTGAAATTAGCAGATTTAAGTGTTTTTTACTTTGTTTCTTAAAAGCACTTCTAGGTAAGGAGATGGCATGGCATATTCAGAAATTTTGGTACAAAGATTAGGTACATTTTGGTCTGACCTGAATAAACTGGAAGAAATTTAATGAGCTTCTTCCTAGATTATATTGACAAATTCTACGATCCTTAGACGATTTGCACTTGGGGGTTGATATAGAAGATCATTGTTTGTATAGGTTGATATTTTTCCGTGTTGCATTGCAATTGGGCAATTCATTTTATGTTTTTTCATCCCCCAAAATTGAGTAATAGTTGAGATATTAGTCAAAATGAGAAAGCATAAACGAAGGATGGTTCTGTTCGTGATGTTGTCTCTCAACGGAGTAAAAATTTCAGGAAGACACGTGGTATGGGAGCTGGACGCAAGCTGAAGTCCCACCGTAGAAGACAAAGATGGGCTGACAAGTCCTACAAGAAGTCCCATCTTGGAAATGAATGGAAGAAGCCATTTGCTGGTTCATCCCATGCTAAAGGCATTGTCCTTGAGAAGATGTAAGTTCTCTTTTACTCGAGTTTTTACTACTTATGTTCGCCTTTAACCATTCTGTTTTATCGCTGTTGTATCTAATCAGTCAAGTTTTTGAAATGCCATTTGCAGAGGTATTGAGGCTAAGCAGCCCAACTCTGCCATTCGTAAATGTGCTAGGGTTCAATTGATCAAGAATGGGAAGAAGATTGCTGCATTTGTTCCCAACGATGGTTGTTTGAACTACATTGAAGAAAATGTGAGTCCTTTGCTTCCACATACTATCTCCCGACACAATTTTGATGTCAGCTTCTTAGTTCCTGACCGTTAATTCTTGGAGTTGCAGGATGAGGTGTTGATTGCTGGATTTGGTCGAAAAGGTCATGCCGTAGGAGATATTCCTGGTGTCAGGTTCAAAGTTGTGAAGGTTTCTGGTGTATCTCTCTTGGCTCTCTTCAAGGAGAAGAAGGAGAAACCAAGATCTTAAAATGCCAATTTGCCAAAATATTGTTGCCATGACCTTTCTGCTGTCTTGAGTTATTACTTTTTGAGCAACTATTTTTAATGTAGGCACATTGCACTGGAATTTTGATTCATTTCTGTTGAGTTCCTAGTGTACCTAACATCATCTTGCTTCCCTCACCCATTCCCCCCCCCCCCCCCCACACACACAAAAAAGGAAAGTTTATTGGAATCAAAGTAAATAAGATAATAATGTCGTTTTCTTTGGTGATAGATCTAATTGTTTTGGTAGAATAAAAAAGAACAGAAATTGCATATATTTTAGGTTGTAAAAAAATGCTTCTGCTTTGAGGGAAAAAAAGGTCTTTGCTGTATTGAATGGGGAACAAGTTTTCTACTAGGATTCTTCAGAATTATCAAGTTATTTGATCGAAGAATGACACATTTATGCAACTTTTTTCCTTGCATCGCTTAACGCAAACACCAATGGTGATAATCTGTGCTATCACACAACCTATTCCTTTTATGAGATTAGCGTTGGGCAAATCAGCATTTAGCAGAACAAGGAACATTAATAAAACCAAGCACTAAAAAGTTTAGAGTAATTGTTTGTTTTAATGTGCTTGTGTTTTGTCTTGAGTCGATGGTCGGGACGGGACGGGACAGGGACCTCTCCTTCTCCTAAACACTATTGAAAACAAGAATAGTTCATCTTTTTCCCTCTAAATTTCCACTCTTCAGCAATCGTTTCATGTTTGTTTTCTTCGTCAGAATCAATCTATTTACTTTGTAGTGTTGATTAGTTGATGTTTTATCTTGGGAGACTATTGCCTGCTAACGTAAAAGCATATATACGGGGCAATCTTATCTTAAAGATAGAGAGTTATCTCTCGATTCAGCCACAATTGTAACAATTCAGATTTAGTGTTTCTTGATTTCAGGTTATCAAGATTCAAGGCTCAACAAGCTTGCGGCAATTATAATCTTGACTGTTTGTTTATCCTTTCGAACACTTGTAATATTTATTTACTTCCCGTACTGCTTTATATCCAACAATGCTTAGTGAACAAAGTTACATTACATTGAACTCCTTGACAGCAGATGTAAACAAATGCGGAAGGAGGAAGATTGATTAATTGATTTCTACACGAAAATCAGTTAACCTCTGTTGTCCTAGGCAGCAAGGTATCTCCTTAGACTCGAATCTTAGTTCAGCAAAACTAAAGTGAAGCAATCTGCATCATAAAAAGAACATCCAGTTCATTGTACACTAGTGAAGACACTTTATGTCAGCAAATGAATTACCGTCAAATATTTCTATAACAACCATAATTTATAATAACATTTCATCATAACAGTCAAGTTCTCTTTGAAATCAATTTTTAATGTTATGTTATATTATACGTTTTCTATAACAAACATTTTGCTATAACAATCAAAAACTAACCGAACAAATAATATTATTATAGAGAGGTTTGACTGTACTAACATTTATGAATAATGAAGACCAACTGAGATCACTAAATCTCTCTTACAGAGCCACAAAACTTTTGGACTGAATCTTCTAAGCATCTAAAGAAATTCTGAGGAGGCCTATCGCTCGCAGTTACTAAGCTATATCTCATTCTCTTATTTCCTTCCTAAGATACTATCTTATGTTAGAGAGTCAAGGTTAGTTATTTACTTTTTGATAGAATAATTATTAATTAATATTATAATTAATAATTATTGTAATTGATTGTAATATCATTTGTATATGGTAGGTAGATTATCATTAAGATAAGTAGATTAGATGGCATGATTCTAGGAACATCAAATCATATCCTTAGCATAATTGTAGCTTGTAATATGGGTATAATTAACACATTATTGGAAGAGGAATACTGAGGAAAATATTTTTACATGGCATTAGAGGATTAAGGAAAAAGATCCTACCCTAAACAATTATACACCCACCGTCGGCCAACCCTCTTCCTCCCTCAAATCGGCCGACCACCACTCATTTATTTTTTTCTTTTTCCGGTCAACAATGTTTGACTAAATCCACATTTCATCCCGCTCTTGCCGTCTCTAACATCAAAACACATATTTTCGTCACCCTTGAGATGGAAAATGTTCATTATGCAACTTGGGCAGAGCTCTTTAAAATCTGTTGCCGTTCCCACCGGGTTATTCATCACATAATTCCACCGGAAAAGGGTAAGGAAAATGTGTTAAAAATCGATGATGAAATAGAACTTTGGCTCACACTTGATGTGATAGTTTTGTCGTGGATTTATGCAACCACCTCTAGCGATTTGTTGCACACAATAATGGAACCCGATTCTACTGCGATGGAGGCCTGGAATCGCTTGAGGGATATTTTTCAAGACAACAAAAATTCCCGAGCTGTCACGTTGGAACAAGAATTCTCCACCACTGACATGATGGATTTTCCTAATGTGTCGGCGTATTGTCAACGCCTCAAAGTTTTATCGGATCAACTCAAAAATATTGGTTTGCCGGTTACAAACAATCGATTGGTTCTACAATTAGTTGTTGGCCTTACCAATGCGTATAGTGGCATGTGAACACTTATCTGACAAAGCAATCCTCTACCACTTTTTTACCAAGCCCGTTCTATGCTTATTCTTGAAGAGGAGGGTTTCACCAAAAAGGTCGCAACCATCTCCAATTCCGCCATGCTTGCCACTCCAACCAATGAAGCTACTACCTATTTTGAACTTATACAGCAAAATCGGGGACAAAAAGGATAAAATAGTGGTAAAAATCGGGGTGAAAAAGACAAAGGTAGAGGCCATCGGAATTTCGATGGCGGAGGACAAGGCGACAAGAGCAGTGGTACCGGCGGACAGTAGTGGCAGCCCCGACCACAGTGGGGAGGCGGACCAACCCAGTGGGCATGGCAGTGGCCTTGGGATGTGCCACCTTGCCCATTCCCATCAGGTAATTGGGCCAGGCCCAGGCCACTGGCAGCCAGCAAAATGGCTTTGGGTCGAATACATTTGGGCCACGAAATAGTGGCAGTTCGAGCAGTTTTGGGCCACTGCCGAACCAGTGGCAGGAGGCCCATTCGGCAGTGGCTAGCCCAACAGATATTGAGTCTGCCATGCACACCCTTGGACTTTTTCCGCCCGACGCGAATTGGTATATGGACTCCGGAGCGACGTCTCATGTGACGTCCTCCCAAGGTAATCTCTCATCCTATTTTAATTTGAGCAAAAATAATGGTATAATTATCGGAAATGGTCATTCTATTCCAATTCGAGGTTATGGTTCTACTAAATTGTCTCCACCAAACCCACCATTAACTTTAAAGAATGTCCTTCATGCTCCACAATTAATTAGAAACTTGGTGTCTGTTAGAAATTTTACTACTGATAATTGGGTATCTGTTGCTTTTGACCCTTTTGGATTTTCCGTGAAGGATTTTCAGACTAGGACGCTTTTAATGAGATGTGATAGTCAAGGGGAGCTCTATCCAATTACCTCACCCAATCAACGATCCAAGTTGTCATCCACTTTTGTAGCTTTCGCACCTTCATTATGGTATGAACGTTTGGGTTATCCGGGAGCATCTATTTTAGCCTCCCTCAAACAAAATAATTGTATTTCATGTAATCAAACACGTAATTCTAATATGTGTCATTCATGTCCACTTGGTAACTTGTTCAATTGCCATTTGTTTCATCTAATACATGCACACTTTTGCCTTTTGATATTATCCATTGTGATATTTGGACATCACCCGTTTTGAACTCCTCGGGCCATAGATATTATTTGCTCTTGCTATATTACTCTAATTTTTTGTGGACATTTCCCTTGTCTAAAAAATTTTACTTCCTTCAATCTCTCTATTCTTCCTAGTCATCCACTTTTATCATTTTCACTTGAATGATAAGGCATACTACGACTAAGAAAGAGAAAGATAGCAATCCCCTTTTACTGGCCTTCCCTATTGAATTGCACCTGATACGACTAAGCAAGAGCTAGGGGACTTGAATGCTTTACGACCTAATTCAGCCTCTCGTTAGGTCTTCACTGAAGGATTGTCCACTTTCTCAAGCCTCTCTACCATACCCTTAGAAAGAATAATCACTTCAGCTCTTTCATACTTCTGACGTCGACTCATCTTGCATCAAAAGTTTTCTCCACATTTCTCACTTTTAGAGCATTCATCCGAAATCAATTTGAATGAGATATTAAAAATACTCAATGTGATAATGGTAGGGAGTTTGATAATATGCATTCTTCAGATTTTTGCAACTCTAATGGTTTAAACTTTCGCCTTTCATGTCCCCCCCACATCCTCACAAAACGGGAAGGCGGAACAAAAAATCTGAACCATCAATAACATTGTTTGAACATTCCTTGCCCATGCCACACTATCATTTTGGCATCATGCACTACAAATGACCACATATTTATTGAACATACTTCCTCACAAAAACGTGTCCTATCAAGCTCCTCTAAAAATCCTCTACTTATGGGACCCATCTTATTCTCATTTACGGGTATTCAAGTGTTTATGATATCATTTTTTTCCATCCACCACATTAACCAAACTTCAACCCCGGTCTACTCCTTGCATTTTTTGGGATATCCCTGTAATTATCGAGGTTACAAATGTCACGACCTCTCCTTCAATAAAATAATTGTGAGTCGTCACGTAATTTTTTATGAAATAAATTTCTCATTTGCCAAAATGCATGAGTCCAGACCCCTTACCTGTGATTTTCTAGATGATGGTCTGCCCCCGTATTTGTCCCAACATTTTTCGTCCCCAAACGAACCCACTGTTTCGGCCCGCCCAAATATTTTGGGTGACTTGGGCCCCGAAGCAGTGGCCCAGCTGTGGCACACCACTGCCCAGCGAACTAGTGCCTACTGATCTGAGCCCAATATTACCCACTGGACCAGCGCCTCATGTCCTCGTAATCATGTGTCTACTCTTAATGACCCGAATTGAAAATGGCTATGGATGATGAATTTAATGCTCTTATTAAAAACAGGATGTGGAAGTTGGTACCTCATCCCCCTAATGCTAATATAATTCGGTCTATGTGGATTTTCAGTCACAAAGAAAGATCTGATTGTACTTTTGAGCGACATAAAACTCGTCTTGTAGGTGATGGGAAGACACAACAGGTTGGTGTGGATTGCGGTGAGACGTTCAATCCAGTGGTTAAACCGGCAACTATAAGAACAATCCTTAGTTTGACTCTCTCAAAGGCATGGCCACTTCATCAGTTAGATGTTAAAAATGCCTTCCTTCATGGCCAACTAAATGAAATAGTATACATGTACCAACCTTTGGGATACAGGGACTCCAAATATCCCAATCATGTGTGCCTGCTAAAGAAATCATTATATGGGCTAAAACAAGCCCCCCGGGCCTGGTACATGCGGTTTGAAGATTGTTTCACATATTGGTTTTTCCAACAGCCGTTCTGATCATTCGCTGTTTATCTACCCTCAGGGTAATAATATTGCTTATTTTCTTTTATAAGTGGATGATATTATATTAACTGCCTCATCCGATGCTCTTCGCAAGTCCATCATGTCACAACTTGGCTCAGAATTTGCTATGAAGGATCTAAGGCCACTACACTACTTTCCAGGGATAGTTGTGACACGTCATGCAAGTGGTTTATTTTTATCCCAAAAGAAGTACGCAACAGAGATTGTTGAACGTGCTGACATGTCCTCTTGTAAATTGTCGGCAACTCCGGTGGATACTAAACCCGAATTGAGTGCATCCTCCGGCAATCCATTTGCCGACATGATACTTTACCGCAGCCTGTCAGGGGCCCTGCAACATCTTACATTCACCAGGCCGGATATTTCTTATATTGTGCAACAGGTGTGCCTATTCATGTATAATCCAATGGATGATCATATGTATGCTCTCAAACACATTGTGTGCTATATTCAGGGTATTCTAGAGTATGACTTGCATTTATATCCATCGTTGACATCCAAGCTTATCTCCTACACGGATGCCGACTGGGGAGGTTGTCCGGATACCAAATGCTCCACTTCTGGTTATGGTATATTTCTTGGCGACAACTTGGTATCTTGGTCCTCCAAACGGCAAGCAATGCTGTCCAGATCTAGTGCCGAAGCAGAATACCGAGGGGTTGCCAATGTTGTGTCTGAATCTTGTTGGCTTCAGAATCTTCTTCTGGAACTCCACTGTCCGGTTCCGAAGGCGACATTGGTATACTGTGATAATGTTAGTGCTATCTACCTCTTAGGAAATCCGGTGAACCATCAATGCACTAGACATATTGAGCTAGATATCCACTTTGTTCGTGAAAAGGTCGCTCGCGGACAAGTGTGTGTCTTGCATGTCCCGTCGCGCTATCAGATTGCATATATTTTTACTAAAGGTCTTCCGCTGATATTATTTGATGACTTTCGGAACAGTCTCAACATACGCCTATCTCCCGCTTCGACTGCGGGGGAGTAATGGAATAATTATTAATTAATATTGTAATTAATAATTATTGTAATTGATTGTAGATCAGATTACATGATTCTAGACTCATCAAATCATACCTCTAGCATAATTATAGCTTGTAATATAAGTATAATTACCATATTTTTGAAAGAGAAATATTGAGGAAATTATTCTTACACTTGTGTATGTCGCAGTAAATTGAAGGAAATCTGATTACTTGGTTCTTTACTTAATATTCTTTAATAGGCCCAGTACAAGTCTAAATGTTCTGTCAAGATCAATTTACAAGCCCATTTTAGAAGCGATCAGTTCCATTTACTTGTATTCATTAATTGAGCACATTCCAATAATATTCATATTTGTGAGGATTCGTCATAAATTAGTTTGTTTTATGTTGGCTCTCAGTTTTATCGTAACCCTCTTCTTTTATTCGGACTTAGAACTGGCAGTGTGAGCAAGCACACGTAGGAGGAGTTTCCACCCATAAAATAACAAGTCAATCTCACCCAAGTTTGACAAGCAATCAAGGATTAAATAATCAGCATTTTAGTCGAAAGTAACACTAAAAAAACGTGTCTTAGAAAAAGAAGCAGAACTCAGTCTATCAACAATTTGCACTATTTTCTCTTCGTCCTGGTAAAAAATATAAATAGTCATCTGGTCGAAGAAAATTCCGTAGATCTCTTTGGACATAATATGGCGTTAACAATCAGCTCCTAATTCTTAACATATGCGAGAAAAGGCAAAGTGAACAAGAAAAAAATGAAGTAAATAGTTCATGTTATGAACAAAGTCCTATCTCTATATAGACGGAGAGAGAGGAGAAATGGATTGAGGATTTTTAGTTTACTAGTATCTAGACACGTGTATCCCGTAACAATCAATGTAAACTTTTTAAGATGATATAAATATAATATTAAAATTTATGTATGAGTTATACAAAAAAAATTGAAAGGAATAAAAAGACAAGCCATCATAACATGTAATCCTACATGTCAAATATGGTAATTAAACTTACAATTATTGGGAAAGTGAGCAATTATATTTTTAAACTGTTGTTGAAACTCAAAAAGTGTTGCAGGTGATTATAGACATACTTAATTAAATATATATTTTTCAAGAACTAAACTTCTCATACAATATAAGGAACCAATAAATTCAAAGCAATCTACCCTTTTCGTTTGTTTAATTTTAGTATCATGAATGTATTACTTCTTAAAGCACTTAGTAACTGTTGAATTATGGACATTGAAAATCAAACAAAAGCAAAGCATTAGTCCCTGTTTATATAATTAAGAAAGAAGAAATTGTAATATTCCTACATATTCAATTCAACATAACCAAAGCCGAATCAAATAACCAAAACAGAAATTCATGTACATTAAAATAAATTAAAATACCATTTTACTTCTGTTACAAAATGAACAGAGACACCTTGTACATAGTCTAGCAGATATGTAGAGATACAATGCAGATATCTTTTGATTCTCTCCTTAATTAGCTTCCTCAATTAGAGCTCATTGTATTATATATAAACTTCTTACATAATTGGAATAAGATACAAGTTATTCTGCATAACATGTGCTGATTGCTCGAGTTGCTGCTATCTGAGCTGTAGTCAACATTCAGTAACTCTTCATCACTGTAATCGTCGGTGTCTGAGAAATTGCTAGATCTTTCCTCCAAGATTGTGTATAATTTTTCTTTTATCTCGGAATTTAGTTCCAGAAAGTTTATTTTATCTTTCTTTTTATTGGGTTTTTTTTACACTCATTGGCGAGGTGGCCAGTCTTTCCGCAATTCCAGCACTTACTCCTTTTTTTAAGGATTTGTAATTATCGTTTGAAGATTTCTTGGGTTTGGATCTTCGTTTGTACTGTCTATATTCCTTCTTAGGCGAAGTACGGGATTTACTGTATTTTTTATGTTTCTTTGCAACTTCTCTGGAGGGTGCGGTTATTTTAACATAACCGAAGTTTTGACAAAAACTTCCTAGTTCATTTTTAGAAAGTTTTCCTTCTTTCTTAAGCTGATTTTCAGCTTCAAATCATTACATAATTCCAATCCTATGAGATTGATTAAACTTATTATATCGCCATAAGTTAGGTGATTATAGGGGATTTGCCCATCGAATTTATTTTTTATGGTGGTTCTTACCTTTTCTGCAAATAGCGATGACAGACCGCTTATAAACTTTTCTTTCCAATAATCATGGTTACAATCTTCTCTAACCATAACTTTGTTAAGGAAAAGATCTTTATACCACCTAAAGTCATGCAATTTAGGACAAGTTAAGTTGTTTAGAATTTCTAAACTTTTATCTTGGAAGAGTTTAGGTTCTCCTACAAAGTGTTTAGCAATACAGTATAATAGAGTGGCAGTTGCATCTTCTCGATTTTGCTGCTCTGTTGTCTGTCCTGTTACATCAGCTTTAATTACTTCTATAACTGCGGTAGCATTTAGTATGCTTTGTCTATTTTCTTCGGTGAGGTAATTATCCCACCATTTTTTTAACATTCCGATGAATCCTGAGACTAGGACCGCTGCACATTGTTTATCTGTGGTTCCTTTTATCTTATGAGCAGTTATAGCTATACTCATTTCGTGTAATTTACTGTAAATTTGACCTTCTGCGAAGCCATCTATATTCCATTCGGAAATTTCGTTTCCTGAATGAGAAGTATGGGATATAAATTTGTTTTCTTCATACTGCATATCAGGGAATGATGGTCTATGATAATAATTCTTTTTTACTGCGTAACGAGATAATTTGTTAATATCGTTTTCGTTAGTGGTAAGTGTTTTAACGCTTTCTTTGTCCTTTAGATTAAAATCATGTTTTAATCTCTGATTTATTTCTTCCAATACTTTATCAATAATTTTACCTTTATCTTTTAAGTCGGGATATTTACTAGCTGTAAATTCAGTTATTTTAAATATAGGATTTGTTTCCCTATTTTTAAGGTTTTTAGAAGATTCTGGTTTATCCTTAAATGTTGATCTCTTACTAGCTTGACTAAGCTGCTTAGAGACTACATGTAATAATTGATTAGTATAATTGTTCTGTTGAATTAGTTTGTTAATGTCTTTATTTTTTGGATCTCCAGAGGAGTCCATTATGTCTAGTTTAAAGGGGGCAGAGCTGTAACAACTTTCCCTTCTACTGGGATACTTATTTTTTCTAAGGGGAACCTCATATTCTACCACTTTGGTAGCAGTATACCACTTGTTTACTAAGGTTTTTAATGACTCTTGTTGGTCATCCAGCTTTCCCGTGATTTGGAACCACTTAAAGAATTCTATGTTACATCTAAGTATTTTCATATCTTTAACCCATTGTTCTCTGAATGATATCCGTTGGGTTTCTGTATAATTCTCAACATACCATTTTCTCTTAAGGGCATGCTCTGGGCTTTTCCAGAGTTTTCCTAATAGTTTAAAATCTATGTCAATTTTTTCTCTTGTTCTAACCATGCCAAGTGATCCTCTTATTTCTGTTGATATAGGTCCTTGCATGTCACTGTTGGTAGGACTGCTAGGCCTAATAGTGACTCTTGGTTCATATTGAACCTTGGGTACTATTCTGGTAAAATCGACACCCTTCAATTTTTGTTTTATTTCGTTGATAGAATCACTTGAAGACTTATCGTAGAGATCCTCCCTCTCGGGGTTTGGAAGTGGATAATCTGGCGAAAGAGTATCTTCTTGAGGAAGACTCTGTGCTAGATTTGGATCGTAGGAACTTTAAGTCAATAGATCCATCCGGATGCTGGATTACTTGTTCAATATTAGAGCTTTCAGGCTCTAGTTTCGGTTGTGTAATGGCATCGAAGTGCCATTCGTCTTTAGATAAGATTTCATTCCATTTGAGCATTCGAGGGACAAAGATGTTGCTATGTTCTTGGTTTGCCTCCATAAGCATAGTGGCTCCTTTGTTACTCATTAGCTTAGCCTTTGGAACTAGCGTTGTTTTCATCAGCCTGTAATATACTCTGTATATTATAGCTATTTCTCTTGCTTGATACTTAGCTGCACCAGCTCCAACATTCGTGACTGTCCTCCTGAATTTCTGCTCCAATCAAGTGTAGTTCCCACTTGGTCTAAAGAGAGCAAAAAATTATGGATAATTCATATCATCGGATGGATTTGAGCAGTTGTGCTTAGCTGATGATCTAGAAATTGTTTTGAATTGCTCTTCTGTGAAATTCATGGAGCAGAGAAGGTTCACGTAGTCTTGTGGAGTGGCATCATATATCAGGCCTGGATCAACTGCACGGTTTGGATCAACGAGTCCGGCTCCCATGGATAATGATGTGGCATCTTTCTTATCGTCCGCGGCTTTGATAGGATTTTCAGTATTATCCAAAGGGTTGGCGGTGGTCATCATGGCAGATCGAATAGACGAAGGACTCCAATCAGGATGTGCTCCTTTTAGCATTGCAGCGATTCCAGCAATGTGAGGAGCAGCCATGGAAGTGCCCGATTCAAGACGGTAATCACTATCCAAAAATGTATTGACACCAATAACTGCAGCTGAAACGTTCGACGGCCAGGCTGCTAAAATTAACACTCCTGGTGCTACAATATCTGGCTTTGCAACTCGCAGATAGCTTCGAGAGGGGCCTCTCGAGGAAAATTCAGAAACCATTGGAGCAGGCTTTACATCAATATGCGTTTCCTGGAAACTGATGCTGGCTTTAGGTCTAACACTTTTGGTTGCATACTCTATCACTTGTTTCCCTTCCTTGGTGCTAATCACAACTCCAGGATTTGGAAAAAAATTGGATGACAATACATCTGGATCATCAACTGAATTTCGATGATTAGAGGCAGGTTGACAACTAAGTGTTCAATTCTGATTAGGTTGACACACATGCATATGCCTAATTTCCCTAATGTATTCCCTCTGGTTTTATTTGTGTTAGTTTTAGTTCAGAAATTATACAACACTTCTTTAAATCGAAATAGGGAAAAGAGGGGGAAGGGTTAGAGTTCTAATAGAATAGTTATATGCATTTAGTTCAGAACTTCAACCCTTGAGACTGAACCGCAGTTGGTTTTCTGTGTCTCAATGTGTAGCTCTGCTTGTAATATGTCTAGTCTTAGGCGCTTTAAATTTCTATTTACCTCGTGTAAGATTTCTTAACATATTGTTTGTTGGTTAAGGCAAAAGCATTCTAATGCTATAAATAAAGGACTCTTTCCTTATCACTTGTCGATTAAACACTTAGTTGTGTCAACATACTGTATTGTTTGGACGAATTGGAAAATTACCATTAGTTCGTCAGTATTGGATCTTCACAACAAGCCTAATAATATTCAGTTGTACTAGCTCTGCATTTTGTTATGCAGCCATAGATTCTCCCGAGAAGTCAATATATGGATATACTACTTATGGTGATATCTGCAAAAACATCTAATGACTTTAGTTTATGTAGAAACAGAGTCATGCTTAATTCATAATAATTCAACAATTTATTTAAACATACATGTGCTTTTCCTGAATGCTTCAAGCTACTTTAACAGAACTTTCATAGAGTTACAAACTTGCAAATGCAACAGTTTTGTCAACTGCAGAATACATCTCTGGAGCTACTGCTATAGGACTTCTTACGGTATGATGACCGTTCTCTTCCACCCAAGTGATTGAACCAGATTATGTTTGGTCTTCTGCAATGCCTTTGTAACGTATGGTCAGAGTGTAGTCCTGCTTCTGCTTTTTCTTCTCAAACACCAAGGTCTGCGGAAGAAAGAAATTCTCGAGCTTTTTGGTGCTATCACTCTTGCTTGATATTTAGCTGCACCGGCTCCAACATTCGTGACTGTCCTCCTGAATTTCTGCTCCAACCAAGTGTAGTTCCCATTTGGTCTAAAGAGAGCAATATATGATGGGTAATTGATATCATCGGATGGATTTGAGCAGTGGTGCTTAGCTGATGATCCAGCAATTGTTTTGAATTGTGCTTCTGTTAAATTCATGGAGCAGAGAAGGTTCACATAGTCTTGTGGAGTGGCATCATATATTAAGCCTGGATCAACTGCACGATTTGGATCAACGAGTCCAGATCCCATGGCTAATGATATATCATCGCTGTCACCATACGCGGTTTTGATAGGTTTTTCTGTGTTATCCAAAGGGTTGGCAGTGGTCATCATGGCTGATTGAATAGCTGAAGGACTCCAATCAGGGTGTACTCCTTTTAGCATTGCAGCAATTCCAGCAATGTGAGGAGCAGCCATGGAAGTGCCCGATTCAAGACTGTAATGACTTTCCAAAAATGTGTTCACATCAATAATTGCAGCTGAAACGTTCGATGGCCACGCTGCTAGAATTAACTCTCTTGGTGCCATAATATCTGGCTTTGCAACTCGCAGATAGCTTAGAGAGGGACCTCTCGAGGAAAATGCAGAAACAATTGGAGCCGGCTTTACATCAATGTGTTTCCTGGAAACTGATGCTGGCTTTCGGTTTAACACTATTGTTTATATAGTGTATCACTTTTTTCAATTCCTTGCTGCTAATTATTAACTCCAGGATACGGAAAATAATTGTTAGTCAATACATCCTCATCATCATATTCATAGATTGCGCCTCCAAATTTTGACTTTGAGATAGCATCCATTTGATCAGAGATTGGTAAGATATCTTGTGCACTGCTAGAACAAATCATGATGCTACGTGCAGCATTAGGGACTTGGGCTAATTCGTCTTCCGACTCACACAGAGATGAGCTTTCATTGTGAGCCAAAGCAAAATCCTTGATGGTGGTTCTCACCGGATACAAGCTAAATCCAGTAATATTTAAGCCATTCCCAAGAGTTAAAGTCCCAGAAAATGATCGGTCAGTTCTGCCTGATGCCACAGTAAAGATCCAGGGGACTCCATTGGTTAAAGTTCCCATTTCAGGACCATAATTTCCAGCTGAAGCAGAGACTAAGATACCCTTCATCATGGCACCAAAAGAAGCTATTGCAACAGAATCTTGATACAACGGAATCTCATCCCAGCCATAAGAAATGGTCAGTATGTCAACACCATCTGCAACAGCTTGGTCCATGGCAGCAATTAAATCAGAACCAAAGGTCCCTTCTTCAAAGCTAAACTTATACACAGCTATCCTAGCTCGCGGCGCCATACCTCTTGCGGTTCCAGGAGCATATCCGAAATATGAAGCTCCTTTAGCAAAATTACCGGCAGCAATGGAGGCAACATGTGTGCCATGACCTCTAGTATCTCTTGCAGAATTCATGGAAATATCTACACTAGGATCATCAGCCAAAAGCCCCTTATTGAAATAATTCGCCCCAATGAGTTTCCTGTTGCACAATGAAGAATTGAACTGAGTTCCTGGCTTGCAAATTCCCTTCCACTTTTTCGGAATTTCAGATAATCCATCATCTCTGAAACTGGCAGATTCTGGCCAGATACCAGAGTCAAGTACACCAATGATAACATCTTGACCTAAACCAGAAACTGGCCATAGCCTAGAAGCAGGATTGAGCTTAAGGAACTAAGTGGCATGTGTAGTGTGAGCTTCAACAGGCTTATCTTTATAAGCCGAAAGAAAGCCTGGTGACTTCTTGAGCGCTTCAAATTCATCTTTGGACAAAACAACACTGAATCCATGAATGAAGTTGTCATAATAATAAAGAAGGTTTGGAACTGGTTGGTGGCCATGTTGTGTAGTTGGATCCTCAATCTTGATGGTGTCAAGAATGGAGGAATGCCAGTTGTGGTGACTAGAAAAGATTTTAGGCATAAAAGACTTGTCCAAATGGACAATGTAAGTAGATCTCTCTGCTGAGGTTCCTAATAACAAGGAAAGACACAAAAGAAACCAAGAAAACATGAGAAGAGGTACTCGTGTCTCCATTGTTTCCAACTCTCTACTTGTGTTTTCCTACTATGACTGAGCCTCCTTTAAATACAAACAGCCATGGTGGAGTAATTCCAAATTTTCGATGGATGGTCCCTCAACAGTCACTTAAGTGCACCAACGTCACTAAAATATTATTAATAACGAAAGTGTCACTCAAACTTTGCATTTGTATCGGTCATAGACTTAATAATTTAATATTATGTCCACTGCCATTGTGTCGCATTTGTTTCCCTCCTCGTGGCTTTCCGTGATACTTCGTAAAATGTTGACTAACTTTTTCATTACAAATAATTGTTTGATGTGATATTTAGATAAAGTTGAGTGACTCGTTTGTTACAAAAGCTAGCTCAATGATTTCGATACAGTAAATGAAAGTGGAGTGATAATCCATGAAATAATAGAAACGGCTTTGTCGAAAAAGTAACTAGAGCACCTTCATTGAAGGAGAATAATATGTTTCAGTCAGCCTGTGGCCACTTTTGTTAGTGAAAATTAAAGTGGTGTGCTTCATGTGTAAACACACCGCACAAACAGGACTCTCGTAGACTCGTACATGCACCAAATTATATATTGTTAGGATTTTTGTGAAAAAATTTGGCTAAATACCTAGATAGCCTCTAAACTTGACATGTTTGGTAAGATAACCAAAATTTAGTTAGTGATCAGATAGACACTTAAACTTGACTAATGTGCATCTTTTAAACACTCGTGTCTGACATGGCAAATTGCATGTTCTAAAGTCAGTTTTGAGTGTGTGAGAACCTTAATTTTATCCTTATATTTCATTTTATATATGAAATAACCTCTAAAACTTTGGTTCATCTTCTTTATATCTCCGACGAGTATATGGCCGGAAAAAATGGTCACTCCGGCCTAAACTAGTAGAAACTTTTCTGACCACTAAACTCCTTCGCTTATTTCTTTCTTCCTCGAAATAATTGTTATTATTTCAGTTCATTATTAAAAAAAGATTCGATTTGACAAATTAGCCGAAATTATGAATACTAACTGGTGGTCATATTTATCAAAACTCTTTCTTGTATATTCTATTTTTTTAACTCATAGGCAGCCCGGTGGATTAAGCTCCCGCTATGTGCGGGGTTTGAAAAATGGCCGGACCACAAAGGTCTATTGTACGCAGTTTTACCAGTTTCACGCACTTGGCCGTATGTGCATACGTATTTAAAGATATACTATTGTCAAGTTCAAGTGTCTATTTGATCACTAAATAAGTTTGAATGTTATCATACAAAAACATGTCAAGTTTAACGGGCTATTTAGGTATTTAGCCAAAAAAGTCTATGTATATTATTGAAGAGTTTTTCTTTTCAAAAAAGTTCTTTAAAGGTTATACATGAGAAATTTCCAAGAAAGTCTTTCAATTAATCAACTCACCCCAACAAACCCATCTCTTCTTTTGGGTAAAAGATTCCATACATATTCTTATCATCTCTCTTTTGTCCTTCACAGGTGATATATGAGAAACACATTTTGCACATTGAACGAAAATAATTTATTCATGAATTTAATAATTCTCCACTATTTTGCTATTACATGAAAATAGCAAGTAATACCGCTGTTTATAACAGGGTAAAATCTATTTAACTAAAAATTGAAAAATCTATTCCTAAACAACTTTGATTACAAATTCTATTTACACATAAATTAAATAATCTAACAGATATCAAATCCTAAATAATTTTGATTTCTTACATCAATTTTGAATTATTCTTCCAACATACACGGCTATAAAACTTAACAAAGAAGGAGCATTGTGTCAAGTTAGGGTTTAACTTATTATATATTAAAAAAAAAAGCCCTACCATATTGTCATTGATTGGTAAAATATTCCATATTGATTGATTTTGCAGCCAATCAATAACATTGGGGGGTCATACTTTTCTAATTTATTATGCATGCCAACTCATTCATTCCCTTATATATTATTTGTGTGTCTATATAGGATTTAGTTCATGTAGAAACATGACTTTGTTAAAAAAGACATAATACATAAACAAATTCTCAAATTTGTCCTTAACTGTCAAATATATCCTCCAACTTTGGGTGTGCATAAGTAGGCACCTTAATTTGTATAAAGTTGAACACGTAAACACAAATGCTGACGTAACGCATAAATTTTGAAGGTGTTTAGATGATCATTTTGTAAGTTAAAGTGTTCAACTGACAAAGTGAAAACAAGTTGAGGTGTCTGCTTATGCACACCCAAAATTGAAAAACATACTTGTCTGCTGAATCAAATTTGAGAGCCTGTTTATGTATTATGCCTTAAAAAATGAACCTTTTACTTCTATCACCTCTTCAAGTGTTACTTTTGATTACATATATATATATATATATATATATATATATTTTAATATAGCAATTGATTTGGTTGTATCACACTGAAATGTAGTCGATATATCTAATATGTATTTGAAAGTATATTGTCATTTTTTTTAAATCGACGAAAAATCAAATAAATAAATAAAATGAAAAAAAAATAGAAGCGATGAAAAACCGACTTAAATGGTTTGATTTGATTCAACATTTGAAAATCTGACTTAATTAATTTAGTTATAAAAACTGACTGATTTGATTCCAGCATTTGAAAATCCGACTTAATTGATTTAGTTATCTTTTAAAGAAACATTGACTCAAACCGAACCATGAACACCCCTACTCTTGAGTGGTTCTCAGACTTGACTGAGATTGACACAGAAAAAAGGCGTCATTATTGTCTTTTTTTTATTCTTGAAGAGAATATACATTAAAACCCCTCTAAACTATACTTGTTTTGTTATTTCATATTAAAATTATTGGGTGTTCACATTATTCCCTGAAACTAAATTTTTTTATATTTAAAAAATTCTTTAAGGACCAAGTGGCATAAAGAGTGGCTTCACTCACTTTGGGGGATGTGAGAGCCAATAATTAGCACAACCTGTCGAAGTAAGGATCCATGATATATATGTTTGGAATATATTTCATTTTGAGAGATTACATTTTACGTTTAACGATATGATCTATAACCACATAAATATATTTGGCTTGATTTAGACCACAAGATTCAAAAATCTTTCTTTAGTTCTTAAACTCCATATCCAGTCAAACTACATCATGTAAATTGGGACAGAGGGAGTACAAAACCTGTATAGCTTAGGGTGGTTTTAATGTATTTTCCTTTCTTCGAATCGAGCTAAAATGCCCATGAAGAAGGTGAAGTTACATCCACTAGACTAATATCTATCATCCCCGACTTAAATAGAAGGAAAAGGGTGTTTGGAAGTTCAATTATTCTAAACTTTTTAGTCCTAGGTTTTGTTAATGTCCCTTGTTCTGATACATACCTGTTTGGCGAATCACTCTTAAATTTTTTAGGGAAAAGGGTGCTAGGAAGTCCAATCACTCTAATCTTTTAAGGGAAAAGGGTGTTTGGAAGTCCAATCTGGACAATTGTATTAATCTCTTTTGATAGTCTTTCTCAATAATACAAATATATATAGTGTACAATGTGGAATCCTAATACAATAAGGATCCTATAACTACCATAATTATACATCACTAAACATTACACAATAAATGGAGTATAATATATTTGTACACGTTAATACACCCTCTCAGTCGGAGCAGGAGAAGGCCGGACACTAAGACTGGATCTGAAGTCGAGGAATAGTTGGTAGCAGTATACCACTTGTTTACTAAGGTTTTTAATGACTCTTGTTGGTCATCCAGCTTTCCCGTGATTTGGAACCACTTAAAGAATTCTATGTTACATCCAAGTCTTTTCATATCTTTAACCCATTGTTCTCTGAATGATATCCATTGGGTTTCTGTATAATTCTCAACATACCATTTTCTCTTAAGGGCATGCTCTGGGCTTTTCCAGAGTTTTCCTAATAGTTTAAAATCTATGTCAATTTTTTCTCTTGTTCTAACCATGCCAAGTGATCCTCTTATTTCTGTTGATATAGGTCCTTGCATGTCACTGTTGGTAGGACTGCTAGGCCTAATAGTGACTCTTGGTTCATATTGAACCTTGGGTACTATTCTGGTAAAATCGACACCCTTCAATTTTTGTTTTATTTCGTTGATAGAATCATTTGAAGACTTATCGTAGAGATCCTCCTCCTCTCGGGGTTTGGAAGTGGATGATCTGGCGAAAGAGTATCTTCTTGAGGAAAACTCTGCGCTAGATTTGGATCGTAGGAACTTTAAGTCAATAGATCCATCCGGATACTGGATTACTTGTTCAATATTAGAGCTTTTGGGCTCTAGTTTCGGTTGGGTAATGGCATCGAAGTGCCATTCGTCTTTAGATAAGATTTCATTCCATTTGAGCATTCGAGGGACAAAGATGTTGCTATGTTCTTGGTTTGCCTCCATAAGCATAGTGGCTCATTTGTTACTCATTAGCTTAGCCTTTGGAACTAGCGTTGTGTTCATCAGCCTGTAATATACTTTGTATATTATAGCTATTTATCTGTTGTTAACCTTGATGTTCATGTTCTTTGTCTTGATATTTAAGGTTAATGTATCCATAATATTCTGGTCATTTATGTCAACCGAGTAGTTTGGATAGCATTTGAAATATAATGGGCCACGTGTTATATTACTTTGTAAGACTTCTAACAAAGAGTCATCAAAGTTTAATAGCCTATCATCTCTTAAAAAGAGACATATGGGCGTATCTAAACCTAGGCGATACAAAGGTTTGACCGCAACTTGAACAAGTCCTATGGGACATTACCAATCACAATATGGTAGGGGAATTTTTTCATCATAACTTAACACTAACGTCCCACTTGCTACAAATTCCCAATGCTAGTACTAAATTTTATCGCCAAATAGAAAATGTGTTTGTCCAGACCATGACAATCCATAGTTATACTTGTCTATGCTTATTTACTTTTTAAAAAATATTCCTTTATTCGTGATTCCAAAAGGCTACTTTCATGGTGTTGAAGAATCAATAGCATAATTATAGCGATTGTATAATAAATAGCATAATTACAAGGATTGTATCAGATTTTTAGGATTTTCTATTTTGATTCTTTCTATAGAGTTCTCGGTACATGCATATATTGTTACTTCTTCATGGAATAGATTATCAATTCATTCTCACACCACTGTTTAGGGATGGCAACTGATAGGATCTGGACCGGATCCTACTAGATCCAGATCCAGATCCGTTTTTTATACCTGAATTCAGATCCGGATCCAGATCCATCGGGTTCATAAAATCATATCAAAATCCGGATCCATCGGATCCACCGAGTCCACGGATCGGATCTAGATCCACATGTAAAAAATTTTGCCTTGCTAAAAATGTAACCTTGTTAAGAATTTTTTTTGAACTGACAAACGATTTTTACTTAGCTAACAATTTACTGTGTTTCAATTTTGAAATGTTCATATGAGATATTTTGTTCGTTGTCTCATTTTGATTGTGAGCTATTAATTGAAAATGTTGGACAATGACAATAGTTGTGGAAAATGTTGACTAGTATTTTCACAATGCAGAACTTGCATGTGCTTGGAATCTTCAAAAAAATAAAGTGAATATAATTTTAACTACTTGTCTATGGAGATGTTAGTCATTCACTAATATAACATTGATTTTATTATCGAAGTTACCTCTTTATTTTTTGGTTTTTGAGTTAACGCGGGGATAAATTAAACTTGTTTTGAGAATTAAACTTGCAACGATGTGCTTAGCAATTTTAAAAAAATACTTATAAAATTACATTCTAGGTTATGAATATATTTAATAAAAAATGGATCCACGGGTCGGATCTGGACCGGATACGGATCTCAAATACAAGATCCAGATCCAGATTCGATCCGTCAGAGACGGATCCGGATCCGTCGGGTCCAAATTTTGAAGATCCATATCCTATAAAACGGATCCGGATCCAGGATCCACTGCCATCTCTACGTCTGTTACATTGTATCAGAGCAAGGTACTCTGCCTTGCCAGAGTTAGGTTGGCAAACTAACCGAAGCTCGTCGGAGTTACTTCACAGTGCTAGTAGAGATTTGAAAACTGGTGTTTTGTTCGTCACTACCAACCTAGAAAGGACTGTATCCTTTTGATATGTAGAATCTAGTGACCAGAAGAGTGGCACGTGAGTCTCACGCCGGTGCACCTTTCCGGCAGATCCGTAATTGCTTCAAAGATCTCAACCAAAATCTGGTGGTTATTTGTTCAGCAGACCTCAATTTCATAGAGTTACCTCTTTCCCACCAATAATCTGGTGGTCTCTATTTCGGGAAACGTCTTGTGGTTATCTTAACCAGTTTTTCTAGTGATTGCTGCTAGTATTTGGAGTTCTAGTTCACTCTCGTGTCTTTCAGTTCTCACCAAATTGGGGATTTGCTATTTCATCACCAGTTTCTGTTTTTCGATCAAAACTTTTATTTGATTACTTTTTTATTTATCTGGAGGTTTTTCTTTTTTGGGTCTCTATCTGGTGGATAGCTTTATTTGTGTGGAATTAGTGTTGGGTGGAACTACTATTTTTTTACTAAGCAATAGTCTGTTTGCTTGTTAGTTTCTCTATCAATTTATTTTGATACAGTCGGTATTTAGTTAGGAAATGACTAATTGTAATCCGAGACCTCAAGGGTCTAAAGTTCTTGCTACTTTTGGTCCATTATCTGACAAAATGATTTTGATTTCGGCGGAAGAGTTTGCTAAATTCTCTCAATATCAGAAATCTCTAAAATAATCCACTTCAGTTAATGCCTTTGTTAAGTCAGATAAAACATGTCTTATCACCCCCTTCAAATAAATAGGTGATAGATTCAGGTGCCATAAATCACATGACAGGTAATCCTAATATTTTTACTAGCTTCCGCTCGCACAAAACACCTCTCCAGTTACTGTAGCTGATGGATCAACTAGTAACATCGTTGGATTTGGGAATGTTAAACCAACCTCCTCTATTACCCTGTCATTTGTATTAAGTCTACCAAAGTTAGCATTTAATTTGATTTCTATTAGCTAAGTTACCAGAGACCTTAATTGTAATATTTCGTTCTTCCCCGATCATTGTTTGTTTCGTGATCTTAAGACGAATCAGGTTATTGGTAAATGTCATGTATCAAATGATCTCTACATCTTTGATGAATGGGAGTCTCGTTTTGTTGCATGTTCCAGTATCGTGTCTCCATTTGAAGCGCATCGTCGATTGTGGCATCCTTCTCTACCTCTATTAAAGAAGCTATGTCCTCGGTTTCAGAATATTTCATCATTAGATTGTGAGTCATATCGCTTTGAAAAACACCATCGCAGATCGTTGGGTCCAAGGGTTAATATCCGAGCTGAGTCAGCTTTTGAATTAGTTCATTTAGATGTTTGAGGGTCATGTCCTATTGTTTTCAAAACTGGATACAAGTATTTTGTCACTTTTGTGGATGATTTCTCTAGGATGACTTGGATTTATTTTATGAAAAGTCGCTCTGAAGTATTCACTCACTTTTGTGCTGAAGTCAAAACTCAATTCAATGTTTTAGTGCATATTCTAAAGAGTGATAACGCTAAAGAATAATTGTTTCAATCCTACGTGAGACAACACTGTATTCTCCATCAGTCTTCATGTGTTGATAAACCTCTCAAAATGGAGTTGCTGAGAGGAAGAACATGCATCTCGTTGAGACAGCTCGGGTACATTTGTTCCAAATGAAGGTTCCTAAATAATTTTGGGCTGATGTAGTTTCTATAGCTTGTTTTCTGATTAATCGCATACCATCGTTTGTGCTTGCTGGTAATATGCCCTACAGTGTTCTTTTTTCAAACAAGTCACTATTTCCTAGGGGTGGGAAAAAACGGAGAACCGAAAAAACCAAATTAAATATATAATTATTCTTATTTTTTATTTTAGGCCACTACTATCTCTTGAATCATAGCCATTGAAGTCAATCTATGAAGCTGTTATGGAAGTCAAATGCGGCATGAACTTGATTAACATATCACGGAAGCATTGACATAAAATGTAGGGAGATAAAGTAGTTGTAAATTGGTAAAACTTTAAATGGTCATAATTCTGCGCTCGGATGTCCGTTTTACCCATTTTTTTATTTTGGGTATTTTTTCGAGACGAGGCCGGCCGCGCAACCAATTTTTACGAAAACGTCAATTTTTCCAATCAATTTGTGTTTTTCCCCAAATTGATTTCTAATTTTCCTTTTTCTTTAGTAAACATCTCACGATACACAATAGATTTCAACGTCGAAATTTCATGGTAGTGTAGGTGTGAATGTCAATTTCCCAATCAATTTGTATTCATTTTTTTTTAAAAAAAATGATTTTTATTCGGTTCATATTTTTCGGATACAAAACGAATCGAACCGATATACGCCCACCCCTACTATTTCCGGTGGAGGTGTTTGGAGGTACATGTTATGTTATTGAGATATGCGGCCATCTGTTACCAAGTTGGATCCTAAGGCGTTAAAGTGTGTTTTCTTGGGTTATTCTCATCTTCTATAGGGGTATCGTTGTTATTCTACTGAGCTTGGCAAATATTTGGTGTCAAATGATGAAGTATTTTCAGAGACTACACCATTCTTCTATGCACCTCTTATTTCTACAAGTCAGGGAGGAAGATGAGTGGTTAGTCTATCGGGTTACTCGTATTGTGACAAAACAATCAGATGAGGTTATTCTTCCATCTTCTAATTCCTCTATTGAGCACCAATCGACTAATGAGCCTCCAGCATCTGCACCAGCACGATCGCCAATTGTTCAAATTTATTCAAAGAGATGACATACCGATGATACATGTCCTGCACCAATTCCTTTTTCATCAGATCTTCCTCCGTCCGATCCTTCAGAAAATCTTGATCTCCCTATTGCTCTTCGTAAAGGTACACGAACTTGCAAATCCACATACTTCATTGCTAATTTTGTTTCCTATGACCGCTTGTCCTCTACATCTAGATCCTTGATTGCTTCTCTAGACTCTATCTCTGTATCTAAAACTGTACAGGAGACTTTGAATCATCCTGGATGGTCTGAAGCGATGATTGAGGAAATACATTCCTTAGAAGAAAATCACACATGGGATTGGTGGATTTACCCAACGGAAAGAAACCAGTGGGATATAAGTGGGTGTTCACAGTTAAAGTTAATCCAGATAGTTTTGTGGCACGACTTAAGGCTAAATTTGTGGCTAAAGGGTATGCTCAGATGTATGTGGTGGATTATTTAGAAACCTTCTCCCCGGTTGCTAAACTCACTTCTGTCCATTTGTTTATTTCTTTAGCTACTTCGGAACATTAGCCGTTGCATCAGTTGGATATCAAAAACGCATTCCTTCATGTTGATCTATATGAAGAGGTGTACATGGAGCAACCATCTGGTTTTGTTGCTCAAGGGGAGTATGTGAAAGTTTGTCATTTGAAGAAATCTCTGTATGGCTTGAAGCAGAGTCCCCGAGCTTAATTTGGCAAGTTTAGTGAGTTAGTTCAGAAGTTTGGGCTTAAAAAGAGTAAATGTGATCACTCTGTCTTTTCTAAGCAATCAACAACTGGCAATATTCTCCTGGTTGTATATAATGATGATATTGTTATCACAAGAAGTGATTCTACTGAAATTTCCTCTTTGAAGTCCTTTCTTACTAGATTTCACATGAAGGATTTAGGTTCGTTCAAATACTTCTTGGGAGTAGAAGTAAGCAGAAGCAAGAATGGAGTTTTTCTGTCTTAGAGAAAGTATATTTTTGACCTGCTTGCAGAAATCGGAAAGTTGGGAGCCAAGACATACAATAGCCCAATGGTTCCTAATGTGCATCTTATGAAAGATGATGGTAGCCCTTTTGATGATCCAGAGAGATATAGAAGATTGGTTGGAAAGTTAAACTATCTTACTGTGACTCGTCCGGATATTGCTTTTGCAGTAAGTGTTGTTAGCCAGTTTATGTTCGCACCTACAATCAAACATTAGGAAGCTTTGGAACAGATTCTATGTTACTCGAAAGGAGCTCCTGGACTTGGTATATTGTTTATCAATCATGGCCATACTCGTATGGAGTGTTTTGCAGATGCTGACTATGCTGGATCCAAAATTGATAGAAGATCTACAACTGGCTATTGTGTCTTTGTTGGAGGGAACCTAGTATCATGGAGGAGTAAGAAGCAAAATGTTGTATCTCGATCCAGTGCAAAATCTGAGTACATAGCTATGGCACAGACTATGTGCGAGATTATGTGGATATACCACCTTCTCGCAGAAATTGGGTTGAAGTATACTACACCAACAAAACTTTGGTGTGATAATCAAACTGCTCTTCATATTGCCTCAAATCCAGTATATAATGAAAGAACAAAATACATTGAAGTTGATTGTCATTTTATTCGTGAGAAGATTTAGGAAAATTTGATTTGTACTGGTTATGTGAAGACATGAGAGCAGCTCGCTGATTTGTTCACAAAAGCGTTGAGTGGAACTCGAGTTGTTTATCTTTGTAAAAAGCTGCGCATGATCAATATATATGCTCCGGCTTGAGGGGGAGTGTTGAAAAATCAATAGCATAATTATAGGGATTGTATAATAAATAGCGTAATTACAAGGATTGTATCAAATCTTTAGGATTTCCTATTTTGATTCTTTCCATAGTTAAAGTTCTCTCTACATGTATATATTGTTACTACTTCATGGAATAGATTATCAATTCATTCTCATTCACCTCTGTTACACATGGTAACAACTTTCTCCATTTGTATAAAATGAGATGAAAAGAGTATATATGTAGTCATACAGCTTCATATAAAAGTAATTCCAAAACTTAAAAAGAAAGAGGAGAGAAATGAAAGAAGATGCAGAGATTTCTGACTTTAAGTGAAGAGACTTGAATGAAATGTTTTTTCACTAGGGAATCTTAGTAGCCCAGTTGGTTGACTACCTGAATTCTCACCTTGTTGGTGAGAGTTTCATTCCCACCTTGTAATTCCGTCTCTCATTTCCCATTCACCTATCCCTATGTAATAAAAATATTTTTTGTTTTAAAAGTTCTTTCGCTTGAGGTATTTCTCACTCTTGTGAAAAAAAGAGAGGTGATGAGAAAATTTATGGAATCTTTTATACAAGACTTGCGAAGACGAAGAAAAGGTGGGTTTTTCATGGTGAATTGAAAGACTTTGTTGGGATTCTGTGAGACTTTAAGAGAGGACCACATGACGTGAGGTGTAAAAAGGATTTTGTTTTGAATAGTTGTATATTTGGTAAATTTTTCTTAAAAACTTTTTAAGTGTTATGTGAGAGGAAAAAGAATCTTTTGAGAAATATCTCATAACACTTCTTTTTTATAGAATTCTTTTGAAATAATCGAAACTCTTCAAATAATGCCCATATAACTTTTCCCCAATAATTGTAAAAGATATTTCTATATGGTGTTTGTTTACCACAAAATCCTGATAACTCAATATAACTCAATATAACTCAAAAAAGGAAGATATACTAAAAGACTTCTCTAGTTGGTGTTTGTTTGTTAATCATTAGTATTAATTACTGTATATTCCAACCTCAATTGATTTAGAATAGCAAAAGTCTTTGCACACTGGCTGAAACTTCCTAGTAATTGTTCTCTTTCAAAGAAACCAACAAATCTTAGAAAATGACAGCTAACCAATTGATCAAATAATATTATTTACTTCACAAAACCAGCCAACTATGGGTGTTTCTTAAGGTGTATATTAAAAGGAGACTCTGTTATAGTAGAAAAACAGAAAGTGCAGAGAAAAAACTATGATAGGAGTACCTTTTCTTCTGTTTTCTTGGTTTCTTTTTGGTCCGTCTTTATTATTGGGAACCTCAGCAGAGAGGTCTACTTACATTGTCCACTTGGACAAATCTCTTATGCCTAAAATCTTTGCTAGTCACCACAACTGGTATTCTTCCATTATTGATACCATCAAGATTGAAGCTCCCACTTCAGAAAATGATCACCATCCCGCTCCAAAACTTCTTTATTCTTATGACAATGTGCTTCATGGATTCAGTGCTGTTTTGTCCAAAGATGAATTTGAAGCTCTCAAGAAGTCACCAGGCTTTCTTTCCGCTTATAAAGACAGACCTGTTGAAGCTCACACAACTCATACATATGAGTTTCTTAAGCTCAATCCTGCTTCTGGGATATGGCCAGTTTCTGGTTTTGGTCAAGATGTTATCATTGGTGTACTTGACTCTGGTGTCTGGCCAGAATCTGCCAGTTTCAGAGATGATGGGCTATCTGAAATTCCGAAAAAGTGGAAGGGAATTTGCAAGCCAGGAACTCAGTTCAATTCTTCATTGTGCAACAGGAAACTCATTGGGGCGAATTATTTCAATATGGGGCTTTTGGCTGATGATCCTAGTGTAGATATTTCCATGAATTCTGCAAGAGATACTAGAGGTCATGGCACACATGTTGCCTCCATTGCTGCCGGTAATTTTGCTAAAGGAGCTTCATATTTCGGATATGCTCCTGGAACAGCAAGAGGTATTGCGCCACGAGCTAGGATAGCTGTGTATAAGTTTAGCTTTGAAGAAGGAACCTTCACTTCTGATTTAATTGCTGCTATGGATCAAGCTGTTGCAGATGGTGTTGACATACTGACGATTTCATATGGGTGGGTTAACATTCCATTATATCAAGATTCTATTGCAATAGCTTCTTTTGGTGCCATGATGAAGGGTGTCTTAGTCTCTGCTTCAGCTGGAAATAGTGGCCCTGAATTGGGAACTTTAAGTAACGGAATCCCTTGGATCTTTACTGTGGCATCGTCCAATACTGATCGATCATTCTCCGGGACTTTAACTCTTGGGAATGGCTTAAAGATTACTGGATTTAGCTTGTTTCCAGTGGCAATCATCATCAAGGATTTGCCAGTGCTTTACAACGAAAGTATATCTCCTTGTGATTCATCTCACATATTATCACAAGTCCCTAATGCTGGACATCGCATCATGATATGTTATAGCACTGCAGTAGAAGTAGAGGATCAAATGGCGGCTATCTCAGAGTCAAGATTTGGTGGAGCCATCTATATTTCTGATGATCCAGATGTACTGTCATCCAACTTTTTTCCAAATCCTGGAGTTGTGATTAACACCAAGGAAGGGAAACAAGTGATGGACTATGCAACCAAAAGTGTTAAACCTAAAGCCAGCATCAGTTTCCAGGAAACGCATATTGATGTAAAGCCTGCTCCAATGGTTTCTGAATTTTCCTCGAGAGGCCCCTCTCGAAGCTATCTGCGAGTTGCAAAGCCAGATATTGTAGCACCAGGAGTGTTAATTTTAGCAGCCTGGCCGTCGAACGTTTCTGCTGCAGTTATTGGTGTCAATACATTTTTGGATAGTGATTACCGTCTTGAATCGGGCACTTCCATGGCTGCTCCTCACATTGCTGGAATCGCTGCAATGCTAAAAGGAGCACATCCTGATTGGAGTCCTTCGGCTATTCGATCTGCCATGATGACCACCGCCAACCCTTTGGATAATACTGAAAAACCCATCAAAGCCGCGGACGATAAGAAAGATGCCACATCATTATCCATGGGAGCTGGACTCGTTGATCCAAACCGTGCAGTTGATCCAGGCCTGATATATGATGCCACTCCACAAGACTACCTGAACCTTCTCTGCTCCATGAATTTCACAGAAGAGCAATTCAAAACAATTTCTAGATCATCAGCTAAGCACAACTGCTCAAATCCATCCGATGATATGAATTATCCATCATTTATTGCTCTCTTTAGACCAAGTGGGAACTACACTTGGTTGGAGCAGAAATTCAGGAGGACAGTCACGAATGTTGGAGCTGGTGCAGCTAAGTATCAAGCAAGAGTGATAGCACCAAAAAAATCGACAATTTCTATCTCTCCACAGACCTTGGTGTTTGAGAAGAAAAATCAGAAGCAGGACTACACTCTGACCATACGTTACAAAGGCATTGCAGACGACCAAGCACAATCTGGTTCAATCACTTGGGTGGAAGTGAATGGTCATCACACGGTAAGAAGTCCTATAGTAGTAGCTCCAGAGATTGACGCCTGGACCTGAAATGCTGCTGTTGACAAAACTGTTGCATTACTAAGTTTGTAACTTAGGGAAATCAGACACCTATATGTTTGTCAACTTGATCAGAATCAAGTTGAACCAACTGGAAACATGGCAGCAAATCTTTGAGTATATAAGTTACCAAGCAATTATATTGCATGAATTGATAAGTAGTTAGGTATGGCTACAGAGCAGAAGTTTCTCTAACATTTCTGCTAATAGAGTAATAGACTTTAAAGGGAGATCTCTATTAGTCTCCAAGAACGGCAATAGGGGTCATGAATCAGTAGCAACATTCATACAGTAGGCTTTCCATGGTTTTATTTCACATGATAATACTGTAGAGCATGTTACATGGAGACTGCATATGCAAGTTTTTCCTTGTCAACAGGAAAATATCGCGTAAAAAAGCTTGTATCGATTAAAAGTTAGCGATGATCAAACAACACCTTGAAATAGCTATCCTTTCAGAAGTATCCATTAACCTCAAAGAGTATGCATGAACACATCACCTACAGATCAAAAGCTATAAGGGCAGCCCAGAGCACTAAGCTCCCACTATGCACGGGGTCCGGGGAAGGGCCGGACCATAAGGGTCTATTGTACGCCATCTTACCCTGCATTTTTGCAAGAGGTTATTTCCACGGCTTGAACCCGTGACCTCTTGGTCACATAGAAGCAACTTTACCATGTTATTAACAATCTTCAGAGCCAAAACTCAAAAATTCTTCCTATCAACAATAGTTAAGAGTTGGACACATAGCCTAAGGTTCTTGACAAAAAAATTGCTTCATAGCCTAATCTATTCCATTCCATAAGTATAAAGTGGAGTTAAGCAATAGCAACATTCTAAAACTAAGCTTGTCAACTATCTTAAAAGTTCCTCCATCTTACCAATTGCGTCTTTTTATATTTTTTTGTGCTTGAAATGTTTTTGACATTTAGTCATATGTCTATCCTTTCAGCAGTATCCACTTTTAACATAGCCTAAGGTTCTTGACAAAAGAATTGCTTCATAGCCTAATCTGTTCCATTTCCATAAGTATAAAGTGGAGTTAAGCATAAGCTAGCTCACTAAGGACCATCTTTTTTCTTAACAGTTCCTCCATCTTACCAATTGAATCTTCTTTTTATGTTTTTGTGCTTAAAGTGTTTTTGACATTTAATCATATGTCTATCTTCTTTGACATTACATGAAACCCACAAGGTTGTAAGAAAACAGAGATTTCCACATCTATTTCCTCTATGTAATTAAATATTCCCTTTGGAAAATCAGTTGAAGCTGAATTGTTCAATGTTGGTTCAATAATGAGACTTGCAATATGTGGCCATCTCTTTTGAGTTTACATTTTAATACTCAAGTATGACTAACATGTCAGTATTGACGATAGCGGTGGAGTCAGGATTTTCACTAATGAGATTCAGAATATAAAGAAGTGAACAAATGAAGAAGCCAATGGTGTTCAACATCTACAACACATAAAAAATAATTTTATGTATGTACAATGTAATTTTTCAGCGGAGAGGATTCAGATGAACCCTTGCGTCCCCTAGCTCCGCCACTGACTTACTATATAGTAAATATTTTTACACCGTTAAGAAGAAACTTATAATCAATTGTCTGCAATAATTCCATCTTAGCTTGGGAAAGCAAAAACAGGATAGAAAGATCCCTTCTGCAGTAAAAGCAATCACTTCCCCATATCAAGAAGTAAATATATTAGTGATAAAATATGAAAAGAAGTTACAAGAGACAAGAACTATCAAGTCAATAGTCAAAACACCAACAGTAAGGATTCGACTAGAAAATGACACTACAAAAGTTGCACTCATTGTACACAATACAAAGATCTTTTCTGCAGTAGACTACTGATGACTAGCTAGCTGCATGCTGAATCATGTTCTGAACCAAACAGGAAAGGGGTGAAAGCTCATCAGAATTCTTTTCATCATCAATTAGAATATAGGAATGGTCTATATTTTTTGTTAATCTCTTCTATAACATAAGAGATGGGAAAAGGAATTGTGAGAAACTATCACCGATATCACTAGGCATCCACAACCCTCTTCTTCTTCTCCATCTTGATCTCCAAATTCATCACCAAAAGCTTATGTCGGATTGTAAGATCCTCCCTTGGAATAACCTTGCAGTATTTACGAAGACCTTTGTCAACCTTCCTAAGGAGCAAAAAGTCTATCTGAGTCTTAGCCACCGAACTACGAAAAGTCACCAAGTGTTCCTCCTTCTTCAGGAACCTCGAATTGCCTATCACCATCCCACAAGCTCTAGCGAACTCCAAAAGTGAGACGCCTCCCCCGTTCTTGTCCCAGAGTCCAAAGCCTCCATACACGTTGTCATAACCCCCCGGAAGTGACCCGATATGTCCATTGAAATCCCCTCCTACAAATAACTTCTCAGTGGGTGGTATACCTCCCACCACTTCGTCCAAATCCTTCCAAAAGCGTCTCTTCTCCTCCTTGTCCAAGCCCGCTTGTGGCGCATAAGCACTAATAATGTTTATAGTGAACTCTCCAACTAGCAACTTAATCGTCATCATCCTATCATTGACCCTCCTCACCTCTACCACCTAATCCCTTAGCTCGTTGTCTACCAAAATGCCTACCCCATTCCTATACTTTGACCTACCCGAGAACCATAACTTATACCTGTCTACATCCTTAGCCTTAGGTCCTACCCATTTGGTCTCCTGAACACAGGCTATATTAATCCTCCTCTTCGTAAGAATCTTAACTAGCTCTATGGACTTCCCCGTTAAAGTCCCAAATTTTCGACCCTATTCTCAGCCTAGCATCTTCCTTACCCCCTAACCCTCGCTCTCATTCCTGACCGAGAACATGACCCTAGTCTACCATCAATCAACAAAGCCACTACAACGGATATAAACTAATAGGCTAATCAAAGGTTTACACCTAAAACAGGAACGCCAAGAATGCTATAACTAAAGGAAAGAAAAGTAAATGTAAGAGCGTAATATACTAAATGAAAAATGAATAAGTAACCGATATCAAAGTAGGAAAAAACAAAGCAAGACCCAGCAAAGCAGATACCTAAAGAAATTTAGTTATAGCATATATAAACAGATAAGCTTTTTTAACTAGGATCAAACCCGAGACCTTTTGATAAGTTTGGAGTAGGGGTGTCAAATGGGAGGGTTGGGTTAGATTTGGGTGGGGTCAAAATGGATTGAGTGTCAAATGGGAGGGTTGGGTTGGATTTGGGTGGGGTCAAAATGGATTGAGTTAATAAATGGACGAGTTATTGACTTGCCCAAAAGTTACTTGGGCTGAAATGGATTGTATTAAAATGGGCTAAATGCGGGTCATAACCCAACTCGCCCAACTCTTATTAAGTTTTAATTTATTTGTTATTTTATAATTTTGTTAAGTACCTAATAAAACTATTTTTTCTTATTATTATGGCTACTATATATAATATATCAAATAAAAAAAGTCTTTTAAAAAATATTTTGACAAAATTTCGATGGATCAATTTACGCTACATATCAGTCCAACTTTTTGATGGGCTGAAATAGATTGGGCTAAAATGGGCGAGTCACTTGAGCAGCTTGGATGGTCATGATGCGATCCCTAGTTTGGAGGAATCCATCCCACCATATACTAAAGATCATAAGGTAATTGACATACAGGCACTTTCTAATAATTGAGGAGAAAGGGTACAAATAGAGGGGCATGGTAAAGAGCCTTTAAACTCACACTTTGTCCCTACTTGCTAACACTTGACAAATATGGAAGAAAATCATGTTAGTATTTGATTCTAAAATCAAAGCTGAGGATTGTGGATGATAGTACTTCCACTACCATGTAAAGCAACATAACAAATTAAAAGGGCAGTCTGGTGCACTAAGCTGCCGCTATACGCGGAGTTCGAGGAAGGGCCGGACCACAAGCAACAGAACAAACTGTCAACACTAAAACACTCTCATCAGTTCTTTTTCCTTCATTCTAGTCCCTCCAAATTTCACCAAAACCTTTAATTTAGACTAGCAAAATCAACTCATTAACATATATTTAGCTACATTCAGGCTGATTCTGTTAGCTGCAGCAACAAATTTAACAACTGGTTAAATAGTCCTACTAAAGAACACATATTTTGGCGAGATGGCTAAATTGCATTGTTAGTGTTAATGACAACTGTGTGTGCTTCACAGGGAAAATAGATCAAATTTATCAGCAGTTCTAATTTCAAGAACCAAGTTTGATCAACGAAGCCTACTTTAGAAGGTTTAATAAGCCACGTAAAAGAAGGAAGATATTTGAAAATGAACCAATTTCTCATCAATAATAGTCAGAACTGTCAAGGTACCGGCAATATGTGGTGTAGAAGAAAATTGATAGAGTACCTTGCAGTCACATAGTTTATGTTAAGATTCTTAAAAATATGAACATTTTTCCTGTTTAGTGTGTACCGGTCCTTCCCCAGACCCTGCGCATAGCGGGAGCTTAGTGCACCGGGTTGTCCTGTACACATTCAGCACACAAACTTTTGTTAAGAGTCCCACATCGGATATGGAATGGGAACATGGACTATTTATATGGACTTGGAAAATCCTCACCCTAAAAGCTAGCTTGTAGGGTGAGGATTGTCCAAGTCCATATTCCCATTCCATATCCGATGTGGGACTCTTAACAAATTTAGACTAGTAAATATCTCCGCAGGTCCACTGGCTGAAACTAATTCCTGGTACTCCATTGTTCTCTTTCAAAGAAACCAACAAGTCTTAGAAAATGACAGCTAACCAATTGGTAGTTTATTAAAAGGAGGCTCTGTTATTGTAGGAAAACACACAGTGCAGAGAAAAAAAATATGATATGAGTACCTTTTCTTCTGTTTTCTTGTTTTCTCTTTGGTCCTTTATTGTCAGGAAACTCAGCAGAGAGGTCTACTTACATTGTCCACTTGGACAAATCTTTTATGCCTAAAATCTTTGCAAGTCATCGGAACTGGCATTCTTCCATTATTGATACCATCAAGATTGAAGATCCCACTTCAAAAAATGATCACCATACAGCTCCAAAACTTCTTTATTCTTATGACAATGTCACTCATGGATTCAGTGCTGTTTTGTCTAAATATGAGCTTGAATCCCTCGAGAAATCAGCAGGTTTCCTTTCGGCTTATAAAGATAGGACTGTTGAAGCTCACACAACTCATACCTCTGAGTTTCTTAAGTTGACCTTCTTCTGGGCTATGGCCGGCTTCTGGTTTTGGTCAAGATGTTATCATTGGTGTACTTGACTCTGGTGTCTGGCCAGAATCTGCCAGTTTCAGATATGACGGATTATCTGAAATTCCCAAAAAATGGAAGGGAATTTGCAAGCCAGGAACAAAGTTCAATTCTTCATTGTTCAACAGGAAACTCATTGGAGCGAATTAATTCAACAAGGGGCTTTCGGCTAGTGATCCTACTGTGAAGATTTCCATGAATTCTGCCAGAGACACTGATGGTCATGGCACTCACGTTGCTTCCACTGCTGCTCGTAGTTTTGCTAAAGGAGTTTCATATTTCGGATATGCTCCTGGAACAGCAAGAGGTATCACCCCACGAGCTAGGATAGCAGTGTATAAGTTTAGCTTTGAAGAAGGAACCTTTACTTCTGATTTAATTGCTGCTATGGACCAAGCTGTTGCAGATGGTGTTGACATACTGACCATTTCATATGGGTGGTCAAACATTCCATTGTATAAAAATTCTATTGCAATAACTTCTTTTGGTGCCATGATGGAGGGTGTCTTAGTCTCTGCTTCAGCCGGAAATAGTGGCCCTGAAATGGGAACTTTAACTCTTGGGAATGGCTTAAAGATTACTGCATTTAGCTTGTTTCCAGTGAGAACCACCATCAAGGAATTGCCTGTGCTTTACAACGAAAGTATATCTCCTTGTGATTCATCTGACCTATTATCCCTAATTCCTAATGCTGGACGTAGCATCATGATTTGTTATAGCGGTGCAGTAGAAGTAGAGGAACAAATGGCGGCTATCTCAGAGTCAAGATTTGGAAGAGCCATCTATATTTCTGATGATCCAGATGTATTGACATCCAATTATTTTCCAAATCGTGGAGTTGTGATTAGCACCAAGGAAGGGAAACAAGTGATACACTATGCAACCAAAAGTGTTAAACCTAAAGCCAGCATCAGTTTCAAGGAAACACATATTGATGTTAAGCCTGCTATCTGCGAGTTGCAAAGCCAGATATTGTGGCACCAAGAGTGTTAATTTTAGCAGCCTGGCCATCGAATTTTCAGCTGCTGTTATTGGTGTCAATACATTTTTGGATGGTGATTACCGTCTTGTATCAGGTAATTCCGTGGCTGCTCCTCACATTGCTGGAATCGCTGCAATGCTGAAAGGAGCACATCCTGATTGGAGTCCGTCCGCTATTTGATCTGCCATGATGACCACAGCCAACCCTTTGGATAATACTAAAAAACCCATCAAAGTCGCGGATGATAAGAAAGATGCCGCATCAATTATCCATGGGAGCCGGACTCGTTGATCCAAACCGTGCAATTGATCCAGGCCTGATATATAATGCCACTCCACAAGACAACGTGAACCTTCTCTGCTCCATGAATTTCACAGAAGCGCAATTCAAAACAATTGCAAGATCATCAGCTAAGCACAACTGCTCAAATCCATCCGATGATATCAATTACCCATCATTTATTGCTCTCTTTAGCCCAATTGGTTACTACACTTGGTTGGAGCCAAAATTCAGGAGGACAGTCACAAATGTTAGAGCTGGTGCAGCCAAGTATAAAGAAAAAGTGAAAGCACCAAAAACTCGACGATTTCTATCTCTCCACGGACCTTGGTGTTTGAGAAGAAAAATCAGAAGAAGGACTATACTATGACCATACGTTACAAAGGAAATGCAGAAGACCAAGCACAATCTGGTTTAATCACTTGGGTGGAAGAGAACGGTCATCACATTGTAAGAAGTCCTATAGTAGTAGCTCCAGAGATTGACGCCTGGACCTGAAATGCTGCAGTTGACAAAACTGTTGCATTAGTAAGTTTGTAATGCTATAAGAGAGTTCTGTTATATTAGCTGGAAACATGTTGGCAATTCATGACATGTATGTCTTTGTTTGGTTATCAATAATGCATGGTTTTGTTGCTCATTAAAATTTTGTTGTTACACAGAACTAAAGTCATCAGATGGTTCACATCATTAGATGATTTCTGCAGCTATCACTTATTGAACTCATGGGAGAATCTATGGCTGCATAAAAGATGCAGTGCTAGTATAACTGAAATTCTAATCCGACAAGGAAGAAAAGATTATCTTGGACCTATAAAGGGGAACTAATGGTAATTTTCAAAATCGCGCAAACAATACAGTATGTTGATGCAAAGAAGTGTTTAACTGAGAAGTATTGAGTAAACCTCTTGCCTTAGCCAACAAATGTTATGTTAATAAACTTTCACATGAGGAAATTAGCAAATTATAGCGCTTACGACTCTATACCTTCTTTGTATTCCCAGACATTTATTACAAGCAGAGCTACAGCAAAACAGAAAACCAATGAACTTCGGTTCAGTCATATGGGTTGAAGAGGGGAAAACATACGGTACTGAGTTCTATAGTAGTACCTTGACAGATTAAGGTCTAATTTGAAGCTCTAAACAGCGCATACCACTATTGTATTAATTGATAAGTAGTTAAGTATGACCATAGGGCAGAGGTTTCTATTCCATTTCTGCTAATAGAGTAGGGAGATCTTTACTAGCTGCCAAGAACGGAAACAGGGGTCATTAATCAGCAGCAACATTCATACAGTAGGCTTTACATGGAGACTGCATGCGCAAGTTTTTCCTTGTCAACAAGAAATTATCGCATAAAAAATCTTGCATCGATTAGAAGTTAGCGATGATCAAACAACACCTGGAAATAGCTATCCTTTCAGTACATATCCATTAACATCAAAGAGTATGCTTGAACACATCACCTACAGATCAAAAGCTATCAATAACATAATTTCAAGAGATTCGTCAGCAGGACAAAAGACAACCATGTTATTGACAACCTTCAGAGCCAAAACTCAAAATTTCTTCCTTTCAACAATAGATAAGAATTGGATCATAGCCTAAGTGTTCTTTACCTGAGGTTCTTGAAAAACAATTGAATCACGACCTAACCTGTTCCATCCCCCAAGTATAAAGTGGAGTTAAGCAATAGCATCTTAAATTAAGCTAGCCAACTAAAGGACTCTTAAAAGAAATTCCAGTTTACCAATTGCATCTTTTTTTTTGTGCTTAAAATGTTTTTGACATTTAGCCATATGTCTATCTTCTTTAACATTACATGAAACCCACAAGTTTCTAAGAAAACAGAGATTTCCACATCTATTTCCTCTATGTAACTAATGTTTCTTCCCTTTGGAAAATCAGTTGAAGCTGAATTGTCCAAAATTGGTTCAATAATGAGACTTGCAATGTAGCCACCTCTTCTGAGTTTGTATTTTAACACCCGAGTATGACTAACCTGTCGGTACTGACAACAATGACGGCACTAAGGGATTCAAAATATAAAGAAGTAAACGCATGAAAAAACCAAGATAATTCAACATCTATTATATATCCATAAAAAAAATATATATATATATATATACGGTTTAAAAGAAAAAACTTATGATCAATAGGTCTTCAATAATTCCATCTTAGCTTGGGAAATCTACAACAGGATAGAAAGATCCCTTCTGCAGTAAAAGCAAGCATTCCCCATATCAAGAAGTAAATATATTAGTGATAAAAGATGAAAGAAGTTATCAAGAGACAACAACTACCAAATCAATAGTCAAACACTAACAGTACTAAAGACTCAGCTAGAAAATGACACTACAAAAGTTGGACTCATTGTACACAATACAAAGATCTTTTCCACAGTAGACTCCCGATGACTAGCTAGCTGCATGCTGAATCATGCTCAAAGGGGAAAAGGGTTGAAAGGCTAAAGCTCATAGGAATTCTGTTCATCATCTATGAGTATATTGGAATGGTCTATATCTTTTGTTAATTCTTTTATTATACAGGGAGAGGCGGAGTTATGATTTGAAGCTTATGAATTCGAGATTCTAGTCCTTTTAAGTTATTGGTTCTAAATTAATAATTTATACATAGTAAGTGGATTTCTGAAGATAAATACAGAGTTTTGACAAAATTTACTGGATTCGGCCTAACCCGTACCTTAAACAATGGCTATGGCCCAGAAGAAGCAGATGAACCTGGGTGCACCACTGAATGAAAGGAGGAAAAAGCATTAAGTGGGAATCAATCCTTGTTCCAACGGGTAAATAACTCAATATTCAACCAAGTGCATCATTCAACCTTATTGGAGAATGGATGACAACAGATAATATTAGATAAATTCTAGGAAATATGTACATAAAATACTTAGTTTGACGGAAAAACTACGGATTCACGTGCACCAAAGTTTAGACTATAAATCTGCCCCTGCTCTGCCCCTGTAATGGAGATCATGGGACCGGAAAAAGGGACAGTGAGTATTGAATTTACACTTAACCCTGTGAGATACTACCACTGATATCACTAAATTATAAACCTTGGTCGACTATGTAAACAGATAAAGCTTTTCTAATATTTGTAGACCAACCAACCTAATAGATTAGGTTACACTCCCAAAATGGTAGTGCTACTATATTTCATCTCATTTTATATGATAATATTTTACTAGAAGTAGACACAAAGAAAATACAAGTAAGCTAAATATATGTGATCTACCAAAATTTTCCTTACAACTAAAGACGTGATGAAAGTTATACATATATACTTTTATACTTCTCTCTCGATAAAAATGTGGACTTTTTATATCAGTCCCAAAAGTCATGTTAGTAAGAGTAAAAACAAAAATAATAAGATCAAAATAACTTCTAACATTTTCTTTCATATAAACTGAAAAGAATAATGGAGATGAAGTGCTCAATTACGGAAGCTTCAATGGAAGACCTAAAAGTTGTGAAGGGAGTCTATTATGGCATTGGGAATGAAAGACTGAAATGTACTCATCATGAGAATTACGTAGAAACAGATAGAAGAAATAAAAAGGATCAAATGAGCCTATATATGCATATGCTAATGGGTCCAGCCAGTCGAGGTATTGTGTATCAATAAATTGCGTCGATTGTCCTTCATACGGGCGGGCTTATCTTTAATTTTTGTCCTTCAATTAGTTGGTCGCCAAAGTAATTTTTATTCGCGGGTCTATTAATGTTAAGGTACTCATCATGAGATAATTATGTTAATGTTAGATTTGGTGTTGTGACATTTGATCCAACATATCTCATCAAGTATTGATATGAATGTGTAAGTATGTTGGGACAAATGTTGCACAACATTCGGACCAATATTTTCTGAACAGATTTTGCATTACTTCACGCGATGCAGTAATAATTGTGTAAATATTACAATGAGTTAAAAAGGACTTGGCAAGGTAAAAGGAGCTGGTAAAAAATGAGTGAGGACTAAGTCAAAGTTGTTGCTTGTCGTGAGGATCAAGCCAAAGCTGTTGAGACTATTTCTCCCTGATCTTCTCCAACTAATCCCACCAGCAGTCCATTTTTCCCTCAACTTCCACAACCGATCGATGAGCAATTCAACGAAGACTTTCTACAATAAATAGATAGGCTACTGCAGAGAATCGATATCCAGAACCAGAAAGTAATATCAAGAGAGCTCTCAGGATTTCATCTCAGAAATCTGGATCACCAATGTTGCCTGAGTGTGTTGACAACATTTTGTCCAACATTACAGTTGTTGTTTAGATTCTAGATTAGTTTTGTATGGAGCGATTGTAATGAGAGGTTGTCTATGTCTACTTAGTTAGATTTTTCAGGCAGAAGTCATCTGCGACTTCAACTTTTAATTCATTTTCATTTTATCTTGTAAATCTGTAAAGAAAGGAATTTGTATATAATATATATACAATACATTTGGTCATTGACCATCATAAGTTATATTATAAATATAACTTATGAAAATTTAAAACTTTTGTGTTCTTTAAATTTTCGCTGCATTTACTCTTCAAAGTTTTTTGTTTTGCTAAAGTGTTGTCACTGGTATCGGACGACATAATTTCCGACATTCGGAAACATAATTGGCGTTCGAGTTTATTTTATTTTTGTTTTTATTGTTCTGTAGCCCCCCCCCCCCCCTTCAAGTGGTATTAGAGTCGACACTTAACACAATAAGTGCTTGGTCCTGTTGTCATAAGCTATGGATCCGGCAAATCCAATTATTGGTAGGCTTCCTATTTTAGATGGATCAAATTATGCCTATTGAAAGATTCGTCTACGTTCTCATATCAAATCAATTGATGTTAGGGCATGAAGATTTATAACCAATGAGTATGTTGTTCCAATGTTTTCACCGGATGAGGAAGGTGACATTCTTGTTAAACCTGAATCCGAATGGACTACAGAAGAAACCAATAATGCTAGCTTTAACGAAAAAGACTTAAATGCAATTTTTGAATGGGTTGATATGTATATGTTCAAACTCATTCAAACTGCCCCACGGCTAAGGATGTATGAGATACTTTACAAATTCATTGTGAAGGTAGCTCAAGTGTTCGTCGAACAAAGCTACACATGCCCATGAGTAAATATGAACGTTTAAGGATGGAAGAAGCGGATGATATTAAATCTTATTTTAAAAAGTTGATTGACATCTCAAATGATTGTCAAGTGATTGGTGAACCATTAACCAACACTCAACTTGTTGAAAAGGCTCTCCGTTCTCTTCCTGAAAAGTTTAATTTAAATATTTGGGCTATTGAAGAAGCTCACAATCTTTCCATAATGGACCTTCATACCTTGATGAGAATTCTCAAAACTTATGAGATGAACATTGAGAATCAAAAGGAATTGTATAAAAGCAAAAATGTGGCACTTCAAGTTCAATCCTCGGAGAGTCAAATCGAAGAAGATGATGAAAATCTTGAAGAAATTGGTGATGGTGCAAATGTTGCCTTACTCACTCGAAAATATAATTCGATGGTGAGGAAGTTCAACAATGATAGAAATCAATCTAAATCTAAAGAGCACCAAAACCAAGACTTCAATCAAAAGCCCACTAGATTCCTTTCAAATGTACAAAAAGGAAATCAACTAAGAAGAACCAACTCAGATCGTACCAAATTTTATCCCAAACAAATTGAGTCTGTGCAGTGTCATGCATGCTCGGGTTGGGGGCACTATGCTAACGAATGTGCAAACACTCTTAGAAAATTTGGTAAGAACCTATGGGTTTCTCTTAGTGATGATGAAGGAGATCGTGAAATTGAAACACAAGCAATGCTAGCTACTGTTTTCAAACAGCCTCTATCGGATAATAAAGATGTGTATACAATGTTGTCTCAGATGCCACGACATTTGTTCCAACATCAGCAACGACGTCAACATCCTCAGCGACATCCGAAAGGTATGAATTCTTTAACTATTCTGATGTTAATTGCTTTAGTGGTTCTATTTCTGTTAGTGAGTCTGATTGTATGGATCAAGTTGAATGCAAAGATAATATGATTAGTGAATTACAAAGTATTTGTAAATCCTTAATCATAAAATCCAAGCAACTTGACAAAAAGGTAAAATCTTTAACTCATGAGAATTTAGTATTAAAAGGCACGATAACCCGACTTGAGGTTGCACTTACCAAAAAAGATATTGAATTTGGTAAGATCCGTGCAAAATTGGATTTAGCTGAAGCAACCTTGCGTAAGCTCAACACGGGGACTTCGAAATTGAATGAGATACTCAACTTTAGTAAACCTTCACATGCAGGAATTGGGTACGAAAACTCTCTTAAAACCATATGCTCTAATCTCTTTGATAAAAATGAAAAAACATGCTTTGTAAAAGAGAAAGGGATGAATGATAGGTTCTCATATATGTCAAAGAATATGAAGTTTGTGTGTCATCACGGTAACTCCCCTGGACACTTAAAGCCATACTACTTCAAACATTAAAATTCTATGAGCAAAATGTTGCCTAAAATGTTGTCCAACATTCCTGATAACAATCGAAGCAACATTTCTTAGCCAAAAGGTAAAAAATATTTTAAGAGAGTTTGGGTTCCTAAAAAGGATGTAACATGTAATGTTGCTATAACTACATTAAGAACTAACATTTTAGGTTCTTGTTACTTTGATAGTGGATGTTCTCGCCACATGACAGGTACAAAAGGTTTTCTAAAGAACTATGAGTAATTCAATGGAGGAAACGTGACTTATGGAGGTGGCAGTAAAAGCAAAATAATTGAAAAAAGGATCTTGGATGTTCCTGGATTTTCAGCCTTAAGAAATGTCTTACATGTTGAAGGCTTAATGACTAATTTGATTAGTATTAGTCAACTGTGTGATGACGATCTTGAGGTAAAATTTAATAAGAATGCCTGTAAAGTTACGAATGAAGCAAATATATGTGTCATGACAGGTACAAGAACATGTGACAATTGTTATCTTGTTGTAAGACAAGAAACATGCAATAATGCTAAGGTCGATGACACAACACTATGGCATCAAAAGTTGGGGAATGTCAACTACCGCAATTTAGAAAAATTGGTCTCATATGAAGCGGTTAGAGGCATACCCAAACTTAGCCATAAAGGTAAAACTGTCTGTGAAGATTGTTTGAAATGTAAGCAAACTCGTGTCTCTCATAATGTTGTCCAAGACGACGGACAACATTCAGGTACGTCTCACTATTTTCAATTGCTACATATGAATTTAATGGGTCCAATTGAAGTAGACAGTATAAGTGGCATGAGGTATTCCTTTGTGATAGTAGATGATTTTTCTAGATATTCTTGGATATATTTTTTGAAAGAAAAATCACAAACGTTTGACATGTTTAAAATCTTGCACTCTAGAATTAGAAATTTATTCTATTCTCCTATTTTTCGGATTAGATCCGACCATGGAAAAGAATTTGAAAATAGTTCATTCACAAATTTTTGTGAGAAAAAGAGAATTTTTCATGAGTTTTCTGCCCCCAAAACTCCTCAACAGAATGGGGTTGCAGAACGGAAGAATATGACATTGCAAGAAATGGCTAGAGTGATGCTTAGTTTTAAACATTTGTCAAAATGTTTATGGGCAGAAGCCTTGAATACTACTAATCACATCGCTAATAGAGTCTATTTGAGGTCAGGAACAAAGATGACATCCTATGAGATTATAAATGGAAAGAAATCAAACTTACGTTACTTTCATGTTTTTGAGTGTATTTGTTATATTTTAAATGACATGGATCATTTGGGAAAATTCGACTCTAAGAGTGATAAATGATTTTTTGTTGGTTATTCACAAAATAGTCATGCTTAACGAGTATACAATCTGAGATCCAGAACTGTACAAAAGTCTGTAAATTTAATCTTTGATGATATTTCTGATGTTTCAGAAAAAACTATTGAAAATAACATTATAGATACAGTGGAAACTCCACAGAGTGTAGAAGAATCGGATGTTACCACAAATGTTGTCACACCTAAAGCAACATCTGAAACAACAATAAAGATCACAGAGGCCACAGATAGGGAGTCAAGTGTTGAATTGTTAGACCAAGTTCGTAGGGACTCCTCATCAAGGATTAGGAAGAATCATCCAACAGCCAAGTAATAAGGTTTTTTTTTAAAGGAATTAGAACAAGAGGCAAAGAGTCACTCAACTATAGAGAAATTGTAAGGTATGTGTGTATGTCAACCATATACCAAGAGGTTTCTTTCTTGTTTTATATCTACATTAGAACCAAGAATGTTGTAGAAGCACTTAAAGATAATTTCTGGATCAAAGTAATGCAAGAAGAGCTTGAACAATTTTCTCGAAATGAAGTCTGGGACTTAGTTCCACATCCAATTAATACAAATGTAATTGGAACTAAGTGGATTTTTTAAAATAAATTAGACGAATCAGAAACATTTGTTAGAAACAAAGCACCTCTAGTTGCACAAGGTTATACTCAGGTTGAAGGAATTAATTTTGATGAAACCTTCGCACGTGTAACTAGAATTGAGTCGATTAGACTTTTACTTGCTATTGCTTGTTGTCTGAAAATTACTTTACACCAAATGGATGTAAAAGGTGCCTTCTTAAATGGTTATCTAGACAAGGGGGTATATGTTGAACAACCAAAAGGATTTAAAGATCCTTACCATCCACACTATGTGTATAAGCTTAAAAAGGCTTTGTATGGGTTGAAACAAACCCTTCGTGCATGGTATGGCCGTTTAACTAGATTTCTTCTTGAATTTGGTTTTAACCGTGGCGAAGCTGATCGTACTTTATTTATTAAATAACACTGTGTAGATATTATAATTGCTCAAATCTATGTGGATGACATAGTCTTTGGATCGACTTCATAGTCGTACCTAAATTCATTTGTTGAAGCTATGTCATCGACATTTGAAATGAGCATAATTGGGGAATTAACTTTTTCTTAGGCTTGCAGATAAAGTAAAGTGAAGATGGAATTTTCATGTCACGAAGTAAATATGCCAAGAATCTAGTCAAAAGATTTGGTTTGGAGAACGCTAAACAGATGAAAACGCCAATAAGTTCATCGCAGAAGGTATGTAAGGATAATGTTGGTGAAAATGTCAACTCAACATTATATCGATCTATGATAGGTATCCTTCTTTATCTTACTGCTAGTCGCCCAGATATTATGTTTAGTGTTTGTTTTTGTGCACGTTTTCAAGCTTGTCCCAAAATGTCCCACTTAAATGCCGTGAAACGTAGTATTCGATATGTTGGTGGCACATGTGAGTTGAGAATCTGGTATTCCAAAGACACTAGTCCTAACTTAATAGGATTTAGTGACTCAGATTGGACTGAGGTTTGGGGCTGCTGGGTTACAGGTTCTGGAGGCAGCAACGGTTGTACTGCGATATGTGGTTGTTGACTTGCTGTTTCTGGGGGGGGTGTTGGATGGTCTCGGGTCGATGGCTGGTTGAGCAGTGGGGGATTCGACCGAGAGATAGGGGTGTTTGGTTGGCGACAGCATCAGACATTGTTGGTGACGGAACTGCTGGTGCAGTCTCCGTCGGAACAGGAAACTGCGGGAGACACATAGACTGGATTAGAGGAGACAAAAGAGACTCATCGAGAAATGTGTAATCCGTGGTTTGGAATTTTTGAAGATTGGAAAATGGATAGTTCGTCTCGTCGAATGTGACATGACGTGAGATGATGATCTTACGAGTGGTTATATCATATCACAAGTAACCCCGATGATTAGGTGAGAAATCGACGAATACACATGGCGTAGTGTGTGGGGCTAGTTTGTGAGATGCAGTGGAGGCCAGGTTGGGGTAGCATAGGCAACCGAAGATGCGGAGTTGGTCATAGGATGGGAACCTACGGTATAAGATTTCGGTTGGGTTCTTGTTTTGGAGAGTGCTGGTTGGTAAAATGTTAAGGAGGTATTCTACCATTTTGACAACGTAGACCCAAAATGATGGTGGAAGACTGGCATGAAAGGGAAGGATACGCACCATGTTATTGATGGTACGGATGATTCGTTCAGCTTTTCCGTTTTGGGAGGAAGTATAGGGACAGGAAAAATGAAAAACCATGCCTTGTTTAGAGCAGAAAGTGTGAAATACCGAATTATTAAATTCACGTCCGTTATCACATTGAAAAGATTTTATAGATTTTTCAAACTGTATTTTAATAAATTTTTGAAATTCAAGGAACTTGGCAAAAACTTCAGATTTGAATTTCAGTGGGTAAATCCAGACAAAATGTGAAAAATCATCTAAGAATACTAGATAAAAAATCATCAGATTGCACAACATTCGGACCAACATTTTCTGAACAGATTTTGCCTTACTTCACACGATGCAGTAATATTTGTGTAAATATTACAATGAGGTAAAAAGACTTGGCAAGGTAAAAATGAGCTAGTAAAAAATGAGTGAGAACTAAGTCAAAAGTTGTTGCTTGTCGTGAGGATCAAGCCAAAGCTGTTGAGATTATTTCTCTTTGATTTTCTTCAACCAATCCCACTAGCAGTCCACATTTTCCTCAACTTCCACAACCGATCGATGAGTAATTCAAGGAAGACTTTCTACTATAAATAGAGATGCTACTGTAGAGAATCGATATCCAGAACTAGAAAGTAAAATACCAAGAGAGCTCTCGAGATTTTATCTCAGAAATCTGGATCACCAGTGTTGTTTGAGTGTGTTGACAACATTCTGTCCAACATTACAATTGCCGTTTAGATTCTAGATTAGTTTTGTATGGAGCGATTGTAATGAGAGGTTGTCTATGTCAACTTAGTTAGATTTTTCAGGCAGAAGTCATCTGCGACTTCTACTTTTAATTTCTTTTTATTTTATCTTGTAAATCTGTAAAGAAAGGAATTTGTATATTTGTATATAATATATATATACAATATATTTTGTCATTGACCATCATAAGTTATATTATATATATAACTTATGAAAATTTAAAACATTTGTGTTCTTTAAATTTCCGCTGCATTTACTCTTCAAAGTTTTTTGTTTCGCTAAAGTGTTGTCACTGGTGTCGGACGACATAATTTCCTACATTCGAAAAAAAATTGGCATTCGAGCTTATTTTATTTTTGTTTTTATTGTTCCATAGCCCCTTTCAAATCCAAAAATATCTACTTAGAATTTATCTCAGCTTTAGATTAGCTCTAATTTTATAAAATACACAAAAAGTTGAATATCATTTTTAATTTCTACATTAATAGTAATTCCTAGCTGCACTCCAATTTATGAAGTTATTCCTATTATCTGATCCAGCTACTTTATGAGCAAATCAATCAACTTCCAACAGTTATGTGCATTGTGCATATTTAATAGTAGTAGGAGTATAGTAATACTGCTATAGATGATGGGATAATTGGAAATGTTGAAATTGACTAGTGATACTGGTAGGGGGGAGGGGGAGAGAGAAAGGGAGAAATAGGAAGAAATGACTTAACCATAGAAAAGGGGAAATAATGCACATATGCTTATGCCTCTTTGGATGTAGTCATAGAGATGGTTAATTGGCTACGGATCGGGTCGGGTAGGGTAGGGGGATTTTAATTTATTTGTAAGTACTTAATTTTAAAAAATATATATATTTAAACACTTAAATAATTGAACAAGATAGTGAATAAAAACATTCCAGTGTTGTTTTTGTGCCTCTTATATTATTTAATAGAAATGTGATTTTTTTTGTAATACAATTTCAAAATTGCAACTTTGTTTTGTAGTTCAAAAGTTGCAAATCACAAAGTAAAATTATCATTAAAAAAATTACATATTCAACCATACTCTTTCTAATTTCCTCACAATCTCTTGAGGATCTTCTGTTGGAATTGAACGTTGTTGGTCAAATTGTCCGACGTCGCTTCCTGCCCCCTCGGATAAGATTTCGTTGTAGTTGTAGTCGTCTTCTTCGTTGATCTCTGGTTGACCGCACCTTCTACGCTCCGCTCTAATTAAATCTCTGAATAAAACTGCAATCTTCAAGCTGTCTCCCGCCAATGAGTGTATGTGCTCTTCTATTTGAAACCTTCCAGTTGAAAAAACGCTCCGAAGCTGTTGATGACGCTTGAATATTCAACACATCTCGGGTCATCTTTGATAGTGTCGAAAATGTCTTCTCATTCTCCCTCCAGTATTTCAGCAAGTCTTCACGTCCATCTTCATTGACAATTGATTTGTACGGTACAACACCCTGCAAAACATAAACATCAAACTCGCCAATTTATGAAGAACTTGAACCACTATACATTCTATTTCTAAGGCCTTGAATACTAGAAGCAGAAACATCATGTCTTTTATTAGGTTGCAGTGAAGTAGAAGAAGATGGTACAGAAGCCGGTTGATTATTTGCACTTTGCTCTTGGTAATATATATAGTGTTCATATATATATATATATATATATATATATATATATATATATTTGCATTCAGTGTGTATGCTAGACATAACTTCTTCTTTAGTTGATTCGTAAGTTGGTTCTTCAGTTGGGTCTGTTGGAAGTATTTCTAAACTTTCATAAATTTTTTCAACAAGTGTTTTACAACCATCTACTTTAATAGTAGGATTTAATACAACACCAATAAAATAAATAGTGGGAATAGAAAAAAAATAGTTTTTAAATTTTATAAACACTTTTTAATAGCTGGAGCGTAAGTTGATTTTTGCATATATTCATTAAGTAACAAAAATATTAGAGCTATATAAAATTACATAGATGAAATAGTAAGATTAAAAATCCCAAAAAATTTCTTAGTAGCTAGAAAAAATTTCTCTAAGAATGTGATAAGTTCCAAAATTTTATCTCAATCATCATCAACAAGTATATCCGTTGGATTTTGATTATGGGAGTTAAATAATAATGTTATAGGTCTTCTATACTCGTGAGCAACAAGTAATTTCTCATACAAAGAATTTCACCTAGTCGAAACTTCTTCTGAAATTTTTTTATAAGGTAATCCACAATCATGACAAGTTTTTTAATACTCTTTGCGTCTTTGTATTTTATTACCTTTAAATATAAAGTTTATAACAAATTATATATTTATCAAGGATGTTTTTACAAAGTTTTAGGTCATCCTTTACGACTAAATTATAAATATGACATGCACATCTAATATGAAAAATATCGCGAAAAGACGCAGTAAATCGAGTTTTTAAAAGGTTTACAACATAATCATTAGAAACAACATTATCTAATGTAATAGTCATAATTTTATTAGTAATTCCATAATATTCACAAATTTCATGAATATTTCTTGAAATAAAAGCTTCAGTGTGCCTATCATCAATATATCTATATGCTAATATACGTTTTTGCATAAACCAATTATGATCTATCCAATGACATGTGACAGTTAAATAATCATTACCGTTAGTACTACGGCCTATATAAGAAGTGATAGTCACTTTGCCATTAAAATGATACAATGCATAACGTAAATATTGTTGATATTCATGGACAAATTTAAAAACATCTATTCTAACCGTTGATCTAGGAAAACCATTAAAAGTAGTATTATATGTTTCTCTAATGTAATGAATAAAACCAGGAGAGGAAGGAAATGAAAAAGGCAAACCATCCACAACAACTAATTTCGCTATATTTTTCCTATCTCTATGTTTATCATATTTAGGACCTATAATTCCCCCCGTCATCGGGTTAATTCGACCATGTACTTGGTCGGGGACACTATGTGAACCCGACTCATAAGGTATTTGCACACCCGATTTTTCAGTCAAGTATTGATTATACCTTGTTTTGTGAGAGTTTTCTACACGTCTCATTAAACCTCTCATCCCACCTTGACTTTTTTCAGTTTTAAATTTATAAACTTCGTGACAAATTTTACAAATAGCTAGTTGATTAGGAATGTCCTTATCAAAAAATCACATGCATGTGATTTAAATTTTCGTTGTTTTTGTCCTCGACTCATACTAGGGGTAATATGAGGGATTCCATTTTCAGTTTCAGCCTGAGGTGGAGGTGCACTAGTGAGTGTGTTATCTAAATTATCTTCTAAATTAAAGTCTGGTTCAGATGCAGAATATATCTTATGATCTAATGGTATATTAATATTAACATTTAAAAAATCAGTTTCATCTACATGAGTGAAATCATCGTAATTAGGATTACTAGAAGATGCACTCTTACCCTGTTATCCCTAGTACCTCTACCAGAAAAACGTCCACTTCGTTCCATTATAATTATGCAAATAAATAATCAAAGATAATGAAATTAAGTACGATAATTAAAATTAACTAAAATAATAATTTAATGAAGGTACCACACGCCGACGTAACGTCGACGTGTAATCAAGGTCGAAAATTAAAACTTTGCTCGATGATCCTCAAGCTAGTTGTCAACTTCACTCCCAATTTTTGAACTTTGATAGAAATTAGCAAATAAAATATAATATTTAGTAGGCAATGTAGACTTGTAGAGAGAGAGATATAGAGAGATGGTAGGAAGATTTGTGAGAAAAATGAAGAGGAAAATGAGGTATTTATAGTTAAAAAATATGGTTAAAGTATAAATATACTAACTTAGGAATTAAAAATAAATATTAAGGGGGTATGGGAGTTTATGTGGTGGAGGGGGGGGGGTGTGGCCATTATAGCCGTTGCCAATGGTTAAAATTGAAATTTGGCCGTTGTGCAACGGTTATTTCTGCAAAGGGGAAGGGGACGGGGGTCGGGATGAGCGGAATTGAAACGGGCGGAACGAGCCCTAGTCCTGTCCCGAATTCGAAACCCGATACTGATTTTTTTAAGAGGGTCGGGGCGGTTAGCGGGACGGAGCGGGGCAGGATCGGGCTGTCCCGACCCATTGGACAGGCCTAGATAAAAGTAAGATAACTGGCCTAGGAATGTCCCATCCACTTTTCCAAAAACAAATGTTTTACTAACAGTTAATAATGAGACATTAATTAATTATTATGCAATTAGCTGTGAACAACGTTGTAATTAGGTGAAATCTCGCTTTCTTCTTTAAAGAGGAACAATGCTTATGACTTGGAATTAACCAGTAATCATATGTCTCCTTAAACTATTCAATAAAATATCTTGTATTAGTGAGACTTTTTACTTTAATTAAACAAAAATTGCCTATATGATGCTACGTGGATATCCAAAAGAGAAAATATATTGTCGTCTAATACTTTGAGTTCTTTTCTTTAAAACAGGTAATCAATAGGCCGGAATAAACAAAAGTTCTGCCTGCTCAACCTAATAAAGTTTGTTTTAGATCCTCCTAATTAGGTTAGGCAATATTTTAATTATAGAACAGTTTTGTTGTACTCATATAGGCTCAAAGTGAGTTGTTTTTTTTCTTTTAAAAAGGGTGCAGTGCTAATACATTGAACCATTAGCAAATCGTACAAGACTAAAAACACTCATATCTAAACATAGGATAGATTTGAAAAATATTTAGTATCGAATATTTATATTAAATTAATACAACTTATCATAGCTGAGTGATTTAATGAAATATATATATTGTATATCTTCCAACCCATATCACATGTTTATCAGTTTGGAGTAAATCCTCTATGCGGATATTTTCTGCTGACACATAACTTAAGGAATAAGTGTAAGCTATGCCTATGTTGATTGAGTGCAATTTCTAAATTAAAAAAGATTAGACAGACTCTTACCAATCTAAATCAAAGTTTCCAACAGTGAAAGGCTGCCTATGTCTACGAGTTGCTTAGCTCCATGTAGTCCAGAAAGAAGTTTAAGTTTACTTTTTGCTAAAGAAAAAATGACTTTCTGTTAAAGAGTGATCGAGAGAGATTTTTAATTGGGAATTATTGTTTTGCAGCTAGAAGACATTGTTATTATGTTTTCCAGTATGAACCACTGTTATAAAGTGGTGATTAGACCAATTATGAGTATGGAGCGGAGTGTTGGTCAGTCAAGAACTCTCACATTCAGAAGATGAAGTAGCGAAAATGAGGATGTTGCGATGGATGTGTGGGCATATTAGGAGAAATATGATTAGAAATGACAATATCTGAGACAAAGTGGAGATGGCCTCGGTGGAAGACAAGATGCGGGGAAGTGAGACTGAGGTGGTTCGGGTATGTGAAGAAGAGATGCACGGAGGGCCCAGTGAGGAGGTGTGATAGGTTAGCTATGAACGGTTTTAGAAGAAGTAGATATAGGCCGAAGAAGTATTGGGGAAAAGTGATTAGACAGGACATGACGCAGTCTCAGCTTAACGAGGACATGACCTTAGATAACCTTAGATAATTGGTTATGGAGGACACAGATTAGACTAGAAGATTAATGGGTAGTTGAACATTATACCACTTATTCTTCCATACTAGTTATAGTATTACTTTTGTAGTTTCTTACCCGTCAATTTCTGCTACAATTTGTTGTTTCTAGTTCTTTGACTATCATTTTACTTTGTGGTTGTTAATGTTCCTTTTTGTGGTCGTTATTGCTCTGTCATACTTTTATAGTATGTTGTCATGATTTATTCATTTTCATTTTCTTTTTTCATACTGCTTTGAATTATTTATCCTTGTGGCGAAGGTTTACCAAAAGCAATCTCTCTTGGAAAACTCTCTGGGGTAAGGACTGCCTACAGTACAACCGTCCCTAGGTATGTTGTTGATGGTGTAGGGGGTGTAGAAAAACAAGGTTATGTGCTGGCACGTAACAGTGAAAACCACGTTTCTTGCATCCTGATGATCTTTCCAAAACATTTTTAGATACCATCAAATTTATTTCTTTTTTTTGTGTGGAGGAGGTAAGGTTGTTTACCGTCATGTTGTTAGGCTTTAGATAGCAGAAAACAGACAGGAACCAATTAACAAATATATCTTATTGTCATCCTCAATTGAACTGCAGCATCAGCATGAGAAGCCAAAGAAACCATACAGATTGATCAAACATGCAGTGTAGAAATCATCATCTCAATAACAAGCTATTCTATAAAATATTTAATACCCTTTCCCAGAGTAACCTATGGTAAATTGTGCGTGCAATCTCCCTCACACCCTTTCTTGTCTCGGACCAACAAAGTTAAAAATGTCAAAAAAAAAAACAAAATCTTGTGTTGCAATAAAATTAAGGAAAACCCCTTCACTGTGTAACTCCAAGCCACTTTGTGAAGTTTTCAAACTCTGTGTAGTCGGAATCTGAAATCATTGTCTTGAACCAAGCTGTGCCTGCTGATCTGATAGCTGCTGCCTCCTCCTGTAATAATAAAGAAAGTAGAGTAAATAATACAGTGACAATTACAATAAAGTATAAAGACAACAAACAAATAATTGCATACAAGCACACAACTTTATCCACTTGATCTTTTTCAAATACAAGATTATGATCAAAACCAGGATCGACGTTCTCATCTGTGGTGAAAAACTATAGCATTGTAGTTTTATGTTTTAAACAACAGTTTGTTTGAGTTATTTATGCGAAAAAGAACTCTTTTTTTTGCACACTGAACCATCACACTCAAACAGAACCACACTGAACCCCTTTGTCACTTTCACAACTCTTTTCCTGAAGTTATTTGCTTCACTAGTGGTTATCAAGCATATAATTAAGTTAAATTTTGTGATGGACAATCTGAGAGAGGGAATGGGATATAATGGCATCACTAAACACTCAACTTAAGCAAGTAGAGCATATAGAAACAGTTGAACAACTATAGCAGATGCAAAAGAATCATTATTTCTAGCACACTACGACATTAGACTAAGCAAATTAAAATGACAAAGAGTAAGCAGACAGCAAATTTTATACATATATCTAGGCAAATAAATGAAACACAATTATGCCGCAAATTACATAAACATTGTTATCTTTCCAAATATATGATTAAACTTACTTCAACATTTAGCTTAACATGAGTAATAACATGCACTCAGATATATTAGCAATCATTTTCTAAGATTATCAATAAAGTACTTATAAGGTAAATCAAAGAATATACCTTAGTGATTTGATGTCTCTTCTTGTCGAGTTTCCCGTTCTTAGCCTTAACTCTTTCAGCTTCGGCCAAAAGTGACATTCTCCTCGCTGTTTTCACATAAGGGTTAAGCTTCAACAACACATTCAAATTCTTCAATGGATTCTTCTTCAATGTCGCCCTCTACACATCCTTCGTGATTGGCCTCACAATTGACTGCACCTCATCAGAGTTAATAATCCTAGCAAGATCAGCATTCACCATTTTCGGCCTAGGCAATACATATCCCCTCTTCTTCTCCGACGCCTTATCAAATGAACCGTAAATCTCATCTAATTTCTCATGCGCCGACTTAGTCCATACAATAAACCTTCCTAAATGACTTCCAGGAGCAAGTTTTAGTAAATTCAATCGATCCACATGACAAATTTCAACTCCAGGAATGTTCCGGAACGCCTTTACAGGCTTAACCCCTTCAGTTCCATACACAATTAGCGATCCTTTACGAGAAATGTACCTACAGTTACGCAAATTACATACACAATGTTAATCTTTCTAAAATATATTACTAAACTTACTTCAACATTTAGCTTAACATGAGCTTAATGTGCACTCAGATATATTAGCAATCATTTTCTAAGATTTATCAATAAAGTACTTATAAGGTAAATCAAGGGAAATTTTCAAATATATACAGCCCACCATAAAATATTACGCCACATAGCCCAATATACAATATTATACAACATTATAGCTGAGGAAAACATTATAATAATGTATCAGCCTTGTATAAAGTGTATAATAGTGTATAAAAAGCTAAATTGGGTAATAATTCAAAGTATGGGCTACTAGGCATAATGTTTTCAAAAATAGACAGAGCGTAATTTTTCCAATGTAGTACCTACGATTACGCATTTACCCTTTCCAGGGCGAATAGCGTGACTATACTTGGCTTTCTCAGCATCAGGATAAGCTCCAATTTGCTTTAAAGCTTTGATTGCATTAGAAGTTTTTTCGATACTCTCAACTGAATCCGAAACAACGAGAGGGAGCTTGGGGATCGATTCAATACGATGACCACGAGCGAGAACAAGTGAAGGAACTGCAGAAGCAGCAATAGCTGAAGCGACGGCGTAACGCTTCTGATTAACCGAGGGTTTCCGGTGCCAAAGGCGCCAGATTTTGGTCGGAGCAAACATCCGACCACCGAGAAACATGTTACCGAGAGCTACCTGTCCAGCACGGTGGGTACCACCACCGGGGACACGTGGAATACGTGAAACGGCTCGACCGGTACCCCATGACTCGGCTGAAATCTGGGTTTTAATTCCAGCTCAATCAAAAACTAAAAAAAAAATCCCAAACTATGTCTTGCAATTCAAATTCTACCTTACAATTTTTAATTTTTTTTTGACTGAGATGAGTTCCAACAAAGAACCTCATCATATATTTAAGTGAAGCACAGAATTTAAAGATCAATTTGAGCGGTAAAATTTAAAGACCGGTGCTTTTGAAGGGTATCCGCCAAAAAAATGGGAATATTATAGCTAATTGGACCCTTACTGGGCTTAAGCCCATTATATTTTTTTCTACATTTATGTGTCAGAAATTTACAGGAAAATTATATTCAATAACCTTAAAAATAAGTGGTCTTGAACTTGAGCTATTAAATTATTTCATAACCCAAAAAGAAGAATATGACTCTTTACCAATATCATAACCTTTAGATGGGAAATAAAACTTAGATCATGATGTGAACCTACTTATGATTAGAATTTCATTGACAAACAAATTCCCTAGAAAAAACTACAAACTAGTCAAAAGATAGTCTACCTTATTCTTCTCCCGTTCGAAACCCCTATTTTTTCGAAGAGGAGCGTATTTCAGAACTGATTTTTTTCTGAGAAATTTTTATGAGTGCTCTTCTTGTAAAAATTCAAAACCATTTACCTCTAAAGTCATTCTTGTAAATTAACTAGGAATTTACGTGAGGTATCCCACTTAACTTTTTATCCTGTTAAGATAAGTTGTGCAAATATATATACATATTTGCCAGAATTCCTCCTCCTCTTCCTTATGTTGTTGCTTCTTCTTTCTCCATTCTATTCAAATGTGCCTAAAAATTGAACTTCATTATTTATTTGTGATTACTTTGGATAGGTTTTTGTTGCAAAATACCATTGTTGGATTTGAAACGACTAGGACCAACTTTGTAGCAAAAACGTGGTGTTGAAATTTCTATGCAACAAGTTATAGTGATCATCACAATTTTGGCAACAAATCTTCGACGAATCGTGAGAGTTTCAGCCATAAATTCTAATGATCACCATAACATGCCATATTAGTGAATTTCTACGGAACATGCTAATGGTGATCACCAAAATTTGACCATAAGTCCTGACAGATTTTTCAACCACAAGTGCTAAATAAATCCTGGCGATCATTATGTTGTGTTAACTAAACAGAAATTAAGTCACCAGTTCGCTTCTTCTTCACTAGGGAAAAATGGACACCGGATGATGTTAGATAGAGGAAAGAAGAGTATGCATATGTAACACATGATTACCCGTCTTGCCAGTTGACATGTAATACGTCGATTGAGAAAATTCGATGGACGCAAAGCAATTACTATATCCAGCATTACTAATGTAAGAACAGCTATGAATGCTAAGCACACAACAAACGAAGAGATGAACAAAAGCTCGACTCGAGTCTCATAATGCAACAAATTGGCCATATATCATGTATACACAACCTCTGTGTGTCCTGAATCCATACTTCAAAAGGCAATGAGGTACAAGAACTTTTTCCTTGTTATTATTCCTACTAAAGCCATAAGTTTTACACCAGCTTCAAATATTACGCTGCACAAAATTGAGGAATATACATTTCAAGGGGGAAAAAACAACAGCTGCCATGCTTTCGGCACACTTCTTACTAAGAGAAGCTCGACTTCAAAAGGAAACACCTTCCATGACCACTGAACATCAAGGAGAAAGCAGAGGAAGATGCTCTTATCCGTGCCACGACTCTGACTCTTCCCAGAGATGATGAATTTTTTAAGCTCTTAAAGCAAGAGCGCGAAGATGCACTGTTGGAGAGTCTCACCAGCAAATATGCTGAATAAGAGGATTAACTCTCTGAGTATGACGAAGGAATAATAAGAAAATTTTGAAAGATGAGCTAGGAAAAGATACTAACCGTAATAACGATAGTTTTTATCATATTGTCTGACATGATAGATCATTGTGGTTATTGACAGCACCACCTGTAGGAAGGCCCACAACTTTTGTACTGAGATCATACGTTGACATTACATTTTTCTGCACAAAAAAAAAGCAAGAAGAGTCGGTTATGAAGGACTTGTAAGGTAGAGAATGTAAATAACATAAACTGTAAATTCATCTAGACAAAAAGGTCCATGACTATGCTCCGGTATTCATGTTAACATAATCCCAAGTTTTGAGATAACTTCTCCGAGAGAACCTCAAGATAAAAGTTAGTGTGCTACTGCTCCTGGTACTTCAGCCAAATGATGCCAATTGAGGAGATGGAAAGAGGTATACTCTTAGGGGAAAAAACTAGGTTGCAAGATTCCCCAAGTTTGTGAACCATTATGATCTCGCTGTCCTCGGATCTCAAGGCCACTAACTCTCTTTGAATAACATTAAGAAAGGTCTTGCAAATAACCAATGAAGAGACGGAGCCTCCGTCACATTTAATGCAGGCTGAAGCACCCTGAAGTCATTATTACCCATCTACCTACAGTAATATTAGATCATCATCCTCTCTTGTTGAACCTATGTTGAAAACAATGTTCCTTTTCTGCTCTGAAGTATGTGGACAGCACATGCTGATTGTCAAAACATAGTGAGGTGCATGGAACTTGTGCTCAATTTCTATTTTGGACATAAATGAAGATTCTAAGAGTTCAAGTATAGTTTCACCCGGAATATGTTAAAAAGAAAAGCAGCTTATGAAGCTTAGTGTGCCCCTAAACCTATCCTCAAAATCATTATAATTTCCTCGTGAGTTGAAAAAAAAAGACCACTGAGGAATATCTCCAATAAGAGATTTTCTGGTAGCATGGAACCACAGTTTCTCAAATTTATTCCATGTACGCCATGGTACAGTATTTGAGCTCTCCACCTACATCTTGGAAGGTAAAAGCATGTCATCCAATTGTCATATGACACAATAGGATGATCACTGCCTCTTTGAAAGTAATCTGGTTAAAACCTAAGCAAGACCAAAGGAACACTGGCTGAGATATACTCTATTCTTCTCCCACCTTTTCAATCAGAATTTAAATACTGAATTCAATGCTGAACAGGGCAGACCTATTCTGTTGAAAACGAATTTTATAATTCACCTATATATCCCTTCCACAGAATGCGATAATTATCTAAAAATGAATAACATCTTCATGTGAAAGCTTGCCTTTAAAGGAAACAAAAAAAATCAAGCATAATCATAAAGTAGGCTACATTGATGAAAACATCCATTCAGTGTATAGTGAAAGGAGCACACTCACAATGGGCTCAAAGTCAGGGCTTGATAAGTTCATCGTAAGATTTCGCATCAACAACAAAACCTGCACGTCCAAAGGAAACAGATGAATACAATTTGCTAAAGGGGCAGCCCGGTGCACTAAGCTCCCGCTATGCGCGGGGTCCGGGGAAGGGCCGATGAATACAATTTGTTAATCCACCAATTTAAATTTATTCAGGCCAAGGCAAGATAGAAGAAATTAAATAAAGGTGAGAGGGGAAAGGAGACCAGATGAAATTTATTTTTCCCATCTAAAATTCCCTGCTGAAACTTTCAAATTCATGCGGATGCTGATAAATGCAAAACATCGACACAATCATCTAGATTTTGAAACAAATAACTTGCTGAACACAATTGAAGTAAAAGGTTCCCTATCCAGAATTCATATATATTCTTCAGAGAGATCAACACTTTTTCTACCTTCTTTCAGCTCCTTTAGAAAGGGTTTCAATAGAAAAATGTAATTCCACCTAACTAAATTCAGTGATGATCCTACCCTTTTCGCATCTGTTCCCTCTATTGCTTGAGGGCGAGTTGAATTAAAGAATTCTGCCCAGTTGTAACTAAGGATTACAGAAAAATGGAATCAAGTGAAAAAAACAACAACAAAGACATCATGGAAATAATTACATTAACTTAACCTAGCATAAGCATTGAAATCAACCTGACTCAGAAAGTTACAGTTAGCTGCAACAAAGCTCAAGAGTTTTTTGGACATGAAATTAAGTAAAACTGAGAGAATTTTAAAACTTGATATGAGTTCTATCAGACAAACTAAATAAAGAACATATCATGATGCAGACTGTAAATCATAATTATTATTGCCCTGAGAACGTTTGACAAAAAAATTTGCTGCTCCATAGTAAAAGTAGTATCTTAGAAAGAAGTGACTGCGCAAGATCAGCTATAAACTAATCGTCTTCTTCAAAGTGAGTCAATTGCTTAAAAAAAGGAAGAGTGCTATACAAAAATATTCTAGCACAGATATTATTTCAAATGCATGTTCACTAATCTTCCTGCCTTCCTGCTGGGGGTTCATCCAGCAGGTCAGGGATAGGAAGGAAGATAAGAAAGAGGTGAATGCAAATGGAATTAATTATCAATCGAATCAACAGTCTAATCTGTAACCAAATCATTCGCGGCCATTAGCATAAACACCTCACACTAGTCAGAGTAAATCCTATATAGTCCTGGTCAATTACAAAGACAAATGAAGCAAATGTAAAATTCTAAAATGCTTAATTTACCATGGATCCAAAACTCACAGTTTCAAAATTAATAGGGTCCATCTCCTTCAGCTTCTGTACATGACCTTTAGTGTCTGGGTCAAAGACACTCCCAATAAAGCTATAGACTTCCGCAAAGTCGGGTATGCCTGTAATGGAACAAAATAATCATCAAAGTTACATTCAGAACTTAATATAGAGCAAGAGAATAAACATCAAAGAGGAAATTCTACTTATAATGAATTTTGGCCTCAAGTTGGCACATTTAGAACGTCATACACATATTTACATATATTTCTAGCTACCCTAAACTACATAATTTTGTGCTTATGAGATAAATTACATTATTTTCTTTCTTAAATTTTAAAGATATTGTTAATTTAGAAAGTCCAGTACATGTTTCTCTTAGTATCAAGACCAAACTGACAAAAAAGAAAACAGAAATACCATTTTAACCCAGTTGAGTTTGCCCCTTTTGGCAAGCTTTGCGCAAACAACCATCAAGGAACTTTTTCTTTTCTTGAAAACCATTCCTTCTATTATTGCACCATAAGTATGACATTTGCATAATAAAAAATGTGTAAATTTGGATAAGCCAAGGACCAAAATTGGAATTACACTAAGCAATGGGATCAAAGTTGCATTTTCCTTAAGAACGAGGATTTGGCAAGTGGATGGAAATTATTCTTCTTTTCTAGGTTGAGCTGGCAACACATCAAAAACCAAGCAAAGTGTCGTGCATGATCAAGAAAATAACCATGACAACATTAGCTGTGTGTACCACTGGGAAATGATATGTGGTACCAATTAAAGAAGTAGGACAACTAAGAATGAAAAAGCTACATAATGCACATGCTCAATCGAAAAACCTTATGACAGAACAAGCAAAATGTATAAAGATCATACAATGTTTCCCTCAAGCAATTTGTTGTAGAGATCCTTACCATGAGGAACAGAACCTACTTTTCTCTGCTCTGGCAGTTCAGAACTTGGCGCTGTTCTATTGGAACTTCTAAAGCCAGTGATGCTGCTGTTACTAATCATTGTGGCTCCCTTTGATCCAATATCAGCTGAATCAGTAATTTCGTACATTGGAATAAGTGCAGAAAAATCCCTCAACAAGGAAGAAGACTTATAATGTATGCAGATAAAGTGACATGTTACAGATAGTTACACACCCTGAATTCTTTGAAGATGGTATTCATCTTGTGATGACATTGCTCCGCTTGATGGAGAATTTATAAGTACAGAAGTGTCATCCCATGATGGATATCCAGGTGGAAAGGAATTCATTGAAGAAGGGTAACCCATGGATGCTTGCAATGGTACTAACACTACTCGAAGTAGTTCCAAGAAAAAGCAAGAAGCTATATGAGATATTGGATATAACAAAATAGACATAAGACAACTTTGAAAATGCAAACCAACCATTTTTTGGTGCCTTCTGGGGATAAGGATGAGCTGCTTTACGCTTGGGCCGAGGTGGTGGCACGTGTGTCATTGTACCATTCTTCTGGACCTTTAAGAAGTATTTTTGGGCATGACTGCGAATCTGCAACCAAGAAATATTAGTCAAATGCTTTGTATAAACAGATTTTCCATGTATACATATGTAAGATACTCTAATCCATCATTATATTATGTAAAAGCCCTGGACCAAAAGAGAATGAAAGGAATTCATGAAAAGTTCGGGCCTAATAAAATACTAAAAGCACGCGCATTAGCACATGGCCGAATAAATTCACATTTAAATAAGTCAGCTCTAGATTATATACCAGGTATGTGTGAAGAACACATGTCACACACCAACAATTAACTCCAAAGAGCTGAATGTTGTAAGCAAAAGCTTTACAAATGCGCCAGGCAACATACAATATACATTAAATAATAAAACCATGCTCAAAATACTGACTAGCATTTCATGATATCGAAAGAGAATTGGTACTTATCCGGCCGTACATAATTAGGAATGAGTCAATGACATATAATTAAAATAATAACTAAGTGGTGAAATACAACATATTCCACCTGGATATCTCTGCAGAACAAAGAGTACGATTTACAAATATAATAAAGTAATAAGTTCTCTCTCTCTCAATAACTACATTTGCTTAACTTCTCTTTATACTTTCTTGGCAAATGGCAGGTAAGGAACTTAAGAAAGATTAACACTAAGCACGTAAAACAAGTCTTTGTGAACTTAATCAGAAAGAAGAAATTGAATTAGCACCTGAATTACTGTCTTTGAGCCTACGAAATCCTCAATTTTCTTCCAATCACGGTCAAACCTGAATAACCCAAATGAAGAAGAAACAGGGAAGCTTCAGAAAAAAACATTTTTTTCTGAACTGCGAATATAAACGATGCAGCTCAATATTCAGAAACCATATAAACCTAAACCAAAAATATATAACAAAAACAACACCAAGGACCTAACTGACCACAAGATAATCATTAGTGCTTCAAAATGGAACTTCCAAATTAAAATGCAGAGTCAATACTAGAACAGACCAACTATACAGCTTTCTAATTTCTCGCCGTATAGCAGAGAAGGAAAAAAAACCTGGGTCACAACACTGGAATAACTCCCAAACATCTACCTAGCAAATGCCTCAATTGAGCACAAACCTATAAATTACTATTAGATGCATATCTTAGAATAAAGTATAGCACTTGTTATTTTACAAAATTGTTCCACTACACATATTTGACCATCAATAATTTTCAGGTTTTTCCGGAATTCTACTCCGAAATCATGTTTGGACATAGAATTCTTATAATTTTTCAGAATTCGAAAAATTCCAAACACCTGTTTTCACATATTTCATTCCAAATTACTCTCAAGAATTCAACATTTTTCGGAGTTATATTTATGTCCAAATACACCTCTAATTTTCAAAAATCATTTTAAACTTTTTTCTAAATACTACTCCCTCCATCCCAACCAATTTATGTAATACTTCTCGTTTTTCAAGAGCCAATATGATTAAACTTTGAAGTTAAATTAAATTAAATTAACTTCATATTTAAAATTAAATTTTATATATTTGAAAACTACATAAATTTCTCATATCAATTTGATGAAAAAATACATTTTAAAATATTAATTAAAATTGATAAAGTGAATATCGAAAACCGAAAAGTATTACAGTAGAGTTTTTTATTTTTATTTTTTAAAATTTCGCGTTTTTTTATGTCCAAACGCCACTTAAACATCAACAAGTAACTCGACAAGCTCAGATTTGATCACCATTAAACAGAAGAGAGAGAAAAAAAAGGAAAGAAAGAGAAGAGAGACATAACAGTTGAAGAGCTTCAAGGAACTTGTCGTGTTCTTCTTCAGTCCAGCTTTCTCTAGACTTAGTTATGGTGTAAGGCTTCCGAACCTTCTTTCCAGAAGCGTCGGTGGGAGTAGAATGGTTGTTAGCCATGGATGGAATTTCAATGCATGTTTTCAAAACCATGAAAATATACACATAGACTGGTGGGGTCTACTGTCAATTAATCGCCAGATCCAACACAAGTTCTCTGCCGATTTAATCGGCTGTTGGTGGGGGCCTTTACTTGAAATAGACTTCAAGGCAGCATTTGGCAACTTTTCAAACTTAATTTAGTTATCCACATTATCCATTTTTTTAACACCAAAACTATAAAATATTGGAGAAAAAACTACTCTATCTGTCCCAATTTAAGAAAGAAACAAGGTTTTTAAAATGTGTGATCGTAAATTATCTCAAAAAATTAAATTATTTATAAATATAAAAATGTGACATTTTTTTTTAGAATAGATCAAAAAGAAAATGGCATCACATAAATTGAGACAGAGAGAGTATAAATATAATTATTTATGTTTTAATAAGTTAAAATACAATTTGCACAGGAAAAATAGATATTATTCAAATCGCAAATATTAAAAAAAATCATAACCATGTCACTCTGTTACCCTATAATTTAAACACAGATGAAGCTAAGTTCAGGTTCAGGCAAAGGATTTATTTGAATCTTCTTGCTAAGAAATTACACTATATAAATACAATAAAATTAATTTTTTAATTATAAATAATTATTAAATTCTCCAACATAAGAAAAAGTTATAGTGATATTATTAAAATTGGATACAACAAATATTTAGGTCATAATTTAACTTTTAGGTATGATATTCTATTTTATTTTTTTGAATTTCTTATATGTATTTTCGGTTGCGCCTGCATTGTCACCGTTTTTCTTCAGGAGAGTAAAATTTCTATTGAATCCTGTTAGTTTATGTGACACAGTTTTATTGGGCATATAATTCAAAAAGAAAAAAGTAAAGTTACTATCCACCTTGTAAATTAGAAATAAACATAAATTAAATATAAAAATGTGACATACAAATTGGAACACTAGTATGTCTCAATTTATATGATTCATTTTCCTTTTTACTCAATCTCATATTAATTTCAAATTTTATATTTTATGCTTAACGAGAGAATCTGTAACCACATAAATATCTTTGGCTTATTTTAGATCACAAGATTCAAAAGTCTTCTTTTATTTCTTAAACTCCATATCCAATCAAACTACCCTTCCATTTCAAAAAAAAATTGTCTCATTTTGACTTCCTACAAATTTTAAGAAATTAGATAAGACTTTTGAATCTTGTGATCTTAAATTAAAAATGTATTATATGGATAAAAATGATATTTAATCTTATAATTTAAAATATATCATGTGAAAAATTAAAATAAAAAAATTATCAAAAAAAAACTTTTTTTAAAAAATAAGAAAAATATTTTGAAACGGAAAAAGTACACCCGTATCAAACGGACGAAGAGAGTAACTTATTTTGGTGACTTTTGGCGAAAGAGCGTCATTATTTAGACAACATAACCGATGTTACCCCGAGACAGAGACATGTAAGCGAGCGACTAATTCAAAAATAGGCGAGGAATCATGAGCAATCAAAGTTAGGACGGACCCACCCTTGATTACTGTGACGGTACGTATGTATAATTGATGTCCACAAGTTTTTAAGGTGGCCTTTATGGTGTTCTCATTTCCTACTTGCAGATAAAGATTGTGTTTTTCCTTAATCCATCTGATGTGTCATGTCAGTGGGCCCCAAACACCTGCCCACTAGTGTGTGGTGAACAATATGGCCAGGCATTTGGTGACACTTGTCATGAGATCATCCATTCAGTTTCAACTTTCAACATGGCCAACATTGTTTTGTTGCTTATCCCTTCACCCTTCTTGCCTGCCTGCCAACCAACCACACCCAAATTTAGGCACTTCTATGTTTTTTCTTCTTTTTCCTTTGTAATATATTCTTCTGATTCAATTTGTTTGTCTTTATTTAATTATTATAATAATAACTTATTGTAATTTTATAAATGAGATCTAAAAAAGATAAAGTGTACGCAGATATTATCTTTATTTTTGGATGTAAATAAGTTGTTTTCGATATATCTTCTGTTCACAGTATGTCTTAATTTGGTTCAACATGAAATTTAAAAATTAAATAAATAAAAATGATTTTTAAATTTGTCATATATAATGTATCAAATTATCTTTTAATTTTATGTTTAAATATGCTATGTGAAATGTTAAAATTAAAAAATTATCAAATTAAGAAAGAGATATTTTTAGAATAGATTAATAAAAAGGAAAGTAAGACAAGCAAATTAAATTAGAAGAGTACACTATATGAAAGATGTTCCAAGTTCCAATATACGTCACGACGATTTGAGCGAAACTAGCGTAAATCAGCAGTGATTCTCGAATTTTAAATTTATCCTTTTGAATGACAAAACAATTGTTGGTTAATTTCTTACTTTAGCTCAATTCGACTCGACCACTGGACAATTATTCAAATTCACAAGCACATATTCTCAAGGTGATCATTCCAAACGTTGGAGTAGATGACTCATATCAAGTGTTGTAAGTGTTATCCAAATTGGGTACAAGTTCCTTTATCTCCAAAAAGAATATTTCACTCACTAAAGATTTATCCAACGCATTTTTTCTTGCCAAAATGTTCGCCTTTTTAAATCAGATAATGGTGATTCACCGGGCACGATGGGAGTTTGCACGTCGCAATACAAAAGTGATTTTTTCAAGCATCCTAATATAGTTTATTTGTTCACCTGTATCGATTTAGGTACAAGCAGCTTACCGGGAGGATTATCCTCCCAATTTCGAGATCTTTTTCACAAAATTTTAATCCTATTGACTATTATAACAATCATGACTAAAATAAACTCTAAAAATCCGACCTAAAAGCTAGTATTCTTTTATCTAAAGGATCTGATGTCGTGTAATTCATTTTGAAAGGGAAGTCAATTCAAACATCAGCTTGAACCTCAAAATATTTTTAAAAACCAGCATTGCCATCAACTCAACTAAGAGTGGCATATTTTATATTATTATTTCATAATTTTAATGTCCATATTGATTCAGCAAGTCATGTGGTTCGCTCGGTCACATACAGTCAGACACTGAATGTCGTGTTACGCCCAGATCATAGTTCGAGGCGTGACAGTTCCCAACTATTGGGAAGAGACCGGATCACTGCCTGAACTTGTTGCTCATCAGAGAACATGACCAACACTTTGGAGTTGAACAATCATGTTAGACATCACCCTAAGGTGTTGCTTGACATTATGATCATGACACTTTTTGTAAGTGTCAAATTTGATAGTCATTTGTCTAAGGCAGGTCACAGTAGTACCACCATATGTCTCTCGTAAGTGTGCCCACATAGCATGAGCAATCAGATATTCCTTACATTCGTGAATGAGATCATCAACAACAGAACTTACAATAATTCCACGTGAAGTGAAATCTTTCTTTTTCCATGCATTGTAAGCTTCAAGATCTCTTCTGTGTTGAGAAGTGTTACCTTCTCCTGGGTGAATCAAACTGTGGTTAATGCCTTCCAGAGCATCTTGCTCTTCCGGTACATACCACATCTTACGACTCCAAATGTCATAATTCTCACAGTTCAGTTTTTCACCCTTGTTCAGATCAGCAATGATGTTTTTCGATGCCATGTTCGTTAAATGAGACAATTTAAGCAAGTTTACTCATCAATATTTATTTTAACAAATTTATGCATGTGATATTCACACTCAAGCAAATTAATTCCCATAAATGACTTCACGTTTAGTGTAAAATCGAAAGGTCACAAAATTTCCGATCATCGTCTACTATCTAAACGTTTAATCAAAATGGAAAAAAAATCTTAGTCAAATCAGAAGACTAAACTAAACTTTAATACCCAAGCTAGATAGAATATATACTCCACGTCTCAAACACTAGGCTACTCCTTGTGCAAAATTTCAGCACAACAAAGGCCTAACACCTATACATTTGCCTATGTGTAATGAAATTTTTTATTTTGTGCCTCATAAGTCATACAATTGACACTGTCGTGGAGATTTTTTTTGTCTCATAAATTTGTGGACCCAAAAAAATAAGATTTGGATCCACGAACTTCCGAGAACAAAAAAAAAACCTCACACAACTAATGTCAATTGTACAAGACACAAACAAAGCTTTTCGTGAAGTCAGAACCGCATAGCTGGGTCAATGCGTCAAAACAAAAAAAAAACAAGGAAATTTGGACCATTTTAACTTTAACCAAATAAATTGTTGACGTTAAAACACATACATTACTTACTAGTTACAACTATTACCAGATTCCACATTCTAAAAAGGGAGTCCAATTTGCAGCTTTATTTATGCCATAGAGGGCAATAGATGCATTCACCATTGCTCCTCAAATTCAGCAAGTACGTTCTATCTTCACTTAGACAACATGGAATTATTTTCCAATCCCAGCTTGTTCCCATTTATTAGCGAATATTCTCCGAATATTCTCTGTATATTTTGTAATTATGATAGATGTATATTTAAGGTAACTTAGGATTCTAATTGTATTAGGAATCAACTTTTGTAAGGTAAGTTAGGATTCGTACCATATTAGGAATCAACCTTTGTACAGCTATATATATTGTGAATAATGAAAGGAATCCCCAAGGAAAACTATTCCATCTTTCATGGTATTAAGAGCCTAAAACCTAAATTCCTTCTCTTCCTCATTCTCGGCCGAAATTAGCATTTTTTTTCTGATTTCACAGAATTTTTTTTTTTTCTGCTTTCCTCCCTTTCTCGGCCAAACCAGAAAATTCCCTTCCCTCGGCAGGCGGCAACCATGTCTTCCCCCCACAAATTCTGGTTCATCCACTGGCACACTTGACAACCCCTCTCAACGTTCAGTATCTTCTTTTCATCCGGCATTCGCCGTTAACAACATCAAGAATTTTATCCCTATAATTCTTGACCAAGAAGACTGTCAATATTCCATGTGGATGGAACTATTCTACATTCATGCATGTGCATACAACGTGCTCGATCATATTGACGAATCTGTTCCTCGTCCCACCGATGTTACAGACTCAATCTGGCGTCGTCTTGACGTCATCGTCAAACAATGGATCTATGGCACCATCTCCAAAGACATGTTGTGCACTATCATGAAAATAGGTGCTACGGCATGTGAACTTTGGGTCCGGCTATAAGAAATCTTTCAGGACAATAAAAATACTCGGGCCGTATATTTGGAAGAGCAATTCAATAATACCCGCCTCGAGAATTTTAACAACATGTCCGAATATTGTAAGCAACTGAAACTCATAACCGATCAACTATCCAACGCGTCGGGACTTGTTTCGTAAACCAAGATGGTGCTTCAACTTGTTGCGGGTTTACCAAAAGGTGAATATGACACACTCGCAACAATGATTCAACAAGCCGACCCTCTCCCAAGTTTCAACAACGCACGTTCACAACTATTGTTGGAAGAAACTAGACGTGCTAAACAAGAGGAACATAATCAAAGGCGTTAGCCGTTGGCGGATGGCAACACTGCGCCAAAGAAGAACCACCATCACAAAGATGTCCAAAGAAGCAGAAGCACCACCTGGTTGCGATCAAAGAAGAAGAAGAAGAAGAATCGGCAAAGAATAAAGAAGAAGAAGAATCGGCAAAGAAGAAGCAGCCTCAAATGGCATGTCCCCGATCGATTTGGGCCAGGCCTACACCACCGTGAACCTTCAACACCGACGACAATTGGTACATGGACACCGGAGCCACATCTCACCTCACCCGGCCGTCAGGTAACCTATCTCAACTACGTCGGTTAAAGTGTCCTCAATTTATTATCGTCGGCAATGGTCATCGCATTCCAATTGAAGATTACAGAACACACACACCAAACATCCACACCCGCCTTTCTCCCTAAACCACGCCCTATACACACCTAACATCATTAAAAATTTAATATACATTAGAAAATTCACTAGCAATAATTACGGTTCTGTTTAATTTGACCCTTTTGGTTTTTCCGTGAAAGAACTCAATACGGGAAAATTCTAACAACCCACAATAGTGTGGGAGACCTCTACCCATTCACTCAATCTTCCATTGTCGGACCGCAAAGCACCTCTATCCCTTGCGGCAATCTCTCCTCCACTTGGCACAACAGACTTCGGACACCAGGAGACCCAGTTTTTACTTTTCTTAGGACTTCTAAGCGTATTCAATGTAATAATGGAAAAATTGCCCAACACTGTTTTTCTTGTCCACTAGGCAAACATACTCGTCTTCCATTTATGTCATCAAACAGTGTTATTTTTTCTCCCTTTGATATTGTTCATGCTGATTTGTGGACATCTCCGATTGTTAGCTCTTTGGGTCATAAATTCTATCTAGTATTCTTGGATGATTTTTCACATTTTGTCTGGATTTACCCACTGAAATTCAAATCTGAAGTTTTTACAAAATTTCTCGAGTTTCACAAATTCATTAAAACACAATTTGAAAAATCTATCAAATCATTCCAATGTGATAATGGACGTGAATTTAATAACTCGGCATTTCACAATTTCTGTTCTAAACAAGGCATGGTTTTTCATTTTTCTTGTCCATATACTTCTTCCCAAAACGGAAAGGCTGAAAGAATTATACGTACCATCAATAACATGGTCCGCACACTTCTGTTTCATGCCTGCCTACCACCGCCTTTTTGGGTTTATGCTGTTAAAATGGTAGAATCCCTTCTTAATATTTTACCAACTAGCACACTCCAAAACAAGACCCCTACCGAAATCTTATATCGTAGGCTACCATCATATGATCACCTACGTATTTTTGGATGCTTATGCTACCCCAACATGGCCTCCACTGCACCTCACAAACTTGCACCTCGCACTCTGCCATGTGTCTTCCTTGGTCTATCTTCTAATCATCGGGGCTACTTGTGCTATGACATTGCTACTTGCAAAATCATCGTCTCCCGTCACATCACCTTTGACGAGACAACCTTTTCTTTTTCAAATCTCTGGAAATTTCAGACCACCGATTACATCTTTCTCGATGAACCAAGTCTGTCCCCGATCATCCAAAATCTATACCAACAAGAAATTTCACTGTTCCGACAGCCTCGCCATCGTCCCAAGCACCACCCCAACTCTCCTCGCTCACCCCTACAGTCTGGCCGAGTCACCGTAAAACCACCCAAATGAATCCGCCGCCATCGTCCGTAACTGACCAAAGAACCTCCCCGACCCACCGCCACCGCTGCCTCATCAGATGGAGACTGCGTGCACAACACGGGATCTTCAAACCCAAGGTTCACTTCAATCTCTCCACACAAACCTTATCACCCATTCCAAAAATCCAAAACTAGCAAAACTGGACCCAAATTGGAATGCGGCCATGTGCGATGAATTTAACGCTTTAACCAAGCGAGAACACTTGGGATTTGGTACCTGGGCAGAAGGTGTGAATGTTATCCGGTGTATGTGGCTATTTCGGCACAAGTTCGAGACAGTGGTGACTTAGAGAGGTATAAGGCAAGACTAGTCGCCAATGGCACTAATCGCCAGGAGGTATTGATTGTGGTGAGACATTGATCCGGTTGTTAAACCGCCACTATTCAATTTGTTCTCGTGATTGCTATGGGCATGCATTGGCCGATTCATCAGCTTGATGTCAAGAATGCATTCCTTCATGGGGATTTGAAAGAGACTGTGTACATGCATCAGCCTCCTGGCTTTGTTCATCCGGCAGCTCCGCAGTTTGTGTGTCATCTCAGGAAGTCATTGTATGGATTGAAACATGCACCCCGCGCTTGGTATGATCTTTTTGCCAGGTATCTTTGTAGCAGGTGTGATAACTCTCTCTTCACTTTTCACCGAGGTAGCAGCACTGCATATTTGCTATTATATGTCGATGACATTGTTCTTACTGCCTCATCTGACGGTTTGAAGAATGAAATCATTGCTCTACTCAAAACTGAATTTGATATGACTGACTTGGGCAAGCTAAGTTATTTTTTGGGTATATCGGTAACCAGATCTGCAGCCACTATGTTCCTATGTCAGCGTAAGTATGCAGAAGAGATAGTGTACAGGGCCAAGATGTCAAATTGTAAAATTATGCCAACTCCGGTGGACTCCAAATCCAAGCTTAGTGCCAATGACGGTGCGCCAATTTCTGATCCCACTCTATATCGGAGTCTAGCAGGTGCTCTTCAGTATCTTACATTCACTAGGCCTGATATTACATATGCCGTTCAGCAGGTGTGTCTGTTCATGCACGACCCCCGAGAGTCCCATTTTGCCGCCCTCAAACGTATTATCGACACGTCGTGGCACACTAGACTTTGGATTACACTTATACCCTCCGCCCCAACCAAGTTACTTGCCTACACGGATGGATGCAGTTAGGGCGGGATACCCGCACACGCCGCTCCACCTCAGTCCGTGTGTATTTCTTGGGGATAATCTTATCTCATGGTCCGCCAAGAGGCGTGCCACACTATCCCGCTCAGTGTTGAAGCATAATATCGCGGTGTTGCTAATGTAGTTGCTGAGATCTGTTGGCTCCGAAATCTTCTTTTAGAGCTCCAGTGTCCACTCCGCAAGACGTCTATAGTCTATTGTGACAACATATCTGCCATCTATATGTCTCATAATCCGGTCCAACATCAGCGGACTAAGCATATTGAGATGGATATCCACTTTGTGCGAGAGAAGGTTGCCCGTGGTCAGGTCAAAATATTACACATGCCTTCCTCTTATCAGTATGCAGACATCTTCACAAAGGGACTACCGCGACAGCTCTTCACCGACTTCCGATCCAGCCTTAGCGTTCGGCCTCCTCCCGCTCCGTCTGAGGGGGAGTATTAGCGAATATTCTCTGTATATTTTGTAACTATGATAGATGTATATTTAAGGTAACTTAGGATTCTAATTGTATTAGGAATCAACCTTTGTAAGGTAAGTTAGGATTCGTACCATATTAGGAATCAATCTTTGTACAGCTATATATATTGTGAATAATGAAAGGAATCCCCAAGGAAAATTATTCCATCTTTCACCATTGTTGCATTCCTCTCCTTGTGCTAGTTCCCATTTGTTTCGTTCCAACGTCACAGACCAGATAGTGCTATCAACTGGTTAAGACTGCAATTATAAATTTCTCTGTTTTATAAGGTATGATAATTTTACTGATGAGTGGAAGAAAAGTTCATAAGACCAAACATCATAGCTTACACAGTTTGCTTTTATCAAAGTTGATGTCGAACTTACTATGCATGTTTCCAGATATCAGAGAAATTCAAATCTATAACAAAACCATCAGAGAAGTAACACCAAGCTTTGACAAATGAGGTCCCTTGAGAATCTGCAAGATAATTATTTTTATGTGGGGAAAAAAGGCACCCCATGCTCCAAAGCATAGGGATAGTAGAAAAAAATGATAGCACTCTCTGGCTGAAAAACATCTAGTGAAGCTCAATTTTTAAGTCGTAACATAAATCAAGAGTCCAACTTGTTGCACTACTGGTAAGCCTAACAACATAGCCGGTTTATTACAAATAGCATCGCGACACATGCTCACATTTCCTCGGCCTTTTGAATAAGGTAACAAGTCTGGTATTCTGCAATATGTAGAGAATGAAAGAGCATGCGCCTAATAGTTTTGTGCATAGACCTTTAGGCCACTTTGCTCCCAGGATCAAGCATGACCAGCAGGTTCATTGATTTGCAATGACGTCTTTGAAAGACTTGCTTCCAGTTCATTTAATTCTTCCACATCCAGATCGTCCTCATCATCGGCATCCACCTCATCATTATCCGGAATGTTTTTACCATCATGAATGCCCTGGGATGTTTTTAAGGTGCTTGGCTTGCCTCTAGCAGAATCGTGGTCCATCTGAAAAGGATCAACCAAGTACAAATAATTGCTCAAATTCCTTATACATACAGAAAATAACTGTGAAGTTCCACTCATTTCATCCTATACTATGCTAGGTGGTACCCCACCCCAGATCTATGACAATCATGGGTGGATCAGAAAATGCCATGATGCTTCCAAATGATCCCTGAATCATATAAGAAAAGAACAACAAAATGCTATAGGAAAACATATTCACCTTTGGCTCATCAGACCCTTCTTCCCTTTCATACTTGTCATAGGCCCCAACATCATCCACAAACCAGCTAGCATCCGACATGAAAAGCTCAAGACCACTGAGAGAAAAGAGAACATGTTTATTTAACAATGACATGCAATCTCGTTGAAGTGCTATTCATGGAAAATCAGCACATATTATAAGCTCAACTAGAATGAGGAGTGCAACATATAACACCTCATGCGATCATTTTTGGCTCTATCTGCCCTGAGTTTAGCCAAATTGGCCTCTCGTTCTTCTATCTTCTTCTTTTTCCATTTCATGAACAACTCAGGGGTCAAAGGAGTCTAAGAAGTTAATTTTGCACGCTGCAAAAAGCAGAAAACATGAGTCACTAAAGTAAGTAAGTTCACAAAAATGTTACCATAAAATGATAAAAAGTGTTTAGCTATCTGTTGTAGCAAAATGATTACTTAAATCACCTGGTCTTCAATCTCTTCCTCAATAGGCATCTTATCAGTTTCCTCTTCCAAGAGAGCTTTCATTTTTTATTTTAGAATATATTCAGGGGGAAGAGCATGTCTATAGTGGCAATCCTTACCACCATTTGGACAGACCCAAAACCAACCATATTGCTTCTTCTCCACAGCTTCCAAAAAGTATTTACATACCTGGAAATAGTTTAAATTTTTACACACACAATAGCTACTAGCTAAATATAGCGTTCAATCCAAATAAAGTTTAAAAAAGAGTGACTGAATGAATAACAGAGAACTGAACCAACAAGTTTAAATCACGTCCCAAATATGATTTTTACAAAGTTCTACAATAGTAATTAGACGTGAAAATAAAAGGGGGAATGCTTACTATGTCAGTAGGTTTGTTCTTGTTAGACTCCTGACTTTTTGATGCCACGACTTTCTCCAAAGTCTCCTGATCCCAGTCTTCCATTGTTCCCTTTTCTTTTTTTTTCCGACAAACAAAAGAAACAAGATAAGTAAAAATGTAATCAAGATATCATGAGGTTGGGAGGTTCGAGTCACGAGGGAAAAGTGGGAAACCCACTGTTGGCCCCTGTGAAGGGGGTTTTTAGGGTGAGTTTACCGTAAAAGAAAAATCATTGTAAATATTAAAGAGTGAGATCAAGCTTAACTACCTTCATCACGCTTATCACTGAAAATGTCAATCTTCTCTCCTTTTCTTTGAATATTCAAATCGTGGGAGAACTTGCACTTAAAACCCTTGGCACATTGCCCTTCCTTAAAGAACTCGCACAAGATAGATTTTGGATCAACACCTGAGAGTAAGACACCCAACATTATTTAGTTTAATACAATAAGTTCTGCAGCTATGCTTGCATAGCTGAATATTTGAGCTTACCGAAGAGTGATAATATAGTAGTAACTGATACAAAAGCAATATAGCAAAAATAAATGACAACTCTTAGAGAGAGAATAATAACAGTACATCAGCTACCCCTCAGTCCCAAACAAGTTAGGTCGGCTATATGAATCACCGCTTCTACATTTAAGCTCATTTCATATCATAGAGAGACAACAACAACATTTAACAAAAAATGGATCTTTTTCAATTAAATCAATAGGCAGCACTAAATAAGCTACAAGCAGACATTGAACTATTAAACTTGCCAAAGACCATTCATTTCAAGCATCTAAGCTACTACTTATATAACAAAAACTAGACATATTTTGAACATATCTGAGAATAACCATACCCATGAAGTTTCACTGTACCATAAATGCATCACCTTTTGCTTTGGCATTCCTCAACCCAACCCAAAAGGAAAAGAAAAATACTCGATTCCCCTCAATTTATGTAACACTTCCCTTTTTAGTCCGTCCCAAAAAAATATACATTTTTATATATAGTAATAATTTAATTTTAAGTTTCTCATATTAGCCGTATAAAGATATCTATATCTTGTTTTAGAACTTAAATTTCAAAAATGTTCGTTTCATTTGTAAACTCTTTGCGCAGTCAAACACCATCACATCACTTGAGACGGAAAGAGTAATAAAATGAAGAGATTAAGACTTGTTAAGCTTGATACTAATAACATTAATTAGGCACAAAAAATCTGTTAAATCAGTTACAGAGGAAAAACAAGAGATTACCAGTAGGGACTTTAGGCTGACTAATAGCAACCTTGAACAATTCATTCAGCTCTTTCTCTTCTTCCTTCTTTTTCTGTCATCAATTCAACTAAATAATCATCAATAAAAACCTGAAAAAATTACATAAAAATAAAGAAGATGAAGAAAAGGATAATGCTTCTTTGCTAAACGGCTTTTGATTGCTGCTTCGGAGGCATCTTTGATTTTCATTCAATTGTTAATCACCTTGATCGGTTTTCGAGAAATTTGATTAATTGCGTGATTAGGGGTTTCGTCGGATTCACAAAAATTGGGGATTGGAACCCACTGTTGATGGAGTTAGAGATGATGGCCTGGGTTCGCTTCAACTTCCACAACAGTAAGGGATAACTGGTTTGGACTTTGGAGGTTCTTTATGCAGTTACTCCATTAAATGTAACGCTAAATTATTTATGTATAAAATTAATATAATATTTAGTTTTTACTTTAGAAACACGCATATTTAATATTTATTTTATTTTATAATAAGTGATGTGTTAGATTTTTTATTTCATTTCAAAATAAGTTATGTTTTATGATTTCAAGAGGAAATTGACTTTATTCTTCTAAAATTATTCTTATTTATGTAATCAAGAATCATTAAGTAATTTTTTTCTAAACATGAATTAAGAGTAAGTTAGTAAAAATATTCATAATTTTGTAGGAGTGAACAATTTCTTAAAGATTGAGCATAAGCTAAAAACACCACTTATTATGGAACGGATGAAATATTTGTATAAGTTATGAGGGAACTAAGTATTATTTCATGTAGGATATAAAGTGAAATAATATATACATAAATAATATATATAAATAACTAAACTCTGCATCTAATTTTGTATAAAATGATATATATAAATTAACTCATGACTAATTCTTATACTACTAATACCTGCATAACTCTAACCATCTACAAAACGACTCCTAATGGCACATGTGTTTCTAATTTAAGTAGGCCTTTCACCATAAATTTAAAATATTTTTCACTTTTTTGGAATTTATGGTGTTGAAGTCGAAGAAAAGGTTATGTTTTATTAAATTTGTTGCAAAGAATATTTAAAATAATGTTTATGTTTGAATGTATGGGACAGAATGAAGGTCAATCAAGAACGTTCACGTTCAAAAGATGAAGATGGGGAGATGAGGATGCTCATATGGATGTGTGTCATACTAGAAAAGATATGATTAGAAACGAAGTTATGCGGGATAAGATCGGAGTGACTTTTGTGGAGGACAAGATGAGAGAAGCGAGACTGAGATTGTTCGGGCATGTGAAGAGAATGTGTGAGGATGCACCAGTTAGGAGGTGTGAGATAGTGGCGATAGCAGGAGTTAGGAGAGGTAGAGGTAGGCCGAAGAAGAACTGGGGGAGGTCAGTTTCAGCTGACTGAGGACGTGACCCTAGATAGGAAGTTTTGGAAGTCGAGGATTAGAATAAAAGGTTAGTAGGTAGTTGAGTTTTGTCACATTGTGAGTGAGAGAGGCAGGGGGCTAGCCTCTTCCTCTCCTCTCCTCTCATCTTCTCCTTTTCTTGCAGTATTACTTCTCACGTAAATCCATGCTCTTATTTGTGCATTATTATATGTTACTTCATTTGTTCTGCACTGTGATATTTTATTGTCTTATTTTCCTTGAATCTGAATTTGTGCATCAATTATGTTTCTTTTGAGCCAAGTGTCTATCAGAAAAAGTCTATCTATTCTATAAAGATAGAGGTAAGATATGCATACATCCTACCCTTTCCAGACCCACTTGTGAAAATACACTGAACATGTTGTTATTGTTGTTTATGTTTGAATGTAATACAACTTAATGGTTAAACACTAATTTTTAAATATAATGAACAATTATTTCTAGAATAAATAAATAATTTTTACGGCCAAACGAATCCTATGTTAATTTAACATAGCTATTATACTAGACAAACTAGATGGCCCGTGTCCATGCCCTGCACGGTCATATGCCCGACTTGTTTAACATAATATGTGAGATTGATTGTAGCCTTCCGTAAATAATAAGGCGAAGATGGTAGGATTCTTAGAGATATAGGTACATCTCAAACTCTTGAACATATGGGCTATATGCTAAAAATGAACAAATCTCAAATGGCATCCGGTTCACACGGAAAGACAGAAAAATCATTACATGCTTTAGCTGAAGGTATAGTCTCGTATGATACAACATGAAATGCATTACTACTTTTTTGCCTTCGTTACCCATTATGTTGGTTTCATATACAAAAAAACGCAGCTACATGATTACAATAAAGTTTAAACTAAGAAGATATGTCATTACATAACAAGCAAACTAAGAACTTGCAATTATATTAACATATTCAATAATTTAATGTCACAGTCTATATCAACATCAATTTTTGATGATCAACCAAGCAATAGTTTTCTCTTTTGCTCCTCACTAATCTCTTCTCGTCAAAATCTCCAGTAGAATAACCTGAAGAATAAATATGTATCAGTATAATCGGTTAATTTCCTATAAATTTGGTGAAGAATGATCAAGAATGTTGCCTTCAAAATCTAATTAGAAATGTAAATTAGACAATCCTTTTTTTTTTGTTTGATAGGTAGTTTAGATGCATAAACTATAATCCATAACTTCTGAAGGTAAAAATACAATTATGTCCATCCAGCGAACAATCGTGAAAATATAATTGATGGTTATATACTTCACAGTGGCGGAGGCAAGATTTCTGCCAAGATAAAATTAAAAAGTTATTGTTAGGGAGACTCGAAACTGCATGCTCTATGTAAATTTGAACTCCCTTTATCACTGAGCTAAGTTTTTGATTTGTCTTAAGGGGTTCAACATTTAATATATACACATAAATAAAAAAATTAACCCTATATACACAGTGTAATTTTTCGACGGATGAAGATCCGTCCTAATGAGCTTATGCATCATTAATAATTGAATACAAAGATTTTTTATTTTACCTTCTTAAAAAAATAAGGTAACTCCGCCATGTGTTTTTTGGATCAAATCTAGTGACAATTATCCACTCATGTCCTTCTAGAGCTGAATTTCTTGTTCGGGTCTGACCGTTTCTCTTGCTTTGTTTGTGCTTATGCTTTGTCTTGAGCCGAGGGTCTTTCAGAAACAACCTCTCTACTTACCAAGATAGAGGTAAGGTTTGCGTACACTCTACCCTCTCCAGACCTCACATTGTGGGACTTCACTGGGTATGTTGTTGTCCTTCCAGAGCTGGTTAACTGAACTACAAGGACATCTCCCCGACCCTTTACTCTTTTACTTCACATAGCTTTTCATCTGCTTGATACTGGAAGTTTTCAAAAAATGGGTACCAAAAGATCGAATCACTAACTTCGAAAGTAGCTGCTTCAGCTTCAGCCACTCGAATTTCAATATTCCTTTTTATTTCTCATCAAAGGAATGCAACTTTATGTACTCAAAGAACAGGTTACGTACCTTCTCAAAAGAATTCTTGAGTAAACACCCTGAGAAATAATCATATTCGACACACTAAGAATAAAATTTGATTGTCAGATTGACTTGCTTAACGTCTACATCTGCAGAGTCAAATAACAAAAGATAAAGAAAGACGAAGCATGTAATTAACAATACACTATATATAAGCAAATAAATAAGCAATTCAGATTTTAGAGTGTTTTGATCAGTCCCTTGGAAGATTAAAAGGTAGAAGTCCTCACTGACCTAATCGATTTGATCGACAATGAGTACCTTCACATCGGATCTGCACTGAAAGCAATTCTTTATGAAACACCAGTGAACCCGAAAAACATTTAGCATAAGCAGAAACAAAGATACCAGACAACGTTATAATCCATTTATGTTTTGTAGTCTACAATATATATATATGTTAAACAGCGGGCCAACTTCTTTAGAATCTAACTTCCCAACTCGAATGAACACAGGAATAGGCAAATACTAAAGTCAAAAAATAGATTTGCAAGTATTTATTTCAAACACTATTTTTTCCCCTACTTTCCTGTGAACCTTCACTGCATGAAATAGTAGTAATATGTATTCTGAACTCATTAAAGATAATTAGACCAAACAAACTCATCATCAAATTTCAGCGAGATCATCAGCAAGTTCATAACTTAAAGAACAATAGAAGTAGAACCTTGACGCAAGAATTTCAGCAGTCCTACTATTAGTAATATTTTTTAGATGAACAGATCTTTATGAGGAAGTACTGAGTAGTTTCATGAATTTAAGTAGGAATGCCCTAACAAAAGGGAGAGACTGTGAGTAAGACGCAGCCATTTTGCCTCATTCTTTGCTAAAAAAATCCTTTTTTATTCTGGTCCATAGATGACATTAGCATTAATTGACGGTGCAGTCATCTTAATCTTTCACATATTCTCCATCTTTAACTGCACAAGATCTTGAACATATTGTATTAGCAAGGAATAAATAGAGATTTCATGAGAAAAGTACAATCAATAATCCTCAAGATCTAGAAAGAGCAACATAGATTAAGAAAGCAAATATTGCATGAATCTACTCTCTGTTTGGGGGATGTTCGACAGAAAGAGGGAGTAACAGAAAGTACCAGGTGATAAGGCCTTCCTCAAAAAGAGCAGTTTGAATTTCTAAAGATTATATCCTTTTGAACTTCCAATGAAGTATGAAATTTTGGGGACTTTGAATAGAAAGGCAAAAAAATCCTCGCGCAGTACACCAGTAAAAGAATTTAAGATTAGAATAATTTCATCACTTTCAAGCTGAGACAAATTGCAGTGGCTCTCTGTGGAGGTGAATTTCAATCACTCAAGTGAATAATTCAATTAGTATTTTTTGGTTTAAAATCTTTAAGTTAAAGATGTGTGTACTCCTTTAAATTTTGTGGTCTGAAATTTACCATGTAGAATGTTGAAATTGGAGAAGTTACTAAATATAGAGAAATTTTTTTTTTTTTTTGACATGCCAAAAAAGAAAGTAAGACGCTTAAATTGGGATGGAGGAGGTACATTTTTGTTGTGGTCTGCAGCTATTGAATGCAGATGAAGTTTTTGTTTAAGAATGTTATTCTTTGTTTAAAGGATTGGAAAGCCCATGTTCTACGTATAATGCAGTCATCTGGAGATGCTAACTGCATCATTATTTTACATCCTTTTTTAGTGAATGCACTTTTACCACTTCTATCAGTAATAAATAGCTTACATCCTTTTTCACCACTTCCATCATACTGTTCCTTTTTTACAATTATTTTACATCCTCTTTTTTAGTAAATACCGATTTCTCTCCCCTTTCTCGTAAAATTTTCGGCCACCTCTCATAAACCCTAAACCACTTCTTACACCTAGCAAAACCCTAACAACTACCACAACCCCCCTCCTCGGCTTATTCCTATCCGAAACCCTAAGGGTTCTCCACATCCAAAACATCAAACAATACTTCTTTTCTTCTCTAGTTTTGATTTCTTATGGAACCTATAGCCGAAAAACAAACATTTCATCCCGCTCTTGCCGTTAATAACGTCAAGAACTTTATCTCCAAAACACTTGAAATGGAGAAAGGGCAATATACCTCTTGGGCAGAATTGTTCAAAATTCATTGCCGCGCATATGAGGTCATCGACCATATCATACCTTCCGAGTCGCCGTCGGACATCATTTTGGTGGACAAAAAAGCTATGGTCCCGTTTGAATGCTATTGTTCAATGGATTTATGGCATTATATCCAACAATCTTTTACATACCATTTTGGAGACGAATTCTACGGCTCAACAGGCATGGAAACGTCTACAAAATATATTTCAGGATAACAAACTTTCTCGCGCCGTTTCTCTTGAACATCAATTTACTAATGTTAAATTGGATGATTTTTCCAATATCTCCACTGATTGTCAGGAATTGAAGATGCTTGCGGACCAACTATCCAACGTTGGTTCGCCCGTGACAAATCAAATATTGGTCCTTCAGTTAATTGCAAGGTTGAATGAACAGTATGATGGAGTTGCTACATTCATTCAGCAAAGTAATCCATTTCCTCCTTTCTATGAGGCCCGTTCGAGGTTGATTCTCGAGAAAACACGAAAATCAAACACATGCATCTTCTGGAGCAGCCACCGCCAGAACTGCTCTCGTCTCCACTAACTCATTTTCCACGGATTTGGAGTCCCAAAATTCTGGTTCGGGGGGCACTAGTAATCGTCAAAATAATGGCAAAAAATGGGGTTCAAATCGTTCCAATAACAAAGGAAAAAATAATGGTGGAAAGGGGAGGACGGGGCGGTGGCCAAACTGTCGGCGGCAGCGGCCAGTCCGGGCAGTGGCGGAAATCAGTGGGGGCAGTACCCACCATGGGCCTGGGCCCCACAGTGGGCTGCCCCGCCATGCCCATATCCGACATCATCGTGGGTCGGGCCTCCTCCCTCTTCAAATCGACAACCCAGTATTCTAGGGTCTCGTCCACAACATGCATTTGCGGCCCAGGCACCATCTTCCGTCGAATATGCACCCACTGACATTGAACAAGCTATGAACAACACGAATCTAAGTGTTCCAGATGAGTCGTGGTACATGGACACAGGAGTTACGTCATACATGACGGCATCCCAAGGTAATCTTTCGCCTTATTTTAATACGAGTTGTAATAAAAATATTGTTGTCGACAGTGGGAAGGAAATTCCAATTCGTGGTATTGGTCAGGTAACACTACCCTCTCTACACCTACCTTTATACTTGAAAATATCTTACATGCACCAAAACTGATTAAAAACTTGATCTTTGTTATACGTTTTACAATTGACAACAATGTTTCTATGAATTTTGATTCGTTTGGCTTTTCTATGAAGGATTTTCATACGGGTATGCCACTAATGAGATGTAATAGCACTGGGGTCTTATATCCCATCACCACTGTTTCCAACACTCGCATGGTCAAACCATCAAACTTTGCGGCCATTTCTCCTATTATATGATGCAATCGGTTGGGACACCCAGGAGCAACGGTTTTTAATCATCTTAGGAAGAATAATTTGTTTTCTTGTAACATACTTTTGGACTCTTCTGTTTACCAAATGTGTGTGTTTGGTAAACATGTTAAGCTTCCTTTTGCTTCGTCTACTTCTCATACTTTTATGCCATTTGATATTTTGCATTGTGATAGTGGACATCACCGATTTTGTGTGCTGCAGGTCATAAATACTATATGCTCATTCTTGATGATTATTCGAACTCTTTGTGGACTTTTCCCTTAGGTCATAAATCACAAACCTACACCATTTTTAAATAATGTAGTGTATTTATCAAAACTCAATTTGACAAATCCATTAAATGTTTTCAACGTGACAATGTGGGGGGGGGGGATTCATAAATGCCCAATTTAAGGATTTTAGTCACCAAAATGGGAAAGCCGAAAGAAAGATTCGAACAATTAACAATATGATTCGCACTCTCCTTGTGCATTCGTCCACACCACCAAATTTTTGGCACCATGCCCTTCAAATGATTACATATCTTTTAAATATTCTTCCTAGTAAACTACTATCCAACGTGTCACCCACTCAAATGTTGTACCACCGTCTCCCATCAGTTACACATTTACAGGTTTTTGGGTGTTTGTGTTATCCTTTGTTTCCATCCACCGCCATTAACAAACTTCAGGCTCATTCCACTTCTTGTGTGTTTTGGGATACCCACAAAATCATAGGGGATATAAGTGATATGATATGTCAAGTGGGAAAATCATTATTTCTCGTCATGTCATCTTTGATGAATCTGTCTTCCTGTTTGCAACATCTCGAGTGGCATCCTCACTTTCATATGATTTTCTGGACGACGGAATTTATCCAATTTTGAGGTATCATCTAAACTCTCAAAATAATATTATAGGGACATTCCAAAACCCACAGCCTCATGACCTGACCCAACCACAAAATGTGAATGGGTTGACCCGAGGAGCAGAGGCCACTGTCTCTCTTCCCTCGGTCTTGACCCAATCCACATTTGGTGGCAGGCAGGCCCAACAAAGGGAAACCCCTACACCCTACCCGTCATACAGCCCCTACCACTAGCCATAACACACTGACCCAATCCAGTAGCCATACCGAGCCCACTGCCTAGGCCCAAAATCGCTCAACCACCTAGATATCTAGCATACCCGACAGCCCAACTGTTCAACCATGGACCATGGAAACCCGTGCAATACACATAATTTTTCAACCTAACCACCTCCGTCCAACCATCACCGATCCTAAAAAAATCCCAAAGCTGCCTTATCCGACCCGAATTAGAAAGCTGTCATGTTAGACAAATTTAATGCTCTTATTAAAAATAAGACGTGAGATTTAGTACCACGTCCATCTAATGTGAACATAATTCGATCTATGTGGGTTTTTTGCCACAAAAAGAATTCTGATGGTTCTTTTGCAAAATACAAAGCTCGTTTTGTTGGTGATGGCAGGTCTCAGCAGGTTGGAGTAGATTGCGGTGAAACATTCAGTTCGGTAGTTAAGCCAGCAACTATCAGGACTGTTTTTAGCCTGGCACTTTCCAAATCTTGGTCCATTCATTAGTTGGGTGTCAAAAATGCATTCTTACATGGCCACTTGCAGGAAACAATATATATGCATCAGTCGTTGGGTTTCCGCGATTATACCCATCCAGATCATGTTTGTCTGTTGAGGAAATCCTTATATGGTTTGAAACAAGCTCCTAGGGCATGGTATAACAGGTTTGCAGGATTTGTTTCCAAATTGGGGTTCTCTCACAGCAAGTCCGATAAATCATTATTCATTTATCGGAAGGGCGCTAACATGACATATATACTTCTGTATGTTGATGACATTATTCTCACGGCATCAACTTCACTTCGCCAGTCTATTATGTCCATTCTTGCGGCTGAATTTGCAATGAAGGATTTAGGTATGTTGAATTATTTTCTTGGCATTGTTGTCACTCACTATGCATGTGGTCTGTTTCTCAATCAAAAGAAATATGCCAAGGAAATAATTGATAAAGTAGGGATGTCTTCCTGCAAACCATCACATACTCCGGTTGAAACTAAGGCGAAATTGAGTAACGCTGCAGGTACTCCATACAGTGCCCCTACACATTTTCGCAGCCTTGTAGGGGCCTTGTAGTATCTGACTTTTACGAGGCCCGATATTTCCTATGTGGTCTAGCAAGTTTGTTTACATATGCACGATACGAAGGAAGAACATATGGGGGCTCTCAAAAGAATTCTACGGTATGTTAAGGGCATTCTTAATTTCGGTTTACATCTATGTAAGTCCTCTATCTTGAGTCTCTCCTCCTATACTGATGCGAATTGGGGTGGCTGCCCGTATACACGTCGTTCCGCTTCCGGTTATTGTGTGTTCTTGGGGGACAATCTCATTTCATGGTCGTCAAAGCGACAATCCACACTGTCTCGGTCTAGTGCTGGGGCAGAATACCGAGGGGTAGCAAATGTGGTTGCAAAGTCATGTTGGCTTCGTAATCTCCTGTTAGATTTACATTGTCCGATTGAAAAGTCAACGGTGGTCTACTGTGACAATGTGAATGCGATATACTTATCCGAAAATCATGTTCAGTATCAGCGCATGAAACACATTGAAATGGATATCTTATTTGTCCGAGAAAAAGTTGCATGTGGTCAAGTCCGTGTTCTCCATGTACCGTCCCATTATCATATTGCTGACATCTTCACCAAAGATCTTTCGCGCGTACTGTTTGATGATTTCAGGGACAATCTCAGCATCCGAGAACCTCCAGCTAAGACTGCGGGGGACTGTTAGAGTAATTATGGTGCAATCCCATAATTACCTCCAATCTTCATTAATCATAATTGATATTGTAATATATTGTAATATCTCATTAATTAGGATGACTATAATTAATATCTTATATTTTAGGTAAAGTAGATTATCTTCCATAAGACAATTATTATGATTGTATATATATTGTACCATGAGAATAAAATTAATCAAGAAATCAATTTCCTACATAAATCTGCATCTTTTATGAGGAAAATGTACCTATTCAAGGCAACATATAATAGTCCTTTAATATAGTAAGTGTTTTCTCTGTCTCTCCAAAGGCTTGTCGGATTTTCCCTATCCATATAGACCAACAATACTTATGTTAGTTATGAATCTTCATAATGATCCCAAGGAGTAGAAGATACGGAGAGTCATAAACGCCAGAAAACTAAGATAATAAGTTATTAGTGATAGTAAAAATATTACATACATATTCACAATATATTATATAATTACTATTTAGTGCAATTAATGTAAAATAGAGATTATAATTCTATTAGGACTATAATTGTATAATATATATATATATATATATATTACATTAATAAGAGAACTCCAGCAAGGAGATTGACACTATTCTACATGGTATCAAGAGCCAAAAATCCCTCCCTACCCTAACCCTAGTTTCGGCCGTCGTATACCTCTCATCCGCCTCCCTTTTTCCAGCAATATTTATCCATATACAACCATGTATACCACCGCCTCTTCGTGATATACAACCAATATACCTTGCTTCTACGTGATACACAAGCCTCTTCTTCCAAAGCCTACATGTATACCTCATATATCCCGTGATACAATACATCAGGTATACATGCGATATACAACAACTCGAGACACATATCACCCCAATCAGACCTGTATACCACTGATATACAACAGATATACGGCAACCCCCTATTATCTTCTTCTCTTCCGACGACAACTCCTACCTGAAACAACATATATACACACTGTATACGGCTGATAAACATTGCCTATCACCATATATTGCTTGTATACATCACGTATACAATGATATACAACTCTTTTACCTTTTATTTCTCTCCAGCAGGTCGTATACCCCTGGTATACAGCTGATATACGACAGTTCTACACCCTCTTTCTCTCCTAAATTTCTGATACCCTCATGGCGTCACCCACGACCCAAATAGCTTCCCACGCTTCCTCTTCCTCAACACCCGGCGTCCAAAATTATCAGCCGCAGTCCCAGTACCTGACTAAGTGGGCCAACCCACGTCCTTTGCAACAGTTCGGGCACTAGGCCCGCCAACTGGGCCCCGCTTCCAGGCCAGCCCATTAGCAACGATGGCACTACCAAGGCCCATCGCCACGCCCAAAGACCATCGGGCAACTGTCCAGCCATTAGGCCCACTACACGCCGCCCAAAGAAGAATAAAGAGCCACCGCCGAGGCCACCGCCCAGCTACTGCACTCCATCGCACAACGGCCCAAAGAACAACACGATGATACGTGGTATATGGATACGGGCGCCACGTCTTACCTCATCAATAATTCTGATAATCTTCTTCAACAACGCTATTTAAATACTCCTTAATCTATTATGGTCGACAACGGTCATCACATTCTAATTCAAGGGTTTGGCCATACACTAACACCACCACCGCACCCTTAAAAATGTCCTATATGCCCCTAACATTATTAAGAACCTAATCTCTCTTAGAAAGTTTGCCACCGATAATTCCGTATCCATTAATTTTGACCCGTTTTGTTTTTTTTGTAACGGACCTACGTACCGGAAAACTTCTGACGAGATGCAATAGTGTGGGGTACCTCTATCCGTTCCTATCCACGTCCGCTGTTAGTGTCAATCCTCCCACATCTCTAGCTGTCATCTCCTCCTCAACGTGGCATAATAGACTTGGTCATTCGAGAGCTCATATTTTTTATTCTCTTAGAAACCACAATTTAATCCGATGTAATAAAGGGAAACTTTCTCATAGTTGTTCCTCTTGTTATCTAGGGAAACATGTTAAGACTTTTATTCACGTCTTCTTTAAGTATTACTTTCTCTCCCTTTGATTTTATTTATGCGAATTTATGGACATCTCCAATGATCACCTTCAAATTTTCGATTATCTTTGTTACCCGAATCTTGCCTCCATTGTCCCTCACAAATTAGCACATCGCTTCACTCCGTGCGTCTTCTTAGGTTTCCTGTCGAACCATCGGGGGTACTTATGCTATGAGTTATCCACAGACAAAATCATAGTGTCACGCCATGTCACGTTTGTTAAGTACGTTTTCCCGTTTGACAACATTCAAAAATTTCGAGTCACTGACTACGGTTTTCTTGATGACTCGGACACCTCCCATCTAATTCAAAATGCACTATATTGGCCTAATTCCAACCCGTCACCCACTGCCCCATCTACGGGACACACTGCCACTGCCACATCTACGGGACACACTGCCACTGCCACTGCCACCGTTATTGCACAACCTAATTTACCCACTGCCCAGCCCAATTACCCCACTACCCAACCCAGTGAAAATAATTCCCTTCCCAATACCACACGACCCAGTCCTACCGCCCAGAACATTGACCCACTGCCCGACCTAATTACCCCACGACCCATTCTCATCGCCCAAAACAGTGACCCACTGCCCAGCCAAATTACCTCATAACCCATTCCTATCGACCAAATTGATGGCTACACTGCCCAGCCCACATCCTCACAGCCCAATCCCGCACCTATCCAGCCCAACCCACAGTCCCCACCTACCGCCCCACTACACCCGATCCAACCCACAAAAATTCACTTTAATATGTCCACTCAAACTATCTTCCCGCTACCTAAAAACCCAACATTAGCCAAACTTAACCCAAATTGGAATGCGGTCATGCGTAAGGATTTTAATGCGCTTACTTCACATCACATTTGAGATCTTGTTGCGCGACCTGAGGGGGGTGAATGTAATTCGTTGTATGTGGTTATTTCGTCATAAGTTCAGAGATAATGGTTCCCTTGAACGTCACAAGGCTAGGCTTGTGGCAAATGACACATGTCAACATGAGGGGTGTTGATTGTGGTGAGACATTCAGTCTAGTGGTTAAGCATGCTACCATTCACACAGTTTTGAGCATCGTTATGGGGAAGAATTGGCCTATTCACCAGCTTGATGTCAAGAATGCTTTCTTACATGAGGATTTGAAATAAACAATTTATATACATCAACCGCCAGGTTTTGTGCATCCGGAGGCTCCTCATCATGTTTGTCGTCTTCACAAGTCACTATAGGGGGTTTAAATAAGCCCTCAAGGCTTGGTATGAGCGGTTTTCCACTTACATCTTACAGATCGGCTTCGTGTGTAGCAAGAGTGATCATTCATTATTTATTTTTCATCGAGGTACTGACACAACTTATATTCTGTTATATGTGGATGATAATGTACTGACAGCTTCTTCAGATGGCCTGAAGCACGAGATCATTGCTCTACTCAAGTCCGAATTTGCTATGACTGACTTGGGTAAGTTGAGTTATTTTTTTAGGATATCAGTGACCATATCCGCACATGTCATGTTCTTGTGTCAGCGTAAGTATGTAGAGGAGATCATATACGGGGCTAAAATAACAAATTACAAGATCATGCCCACTCCCATCGACTCCAAGTCCAAACTCAGTGCAGATGACGGGGATCCGGTCAGTGATCCCTCTCTTTATAGGAGTCTCGCATGTGCTCTTCAGTATCTCACCTTCGCTCGGCCAGATATTGCATATGCGGTTTAACAGGTGTGCTTGTTCATGCACGCTTCTAGGAAATCTTACTTTACAGCTTTTAAGCCTATCATTCGGTACAATAAGGGCACTCTTGACTATGTACTTCATTTATATCCCTCTGCACCGACTAAATTGCTCTCTTACACAGACGCAGATTGGGCAGGCTGTCCGGACAGACGTCGCTCTACGTCCGGCTATTGTGTATTTTTGGGAAATAATATTATATCGTGGTCTGCCAAGCGGCAAGTCACGCTTTTCCGTTCGAGTGTAGAGGCAGAATATCAAGGCGTTGTGAACGTTGTTGCCGAGCTATGTTGGCTTCGAAATATCCTTCTTGAGATTCATTGTCTCATACGTAAGGCATCTTTGGGTTACTGTGATAACATATCTGGTGTCTACTTGTTTCATAATCCGGTTCAACATTAGCAAATCAAGCATATTGAGATGGATATTCACTTTGTTCTTGAGAAGGTTGCAATGGGTCGCATTAGGGAGTTGCATGTTCCTTCTTCGTATCATTACGCATATATCTTCACAAAGGGACTTCCTTGGCAACTGTTCCTTGACTTCAGATTCAGTCTCAGCGTCCGGCCTCCTCCCGCTCCGACTGAGGGGGTGTGATAGTGAATATATTCCATATATATTCACAATATATTATGTAATTACTATTTAATGTAATTAATGTAAAATAGAGATTCTAATTATACTAGGACTACAATTGTATACTCTATATATATTACATTAATGAGATAACTCCAGCAAGGAGATTAACACTATTCTACGATTACCAACCAAAAATTACTCAATTCGCAACTGAAAAACAATTTCGGCATTGGCTCCGTTTACAGCGGTGTAGCACCCGTCAGATAACTCAAAGATATACGTATGTAAGTATGTGATAGAACACCTGCCACAAGAGACAAGTTAAAAAAGAAGAAGAAATTATTCAGTTATTTTAGCCATATTAGCAAACACCCTGTACTAAAAGGATACAGTTACTGACATGCAAGTAGAAATTTCCGAAAAAAAACTATAGTTTCAAAATAAATTTTTGAGAATTGAATTTTATAAAATCGAGAGATTTTATCAAATTCTTCTTTCAAACCTCAACTTTTTCCTACTTAAAACAAAAAGGGAAAGGGAAAGGGAAAGTGAAAGGAAAAGGAAAAATAGTAACAAGCAAATAAATAATTTAAATTAAAGAGGAAAAAAGTAGAGAGACTAAGCAGAGATATAGACTAAAAACAAAAACTATGAAGAAAATGGCAGTAGAGGAAAGAACAATAATTCACAACGAAGAAATAAGCAGGAAAAGAGAAACCCAGACTAAAATATTGTGCTGATATAAGTAAAATCGATTGATGGTAGAATATCGAAAATACCCCTGGACGACCAAAGAGACATTTACCGAATTGCCCTTGGTCGTCCAAGGGACTCATGCTTATTAAAAAGGTAAAAGATAAATAAAGGTACAAAATTTTGGATCTTTTTGCTAATATCTAAGAAGTGTAATGTGCGATAAATCTTAGCACAACCACATATATGTATGCATTATAACTGCATCATATTGGCTATTGTAAAATAAGAAACAAATAGGACATCAACACGTGTCAGGAAAAAAGAAAGAACAATATAAAATAACAAAGCTCCTTTTCATCTTCAACGAATTAGGTAGAGATCCTATCAAAACGGTACATTGAAAGGACCTAAAAATTAATCAAAGTACATATATTTGGATATTTCAAAAAGTTATTATAGTGCTAATATCTAAAGCGGTGAAACAAAAACCTAACAAGGGGCAAGTAGCTCCCGAAAAGTGTAATGCATAATACATAAACATGCTTTCAAACGTGGTCTCAGTTAGTAAATATGTCTCCCAATTTTTTGTATGCATAAGTAGGCATCTCAACTTATATAAATTTGAATACGTAAACACAAATAATGACGTGTCATTGACATGACACAAATTTTGAAGGTGTCTAGATAATCATTTTGTAAGTTGGAGTATTCAACTGTCAAAGTGAAGACAAGTTGAGATGCCTACTTGTATATACCCAAAGTTGGAGGGTATGCTTATCATCTGAAGCCTAATTTGAGGACATGTGTTATGTATTATGTCAAAACTATTATGTGCAATAAATCTTAGCACAACCACATATACGTAAGGCATAATAACGGCATGATATTGGATATTGTAAAATATTTTATCAAATTAAGAGTGATCTAATAAGATTTAAAGTTAAAAAAGAGCCTAAAGAACGTGTGTATGAAACTATGAATATAATTTTTTTTCATTTGATGTCCGGTATCCATATTGGAGTCTGATTAAATTGAATTGGCGCCGTATAGGACCCATTCGAAAAAAGCGCTCCCTACCATGTATTTTTCATACCCAGGGTCAAACTCGATATCTCTAATTAAGGAGGACTAGTCCCATCCGCTGCACCACATCATTTTGGTGGTGTATATGAATAAAATTACAGTTTCCTAAATCATACGCATGCTTTATTTTCTAGGATCTCATTGTTAGAAAACAAATATGCCTATTCTCTAAAATTTGGAACGTCAAGAACCACGAGATTGAAAAATCTAATCATTTTTCATGAAATTATGTATAATGTTAAGAGTCTCACATCGAAAATGAAATGGGAACATGGATTCTTTATATGGACTTGGACAATCTCACCCTACAAGCTAGCTTTTGAGGTTGAGTTAGACCCAAGATCTATTCTTTACATGGTATCATAGCCAGACTCATTTCAATTATTTATTCACCGATGTTGGGCCCCCAAATTATATTGTCCACGCTCCAGTTAACAAAGTCTGGGCGTGCGGGGAGTGTTAAGAGTCTCACATTGGAAATGAAATGAAAACATGGACTTGAACAATCCTCACCCTACAAGCTAGCTTTTTGGGGTTGAGTTAGGCTCAAGATCCATTCTTTACATAGTATCAGAGCCATACCTATTCCAATTCTGATGTGGGACTGTTAACACTCCCCCACACGCTCAGACCCCCGTTAACTGAAGCGTGGATGACATAATGATGTGGGACTGTTAACACTCCTCCGGCCCTCAAATTATATTATCCACGCTCCAGTTAACGAAGTCTGGGTGTGAGGGGGAGTGTTAAGAGACCCACATCAGAAATGAAATGAGAACATGCAATCTTTATATGGATTAGGACAATCCTCACCCTACAAGCTAGCTTTTGGGGTTGAGTTAGGCCCAATATCTATTCTTTACATGGTATCAGAGTCAGGCCCATTCCAATTCTTTGTTCACTGATGTTGGGCCCCTAAATTATATTATCCACGCTCCAGTTAACAAGTACTGGGCGTGCGGAAGAGTGTTAAGAGTCTCATATCAGAAATAGAATGAGAACATGGACTCTTTACATGGACTTGAACAATCCTCACCTTACAAGCTAGCTTTTGGGGTTGAGTTAGGCCAAAAATGTATTCTTTACACTCATTCAAATTCTTTGTTCACCGATGTTGGGCCTCCAAATTATATTGTCCACGTTCCAGTTAACGAAGTCTGGGCGTGCGGGGGAGTGTTAAGAGTCCCACATCGAAAATTGAATGAGAACATGGACTCCTTATATGGACTTGGTCAATCATCACCCTACAAGCTAGCTTTTGGGGTTGAGTTAGACTCAAGATCTATTCTTTACTTATAATTACATACCCATTCTTTGAAAAGAGAAAGTTCTATTCTCTAAAATTTATAACTTGGAACGTCAAGAACTACAAAACTAAAGAATCTAATCATTATTCATGAATTAGGGTTTAATTTCACATCTAACTTATTTTCTAGATAATCCAATATGATATATGTCGGCTATATGATGATTTTCATCTACGAAAAAATGTTTTAACACAATAAGATTTAGAGAAAATACATTTTTTCATTCCTGAACTTGCACTGAAAATTTACTTTAATAATTAAATTTTATTTGTAATTATTACCCCTTTTCTTGTTGATATCTCCATAATTAGAGAAAATGTACTCACCAACCTGGAAGCAAGTGAAAAGGAAAAAAGTTTAAAAAGTGATAAAATAATACACATGTCATTTTAATGGCCAATATATAATTAATATTCTTAATATATTTTTCGTGATACATTTATATATATATTTTTAATTATATGAATTTATATTTTGAGACAAATAAAATTTATGAATCCCACTTTTCTTTTTAATTTTTGTTATTTCTCTTCTCTTTATTTATTTTCTTCACCAAAAGACCTATTTCAAACTACTCACCGTCTTCTACTCTCTTCGGCGACTCTAACCACAGTCCCTTTTGTCTTTCACATTCATTACAAAACGATCATTTTACTTTGAACTTTAAGCAATTCAAATGAATTATTGATATAAAATATTTTTGAGTAAAACTTGCTCCTTTTCACTAATTTAGCAGATCTCTTTTTGTATTTAAGCTTTAATTCTTCAAGAGGCGCGGGGAAGAAGGTGGGTTGTTGGGGGAGGGGAGGTGGCAGGGTGGGGGAGGGAGCAGCAAGAAGACGATGGATTTGGTTGGGGGCGGGGTGGTGGTGTGAAGAAGAAGGAATGGAGAAAGTGGTTTGGTTGGGGGTGGGGGGTGTGAAAAAAGAAGAAATGAAATTGAGACTTTTAAAAGAATAATGAATGAAAATATAAAAAATAGAAAAAAGAGTAAAAATTTAAAATTTATTCAATTGTTGACATGGCGCTATGTGACAGAGTGTGTTCTACATATCCCATTGTAAGAGTGGTCTAGACAATGTAAGGTTGAGTTTAATTCACGTATAAATTATTTAAGGGATAAATAATTATCAGTAAAATTTAATTGTTAAAATGAATTTTTGATACAAGTTTAAGGAGTGAAAAAATATATTCGGTAAGATTTATTCAAACTAGCCGTTTAAAAAGTGGAGGACAAAATGACCCTGGGATGAGAAATAATACTAACAATAATAATTATGATGATAATAATAGTTTATTTTTATGAATAGGGAATATAGGAGCATTTGTTTTTCACTCAAGCAGGAGACAAAAGGTATGTTCAACTACCGGTCTGGTATGTGGTCTATTGCACGTGTTCTTTGGATGCACACCTAACTTTCCTACAAAAATTGTTGCAATTTTGAGGAGTGAAAAATAAAATTGTATATTCAACCCGAGTTATAATCTACAAATATTTTTGTTTTATTTAGTGAAATTATCATTAATCTCTGTATTTTAATTGTTTACTTGTCAAATTACTTTAGTCCAGCTAAAGATAATGCATGGGAAGGAGGTGAATTTCATTCACAAATGAAAATGTTATCTAAATTTCAGATTTGAAATTCAGCAAAAAAGGATTATTTGGCTCATAAAGGTTTTAGATAAATCTTGAAAAGATGTTAACAGCTGTTAAAGAGTCACTTCTTGAAAGTTCACTAAATATTATTCCTATTTTTTTTATTGTACCAAGCGCAAGCAAAGCTAAAAGAGATGAACTTTTTCTTCCATTTCACTTCATTTCTCTCTCTACTATTTTCCTTTTTCTTATCTTTAATTTCAATATTTGGCAATCACAATTCCAAAAATATATACTATATGTAGAAAAAGAAAGAAAAGCATAAGTTCTACCCCTCTATCTCAATTTATATGTTGCACTTTTTATTGTTATTCAGTCAAAAAAGAATGTCATCTTTTATACTTAAAAATAATTTTATTTTAAAAATCCATTTGAACATGGATTTGGCACAAATGCCCCAGTACGTAGATGTGAGAGATTGACTATGGACGGGTTCAGAAAGGGTAGAGGTAGACTGATGAAATATTGAAGAGAGGTGATTAGACGGGATATGACGCATGTGCAACTTACTGAAGACATGACCTTAGATAGGGGGTTGTGGATGATACATATTAGTGTAGAAGGATAGTAGGTAGTTGAGCGTAGTCCTACTTACGCTTACGTACTTGTAGTTTAGTATTATTATTGTAGCCCTGGTAGCCTATCACACTAGTAGGCGCAGTATTATTTTATAGTTCCCTGTCCTTTGATTTCTGCTGCGGTATGTTCTTTCGTGTAGTTCGAGTATCTTATTTACCTGTGATAGTTAATGTTTCTTTTTTCAGAATGCTTTATCATGTCTTATTCACTTTTGTTACTCTCATTTTTATATTGTTTTAAATTTCTTGTCCGAGTCTGACAGTTTCTTTTGCTTTTGTTTTTTTCTTGAGCCGAGTGTCTTTCGGAATCAACCTCTCTACCTACCAAGGTAGATGTACGGTCTGCGTACACTCTACCCTCTCCAGACCCCACATTGTGGGATTTCACTGAGTATGTTGTTGTTGTTATTTGAACATAATTTTTTTTCTTTAAAAAAGCCAAAATTTAAAACATTATTTGGTTATATATCGGAATGATTTTTTTTTTTTGAAGAAGTGAATATGCTCAATTTTTATTTTTATTTCTTTTCACTCACAAAACTTCTATTTTTTAAGTTAAATGCATGTCTAAACATAAGTTCATTTTTTAAATAGTTTTTTTTTCTAATACCAATTTTTTTTGGTCCAAATGCCTATCAAAATTCTCAGTTTTTTCTTAATGAGATGGTTTAAAGCTGTACAAACATGTCTAAGACTTTTTTGAGGTTATTCAATTAAAGGGGGTCACATAAATTAGAATGGAGCGATTAATAGTTGTTGGCTTGCCTAGCGCCTTATACTTGTGTAGCAGCTAAAATGCTAAATTCACGTACAAACAGAAACAACACTCATCAGAAAGTCAAAAGGCAACAGCTAACATAGACAGTTAGTTGGCCTCACACACACATACACACACACTAGAGCTGACACTATTCTTACACTTACATGTTATTAAAACTGTATCACACTATCTTTTCTAACTTTCTCTTCAGTCCCTCTATACTCACTCACAACTTGCAGAAAAATACAGTGTAAGACACGAAACAAAATCTTCCCTTTTTTATACATTAATTAGAGTCTTTGAATTTCTTTTGTCTTTTCTTTTGTTTGTTTGTTTGTTTGTTTGTTTTCGCCTATTTCTCAATAATCAGTCCCAGTGAACATCTGTATCTCTGTGTATAGTTTTTACACTGGAAAAACAGAATTAGAAGTTTTCATTTCAAGGTTAAGTTTGTCTTTCTTTGCTTGAATTTATTGAAACATCTACATTTTGAGCATTCTTGGAATTGTTTGATTTTGCAATGCAGGTCCAGTTAAAGGCTTTGTGATGAAAATAAATGGGATTCAATGGGAGCCCAGATGAATTGTTAGTTTTTTCTCCATCAACTATTACTCCACTTGGTAAAGGATTCTTTCTTTGGGGTCTTATCCTTTTGTATGGTTCTGAGCTCTGTGTGTGTGGGGGGGGGAGGGCATTTGTTTTTCCTTATTCAATTTTTACTGAGAGGGCAGGTGTATTCTTTAATATATTGATAGTTAACGTTTATTATAGTTACTGCCAAAAGGTTGTGTTCGGATGGATAATATCGCTCCACCCTTAACCAGATGTCTCGGGTTTCAACTCTAAAATGTAAAAAATTCTGGTAGCGAGTGCTTCCTTTTTTAATGGTCTTGCGCATCGCGAATTTGGATTAGTTGGGAACCCAAAGCGGGTACTGAACACTGGGTGGCAAGCCCACAAAAAAAGAAGTTTAGTATAGTTGTTTTTATGGTGGTTGATTTTGTTTTCTATCTTACAAATTAGAACTCTATGTGGAGCACATTTTACTAGTTAAAAGGACTTGAACTTTGATTGTTGAGTCTCTTTCATGAAATAAGATGAATAAGCTATTGATTCACTTACTGACTAGATTTATTTATTAGTAGTACTTTCCTTTTACTTTTGATAGTTTGAAGTGGCCCTAACATTTATTGACTGATAAGACATGGAGCCAATTTCTGCATTTGTATGAAGTTTCAGCAGCTAGTGAGCTTTCAATTCTGTTTGCTGTTAAAATGGAGTTAGGTTTTAGTCTAGGTGTTAAGAAATTCTAAGAAATCATTATCACACATATGGATATAGTGATGATAAGATGAATGCACAACTAGAAACTAGAGTACCTGAATGCAACTTGTGGGGTGGAGCTACTTGTATTAGGTATGGTCTTGGACGAACCAAGTAACTTTTGCTTAAACCCTGTATTTGTATTTGAAAAATCATTAAATATCTGTAAATATTTATAAAACGAGTTACGGGTTCAGTGGCATAGTTAGAAGCCCATAAACTTCAAATCCTGGCTTCACTTCTACAACTTTTATATAGGATTTGTAACCTATCGAGAGAAAGTCCTCATATTTCCAACAAAAAACAATACTCACTTTGTAATTAATGCAGCAAAGTGGATGAAGCAGTAATCCAACATTCTTCTTCTAATGAAGTATGGTAAGAAAATGTTTTTCTACCACACTTTAACTTTGATATTATGACTTCTTCATATCCGAAGCTGCTATAGTAATCGTCGTTTACACCGTTGTTTAGTATTAACTGTAGTCAATCTGTTGAATCAGACAGTTACCATTCGTGATAGATTAAGTAAGATTGGACAACTTCCGAGATGGTTTTACTGTTCCAATATGTTTTTGTTTACGTACTTTGTCCTAGCTCTGTCGCGAACTTCTAGTCCTTACTTTAATTCATTTTTTTACATGGTAGACAACAGACCGAGATGGAGATCAATGAAGCAGCGAAAATAGCTATAGCAAGACCAGTTGCTTCAAGGCCTCGATGTCCTATTTACAAATCTTTCTCAGAGCTCCTGGCCGGTGCCATAGATATCGCATCCACGAATGTTCATTCGGAAATGCCTATTAAAGCCATAAGACCAAAGACTGTCAGGCTGAAGCCTGCAACAAACAATGGTTTAGTTGGAGCACTTTCTTCACAGGTTGATAATCTCTCTATCTAAGCTTCTATCATTTATGGACCCATCATTGAATACTCCTATTATTTTGCTGAGCAAATTTTCTCCTATAAAAAACTTGTTACTTCAGGTTTGTGTGTCTGAGGCACCAGTTGGTTGTCGATCTGATAACATCTTGCAACCGGTAGAGAAACCCAAGGTCCTGTATAAACCCACGGCTAAACTTGCACCAAGGAAAACAATTCCTCTCCTTGAAAACAAGGTTAGTTTCCTTTTTGTATGTTCTGATGATGGGACGACTTGCTTTTTCTTAGCGTAAAATGGTGCATAAATTTAGCTGGGATAGTTTTCCTGCACTATTCAAAATTGTCCTCTTACAATATGAGTCATGAATAGCTGAGGAAATGTACCACTACGGGTGGCAAAATTAGCCCATAAAAACATGAACCACCCATTTATTTGCTCAGCCCATTTTAGCCCAACCTACTTAAGCCCGTATAAGAATTGGATTGATATGTAGCCCAAATTGACCCATGAGATACCTTGTCAAAATACTTTCATAAAGACACTTTTTTTTTAATTTGATATGTTATATATAGTCGTAATAAAGAAAATCAATAGTTTTATTAGGTACTTAATAGATTATAAGAAAAAACAAAAAGATTAAAACTTAATATGAATTGGGTGGGTTGGGTTATGACCAGTTTTTTAGCCAATTTTAACCCCACCCACCCATTTGGCACATGTACTACTATACTCTTGCTCTGCAGCAATAATAAAATGTGCTACATATTTTGCATAGGGAAGCTCGGCATCTGATCAGCAACAAGAAATAGCTGAGGCTGAGGCTCGTGTTCAATCAGCAAATGAAGTTAAACAACATGACCTTACAACTGCATCTCAACAAAGTTTCTTACCAAAATCACGACAGGACAAAAGAATGGTGCATTCGACTATTGTATCAGAGAGCACAGAAGAGGTCACACAATCACAATTTTTAATCAACACAAGTAATGTCGATCGTCCTAATTATGATGGATATAATTGGAGAAAATATGGACAAAAGCAAGTTAAAGGAAGTGAATACCCGAGAAGTTACTATAAGTGCACACATCTAAAGTGTCCTGTGAAAAAGAAGGTCGAAAGATCATACGATGGCCAGATTGCTGAAATTGTTTACAGGGGCGAACACAGCCACCCAAAGCCTCAGCCTCCAAAGCGCAACCAACCAGCTGTACTAAATGAGACTTCTAAAGAAACAAATAAATCTGCATGGAGTAACCAACATCCTCAGACGAGTGAACATTATGTCTGTAGGACCGAAAATCAGAATGATGTCGGATTGACTATTCATTCAGCTTATTCGAGCAAAGCACCATGCTTTTATGATCCCATAGCAGCTGCAGGAACGCACATTGCTGTCAGAAATTCTGAAGATATTGCTGAAGGAAGTAAAAAGTTGGAGGCTACTAGCGATGAGCCAAAAACTAAAAGAAGGTTAGGAGCAAGTAAATTCAATAATTATCAGCTATCTGAAATTAGTGTATCTATTTCACCTTGGTAGCACGCAACATTGCACTCATTCTTGTTGCCAAATCATTTGTGTATTAGTCCATCTTTCACATTTTTTCCCAAAAGAACTTGAGGTGAAATTTTTTCGATGTGTATTTTAATATTTCTTTCTTCGTATTAGGAAATACTTCAGTTCTTTATGCATTCGGGACTGTGATATTTCATTTTATCACTTTCTCATTAGTGACAACTATGGGTTTTCGCCTTCCAGGAAAATTGAAGGCCAACACAATGGAGCAGGTACGTCAGGGGAAAGTGCATTTCCTTATATGCCAAAGCAAAGTACTATGGACTCTGAAATTAGGGAGGATGGCTTTCGCTGGCGAAAATATGGCCAGAAGGTTGTGAAGGGAAGTTCATATCCCAGGTAAAATTCTTTGCTCATCCTAATGAACAAACGTTAGAAGACCAAATCCAAGGAAATACTATAAATGGTGGAAGAAAAAATAATAACTCACAAAGTCATACATATGATGAAGGTTATGCATGGATTTTGTAGCTTTTCGTATGGAAAACCCGGTCTCATAATAGCGCTAATAGATTGATCAAAAATCAACACATAATATGATGTTGATGAAGTATCAATCACGATTTATGAGTACAGAAAGGCGTCTGTGGTATCATGATGATGAGTGTGAGGGATTTGAGACTGGTCAAAGCCATTGACAATTTCAAATGTCAAAGTTAGAAGAATGAAAAAAGTAACTAACAGTTAAACAGTTACCTTATTCTTAATACACTAATAACAAGAAATAGCTTTTCCTTTGTGCATAGGTTTGCTATCAGAAGCTTTATGATATCAAATTTGGTTCAATCTGTGTTGTGATTGAAGATTTGCGTCTCATAATTCCTTGTTTGATTCCCACCATCTCATCCCACACCTGTGCCACAGAAGAAAAACTCCCACCCTATTAAAGAAAAAGGGAACTTAGGGAAGATGACAAATATAAAAACTGTATTATTGAGATTTTTGTTAGATCATTTAATTTTTACGTGCGAAAATTTTGTCTTAACCTTGTATCATTCTAACCTCCCTAGTCAATGCAAGAATCACATTTGATTTAATCTTAGCAAAGGACATGTAATGACAGTAAACTTGTATTCTTATTAGTACATTGTAAGTTATCAGTACCAAAGCAAAGAATATATCTACCATCATTAGCAAGAATGCATGACATAATCTAGACGTCCATATGTTATAGTCTACTAGGTAACTATAGCCATACATGCTTCAAATTTTAAGTGTAACTCATTAGATTTGCTGATATATTAATTCACATAACATTTTGAATGATTGCGAAGAAGAAAAAGTTATCAAACAATTGCTTGAAAAAATAAATTGGCCTATTACCCTCTGACTGTCTGACATATTTTCCTATTATCATGTCTTGATTGCTGCTATATACAGGAGCTATTATAGATGCACAAGTTCTAAATGCAGCGTGCGTAAGTTTGTTGAAAGAACCATGGATGATCCACAAGCCTTTATTACTACATATGAGGGAAAACACAACCATGGCGTTCCAAATAGAAGACCAAATTCAGAGGCATCCAAAACAAGCTCAAAATCTTCAGCTGTGAGAGAGAAATAATAGTCGATGCGATCAGAAGAAGCTCATCCCAACAAAAAAAACTATATGCTAATAATATACACTTAAAAGGATGGTTCAGCAAATGGGAAATTAATGAAGTTAAACTTACTGCAGTAGTCATTATATTTCCTTTGCTAAACCACTCTTTTTATGAAATATTACAAAAGTAAGACGACGTTGAGTTGAAGTCATTGAACCCCTATGCCAGAAGATGGTGCTTTGAACTCTTTCCCAAAGCATCAAGAATGTAAACAATTGGCCTCTATCATTCTTGTTAAGTTGAGAAACAGTTTTCTCGTAATATGATTTCTTAAACACCTCTCCCAAGAAGATTTGGAACCTTTCAATGAAGGGAGCATACACTATGTCTACCTAATGCACCACAGTTTCAAGTTCAGTACGATGAAATTTCAAAATAATAGTCTAACTCGACAAAGTATAAATATAACTGACTGAATTAACCAAGGAAGAAAGGTCTATCATCAAATTTGTCGAGAGCTTTTTCTAAGTAGTCAAATTGAGGCCCTGGTGCAAGTATGAACTATTGTTACCTTCTCATGAGAAAATTACAAAATAATAAAGTAGTATTTAATAAACTTCAAAACACAAATGTTCAAGAATCTTACCAGCATGCTTCTCAGCATCTCCTTTAAGGTTACCAAATACTTCTTTCACGACCGAATCGCTGTAAGCTATCAACTCCTCAGCGAACTTCAATTTTTCAGGGTCCTAAACCATTTTACAAGATCGGATCAAATTAAAAACTTCTGTTTCCTTCTCTTTTTCTATGTTTTGGTGCTAGGCAGGGAGGAGGGAAAAGTTGAAAAATAAGAGTAGTTGATTTAGGCCAAGAATGAATTTCGCAGCTTACATCAGGTAGAAGAGATGGCCCCTCAAAGTTGCTGTCGACATATTTAATCAGATCGAGACTTTCTCCAATCACTTTGTTGTTGTGTTCCAGAGCGGGCACCTAAGGAAGAATAGAACAAAATACATAACCAGAAGCAACAGATATGCTCTTCAATTTTCTACCTACTTTTACGAGTTATCTAGCATTTATAACTAGTATATATCACGACACTGAAAGGTGAATCCAAGTATTTAAGTTTATGAGTTCTAGACCACAACCATTTTTGCTTACTGCATTCGGAATAGATTTTTCATACGTACTAAGTGAATTTTTTAACTCAAATACATGATTTGAGCCAAAGCTACTCGATTGTGTGCAATACGTAACTTAAATGGTAGATGAGCCCCAGACAACACCAGGCCAGTTCCACCTATTTTTCACAATAAGGCTTTCGTTTTGATATAACATGACGGCTAGCACTGTTGGATATGTAAAGCGTTACGGGAAGTAAATAAATATTACAAGTGTTCGAAAGGATAAACAAATAGGCCAATGTTCAGAACTGCCGCAAGCTTGTTGAGTCTTGAATCTTGATAACCTGAAATCAAGAAACACTAAATCTGGATTGTTACAACTGTGTGCTGAGTCGAGTGATGACACTCTGTCTTTAAGACAAGATTGCCCCGTATATATGCTTTTACGTTAATGGGCAATAGTCTCCCAAGATAAAACAACACCTAATCAACGCTACAAAGCAAATAGGTTGAGTCTGACGAAGAAAACAAACACGAAACGACTTGCTGAAGAATAGAAAAGGAAGGAAGAGTTTATGTTTTCGTCCCAACGTTTCTGCTCACGTTTTGGACTGACTTTCTCTTCTGTTTTGTCTCTGTGTATATAGTGTGTCTCGTTTATATTTCTGTGTTACACAATTGAGCCAAAATGCATCAATATATAGCATAATGGGAGACCTCTCAACTGCCAAGACATGACTGTTAATGACCATTGAATGAGGGAATTTAACAGCCAAGTAATGGTTGTTTATGGCCATTGAAGGAGGGTGTAATTCAGCCAAGTAATTGATGTTAATGGAGGAAGTTAATCAGCCAAGTAATGGATGGTTAATGCACAATAACGCCCCCAAAAATCAACTCCAACGGTAGGCAGAAACTTTCTGCCTTCCGTTGTTCCCAAATTCAACATTCCAGAAACTCCAGGGACCAAACTGTAAATATTAAACAATTTGGGGTCCAAAGAGATAATATCAGAAGAAGCCCACGACCCATGACCCGAGCCCGAACCGGACGGGACGGGCGAGCGCGCGGTGGCGCGCGTGTGGGCTTAGCCTTGAACCCAAGCACATCTAGGTCCTCCCTCCTTTAAACATATGTGATACCCCTTGGGGTCCCAAACCCTTAGCCAATATAGAGACTTATAAAGAGAGCAATTCTTCCTTTTCCCACTGGTGTGGTAGATTTGCTCCACACCATATTTTCATGCCTCAAACACCTTACTTCGTGGACCAATATCTCTTTCATTTCTTAACGAAATTTGACGATTCTTGGCCCTACGATCATCTACTCACTTAGTAGATTATGCACGTATGGCGAGACAAAGCCTCCAACATGCGAAACCCTAGTGTTTAATTCATTAAATATGGGTGGACGCACCTCCCCACCAAAGGCAAATTTCCAACAATCCCCTCTTGAAAGAGATTTTGGCGCACACACAAGGTGCATACTTTCAGCAATCTTTCAGCGAAAAGATATTGCATCAGGAGAGGTAGCTTCTTCTTTGAACCTTTCCTAGTTGAATACCACCGAACTTACTTACTGCGCAGTGAATGTGATGTCTTGAACCGTCAGTGTTTAGTGTAAGCCAAGACAATGATACCAACACAATATTTCTTCTTATTCATTTTCATTCTTATTGTTTTATCCATTGTGGCCGTGGACACACTTGGATTCTTAAGTGCGTTCATTTGAGGTGGCCTGTCCTCGCACTTAAATAAGTGATCTCCTACAAGGTATCCTGTTATACCCCACTTCACGAGTGTTAAGAATCATTAAAAGTTTCTCCAACCTTAACCTCAACCGTTTGAGGATCGTTAAAGGTTTGGAAGCTTAACCTTTACCCACTATGCAGGTAGCACTTTAATGTCTATCGCGGGAACAACTTTGGATTCATGTTTCCCTACAGAAATCATCATCCGAAGTGCTTTTGCTTCCACCGAAGCGCTCAACTAAACCTTTTGCAGCTTAGTTTTCCCATTGAACTAATTCTTGGGATCTCCAGTCAGTATGGTTGGGTTACCACCGCAAAGGTTCGTATTGTTTGGGTTTTAAGCTCATTCCCCTAGACAGGCAGAACACTTAATCTCCGGATAGTCCCTTAGTTAAAAGGGTCTGCTATATCCTTTGATTAGTAATCAAGAAAGTGACACTCGTGATGATCAACTGCCATATGGTCTTATGTCTCCGACAGATCCTGACAGATATGTCCAGACGTCGTCATCCGTGTCCTTTCTAAAGTCGACCGGCTAGCCACAGTGTATAACTGTTGAAGGCACGGGTTTTTCCCAATAAGGGACGCCCTCTAAGGAGTCGTGAAGTTACTCAACTTCTTTCATGATTTGTATAAAGCGATAAACTCCGATTCCATCATGAATCGGCTGATGCAGCTTAGAGGTTTTTCCAAGCCCCACCATACACAATTACTTGTGGCTTTGGTGTTCTTCATATCTGATGTCTAGTTTGCATCAATGTGTTCTCCCAGAACTGCTGGACATCCAGAATACCATAATCCGTAGATAAGCGAATATTTCAGATATCGTCATATCCGACTCAACGCCTTCTATTGATCATTTATTAAAATCATCAGTGAACCTTAGTTTAACTGATCTTCTTTGTAGGCCGATACCAGGTTGGTTGTAGTGTGTAACATACATTGAACTACACGTGACCTGCGCATATCCCTCCTTGTATATGGGTGCACCATGATTCGAATCAGTTATATGATTCATATCCATTGGTGGCTTCAACGAGACTGACAATTATCTCACAACTGAGTTTGGAGTTAGACCAGTCCGTTAGATGTCTTAGAAATCCCAATTCCTAAGATGTCATATGTGATACCCATATCTTTTGTTTCAATATAACTTTCACTCTCAGACTGTTGGTTTTCTAACTGTTGGCTTTCTAACTTCAGAGTCAATGTTTCTGTGGTCAGATTCATTGTTTCTGTTTTATCTGAAACTTCCAAGACCAAAATGTAAACATTTCAGGGACCAAAATGAAAGTTCAGGAAGAAGCCCAAACGGTCCAGAAACCAACTCTGATTCTCCCCTTCTAACTCTCCGATTAGGAAGACTGTTTCAACATCTATGCCACGCAAGACTGCAATGGCCCTGGATGTTAAGCTATTCATAGGGAAGCACGTGTACAAGTAGCCGAAGCCTTATACTCGTAAGTAGATCCATCTACTTTGTACTCACTTTTGAGTATCCACTTTTACAACCCAAAAGCTCTTTTTCCGAAGGAAGATCAACTATTACGCAAGTATGGTTCTATATGATGGAATCTATTTCTCTCCTTGTAGCTTCTTTCCAAAGCAGCGCTTCTGGAGATGACAATTATTTGTTAATGGTCTATGGTTCGTTCTCAACCATACAAGCTAGAAGGACTGGAACAAGTCTTTGTCCCCTTCTTTGCTCCATCTCGGTTCAACATCTAGAATCCCTGAGTTCTGTAGATCTGGAATATTAAGTTCCGGATAGTTAACAACTTTCGAGTCCTGTAGATACGGAATGTCTAATTCCGAACAGTCAGGCCCTCGCGGGTTCTTGCTAACCTCGACCCTCGACCCGTGACCTGTGACCCGTGACCCGAGACCCGAGCCCGAGCCCGAGCCCAGACCGGACGGGACTGGACGGCGGGCGCGCGGCGGCGGCGCGCGTGGGATTAACCTTGAACCCAAGTACATCTAGGTCCTTCCTCCTTTAAACACATGGGATACCCCTCGGGGTCCCAAACCCTTAGCCAATTTAGAGACTTATAAAGAGAACAATTCTTCCTTTTCCCACCGATGTGGTAGATTTGTCCACACCATATTTCCATGCCTCAAACACCTTACTTCGTGGACCAATATCTCTTTCATTTCTCAACGAAATTTGACGATTCTTTGCCCTACGGTCATCTACTCACTTAGTAGATTATGCACGTGTGGAGAGACAAAGCCTCCAACATGTGGAACCCTAGTATTTAATTCATTAAATATGGGTGGACACATCTCTCCACCGAAGGCAAATTTCCAACAAGCACAAGTTAAGCTATGTATATACTGAATTGATAGAGTAAACTTTGTGCTTCTAGAGAAATTACCTTATTTTCAGGATAAATTTTTCCCTTGTACCAAGCTGGCCTGTTCTGAAGATCAATTGGAACTAATTCAATCTTATCTTGCAAACCCTGCAATTGTCATAAATTCAAGATTCTAAGTACTATACTATACAGACATTATCACAATCAAACAGAAAATTAACAACTAAAAAAACAATACGGAAATGAATTTGCAGTAAAGGAACCTTGACATTTCTGGTAATCCACACACGCTGAGCAAAAGGGCAAACATAACTGATAAACAACCTTCAAAAAAAGAATAAAAAACCCACAGTTTACAATCTATCAAATAAAAGAAAGGGGTTAACAACACTTTTGGTCCCTCGATTATTGGGTAAATTTTAGATTTGGTCTATGTGACATCTGATTAAGCATATTTAATCTTCAATTAGTTGAACTGTGCATTTTTTATCCTTTTCTTGTGATTACTCACAATTTTACCATAATTCTTAACTGTTCAACTATTGAAGGGTAAATGTGCGTTATCGAATTAACACCCAAGGGTGTGGCTTATTGGTCAATAAAGTGGATTGAGAATCATGATGTCTCATGTAAAATTTTCAGCAAAGACAAAAACACTTGCTAATTTCTTGCCATTTGTCAAAGTCGTGGTGGACAGAGTTACCCTTGTCCCGTGGAATTAGTCAAGTTGAGTGCAAACTGGCCTAGACACCATGGCTATCCAAAAAATAAATGTGTTTTGTCTAGTATCACAAGGACTAAAATTAGATTTTACCAATAATTGAGGGACCAAAAGTGCTATTACTCCTAAAAATGAGTAACAAACAAAACAATAACACAACATAGATAGTAAGAGAAAGGATAACTAACCTCGAAGTTCCATAGAATAGGGGCGGGGTTGGGAGTAGAATCAAGAGATGGAGGACGAATATCTTGTACACTTCTGTACAAACCAAACAAACCCCATCAACATTCATCAAAAGAATTGAAGGGCAAAATTACATACAATGTGTACACTTGGCGACGCCAGGATTTTTAAATATTAAAGGAAGTTCAACATTTACTATATATAAATAAAGATTAATGTTAACTTTATATATACAATGTAATATTATATTTCTCCGATGACTGTTCATTTTGGAAAACAGAGCACGGTTTTCCTACTTTTGTACGAAATCTTTCTGTGACGTGTTGGTAATACCGAAAAGGGGTCAGATCTGGTTGCTCCACTGCTCCAAACCACCGCGACGTTTCTCACCCCAGATCCCCTGACCCCACTATTTCTCCCCTCTTCTCCGATGATTGGTATATATACTCCGACGTCGCTCCGACTCTAGCAACCACTACTTGCCGCTCTGTTTTATTTTTGCTAATGTATTGCTCGTTCGGGATCTGCACAGGTAGTCGGCGTTTCAATAGTTCCGCCGGTGAACAGTAACTCCACCGGTGAACAATGTTACGACAGTGAACAATGCTCTACCAACTGGAGTTGGTACCTCCTGCCGCCCTTACTGATTCTTAATCCCTCATCCTTGTAGCTAAATCTTGAATTTTACATTCTAGCCTATAGTTCTATCATTCTTGCCGTAGTAGTTGGACTTGCTTCTACATTCTTGCAGACTTGTATTATAGTATTGATTCCTGCTCCTTTTAGTATGAACTTTTGATTAGTTTATATTTGTTTTAGTGGCGTTGGTAAAAGATGGTAGACTAGGGTCATGTTCTCGGCCAGGGACGGGGCGAGAGTTAGGGGGTAAATGGGGTAAGAGAGATGCTAGGCTGAGAATAGGGTCTTAGAACATTGTAACTTTAATGTGGAAGCCCATAGAGTTAGTTTAGATTCTTAAGAAGAGGAGGATTAATATAGCCTACGTCCAGGAGACCAAATGGGTAAGACCTAAGACTAAGGATGTGGACGAGTATAAGTTATGGTTCTCGGGTAGGTCGAGGTATAGGAATGGGGTAGGCATTTTGGTAGACAGCGAGCTAAGGGATCAGGTGGTAGAGGTTAGGAGGGTCAATGACAGGATAATGACGATTAAGTTGGTGGTTGGAGGGTCCACTATGAACATTATTAGTGCTTACGCGCCGCAGACAGGCTTGGACGAGGAGGAGAAGAGGCTATTTTGGGAGGATATGGATGAGGTGGTGGAAGGTATACCACCCATTGAGAGGTTATTTGTAGGAGGGGATTTCAATGGACATATCGGGTCACTTTCGGGGGTTATGACGATGTGCCAGGAGGCTTTGGCCTCGGGGACAGCAACGGGGAAGACGTCTCACTCTTGGAGTTCGCTAAAGCTTTTGAGATGGTGATAGCCAATTCGAGATTTAAGAAGAAGTAGAAGCACTTGGTGACTTTTCGTAGCTCCGTAGCTAAGACTCAGATAGACTTTTTTCTCCTTAGGAAGGTTGACAACAATTTTTACAAAGACTGCAAGGTTATTTCGAGGGAGTATCTTACAACTTAACATAAGCTTTTGGTGATGGATTTGGAGATCAAGATGGAGAAGAAGTGGAGGGTTGTGGATGACAGGCTAAGAATCAAATGGGGGAGGTTGACTATGGCTAATGCAAATGAGATAGGAGAAAGGTTGATGGCCAATGGAGCTTGGGGGAGAAGTGGGGATGCGACCGGTATGTGGGACAAAACGACTAATTGCATTCGGGAGGTATCTAGAGAAGTTCTAGTGGTCTCACGGGGTAGCCATGATGGGCATCGAAGGGACTGGTAGTGGAATGGTAAGGTTCAAGAGAAGGTAGAAGCAAAGAAAATAGCGTATGTAAAATTGGTAAAAAGCAAGGATGATGTGGAGAAGTGGATGAATAGGGAATTGTATAAGATAGCGAGGAAAGAGGCAAAGTTAGCGGTTACGGCGGCAAAAATGGAGGCAAAAATGGTGGCTTTTGAACGCATGTATGTGAAATTAGAGGAAAAAGACGGGGACAAAAAGTTGTACAGACTAGCCAAGGTGAGGGAGAGGAGGGCCCGTGACTTGGATCACGTGAGGTCCATCAAGGACGATGATGACAAAGTACTGGTGGAGGACGCGTATATTAGACAGAGGTGACAGTCTTACTTCCATAAACTATTGAATGAAAAATGAGATAAAGACATTGTGTTGGGAGATCTGGAGCAATCCGAAAGGTGCCAAAATTTTGGATATTGTAGAAGCATGAAGGTTGAGGAGGTTAAGGGTGTTGTTCGCAGGATGCGCAGGGGACGAGCGACCGGGCCTGATGAGATCCAAGTTGATTTTTGGAAGAGCACAGGCAGGGCAGGGTTGGAGTGGCTGACTGAGTTATTTAATGTCATTTTTAAGACGGAGAGAATGCCCGAAGAATGGAGGTGGAGTACAATGATTCCTTTGTACAAGAACAAATGTGACATCCAGAGTTGTAACAACTATAAGGGTATCAAGCTGCTAAGCCATACTATAAAAGTTTGAGAAAGGGTCATGGAGATGAGGGTGAGAATAGGCGTGTCTATTTTCAAGAACCATTTTAGATTAATGCCGGGGCGTTCGACTACATAAGAAATTCATCTTATTATGAGGTTGGGGGAGCAGTATAGAGAGAGAAAGAGAGACTTACATATGGTTTTCATCAACCTGTAGAAGGCATATGACAAAGTCCCTAGGGAGGTTCTATGGAGATGTTTGGAGGTTAGAGGTGTACTTGTGGTGTACACTAGGACGATCAAGGATATGTATGATGGAGACAAGACCAGGGTACGGACAGTGGGAGGAGACTCAGAGCACTTTTCAGTGATGATGGGGCTGTACCGGGGATCAACTCTTAGCCCATTCTTATTTGTCTTGGTGATGGATGGACTAACACGACAAATCCAATGGGAGGTGTTATGGTGTATGTTATCACAGATGACATAGTCTTGATTGATGAGACTCGCAGCAGAGTGAATGCTAAGCTGGAGAGATATACGCTGGAGTCTAAAGGGTTCAGGCTAAGTAGGACCAAGACAGAATACTTGAAGTGCAAGTTCAGTAACGAGAGCGATCATGAGACAGGCGTGAAGATGAGACTTAGTACTCAGGTCATTCCAAAAAAAAGAAGCTTCAAGTACCTCGAGTCTATTATCCAAGGGAATGGAGAGATTGATGACGATGTCACACATCGTATTGGGGCACCAGAATGTTGAGTGATATCTTCGGTCAATGATCTCTTTGGCGTACTACTTCTGACACAGAAATGGGCCGCCAGAATGTCGAGTGATAGAGATGCCCAAGAAATAACTCATGGGGTCCAGATCCTTCATAGCAAACTTAGAGAAAATGAGTGACATAATGGACCGGCGGAGAGCATCAGATGATCTGATGAGGATGATGTCATCAACATATAATAATAGGTAAGCCTTGTTTGTACTATATGAACACGGAATGATCGAATCTGCTGTGTGAAAAATCGACAGAGGAGACATAATCGGGAATAAGAAATGATCGAACTACTGGTACCATGCTCGAGGAGCCTGTTTTAGTACATAGAGTGATTTCCGCAATAGACATACATAATCTGGATGAATAGGATCCCTGAAACCCATAGGCTGATGCATATATACTGTTTCATGAATATCCCAATGTAAGAATGCATTCTTGACATCAAGTTGATGAATGGGCGAAGACTTAGATAGAGCAATGCTGAGGACAGTACGGATGGTTGCGGGCTTTACAACCAGGCTGAACGTTTCATCACAGTCCATTCTCACCTGTTGAGACATGTCATCACCTACAAGACGAGCCTTGTATCTCTCAAAAGAATTATCAATTTTTTTTATGTCTAAAAATCTACATAGAACAAATAATGTTAGCATCAGGTGGATGGGGTACTAGGTCCCACGTATTATTATCAATAAGAGCATTATATTCGTCAATCATTGCGGCTTTCCAATTAGGGTCGGACAATGCATCCTTCGAATTTCGAGGGACATGAGAAAAGACAGCTGAAACGGATAGGTTAAACAACCGTTTAGGTTTATGAATTCCATGTATGGCACACGTTTCCATGGTCCTAGAGCGTGTCTCGAGATGTGAGATAGGAGGGGTGTGTGCTGCGGGACTGTCGAGAAGAGAAGGAAGGGCAGGGGTAGCAGGACGGTTGGCCGATGCTTGGTTTGCCGAGAGATGGCTGCGGAATCACCCTGAGGCGGGCTGTTCTGGGCCACTGTTGGTAGAACCAATTGAGCAGTGTGTCCTGGACTATTCGAGAGGGGCGGGTGCCAGGGTCTAGGATGGCGGACTATGTAAATGATAAATTAGAAGAGGGTTTAGGCCATCATCTAGGAAGTCGTAGGAATGCCGATGTGGCGAGTTTAGGGAGGCAAATGGGAATTGAGACTCATCAAATAAGACATGGCGTGAAATAATAATTTTACGGCTTGACAAGTCATAACACGAGTAACCATGATGATTGGCGGGGTAATCTAGAAATACACACGGGGAATACCGGGGTTGGAGTTTGTGAGTAGTCGAATGGAGAGGATAACAGAGACATCCAAAGATACGTAAGTGTTTGTAGGAGGGTTCTTACAAAATAGTGGGAGACCATTGAGCTAGAGACTTGTTTGGAATTATTTTAGGAGATAAGTGGCCATAGAGAGTGCGTAATGCCAGAATTGAGGGGGAATCGAGGTGTGAGCAAGTAGGGCACAAATTAGGTTGTTTATGGTTCAAATTTTCTGTTCGGACTTACCATTTTGGGAGGAGGTGTGAGGGCAGGAAAAATGAAAGGTAAGACCGTTATTGGAGAAAAACTGTTTGAATTGATTATTATCGAATTCCTTTCCATTGTCACATTGAAAATATTTAATGCTCTTTTCAAATTGTGTTTTTACGAGAGCACTAAATGAGGTAGACCTGAGATGTATTTCCAATTGGAAAAGTCCATAGAAAGTTGGAATAATCGTCCAAAAATAACATATAATATCGATGGCCAGCCGTACTTAGAATATGAGACGTCCACAAATCACTATGTATAATATCGAAAGATAGTAAAGTACAATTTGTGGATGCAGAAAATGGTAATTTAACATATTTCTCAAAAATACAGGATTAACATATAGGAGTCCTAGAAATACGGTTGCAATTAATAAAATTATTTTTCCTAGGGAGCGTAAAACAGAATCTCCCGAATGTCCTAATCTAGAGTGCCATAAGGAAGACGAAAGAGCATCAAAGGTTGATGGAACTGAGACGGGATTGTTGACAACGTTTGAAATATGGTAGAGATCTCCGGTGATGTCACGTCTCATTATTCATCTCCCTGTTGTAAAATCCTTCACAGAAAAACCAAAAATATCAAAGTCAAGGGAAACATTATTATCAGTTGTGAAACGACGCACATAGATTAGATTCTTAATGAGTTTAGGAGCATGAAGGATATTTTTTAAGATTAGGATGTGGTGGGGATAATGATGAATGACCAAAACCGCGAATGGAAATGCCTTGTCCACTACCAACAATAATATTCTGATTTAAATCACTCAAATTGGAATAAGACGAGAGAGTACATTGTGATGCCGTCATGTGAGATATGGCGCCTGTGTCCATATACCAATTTTTGTCTGGAGCGTTGAGTGACATTGTGTTCATAGCTGCCTCAACGTCAGTCGGTGCATAAGTTAAGGGCGGGAGAGCATGTGTTGTGTAGGCCTGTTGGGGACGTGGGCCGAGTATGCTAGGGTGAGCCTGTCAGTTCTAAGGTAGAGTCCACGAGGATGTCGGAGTTGGAGGCCCTGCCTTCGGCGGAGGGCCAGAAGGTTGTGGTGAGGGTAGCATCGGCAATGCTAGCCTGAGTGGTACTGCGCTTGATTTTTCAGGTTTCCTCAAGACTAAGCTTCGAACGGGCCTCATAAAACGGAGGTAACGACGTGCATTGCTGAAGGATGGTGGCAACGCTATCATAGAATTTGTTCAAGCTTGCAATATGTTGCATGACCAATCGCTGATTAGTGAATGGTGCTCCGACGTTGGAGAGTTGGTCGGCAAACATCTTGAGTTCTTGATAATAGTCAGACACGTTTGGGAAATCGTTCTGATGAACGTCTTTGAATTGATTTTCAAGGTATAATGCTCGTTGAGTTTTGTTGTAGTGGAAAATACTTTCTAAACATTCCCACGTTTGGCGGACAGTGGCATCGGTCTTAATGATGGTGTGCAATAGATCATTAGAGATTGTGCCATATATCCACTAGAGGACGGCTGCGTCTAAACGAGACCAAAGTGCATCATTAGAAGTCGAAGCCGAGGGTAGGTCTGTGGACTTCGGTGTATGAGGGATGATATGGTCGATAACTTCGTAAACATGATAATGGATCTTAAAAAGCTCCGCCCACGAGGAGTATTGACCCTTTTCCATCTCAAGGGTGATAGGGATGAAGTTTTTGATGTTGTTTACTGCAAGTGCAGGATGAAATTTGGTTTTGTCAGTCATGTAATATGAAATTTAGGAGGAGAAGGGAGAGAGAATGGCTGAAAAAAATACCAGGGTTCCGTGGGGGTGGCGGCCGAGAGCTGTGGTCGGCGGCGGTGGAGGTCATTTTAGGCTACTGATACCATAAAGGAATGTGTTCTCTGATTGTATTAATCAATAATGTACAATATATATAGTAGTACAAAAATATTTAAACTAGGTAACTAATCAATCTAATTACAATAGAAATATAATTCTACCTAAAATAGGAGACATAATTACAATAGGAATACAATTCTACCTAAAATAAGAGATATACAATTAATGAAATAATATTCAAAAAATATTCTATTAACATCGTTTCTTAAAATATATTAATCAATAATCATATATTTGTAACGAATATTGTAAAAAATAAATGGTAAACATTTTTCAAATTTATAAAAATCTAATTTAATTAATTTTAAGAAACTAAAATCATACGTTATGTAAGAATCATGAACGTCATGTTTGAGAAAAAGACTAATTTATAAATATAATGTCATAACATTATTCAAGTATTTGATCAATAAAAAACAAATCTATCAATTCTAATTGAAAAGAAACGGCATGCAATGTGAAATAACAAGTCAATACTACTAAAGCAAATAAATTGGAACTGAAAATATAACATAAATTCAAAATCTATTTTCTTAAACGTAATACTCTTATGTCAAATTCCAACATAACATAAAATAAGTTCCAACATAACTTAAGTAAATTTAATTCAAAAGAAAAGGAAAACATGAGTATATAACCTCATTTCAACAATGAAATTCTACTTTAATGTCATCACTCATTATATGTCATAATAATAATAATGATGATAATAATGATAATGCAGGTATGGTAAATAAAGAAAATAAATACGAAACAAAAAAATACGAGCAATTACATAGAACCACAACAAGTAAAGGTTGAAAACGAGAAGAAAGAAAATGAAAGATGAATAATACAAAAAGAAAAAAATATTGGTCTGCATCACATTCTTAAAAAATGTAGTGAGTCTCACGACTACGGGTAATTGTTATTCATGATGGACATATGGATACTTTGGATAGTATTGGTACACTCTGCCGATAAACTATTTGTTATACATGTCTATAGTGTTATCGGCATGTGGGATATAAAAGTCCTTCAACTTGAGGTCAATACGTGCCTTATTTGCAGAATGATGCACTTTGACCAAGTTCAAAGCTTGCACTCCTTATGGGGTAGATACGGCTTGAGTTGGGTGCATTACGATGTAAACGGAGACAGTAGTTGAGCTAAGAATAAGATTCATTCCTCGATTGAAAATTCGAGAGAACACTCAACTTCTCTATATTAGGTCGAATAAAGTCATTGCCAATGCAAGAACCATATTTTGAATATGGTTTTGTTGTCGACTAATAAAGATGAGATAAAGTGATTAAGCCATTTAGATAGACACTTGGCAAATCCTAAGCTTAATCGAGTGTGTCGTGAATGAAAGAATTTTATTATTCCACATAAAGGTAAAGTTTGTTGAATTCGTGTAAACGTACTTCACATATTGAGTTCGTCATACGAAGCCGTCTAGGAGTTTCGTATGAACCTTAATTAGATTAATGTCGATATGTGAAGGCCTATAGGGTCACACTATATGCGATTGTCTTTTCAATCTAAGAGTGTATTGAGAAAGTATTAAATATTTGGTTAGGAACCGAAATATTTAATTTATAATAATTATGAAATATATTTCTATTTGATGGAAATTATTTAATTAAGTCAAGATTCGATTTTGGACTTAATTAAATAACAACAACAACAACAACATACCCAGTGAAGTCCCACAATGTGGGGTCTGGGGAGGGTAGAGTGTACACATACCTTACATCTACCTTGGTAGGTAGAGCGGCTGTTTCCGCGAGACCCTCGGCTCAGGACATGCAAAGTAGAAGAAAAACAGTAGTGGAGTTGGACTTAATTAAATATGTTAATATAATAAAGGGGCTTGGATGAAAACCTAAAGAAAGTACTCGGGTCTAATTAGTCTTTTGTACTCCTTTTAGGTTTAGATTTTTCCGTTTACCTATTATATAAACAACACAAACCCCATAATTATGGAGTAAGTCAGTCAGACAAAACAGAGGATTCAAGACTTAGAGTCTTGAATTAGTTTCTCTCTTCTAACAAAAGAATTCCTAGCATTCTTCGTTAGATAAATACACTGGAGTTGGAACTTGCAATTGTAGAGACAACTCGCGTGGGTACCATAGTTGTGAATCCATCATGCAAAGACTTGTAAGTATTCCTGATTATGTTTTGACTTCATTAGATTACCATATAGCTATACCAGTTCATTGTTGGGTAAAATTTTAACTTCTGCTGTGCGAACATTATGTTCATGACCCAACAAAATTCCAACATTTGATTCTTTTAAAACGTTATGTTATGATAATATCTCAATTTTATAAGGTCGAACTATAGAGATACTAGATTTTGGGATCATCACCATTTAAGTGCTTCGAGAATTGTTATTTGACTTAGACTTGATCTATCAGGACAATTACTTAATGATTATTAAAAATTTAATTATAATTAATTGTCTTAAAAATTAATAATTTAATATAGCTAATATAGAAGTAAATCTATATCACAAATTTATATTAAAAGAGTAATAAATCAAACAATGTCCAATAATTAATAAGTTATAAACTAAAATGGATGAATCTAATTACTTTACATCAAATTGCAATGTATTTTTATAATGAAAATTCTTAGCTAGCGTTTTTTTAAATTGTTCCGACTATTAGGAGGGAAATATGGTGAATTCACAATAAATTCCCTCTAATTTACTAAATTAAAAAGAAAAGAGTTGCGCTGAAATTTAAAAATAAAAAGAGTTTTCTCAAATTATTTCCCTCTAATTCTTTTAACCCTAAATCATAGCTTTCTTTTCCTATTAAAGAGTCAAAAACCCTAAAAGGCTAATCACTTGAGAAAGGAAAAAAAACGTAGCGTCATTTCTCATCTCTATCCTAGTTTCAACTATTATTTTCAAGACATAGATAAGAGGCAAATTGTATACCCCTTTCTTCATTGCTTGCTTATGATTTAAACAAACTTTTTTTTGGTCTTGTTATAAGGTTTCTTTTCTGCTGAATCTTCCTTTGTAGTATACGTTGGAAATTTACTAAATGTGGGATTGAGACATGAAAAGATTGAGAGTCTTTGGCAAAAAATGACAAATCTCCCTCGTTGGTAAAAGAAAGAGAGTTTATGTAATATATAAACTCTAAGTCTTTTTGGTTCCTGAAGTTTAATGGTTCTTGAAGACACCAATAGTCAAGAGAATAGATACCAACACACATGATTGTTTGTCTTCCTTTTCCACTCTTATAAATTGAATGTTTCTTTTCAATTCTTAAGGAAAGAAGGAAAGAAAGAGCACGAAACAGGAAATATAGAATACACAACAAATTACTCGAAGTTTTCCTTTCTGTTCTGTTCGACACACAGAATCAGAAAACGAAAAGACTCTTCTAATTTGTTCCAGAAAAAAAAAGCAAAAGTCCTTCTTCATCAATCTGTTCTTATTTATTTTCTTCGCTAGAATCAATTGTATTTCTTTTGTACAGTTGAATAATTGCTGTTTTATCTTGGGAGACTATTGCCCAATACCTTAAAATGGAGCAATTTTATTTTAAAGACAGAGAGTCATCTCTCGATTCAACGTTTCTTTTGTTTAACCTTTCGTATACATTTTACCCCGTTTTTATCTACAATTTTAAGACAAAAGCTTACAGTATATAACTTTTTTTGTAATTTATTTGCAGTTTTTAAAGGTGTTTACTGCAATTTTTTTTAAAAAAACAAAAATATCACACACACACACACACACACACACACATATATATATATATATATGAAAGAAATAATTCCTTGATTATTTTCATTAATGAAAGAATATATATACAATTTACAATTTACCATAATAGGAAAATCTTATTCCTATTCTACTTCCAAAACTCTATTCTAGTTGTACAAGAATCCTATAATTATGGTAAGTATACAATACTAATTTAATACAATATTTACACTAACTAAAACTTTCCAAAAATCGTAATATACACGGGTTTGTATACCGTGTATACCACGGTTTCACATATGGTAATTTGCCTTGTGAAACCATAATATACATGGTATACAAACCCATATATATATATATATATATATACATACATATATATAAATTTTATGTATCTCAAAAAAGTTTTTTCCTTAGAATTAAGTGTGGCTTGATAAAACTTACATCTTGACGTTGAGCCTTACAAATGCTTGTTTGCAATCAGACATGGCTAGGAATGGTCTTCTCAAAAAAACTAATTGTTTGATTAATAATCACGATATGGAAGCTTCTAAGAGTTCTAAGATGGCACCGGTTAAAGAAAATTTGCCCATATAACGTGTGGAAGAACTAGTTTATCCGGGTAATATAATTTTTACGTAATATTGAATTCATTATTAATTATTTTTCAATTAGATTAATTTGTATATTTGTTTAATCATATATAGCTAACTAATATTCGAAAAAATTGCAGAAAACTTGGACACACTAAGTGAGATCGAAATTAGCTATCATTATGGTGGTATTTCATATTCTCCCTTTCTAGAAAATATGTAAGTGGGAATTTGATGAAAACAAACATGGACATTGATTTTATTAGTTACTTCGATTTGTTGGATGATTTTAAAAAATATTATAAATTCGATATTATTGAGGGAGATAAGTTCTTTTACTTGAGAGGTGATAGAGTTATTAGCGATTATGATGAGTTAGTGAAATATCGTGATGATTCGGATGTTAGGAAAATTATTGTTAGTTATAAGACACATAAGGAGAAGTCTATCCTGATTTATACGCTCCCGAAAAATTGTGATATTTTTATGAATATTTTTCTCGAAGAAAATGAATCAGAAGAGGTGAACGAAGAAGTTATGGAAGAACACGAATCAGCAAATTTAACAAGTATTTTTTTAATTTTTATTGACCTTTTTAAATTTTATTAACATTTTTACTTGACGTTATCTATTTGATCTTTAATTTTAGGGTTGAATGTTGTGAAAATAAAAATTAGAGGACCGACAAGATGTGTAAAAATTATCAACTTACAGGAGGGTGAAAAATTGTATGTACAATTTGATGAAGATTATCAAGCGATCGGTAAGAATGCAACTCAATTTATCTGATTTTTTTGGGCCAAACAGTTAGAAATAGAACTTGTTTTCCCTTAAAAGTGAACGATTGGAAATATATTGAGCAAGACAATCGATCATATGTGGGACATCATCTTGGTAAGAAAAACTAATAAATTAATAAGGTTATATTTCTTTTTTAAGTTTTGATGGATTGACAGTTGTTAGAACACATGATCCTAAACTATAATTGTATTTTTGTTATTGGAAAAATTTAATTTCGATGTGTCTGAGAAATGAAAAGGTGCAATTCTTGGTCATATGAGTGACATCTATAGAGGCTACAGGAACAAGTTGAAAAAGAAGTATTTCCATTCAAAGACAACTTATCAACTTGTTTAAGGAACAAACCTAAACGTGTCACCACTGATGATTGGAAATATTTGGTCAACCTTTGGAGTGATGCTGACTTTCAGGTAATTAAATTTATTTATTTATTATTTTTAATTTCTTTTGGTTATAGAAATTGATGTTATTGTTTCTTTTTCAACTTTTGTTCAGAAAAAAAGCATGCAAAACAAAACAAGGTAAATAGATCGAGACGTTCCTTGCCTCCAAATATTTGAACCAAAAGTTATGCAAGACTTAGACACGAAATGGGACACATAATAATATTTTGAACAAAGTTAGAAAAATAATACATTTCATTATCTAATTTCAACTATGATAATGTATTTTTACAGGCAGAGAAAAAAGGTGAAAAACTCCTCATGTTAGAAGTTTTCATCGAATCTCGCAAGAGAAAAAAAGAAAAACAAGTTGATGCTTTTCAACAAGATGTAATTGTAATTTCAATGTGTTAGCTTTCTTCTTTATCTCTTTCAAATATATATTTGCATATATGTTTGATTGATTATTTTTTATTGTAAGATCTATTTGTTAAATAAGGCAATATACACACAATATATAAGTGTATATTGCCTTATTAAAGGCCACAGATTCTGCCCAGAGCATGCCACAAATTCGGCCAGTTATGGTCTCGGATTTATGGACAATTAGACATTAGAATATTGTATATTTGGAAAATATATGTGTAGTATATTGTAATGTATTTGTTACTATAATTAGGAATATACACTACCATAATTGTAGAGTTAGAATTATGGTAGAATAAGATTTTAGGAATAGAATAGGAATAGGATTCTCCTATTTTGTATCTTGTATATATACCTATTCAAGTAATGAAAATAATCAAGGGGATTATTTCTTAAATGGTATCAAGAGACTAGGTTTTACAAAAAAAATTCTCTCCCAAAGTTTTTTGACCTTCTCGGCCGAGAACCCCCCTCCCTCGGATTTCTCTCCCAAATTTCGTCTTCTCCTCTCAAAAACCTTTCTTAAATTTCCCCTCCTTCGTTGTTCTTTCAATATGTCTAAGAACAATTATCATCCTGCCCTCATAGTTTCCAACATCAAGAACTGTATCCCTATTGTTTTTGAGATGGAAAACGTTCAATATGCGACGTGGACATAGTTGTTTAAAATTCACGCTATCTCCTATCAAGTTCTTCATCACATCATTCCTCCCGCTAGACCTCTTCATGCGGAGGATCCTGAGTTATGGATTACTCTTGATGCTACCGTTCTCCGGTGGATCTACGCCACTATTTCAGTGGACCTTCTACAGACGATTATTGAGTCGGATACCACGGCTATGGCTGCATGGAATAGATTGCGTGGCATATTCCAATACAACCAACATTCACGTGTCGTCACACTCGAGCAGAAATTCTCTCTAGTTCGAATGGACGAATTTCCAAACGTTTCTGCATATTGCAAGAAACTCAAGGAGTTGGCAGATCAACTCCGCAATGTTGGCGCACCGATAACTAATAATCGTCTCGTTCTACAGTTGGTTGCCGATCTTTCGGAGGCCTATAATGGTGTTGGAACTCTCCTTCGCCAAAGCAACCCTCTTCCCGACTTCTATCAAGCCCGCTCCATCCTTACGTTGGAAGAAGCCGGTTTGCCTAAAAAGGCGGCTACCAGAGCAAGCCCAGTCGTCATGGTGGCGTATTCTCCTAGTTCTTCGGGTTTTGTTAATAATTCGGGCCAAAACCATAATAATGGTGGCGGCAAGAATAATAACAAAAACCGCGGGGGCAAACTGGCGATTACGGTGGCGATTCGGTGGTCGACAAGCGGCGGTGGGTCCCATCCGATGAAACGATGGCCCACCACCCCCCTAGGCCCCATGGCAGTGGGGCTGGGGCAGTGGGTCGTGGGCCAGCAGCCCCTACAATCACGCAGTTAATTCCAGCGGCCAGTGGGTTGGCCAACAGTCCAGGCCCAACACCCAGCAGTGGCAGCCCACTGGCCAGTGGCCCAGCAGCGGCAGCAACATCAGCTATGGCCCAGCTCCATCACGGACAGGAGTTCTTGGGCCCCGACCTCCGCAAGCCCATCATGCAGCAGGCCTCACTCAAACCGATATCGAGGCCGCGATGCACACACTAGGGTTAACTCAACCGGACCCAAATTGGTATATGGACACCGGTGCCACTACTCACATGACTTCCGAATCAGGTACTCTCTCATCTTATTCCAATTTGAGCACCCCTCGGGGGATAATTATTGGTAATGGCAGTTCTATTCCAATTCTAGGGTATGGTCATAAAACGTTGTCTCCCCCCAATCCACCACTCATCTTGAAAAATACTTTACATGCTCCTAAATTGATTAAAAATTTAGTGTCTGTCCGAAAGTTCACAAATGACAATTCTGTTTCTGTTGAATTTGATCATTTCGGTTTCTCTGTGAATGATTTCAAGACGCGGAGTCATCTCATGAGGTGTGATAGTAGGGGGGATCTGTATCCTATCATGCCCGGTTTCAGTCCATCGAGTCCAGCCTTGCCGTCAGCTTTTGCAGCCATCTCTCCTTCCATGTGGCATGCTCGCCTGGGTCATCCGGGATCTTCTATTTTATTAATTTTAGATAAAAATAGCTTTATTTCTTGTAAGGGTACGAGTCGTACTCCAATTTGTCAGTCTTGCTCATTAGGAAAAATTGTTAAGTTGCCATTTGTAGACTCCAATTCTCATACTTCTGTGCCATTTGACATTATTCATAGCGACTTATGGACATCTCCTGTTCTTAGTTCATTGGGTCATCGATATTATGTTCTCTTTTTAGATGATTATTTTAGATTTTTGTGGACGTTTCCAATTGCAAATAAATCACAAGTGTTTTCCGTCTTCATCAAATTTAGAGCGTTCATTCGTACTCAATTCGAAAGAGACATAAAAAATATTCAATGTGATAATGGGAAAGAGTATGACAATAGGGAGTTTCGGGAGTTCTGTGCTACTAATGGGATCGATTTTAGGTTTTCGTGTCCTCATACATCTCCACAAAATGGAAAGGCCGAACGCAAAATTCGTTCGATCAATAACATTATCCGAACTCTCTTAATTCATGCCTCCATACCTCCATATTTTTGGCATCATGCTCTACAAATGGCCACATATCTTCTTAACATAATTCCTTCTAAAGGTCTGACATATTCTTCCCCCCTCCAAATCCTATATAATAAGAACCCTCCTTATTCTCATCTTCGGGTTTTTGGGTGCTTGTGTTTTCCGTTATTCCCATCCACCACAATTAACAAACTTCAGGCTCGGTCTACCCCGTGTGTATTTTTGAGTTATCAATCTAATCATCGTGGTTATAAATGCTTTGATTTATCCTCAAATAAAATCATAATTAATCGCCACGTCCTTTTTGATGAAACCCAATTTCCTTTTGCGAAAGTTCAGACTCCCGAGCCTCGGTCGTATAATTTTTTGGATGAACAAATATCCCCGTATATTATTCAGAATTTTTCGGACATATCCCGCACCCAAAATCCTCCACGCCCATCGCCGCCGGGTCCCACAGCTCCGCCAAAGAAGAAGCCCAGCCGATCGGCCCCACAATTGGGCTGGGCCCACCAATTCTAGAACCGGTCCGAAAGACGCTGATTACCGATTTGGGCCAAGAGCCCATCGTCACCGCCCGTCCGTCCCGAGCCCAAAAAATTCTCAAAATTCACTCAATTCTTCCTCGAGTCATAGACCGGTCACTCGTATTCAGCGGGGTATTTTTACACCTAAAAGACATTTTAATTTACATTCTGATGTCTCTAAATCTCCCTTACCCCGTAACCCTGTGTCCGCCTTAAATGACCCTAATTGGAAAATTGCTATGACTGATGAATATAATGCTCTATTGATAATAAGACGTGGGAGTTGGTGCCCCGTCCTTCTGGTATTAATGTTATCAGGTCTATGTGGATTTTTGCTCATAAGGAGAATTCAGATGGGTCATTTGCTAGACATAAGGCGCGACTTCTGGGTGATGGTAAGACTCAGCAGGTTGTGATAGATTGTGGTGAGACGTTTAGTCCGGTGGTCAAGCCGGCTACTATTCACACGGTGCTTAGCTTGGCTCTTTCAAAGACTTGGCCTATTCATCAGTTGGATGTCAAGAATGCCTTCCTACATGGTGACCTCAAAGAAATAGTCTATATGCATCAGCCATTGGGTTTCAGGGATCCTAACCGTCCGCATCATGTCTGTTTATTGAAAAGGTCCTTATATGGGCTTAAGCAGTCTTCACGGGCCTGGTATACGAGATTTGCTGACTTCGTTTCAACTATTGGGTTCACTTACAGCAGGTCAGATAATTCCTTGTTCATCTACCGCAGTGGTTCGTCCTTGGCCTACATTCTGTTGTATGTGGATGATATCATCTTGATTGCCTCTTCCGATGCCTTGCGCCAGTCTATCATGACCATGCTCAGTTCTGAGTTTGCTATGAAAGACTTAGGGCCTTTGAGTTATTTTTTGGGATTCTTTGTCAGCGTCATTCAGTGGCTTATTTTTGTCTCAGCGGAAGTATCTTCGAGATCATAGAAAGTGGGTTGTTATCCTGTAAGTCCACTTCCACGCCCGATTGATGCAAACCCCAAGCCGAGTGCCGCAAAGAGTGCACCATACGAGGACCCGACCCGCTATCGCGATCTTGCGAGGCCCTCCAAAGATCTTACCTTTACCAGGCCGGATATTATGTATGCGGTTCAAGAGGTGTGTTTATTCATGCATGATCCCAGAGTTGAGCACATGAATGCAATCAAACGCATCATTCGGTATATTCGGGGACAACTGGACTATGGGTTGCACTTGTATCCTTCATCTACATCCACACTTGTCTCTTACGGATCTTTGATTGGGGTGGTTGTCCCAACACCGGACGGTCGACTTCTGGCTACTGTATGTTTCTTGGCAACAACTTGGTCTCCTGGTTGGCAAAGCGTCAGGCTACTCTATCACGCTCAAGTGCTGAGGCAGAATATCGAGGGGTAGCGAATGTGGTCTCCGAATCATGTTGGCTACGTAATTTGCTTTTGGAGCTTCATTGTCCCATTCAGAAGGCAACCTTGGTATATTGCGATAACATTAGTGCCATCTACCTTTCAGGTAACCAGTTCAACACCAACGCACCAAGCATATCGAAATGGACATTCACTTTGTCCGTGAAAAGGTTGCAAAGGGTCACGTTCGCGTATGCCATGTCCCGTCTCGTTATCAAATTGCAGACATCTTTACAAAGGGTCTACCAGCGGTTCTCTTTGAAGATTTTAGGGACAGTCTCAGCGTTCGAAGACCGCCCACTATGACTGCAGGGGTGTGTTAAATAAGGCAATATACACACAATATACAAGTGTATATTGCCTTATTAAAGTCCACAGATTCTGCCCAGATCATGCCACAAATTTGGCCAGTTATGGTCTCGGGTTTATGGACAATTAGACATAAGAATATTGCATATTTGGAAAATATATGTGTAGTATATTGTAATGTATTTGTTACCATAATTAGAAATATACACTACCATAATTGTAGAGTTAGAATTATGGTAGAATAAGATTTTAGGAATAGAATAGGAATATGATTCTCCTATTTTGTATCTTGTATATATACCTATTCAACTAATGAAAATAATCAAGGGGATTATTTCTTTCACTATTTGACCAATTAAAAAAGCAGTAAGAAAAAGGAGAAATTTCTCTAAATGATATCTTTGAAAAAGTACTTGGGGCAGAAAAATTGGTTATCTCGTGCATATGGTCCTAGAAAAAATATTAGTGAATATTTTGGAGGTAGACCAACAAAGGTACAACTCAAAAAGCAATTAGAATCGACCAGAAAAGAAGCAAATGAGCATGTGGAAGAAGTTAAAAGAGAGGCTAATGAGAAGATTGAAGAAATGAAGAAAGAAACGGATAACAAGATAGCACAGTTGAGCAAATGATGGAAAGAAAAAATTCAAATGATGCTTGCAGCTCAAGGTCGACAATCAAATGATGCAACTCTAAACGATGGGAAATGAATAATTATTTTTTCTCTTATAGAAGTATATTGATATGTTTGAATAAAGTGAGGTTTCACTATTTTGAATGATATTGCTAGTTATTTACTAAGTATTTTTTTCTAATATATTACATTTATTCCATAATTGAAGACAATATTATCATCTATATTTCATGTCGGAAATGATTTCTCAGCTACATTATATGGCTAACAATTTTTGTGGCAAAATTTCAATTAGTAGCTATGCAATTTTTGAATTCGTAGCTAAACACACATATAATTGCCACGCAAATTAGAACATGAATACATATTTTTATTTCCATAGCAAATTAAAAAGCTCTTTTGCTACAAGTTTAACCTTCGTGACAAAAAGTATGGAATTATAGCTATGAATTTTTGAATTTGTAGCTAGACATATACTTCTATAATTGCCACGTATCAACAACATGGTTATAAATTTTCACCTTTCGTAGCAAATGAAGACTATTTTGAGCTATAATGCTATTTATTTCATGGCTAAATGCACAGATTCTTAGCTACAATATGAAAATATTTGTGACAACTACTTTAATTCACAACTATAAATATTTTAATTCGTAACTAAATATGAGTATTATAGCCACGAGACTAAGCTATAGAAATAGTCATAAAATTTGAGTTTGTGTGGAAAACATGTTTAAGCTTTTGCTACAATATAACAACTTGTGGCTACAATATGAAGATAGCTACAAGTTGTTTTCTTCGTGGCAAAAGACTAATATCAATTGCTATAAGTATATTTTTCGTGGTAAAATTTTTCTACACACAATTTTTTTTGTAGCAATAAGCATAAGTCCTTAGCCACGGGTCATGTAAAGTTTGTAGCTAACTTTTAGCACACTACATTTTGCTACGAATGCTACGGAATTTTTTTTGTAACTAAAGTGTTTTGCTACAAAAATTTCATATTTAGCTATAACTTATTTTGTAGTAATATATGCCTTGTGTTTAGACCTAAGCAATTTTTGACATGCAATGTTTGGAGAATTGATGAAGTTCATACACATATAGCTGAAGCTCAATCAATTTTTTTGAACTTTAGCCACATAAGGCTGAAATTCAAGCAAAAATAGTTGAACTTCAGTCATATAAAACTCAAACACCAAATGTTTGAAGTTGTTTTGAAGTGAATAAACGTAGCCCCTTTTACCTCACTCAAAAACTTTATAAGAAAAAAAATACAAAAAAAATATAAAGAAAATAAAAGAACAAGAAAAAGAATAAGCTGCATAACTCATAGCTCACTCTTCAGATATCCACATTTCATTGAAAAGTATGTTAAGATATGAACAATTGTTAATGCAAGTAAAAAATGAGTTAATCTGAATTGAATTTTTTCAAAACATTATATTATGGTCTTATCTCAAACTTATAAAGGCAAAAATCATTTAATTAATTGGTCCCTTTAAGTCACCTTATTTTTACAATTGAGCTATAAAAACTAGCTAAAGAAGAGAATTTGCTGCAATTGCAAGAAATCAGCAATAAGTTGAAACATCATGAATAGAAGGTTTTTCATTTTACTCATTACCTGGTATATTATAAACGCTTATCAAGTCATAGCTTCAGATCCTCATCACGAGGTTCATATTCTTGATGCTCTCCCAAATAATAATATACCTTTAAAGTTGCATTGTGCATCTAAAGACGACGATCTTGGATGGCATTATCCTAAAGTGGGCGATGATTTCCATTGGAGTTTCATGCCAAATCTTTTTGGAAGAACCGTTTACTTTTGCCATTTTTGGTGGGGTAGAAAAGAAGCAAAATTTGATGTTTATAGTTATAGATTGAGTTTTAACTGCTCAGATGGATATCCTCTTTCCTATTGTATTTGGAAAGTACAAGAAGATGGCTTTTATATGGGTCCTCAAATCAATCAGCTAAAGAAAATGCGTAACTGGAATTAGTCGTAAGAAAAGAAATGTAAGGAATTTGTAAGAGTAATATATAACCATATGAATTTTGTTGGTTTACTTTCTAAGTGTTCTCTTGTTCCTTTGTGCTTCTTCTAGCCTTTAAAAATAATATATCAACGACAAAGATTAGTGTTAATGAAATCAAATTAGAGGATAGTTGTCTGTTTGGTCAAGAGATTAAAAATTGATTATTTTGAAAAGCTTTTTCTTTTTTTTTAAAGTGCTTTTCAAACAATTTTTTTGATAAGAAACATTTTGTGTTTGACTAATTAATTTGAAAAGTGCTTTTGAGCTCTTTTGATAAACAAAAAGATTAAAACTTAGTAAGAATTGAGCGGGTTAGGTTATGACCCACTTTTTAGCCCAGCCGGTCCATTTGGCACATGTACTACTATACTCTTGCTCTGCAATAACAACAACATACCCAGTGAAATCACACAACGTGGGTCTGGGGAGAATAAAGTGTACACAGATCTTACCTCTACCTTGGTAGGTAGAACGACTGTTTTCGAGAGACCCTCGGCTCAAGACAGAGCATAAGCACAAGCAAAGCAAGAGAAACAGACAGACCCGGTCAGAAAAAATGTAAAGCAGTATATACTGGGAACGTTGTTGCCATGTGACCAGGAGGTCATGGGTTCAAGCATCAGCCTCTGGCAGAAATGCAAGGTAAGACTGTGTACAACAGACCCTTATGGTCCGGCCCTTCCCCGGACCCCGCGCATAGCGGGAGCTTAGTACACCGGGCTGCTTTTTTTTTTATATACTCTTGCTCTGCAGCAATAATAAAATGTAGCACATATTTTGCATAGGGAAGCTCTGCATCTGATCAGCAACGAGAAATAGCTGAGGCCGAGGCTCGTGTTCTATCAGCAAACGAAGTTAAACAACATGACCTTATGATATGATCTCAACAAAGTCTCTTAGCAAAGTAACGAGAGGGCAAAAGAATATACCATATTTAAACGCATGGTTAATGGTATATATACCCAACAGCAAAGTCACGAGAGGACAAAAGAATAGTGAATTCAACAATTGTATGAGAGAGCACAGAAGAGGTTGAAGAATCTTTGATCAACACAAGTAATGTCGATCGTCCTAGTTATGATGGATATAATTGGAGAAAATATGGACAAAAGCAAGTTAAAGGAAGTGAATACCCGAGAAGTTACTATAAGTGCACGCATCTAAAGTGTCCTGTGAAAAAGAAGGTTGAAAGATCATATGATGGCCAGATTGCTGAAATTGTTTACCGGGGTGAGCACAACCACCCAAAGCCTCAGCCTCCTAAGGGGCGAGCAGCCGGATGCAATGACACTTCTAAAGAAAATAAATCTGCATGGAGTAACCAACATCCTCAGACGAGTGAAGCTTACGCCTGTAGGAGAGAAAATCAGAATGATGTCGGGTTGACTATACATTCAGCTTCTTCCAGTAAAGCACCATGCTTTTATGATCCAATTGCAGCTGCAGGAGTGCACACTGCTGTCAAAAATTCTGAAGATTTTGCTGAAAGGAAGTAAAAAATTGGAGGCTTCTTGTTATGAACCAAAAACTAAAACAAGGTTAGGAGGAAGTAAATTCAATTATTATCTGTAGAATTGTATTAATTTTCCTTGGGTAGTCTATCTCATTAATACAAATATATATAGTGTGTACAATGTGGAATCCTAATATAATAAGGATCCTATTTCTACCACAATTATACAACACTAATAATTACAAAATATATGGTGAATATTCAAATAATATTCACTAATACACCCCTTCAGTCGGAGCGGAAGGAGGCCGAAAGCTTAGACTGGATCTGAAATCGAGGAATAGTTGTCTAGGAAGTCCTTCGGTGAAGATATCCGCATACTGATACGAAGATGGCACATGCAACACCTTAACATGACCTATAGCAACCTACTCACGAACAAAATGTATATCTATCTCAATATGCTTGGTTCGCTGATGTTGAACCGGATTATGAGATAAGTATATTGCGGATATGTTATCACAGTATACCAAAGACGCCTTACGCAAGGGACACTGAAGCTCCAAAAGGAGGTTTCGGAGCCAGCAGATCTCAGTAACTACATTTGCAACACCTTTATACTATGCTTCTGCACTCGAACGAGATAGAGTGGCTTGCCTCTTGGCAGACCATGATATGAGATAATCCCCTAAGAACACACAATAGCCGGAGGTGGAGCGTCGCGTGTCCGGGCAGCCTGCCCAATTTGAATCTATATAGGATAACATCCTGTTTGGTGCAGAGTGGTAGAGATGTAATCCATAGTCGTGTGCCCTTAACGTATCGAATGATACATTTAAGAGAAGTAAAATGAGGCTCCATGGGGGCATGCATAAACAAACACACCTGCTGAACAACATAAGCAATATCAGGCCTGGTGAAAGTAAGATACTGAAGTGCACCTGCAAGGTTCCTATATAGAGTGGGGTCAGACACTGGATCACCATCAACAACACTGAGCTTCGATTTAGTGTCAACTGGAGTAGGCATAATGTTGCAGTTCGCTATTTTAGCCATGTACACAATCTCCTCTGCATACTTACGCTGACACAGGAATATAATATCTGCAGATCTAGTCACTGATATCCCAAAAAAATAACTCAACTTTTCCATGTCAGTCATAGCAAATTCGGACTTAAGCAAAGCAATAATCTCATATTTCAACACATCCGAGGAGGCTGTAAGAATAATATCATCCACATATAACAACAAATAAGATATGTTACTACCTCGATGAAAAATAAAGAGAGAATTATCACACTTGCTGCATACAAACCCGATCTGCATAATGAAATGTTCAAAGTGGTCATACCACGCTTTGGGGCTTGTTTCAAACCATAGAGCGACTTACATAGACGGAAGACATAATGAGGGGCTTCCGGATGGACAAAGTCTGGTGGCTGGTGCATGTAAACAATTTCTTTCAAGTCCCCATGTAAGAATGCATTTTTGACATCAAGCTAATGAATTGGCAATGCTTACCCATAGCAATACTCAGAACTATACAAATGGTAGCCGGCTTAACAACCGGACTGAATGTCTCACTACAATCAATACCCTCATGCTGATTAGTGTCATTACCCACAAGTCGTGCCTTATATCTCTCTAAGTCACCACTATCTCTGAATTTGTGATGAAATAACCACATGCATCGGATCACATTCACGCCATCTGGTCTAGGAACCAAATCCCAAGTGTACTGTTTTGTTAAAGCATTAAATTCCTCATGCATGGCCGCATTCCAATTAGGGCCAAATTTGGTTAATTTTGGGAATTGGGGATATGGTTTGTGTGGATAGGTTAAATTGGACTTTGGGTTTGAAAATCCTGTGTTGGGCACGAGTTTTCATATGGTGCATGGGGGCAGGTTGGGTGTTGTTGTTGGGTGTCGGGTCTGGGGTATGTTGAGGGATCAGAATCGGTAAGGCAATGACGGTTGGGAGTGGCAGTAGGGGTAGGTCGATGGGGTGGGGGATTTGGCTGGTGGTGTTAGGAGACGGCGATGGGTTTGGTGGGGTTGAGTAGCCGGTCGAATCTTGTGGTTGTAAGTGGCACAAAGTCGGGTCCGGTGATGGTGGGTTTGGGGGAAAGTTGTGTCGGGGTCTCGGTGGAGTGGTTTGGGGGTTAGTGCGGTGATCGGCTTGTGATGGGTATGTTTGGTTGCTGGTTTGGGCGACGGGGGGTCAGATCCAAGAGTTGTCTGATATATCGGGTGTGGTGGCAGAAACGACATAACGACTTGGTTGAGTTAACGATGAGACTGCCGGTAGTGGTAGTGACCTGACCGAGAGGTGATTGAGTCGTACTGGCAGTGGGTGCGTTGGCTACTGCCAGAATAATGGCAACACGACGGAGTGCATGGTGGACAAATAGTGATGTGTCTGAATCACCGAGGAATTGGTAATCAGTGACTCATAATTTTTTAATGTTGTCGAACGGGAAAACATACTCAACAAAGGTGACGTGGTGTGAGATTATGATTCTATCGGTGGAGAGCTCATAGCACAAGCACCCCATATAGTTTGATGGGAAACCTAGGAAGGTGCACAAAGTGGATCGATGTGCTAATTTGTGGAGGGGCAGTGGATGTCAGATTTGGGTAACACGAACAACCGAAAATTCTAAGGTGGTCATGGGTAGGGATCAGACGGTAGATAATTTCGGTGGGTGTCCTATTTTGAATCGCATGGGTAGGTAAGATGTTAAGAATGTGTTCTACCATTTTTAATGCACATACCCAAAAGGTAAGAGGGAGAGACGCATGAAAAAGAAGGGTAAGAATCATATTATTAATAGTGCGGAGAATTCTTTTAGCTTTACCATTTTGAGGGAAGGTATGGGGGCACGAGAAATGAAAGATCATGCCATTAGTAGCATAATATTTATGCAAAAGGGAATTATTGAACTCATGATCATTATCACATTGAAATGTTTTGATATCTTTTTCAAATTACATTTTAACTAGGGTATGAAATTCAATGAATTTGGAGAACACTTGAGATTTGAGTTTAAGTGGATAGACCCAAAGAAAGTGAGAGAAATCATCCAAAAACACCAAATAATATTTGTGGTCTAGGTTGCTAGTTATAGGAGAAGTCCATAAATCTGCATGAATAATATCAAAGGGAGAGAAAGTAATACTTAGAGAAGACGTAAATGGTAGTCTAACATGTTTCCCTAGATGACAAGATGAGCAGCTATGGGAAAGGTTCCCTTTATTAGATTGGATTCAATTTCTGTTTCTAAAGGAATAAAAAATAGGAGCACCCGGATGACCATGTCTACTATGCCACGTTAATGGAGATATTGTTGCTAAAACGGTGGGAGGAGTGACGAGGGCATCTAGAGATGTGGGAGGGTTGATACTGGCAACAGACGTGGATAGGAAAGGATAGAGGTCCCCCTCACTATTGCACCTCGTAAGGAGTTTCCCGGTACGGAGGTCCGTTACAGAAAACCCAAATGGGTCAAAATTAATTGATACGGAATTATCGGTGGTAAATTTTCTAACGGAGATTAGGTTTTTTATAATGTTCGGGGCATATAGGACGTTTTAAGGGAGAAGTGGGGATATGGTGGTGGGGTTAGTGTGTGGCCAAACCCTTGAATTGGAATGTGATGAGCATTTTCGACCATAATAGATTGCAGAGTATTTAAATTGCGCAGTTGAGGAAGATTACCAGAATTGTTGGTAAGGTGAGATGTGGCGCCCGTATCCATATACCACGCATTATCGGGCTGCTGACGAGTCAATGTGCTGAAAGTCTGGCCCAAATTGGTTTAGGAAAGGCATGGAGCGGACTGCTGAGCTCTAGGAAATTGGGCCTGAATTCTGTGGCCCGTCGGTTGTGCTCCCAGATTGCCGGGCTGCAGGAGCTTGGGCCTGATGGTTGTGGCCCATCGATTGTGCTCCCAGGCTGTTGGGCCGCTGTTCTAGCCAAAGTATCTGTTGGGCCGCAGGTTCTGGGTAGTTGCTGGAGGCCCAGTCCCCCTTTTTGCTCCTGTCGCTGCCAGAATAACCACCGTGGTTATTCTCCTCCATGAGGGCTGCCGGAAAGCAGGTGGGAAAGAAGAAAAAAAACATTAGGGGTTCGGGGCGTAGCCGAGGTGTATGTGGGGCAGTATCAGTCATATACGATGTGTATATCGGCTTAGAGAGGCTGTATACGGGCAGTTTCAGCAATATACTAGGTTTATATTGTCTTAGGGAGGTTGTATACGAGTAGTATACGGCCTGTTGGAGAAAGGGAAGGTGAAAAGGTTGTATATTAGTGGTATATCAGAGGTATATGGGGCATATCAGAGGTATACCAGTGGTATACAACCGGTTTGGCGCCGAAAAAGGGAGGGGAAGGGCTGCCGAATTTAGGGTTTAGGGTAGGGAGGAAGTTTTGGCTCTGATATCATGTAGAATTGGATTAATCTCCCTTGGGGAGTCTATCTCATTAATATAAATATATATAGTGTGTACAATGTGAAATCCTAATACAATAAAGATCTTATTTCTACCATAATTATACAACACTAATAATTACAAAATAGCTATCTTAAATTTGTGCATCAAACTTTTCACTCATTTTTGTTTCTTAGTCATTTGTGTATTAGTTTATCTCTTACATTTTTCTTTCAAGAACTACAAGTGAGATTTTTCCTATGTGCATCTTAATATTTCTCTCACTTGGTATTAGGAAACACTTCAATTTCTTTACGCGTTTTGGACTGTGGTCTTTCATTTTATCAGTTTACTTATCAGTGCAGAAGTTTATAAATTTGATTAGTGACTACTATGGGTTTTTACCTTCCCAGGAAAATTGGAAGACAACCCAATGGAGCAGGTACAGCAGGGGAAAGTGCATTTCCTTATATGCCAAACCAAAATACTATGACTCGGAAATCACTGAGTATGGCTTTCGCTGGCGAAAATATGGCCAGAAGGTTGTGAAGGGAAGTTCATATCCCAGGTAAGATGCTTTGCTCATCCTTATCTGGACAAACTTTAGAAGACAAAATCCAAGAAAATACCTTACATGGTAGAAGAAAACATGCGTACAATGATAACTCGTAAAGCCATGCATAGGATGAATGCTATGCATGGAATTTGTAGCTTTTCGAATGAAAAACATCGGTCTTATACTAGCGCTAGTCGATTGATCAAAAATCAACACATAATATGATATTGGTTAGTATCATCATGATAGATGAGTACGGAAAGGCGTCTGTTGTAACATGATGATAGGTATGAGGGATTTGAGACTGGTCAAAACCATTTACAATTTTAAATGTCAAAGTTAGAAGAATGGAAAAAGTAACTAACAGAGCTGCATCAAAGCAGAGGAAAATGAAAAGTTTGTTGTTTAAGTCTTTAGAGAAAAATGAGGTAGACTGAAAGAAGGTGACAGCAATTGACTCAATGGATTAATTGTTGTAGAATAGGAGAATAATTCTTTATATCCATTTTGAAACCATGAATAAGCTAAGATACACTGAAGTGACTTGGGAAACAACTTATCCTGTTTAGATATGACATCTCTCAAAAACATGGATGCTCCGACACTCATACTGTGTCGAGAATAAGTTAAGCATATATTGTGATAATTTACTAGAATGTCTCTCAACTCTCGTCTATGTTTATATGTAGATAATGCTGCTTCATTTCCATTTATCCCACTAATTTTGAGCTATCACATAGTATCTTGAATGATTGAGAAGAAAAAAAAGTTATCACACAACTGCTTGCAAAAAATGCTTTGGCCTATTACCCTCTGACATGTTTTCTTATTATCATGTCTTGGCTGCTGCTACATACAGGAGCTATTATAGATGCACAAGTCCTAAATGCAGCGTGCGAAAGTTTGTTGAAAGAACCATGGATGATCCAGAAGCCTTTATTACTACATATGAGGGAAAACACAACCATGGAGTTCCAAATAGAAGACCAAATTCAGAGGCATCCAAAACAAGCTCAAAATCTTCAGATGTGAAAGACAAATCATAGTTGACGCGATCGGAAGAACCTCATTCCAGCAAAATAAATTATATGCTAATATTATACACTCAAGAAGATGGTTTAGCAAATGGGAAATTAATAACGTTAATCTTACTGCAGCAGTCATTATATTTCCTTTGCTAAACCACTCTTTTTTATGAATACAAAAGTAAGCTCTTTACAAAAGCATCAAGAATGTAAACAATTGTCCTCTATCATTCTTGTTAAGTTGAGAAACAGTTATCTCATAATATCACTTCTTATTTGAGTAAATTATGTTTTTCCTAGCTAATTAATAGGATAAGTTGGAAAACTTCTGCAGAGAAAGTGAATGGCTAAGTGGTCCGTTACCATGCAGTTATTCCTTTGATTAATTCTCTGTTAAAAGTAATTGTGGAATTCAGAATACGAGACTATATATTTCATTTTTGGTGGAGATTTGAGTATTGATTTCTTTATACTTAGAGATAAAATCTATACTATGAATCAACTCTTGGGGGTTCACACAGCATTATGAACAACAATATTTCATTAAGTAGCTTGATACACACACGACAGAATTGTAACTCCTGTGATGCTATAACTATGCTGATACAAGTCTCCAGCACAAGCAACAAGTCTAAAGTACAATCTACACAGATAACAAACATAGAACCACTTTATTTAGGTCTTACTAATGCATATCCTTCAAGTCCTTGACATGAACGGAGCATGGAACACCACTTATTTGTAAGTTATCAACGTTGATGGATCAAGAGTTCTTCCGTTTTACGCCTGCAACTAACAGATGACAAAGAATTAGCATAGAATGTTCACACCAAGCAATTAAAATATCAAGTTCTTTACATAGGAGTAACTACCAAATATTTTTTCTTATATAAGTCGACCATTATCTTGGGATCAACTTTTGTCTGCTTGTGACCATCAAGCTTGTTCACTTCCTGCAGGGTAATCGTGTAGCAAAACAAATCGATCAATTATGAGAAAATTTTGCCACAATCTTAAACTAGTTCGGCAATCATAAAGCAGCTTATGGGGCATAATTTTAAGGCAAGTAAAGTTAGCATAGAGTAGTCATACCTCTATCCATTTTGCTAGTTTTATCCTTCCAGATGTGATATCATACTTAAACATCTCTCCCAAGAAGATTTGGAACCTTTCAATGAAGGGAGCATACACTATGTCGACCTAATGCACCACAATTTCAAGTTCAGTACGATGAAATTTCAAAATAATAGTCTAACTCGACAAAGTACAAATATAACTGACCTGACTGAATTGACCAAGGAAGAAAGGTCCATCATCAAATTTGTCGAGAGCTTTTTCTAAGTAGTCAAATTGAGGCCCTGGTGCAAGTGTGAACTATTGTTAACTTCTCATGAGAAAATTACAAAACAATTAATAGTAATAAACTTCAAAACACAAATGTTCAAGAATCTTATCAGCATGCTTCTCAACATCTCCTTTAAGGTTACCAAATACTTCTTTCACAACTGTATCGCTGTAAGCTATCAACTCCTCAGCGAACTTCAATTTTTCAGGGTCCTAAACCATTTTACAATATCGGATCAAATTAAAAACTTCTGTTTCCTTTTCTTTTTCTATGTTTTGGTGCTAGGTCGGGAGGAGGGGAGGTTGAAAAATAAGAGTAGTTGGTTTAGGTGAACAATGAATTTTGCAGCTTCCATCAGGTAGAAGAGATGGCCCCTCAAAGTTGCTGTCGACATATTTAATCAGATCGAGACTTTCTCCAATCACTTTGTTGTTGTGTTCCAGAGCGGGCACCTATGGAAGAATAGAACAAAATACATAACCAGAAGCACAAGGATATGCTCTTCAGCTTTAATCTAATATTTGGAGGGAGTCAGGACACTCAGGAGCCTGAAAACCCCGTCATTCATGTACCGGCTTCAGTAGAAAACTGGGAATTTGAAGGAATAAGAGTAAATTTAAGTCACAAACATGTTACACTCTAATTAGTCTAGCATTTATTACTGGCATATATCACGATACTCAGAGATGGATCTAGAAATTTCAAGTTTATGAGTTCTGGACCACAACCCTTTTTGCTTTATGTCTTCTGAATAAATTATTTATACATACAAAGTAATATCTAGTTACAAATACAAGATCTAGGTCAAAGCTACTGGGTTCGGCCCATGACGACACTAGGCAGGTTCCATTTATTTTTCATAATAAGGCTCAAGGCACAAGTTTAGCTATGTATATACTGAACTGATAGAAGATGAAATTTGTTCTTCAATAGAAATTACCTTATTTTCAGGGTAAACTTTTTCATTGTACCAACAGGCCTGTTCTTAAGATCAATTGGAACTAATTTGATCTTAACTTGCAAACCCTGCAATTGTCAATAACTTCAAAGTTTATTTATGCCCATTCATCTAGATAAATTCAAGATATTAAGCACTATACTTTACAGGCATTATCACAATCAAACAGTGAATCAGCAATTACGAAATTAACAACTACAAATAATATAGAGAAATGAATTTGCAGTTGAGTAACCTTGACATTTCTGGTAATCCACACACGCTGAGCAAATGGGCAAATATAGCTGATATACAACCTTCAAAAAAAGAAAAGAGGAAAAAGGAAAATCACAATCACAATCTATCAAATAACAGAAAGGGCTAATACCAGTTCTGGTAATAAATTCTGATTTTAGTCCTTATGATATTTGTCAAGCACCTTTAATTCCAATTAATTTAAATGTGCATTTTTTATCCCCTTGGTTGTAAATATTCACAAATTTAGCATGCGTACCAATTGTCCCACCACCTAATTACCTATATGTTATGTTAAACTTGTGTTACTTGAGTCCGGTGCACAAAGCATCCCGCATTAGCATGGTCCGTGGAAGGGCCGCACCCCAAGAGGTGTGAGGTAGACAGTCTACCCTAATACAAGCATTTGCGGTGGCTTCCACAGCTCGAACCCGTGACCTATAAGTCACACAGAGACAACTTTATTGTTGCTCTAATGCTCCCTTCATATTTCCAATATAAGGGGATCAAAGACGCACATTTCAATTAAATAAAAGTTAACTGTGCTTTGTCGAAATCAGATTTTACAACCAGGAACAGAAATGCTGTTATCACTAAAAGAAATAACAAACAAAAATAAACACAACAGAGATACTAAGAGAAAGGGTAATTAACCTGGTAGTTCCATCGAACAGGGTTGGGGTTGGGAAGTAGAATCAAGAGATGGAGGACGAATATCTTGTACAGTTCTGTACAAACCAAACAAACCCCATCAATATTCATCAAAGAGAATTGAAGGGCAAAATTAAATACAAGGTATACACTTGTGAATTCAGTTGGGTGCCAGGATATTTACTAGGGATTCAAAAATATAAAACAGTAAACATAAGAAAAAAGCAGGGTTTCAACATCAATGATAGAATATACTGTGATATATACAGTATACACGACATATACACTGCCCTGTGTATACCGCGTATACCACGGTAATACAAGACAACTTGAGGCATTTTCAGCCGTGATATACATAGCATATACAACAGTGTATATCACTGTTTTGGAGAAGATTTTGGTAACTTTAGTTTGTATTTAATTAGCATTGTACACTTACCATATTGTAGAATTATTGTACAAGTAGAATAAGGTTTTAGAAGTAGAATAGGAATAGGATTTTCCTATTATGGAAATTGTAAATTGTATATATGCTCATTCATTAATCAAAATAATCAATTGATTATTTCTTTAATGGTATCAGAAGTCTGGGACTAAATTACTTCCGCTACTCTCCCAAATTTATTCTCGGTTCCGCCATCCCTTCCCGGCCGAGCTTGCATCGGAATCTGTGCCCCCTCTCAGATTTTTGTGCCAATTTTACCTCCTCTCTTCCCAAATTTTCTTCTCAATCCCTTTGTTCTTTCGTTATGTCGACGTCAAAGAACTCGTTTCATCCTGCCCTTACTGTTTCTAACATCAAGAACGACATCCCTATTGTTCTTGAGATGGAAAACATCCAATATGCGACGTGGGCAGAGTTGTTCAAAATTCACGCAATCTCATATCAAGTCCTCCATCACATAATTTTTCCCACTATCCCTCCACCCGCGGAGGATCCTCAGTTATGAATCACTCTTGATGCTACCGTCCTTCAGTGGATTTACTCAACTATTTCTACTGACCTTTTACAGACGATCATTGAAGCAGACACTACGGCTATGGCTACCTGGAATAGATTGCGTGATATATTCCAAGACAATCAACATTCCCTTGATTCTCACAAGTCAGCATGACAGATTTCCCGAATGTTTCCGCTTATTGTAAGCGACTCAAGGAATTGGTGGACCAACTCCGTAATGTTGGCGCGTCTGTTACCAATAATTGTCTTGTTCTCCAAATGGTTGCAGGCCTATCTGAGGCTTATAATGGCGTTGGCACTCTACTCCGACAAAGTAATCCACTTTCCCCTTTTTAGCAAGCCTGTTCGATGCTCACGTTAGAAGAAGCCAGCTTGGCTAAAAAGGCGGCTACTGGCGTCAGTTCTGTGGCGATGATGACGTCATCCGATAATTCTCATGGGTTTGTTGACAATTCGGGCCAACACCGCAACAAGGCTGGGGACAAGAAGGGTCAAAATCGGAAAAATAATGGCAAAAATCGCGGCGGCAACAACGGCGGTGGCCAGAACAGTAACACTGCCGACGGGAACAATACCAACAGCGGGGGTGGGCCTCGGGGTTCTGGGCCCCAGCCCGCCTGGCCTTGGGCCCCTTGGCAGTGGGCCTGGACCAGTGGCCTTGTCCCGCCTACTGCCCAGCCCCAATTATTTCCAGCCTTGGGCCTCAGGTCAGCCCCATTACAGGCCCAATCACTCGGGTCCTGCTTCAGGCAGTCGTTTTCCTTCTAGGCCGGGGCAGCAGGCCAGTTTTCTTGGGCCTCGACCTCCGCAGGCATTCCAGGTAGTGGGCCCCACACCGACTGCGATAGATATTGAAGCCGCAATATATACGCTTGGATTAAATTCTCCGGACCCGAACTGGTACATGGACACCGGTGCCACTTCTCACATGATGTCCGACCAAGGTACTCTCTCATCTTATTCCAATTTGAGCAAAAATCGTGGCATAATTATTGGTAATGACAACTCAATTCCAATTCTTGGTTACGGTCATGCAACTTTGTCTCTCCCACATCCGCCTCTTGTCTTGAAAGGTGCCCTTCATGCCCCTAACTTAATTAAGAATTTGGTGTATGTCCGTAAATTCACCACTGATAATTGGGTTTCTGTTAATTTTGTTCCTTTTGGATTTTCTGTAAAGGATTTCAAAATAGGGATACCTTTCATGAGATGTAATTGTAGAGGAGATCTTTATCCAATCACGCCCGCCTCCAGTCTCTCAAGTCAAGTCTTGCCATCTACTTTTGCAGCTATAGCTCCTTCCTTGTGGCATGCACGTTTGGGTCACCCTAGGTCGTCCGTTGTTTCTTCGTTACATAAAAACAATTTTATTTCTTGTAAGGGTACGCATAGTACTCCAATTTGCCATTCCCGTCCTTTAGGAAAATATGTTAGATTACCATTTGTAGCCTCTACTTCTCGTACTTTAATACCATTTGATATTATTCATAGCGATTTATAGACATCTCTCGTTTTATGTTCTGTGGGCCATCGTTATTATGTTATATTTTTGGATGATTATTCTAATTTTTTATGGACTTTTCCTTTAGCGAAAAAATCCCAATTTTTTCCACATTCTTAAAATTTTGAGCATTCATCCGTACCCAATTCGAACGAGCAATAAAAAATATTCAATGTGATAATGGAAAAAATAAGATAATAGGTTGTTTCAGGGATTTTTGTGCAAATAATGGCATAGTTTTTCGTTTCTCTTGTCCTCATACGTCTTCACAAAATGGAAAAGTCGAACGAAAAATTTGTATCATTAATAATATTGTCTGAACTTTATCGGTCCATTCTTTCGTACCCCTTTCCTTTTGACATCATGCTCTACAAATGACTACATATCTTCTTAACATACTTCCTACCAAAGGGTTGGCATATTCGTCTCCTCGTAGAACCCTCTATAATAAGGATCCTTCGTATTCACATTTTAGGGTCTTTGGGTGTTTATGCTATCCGTTGTTTTCGTCAACTACAATTAACAAACTTCAAGCCCATTCTACCGCTTGTGTATTTTTGGGTTATCCGTCTAATCATCGTGGTAACAAATATTTTGATTTATCGTCTAATAAAATCATAATTAGTCGTCATGTTATTTTTTAAGAAACCCAATTTCTGTTTGCAAAAATAAGTAGTCCCAAGCCTAGTTCGTATAAATTTTTAGATGATGAGGTCTCCCCGTATATTATCCACCATTTATCGGACTTTTCCCGCACCCAAACTCCGCTTGCGGGCCAACTAGCCGCTGGACCTACTATTCAGTCATCACTTACTACCTACTTGATTTGGCTAGTGGGCTAATTCCCCACCCACTCAAACAGTTACGCCATCGTTCGCATCCGCTTTCGAAGATTGGGCCAACAGTCGGCCCATCGTCGCCGCGATCACGCATCCGATTGTTTCTCAAAATCCAACCAATTCTCCCCCGAGCCATAGACTGGTCACTCGTAGTCAACGCGGTATTTTTAAACCAAAAAGACATTTTAATATAAATTCTAATGTGCTTAAATCCCCCTACCCCGTAACCCAGTGTCTGCATTAAATGACCCAAATTGGAAGTTGGCTATGAACGACGAATATGAGGCTCTTGTTGAAAATAAGACGTGGGAGTTGGTGCCCCGTACTTCTGGTGTTAATATTATTCGGTATATGTAGATTTTTACTCATAAAGATAATTCTGATGGTTCTTTTACGCGACATAAGGCTCGTCTTGTAGGTGATGGTAAAAATCAGCAGTTTGGCGTGGATTGTGGTGAGACATTTAGTTTGGTGGTCAAACCGGCTACCATTCGCACTGTTCTCAGCTTGGATCTTTCGAAAGCATGGCACATTCATCAACTAGATGTGAAGAATGCTTTCTTACATGACGATCTTAAGGAGATTGTTTACATGCATCAGCCCTTGGGTTTTCGAGACCCCAAATAGCTGCATCATGTCTGTTTATTGTAAAAGTCCTTGTATGGGCTTAAGCAGACCCTACGAGCATGGTATAAGCGATTTGCAGACTATGTATCTACTATTGGGTTTTCTCACAACCGGTCTGATAATTCTTTGTTCATATATCATCGTGGTACTTCCTTGGCATATATTCTCTTGTATGTGGATGATTTTATTTTGACAGCTTTTTCGGATGATTTACGCAAGTCTATCATGACACTACTCAGTTCTGAGTTTGCTATGAAAGACTTGGGGCCCTTGAGTTATTTCTTGGGGATTGTTGTTACTCGTCATACATATGGGTTATTCTTATCACAAAGGAAGTATGCCGCTGAGATCATTGAGCGAGCAGGTATTTCCTTGTGCAAGTCTACTTTCACTCCAATTGATACTAAACCCAAGCTGGGTGTTGCGGCTGGCTCACCTTACGAGGATTTCACCTACTATCGCAGTCTTGCAGGGGCTCTTCACTATCTTACCTTTATGAGACCAGATATTACGTATGTCGTACAGTAGGTGTGTTTGTTTATGTATGATCCAGTGTTGAGCACATGAATCCGCTCAAACGCATTATTCGATACATCCAGGGAGCACTTGACTATGGCTTACATTTATATCCATCATCGACGTCTACACTTGTCTCGTATACAGATGCTGATTGGGGTGGATATCCAGATACCAGACGCTCCACGTCTAGCTATTGTATATTTCTTGGTAATATCTTGGTCTCATGGTCTGCGAAGCGACAATCTACATTATCACGCTCTAGTGCGGAGGCCGAGTATAGAGGGGTAGCCAATGTGGTCTCTGAATCATGTTGGTTACGTAATCTTCTCTTGGAACTTCATTGTCCCATTCAGAAAGCTACCTTGGTTTATTGTGATAATATAAGTGTCGTCTATCTTTCTGGTAATCCGGTTCAACACCAGCGCACTAAACACATCGAGATGGATATCCATTTTGTTCGCGAAAAGGTAGCTCGTGGACAAGTACGCGTATGCCATGTCCCTTCCATGTATCAAATTGCAGACATCTTTACTAAGGGTCTTCCCTCGGTCCTTTTTGAAGATTTTAGGGACAGTCTCATCGTACGAAGACCGTCTGCTATGACTGCGAGGGCGTGATAAAATATACCGTGATATACACGGTATACACGACATATACACTTGAGGCAGTTTCAGCCGTGATAGACACAACATATACATCAGTGTATATCACGGTTTTGGAGAAGATTTTGGTAACTTTAGTTTGTATTTAATTAGCATTGTACACTTACCATAATTGTAGAATTATTGTACAAGTAGAATAAGGTTTTAGGAGTAGAATAGGAATAAGATTTTTCTATTATGAAAATTATAAATTGTATATATATATACTCATTCATTAATGAAAATAATCAAGAGATTATTTCTTTAAATCAATTATATATATATATATATATATATATATAAAAAAAAATCTTGAAGGGAGACATGAAGTAACTGATAAGTTGTTGTCATGTGATCAGGAGGTCATGAGTTCAAGCCGTGGAAACAACCTCTTGCAGAAATGTAAGGTAAAGCTACGTACAATAGACCCTTGTGGTCCTGCCCTTTCTCTAATCCTGCGTATAGCGAGAGCTTAGTGCACCGCACTGTTTTATTTTATTTTATATAAAGTGTAGTTCTTCGCCGATGAACCCTCGGCCCAACCTAGCTCCGCCCATGCTTGTGATAAATCCTAGAAACCAAAAAAGAAGAAGAAAAAAAAAAGGAAGCTAGAGACTTACGGAGTAGCCATTAATGTTGCTGATTTTACTGGAAATATAAAATATTGGGTTGAAATTTTGATGATAAATGGCAAGGGAGGTTTATATAGCATGATCAGGGTTTAGCATGATCATTGCAATGACGAAATTTAGGGAGATTAAATGAATTGTCCCTTATTATTTAGGCAGGTTCAAAGTAGTCATCTAAATATACACTTTAACGGTTTTGATTCTTTAATTACCGTTACAAATGAGCAATTTTTCCCTTTTCATTTTCGTTACATATCTTTACAAACTTTGCATGTTAAATTTGAAGGCTGAAAAAAAATTATAGTATGTTTGACCAATCTTCTAAAATCAACTAATTTCGAAAAATATTTTTTATAAAAGTATTTATGGTGAGAAACAGTTTGTATTTGACTAATTAAATTAAAATTAAATACTTAAATAGCCCCTTAAACTTGATATATTTTGTAATATAAACACTTAAACTTAATCAATGACAAAATAGACACTTACTCGACACAAATGTGTTAGTTACTAAGTTGACATGGCAAATGGTGAGTTTTACACTTCCATTTGAGAGAGTGGACTTCTATTTAGGGGTGGGCAAAAAATCTGATGCACCGAAAAAACCGAACCGAACCGGCGAATCGGTTCGGTTTCGGTTCGGTTTAAATTTTGTTACAAACCCGATTTCAAAAAAACCGATTCAAATTTTTTTAAATCGAATCGGTTCGGTTCACATAATTTTGTGATACACCGAACCGAAAACCGGGGTTATTCTTGTAATTAGCCATACCCCTATATAAATAAAAGCCCTAACCACTTACATTACAAATTACAGTAGAGCTCTAAGCTTCAACCAAATTGCCGGCAACTGTTGGAGGTAAGATGTCGGATTTTGTATTTGCATTATAGACAAGTTTCTCTTGGTGGGTATTCAATTCTTAAAGTTTTATATATGGAAAGGTTTCTAGTTTTAACATTAGTATTGACTGGTGCCTGCAAACTGTTTGATGATATGCCTGACCCAATTTGTCTCCTTCAATCATTAAATACTTATTATTTTATTGAATAAAATGGACCATATGAATTGTGGGTATGTTGCATTTTTTTTCATTCCTTGGAAATTATTGAATTACTCTTAGGGGTCGTTTGGTAGAGTGTATAAGAATAGTATATGCTAAAAAATCAATCTATGTATGTTCCTGTTAAAATTGACTGTTGTTGTTGCTACTAATATCTTTCTTTGCATTTCTTTGAATTCTTGTTGATGTTTAAAAAAACATAAATCATTTGGACTTTATATTTGAATTGAAAAAAACCGATATGATATAAACCGATACGTTTGGCGAAATAAACCGATAGATCGGTTTTTTAAAAAAAAAAGTTGTATTCGTTTTTTTTAAAAAAAAACCGATTTTTATTCGGTTCATATTTTTCGGATACAAAACCGAACCGAACCGATATACGCCCACCCCTACTTCTATTCCATTTAAATAACCTAACAAAAAAATGCAGAAGAAAAGTAGAAAATATCCTTATTTATTAAATAATTTCTTTGATAATCCAATTTTTTCCACTAGTTCTTTCTCTTTTATTCATCACCTTTTTTACTCTGCACTTTTAAATTTTTAATAAATCCCTCTTCTCACTCACCTCCACCCTCGCCCCAACCCACATCTCCTCCTTCTTTCTTCTTGTTTACTTATAGATGCATATTATGTATCAATTTTTATATTTTTCAAGAACTTCCGAAGAATGAATTAAGGAAATTCCGTATGTTTTAGTTGTAATCATCTGTTTGGAACTTTGGTAAAAAAAATTGTAACTTTCTCTCTTGGGCTAAATATTAATGATACTTTCGTTATAATAAAATTCACTAAATTGTTCATTCAAAATATATTTTTCTTCGATTTTATATTTAATCAAATACTACTATATAAAAAGAAATAAAGTAAGTAATGGACTTCTAATTTTTACTGAATATTATGTCGCGATATTTTCGTTATAGTAAATTTCACTAACTTATTCATTCAAAACATATTTTCTTTGACTTTATATTTAATCAAATACTACTATATAAAAAGAAATAAAGTAATGTGCTTCTAATTTTTACTGAATATTCGGTCGATGTCACGCCCTTTGAAAATATTATTTAAAGAAACATCATGGGCAAGAAGTAATAAATAGAATCCACGAAAATGCTAATGGTGAAGCTAAAAAGGGAAAGAAACGGACGGTTTGGGAATGGAGAAATATTGGAGGGGCTGATCTGGGGGTGGGAAGTGGGTTTTGTATTTTTTAATTGTATTTATTCTAGTTTTATTTTTTTTCAATTTCGTAAAAGGTATTACACGTGTCATATAATAATTGGTCCACTTAACATATTAGAAGCAAACGTGTTTCACTCATTTGGCCTTGTACATTTTTGTCAAGTTCAAATGTCTATTTGGTCATTGAGTAAGTTTGAATGTCTATCTTACAAATATATCAAGTTTAAGGTGTTATATAGGTATTAAGCCTTAAATTAAAGAACAATTTTGAATAGCAATTAATGTTTGATCAAACTTTTAAAAAGTACTTCTAAGTGCTTTTTTTGAAAAACACTTTTGATGAGTACTACTTTTTGAACTTTTGAAAAAGAGATTTCTCCCTAAAAACACTTATTTTCTCCAAAAAACTTGACAAACACCTCACTTTTATTAAAATCCACACATTTTGAAAAAAAAGAAGAAGCACATTTGACATCCAAAAAATTGGCCAACCAAGCTATTAGCCAGAAATATTAGAAAAGTTAATGAAATTTTATAAATCGCAACATAAAAATTTGACAACTTTCTCTTTTATTGACGCCCGACTATTAGATTGAGTTGAAAGCCTACCAACGCATAAAAGTTTCGATTTGAGCGAGAGCCAAACCGGGTGAGGCGAGAAGATCTTGATCGAAACTCCAACCTTGATGAGTTCGAGGGTAGATGTAATTCAGTTCGAATGAAGTGAGAGGACTCGGCGAATTCGTCTACTTCAACCGTGGTCAACGCTTTGGTTACCATGCTCAGATAGAACGTATAAGTAGGCTTATTGGAATAGAAACCTTAGTGAAAGAGTTGAGAGTCACATACCCTGCAGACAACAACAGCAGCAGTCACCAGTCTGGTCCCCTACCACGCCAGTTTAGAATTCGATTCTAAGGGCGGTCGGGCTGGGATCAGCATAGAATGAAGGGAACGATCCTAATCTTGTGTTGGATTTTCTAACTTATTGGGTTGGGCGGGGCAAATTACATAAAGAAGGAGACTTATTTCAAAGTACACTTGTCTCATTTGATTGGCTTTGGTCCCTACCTCTTTCTCACTATTCAGAACAGTGGAGCTTTCGATCAAGATTTTCACGCCGAACCCGTTTTGGCTCTCACTCGAATCGAAATGGCTGTGTTGGAAATTAGCCTTTGGCGGGAGTTGCGATCGATCAACTTTAACGGCTTAAACACTAGTGTTACGTATGTTGGAGAATCCGGTTCTTCACACATGCATGATCTACTAAGTACGTAGATAACCGTAGGGCCAAGAATCGTCAAATTTCATTGAGAAATGAAAGAGATATTGGTTCACGAAGTGAGGTGTTTGAAGCATGGAAAAGTGTGGTATTGTGTTCAATTCTCCATCATCGGTAGAGGAAGAAAGAATTGTTGTGTATATAAGACTCAAAATTGGTTTGGGGTTTGGGACCCCAAGGGGTATCCCATGTGTTTAAAGGAGGGAGGACCTAGATGTGCTTTGGTTCGAGGAAAGACCACACGCGCGCCGCCGCCGCCCGCCCGTCCGGTTCTGAGTTCCGAGTTCCGGGTTCCGGGTCACGGGTCACGGGTCACTTTAGCCATTTATTTTGGCTGAATTACTCCTCCTATAAATGGCCAATCCGTTGGTCTTTCACCATTTTTGTCGGTGACTTTACTACCATCATAATAGCCATTATTTGGCTGTTATGGAGGCAGTTTTCAGTCCCTCCCTCACCTATATAAACACCCCCTTACACCATTGTTGAGGACTAACACTAAGACTCACATATACACGAAAATACAGAAGCTTACACAAGCAGAAAACTCTTCTTCCTACAACTTCAAAGCATCATTTCGTTACTCAATATTCTTCACGGTAGCACTTGAGTTTTCTTTGCTCAAGTGTTCCATTGCTGTTTTATCTTGGGAGACAAATTGTCCAGGACGTATAAAGGATACATACGGGGCAATATTGTCTTAAGGACATAGTGCCACACTCGACTCAATAAAAACAGTTTCCAGTTTTTCTTGTGCAAGAATTGTAATTTCAGATTTCTAATTGAATTATTGAATCTTTGTTTATCCTTTCGAATACTTGTAATAGTTATATACTTTCCGTACTGCTTTATAAAGTACAAGAGTAAAATCTCGCAACAACTTAAGACAATATTGTATTGTATTACTATTAGTGTTCGAAAGATGTCGGTCAAAAGTTGTGTGACAAAATATGGATATGACAACGGTTTTCTTGTAGAAGAGAGTGATGATGATGAACGTGTTCATGGTGTCACCGCTACCAAGACTGGTGGGAACAAGCGCTCTCGAGAGCCTGAGGATGTCAACTGGGACAAGAAGAGAAGACTGAAGATGTTATTCTATCTTGCAGCAGAAGGCCTATATCTGTCCCAGACAAAAGATCCGAATAATGGTGAGAAGGAAATGGACACTCAGTCTGATGAAGTGACTGAAGTGAGCCAGAATCCGAAATTGGGATAAGTATTTTTCTTACTTGTCAAGAATAAAGATTAAATGATAAGTATTTTTCTTACTTGTCAAGAATTAAGATTAAATGATGTCTGATTAAAAATGGATTAAAGTAAGGAGGAATATCAGAATAATTTATATTCCTTACGCTTTAACAAATCAGAAGTTTAATCTCATCTTCTTTTCCGTTTAAAGATTGGATTTTGTAAATGACTTAAGAAGATCCGTTCTTTTAAGTGTAATTATTAAAGTGTGTAAAGTATGTTCGCACATACGAGGGAGAAAGATCCACTGACTGTGCGAAAACTGTTACCACACTTAAGTAAGCGCCAAGAATTATCTGGGCACCAATCATAATGGAAGAAGTCTAAAAGTTAATGACGTTGAGCCTGTCATATTATATGGCAGAAGATCGTTCATAGGATGATATTGGACACTCAGTCATACAAAGCCTCCAGGCGACTGGAGTGGGCTAAAATTCCTTTGATAGGATGATATTGGACACTCAGTCATACAAAGCCTCCGGGCAACTAGAGTGGGCCAAAATTCCTTTGATATGATGATATTGGACACTCAGTCATATAAAGCCTCAGGCGTGAGTGGGGCCAGAATTCATTTCATAGGAAAAGTAATGGACACCTAGTAAGGTGGGTCAGAGTTTCCAGGTCTGAAATGATCTGAAGGCCTAAAGAAAGGCAGAAAAGAAATTGGACACTCAGTCTGCAAAACAACTGCAGTGGGCCAGAGTATCCATATCACATATGATCCAGTTACGCCCTAACCACGGGCAAGAGGTTGTTCATGTGAAGCAACGCCACCTCTAAAATCAAAGAAATTTGGAGAGGTCCTCAATAGGACTTCAATGAATGAGATCACTCTAAAAAGAGGTGTTACATGTTCCTAACTTGGTTTAAGGGGCCATTTGTTGGTCAAGCTGGTTTGAGCCTACTCCAACAGGTCTGTAATAACTAAGAATGGTACAGTATGTCTGTAGCCGAATGAATGATATATTTGTAATCCGTGCATCTATGACATCATAGATTAAGACACGTTAAATAGCAAGTCATTCAAAAGCTAGCGAAGTTGAGATTATTGCCTTCTTTCGACATAAACCCTCAAAATGAATGTGAGGTAGGCGAAGAGGCAAAATCACCTTTCCAAATTCCGTCAAGGGAATAGCGAAAGAAGCACCGCTCCTCTAGAACTTAGTCATACCTACTTGGGTGATTTGAAGTTTATACAAAATAGAGGGGGGAGACAAGTACGTTGTGATCTTCATTGATAATGGTACAACGTATGAAATCTTTTGTTTGTTGAACAACAAAGATGAAGTTGTTGAAGCGGACAAGCGCTACAAAGCAGAAGTTGGAAATCAACTAAGCCTATGGATTGCGAAATTCATAGCGATAGAGAGGGAGAATGTGAAGCATCGTTCATTAAACGACTGTTCATTACTCACCTCAGTCTAACGGTGTTAGCCAAGCGCAAACCCATACGCCCAAGTTATGTGGGGCAAGGTGATCCTTACCGCTAATGTGATTCTCAACAGAACTCCGCATAAGGATAAGGATAACCCTCCGTGTGAGACATGGAAAGGATCTCACATACAAATGTTGTGATGTGAGGTGGTTTCGTACCTAAAGCTGTAGATTGCATATCCACTAGATCTGCAAATAACAGTAGTGCTTATCGCCTCTTGGCGTCAAAGAATGCTGAATTCATTGAAGATCACTTTCCTTGAAATAGGAAAAAAGAGTAATTGCTCAAGGTTAACAAGAACCCGCGAGGGCCTGACTGTCCGGAACTAGACGTTCCGTATCTACAGGACTCGAAAGTTGTTGGCTATCCGGAACGTAATATTCCATATCTGCAGAACTCGGGGATTCTAGATGTTGAACCGAAACGGAGCAAAGAAGGGGACAAAGACTTGTTTCAGTCCTTCTAGCTTGTATGGTTGAGAATGAACCATGGACAATTAACAAATAATTGTCATCTCCGAAAGCGTTGCTTTGGAAAGAAGCTACAAAGAGAGAAATAGTTTTCCTCATATAGAACCATACTTGCGTAATGGTTGATCTTCCTCCGGAAAAAGAACCTTTGGGTTGTGAAAAAGGATACTCAAAAGTGAGTTCAAAGTAGATGGATCTACTGACGAGTTCAAAGCCTCGGCTACTTGTACATGTGCTCCCCTGGGAGTAACTTAACATCTAGGGCCATTGCAGTCTTGCGTGGCATGGATGTTGAAACAGTCTTCCCAACCGGAGAGTTGGAAGAAGAGAATCAGAGTTGGTTGCTGGACTGTTGGGCTTCTTCCTGAACTTTCATTTTGGTCTCTGAAATGTTTACATTTTGGTCCTGAAAGTTTCAGATAAAACAGGAACAATGAATCTGACCGCAGAAACATTGACTCTGAAGTTAGAAAGACAACAGTTGGAGAATCAACCGTCTGAAAGTAAAAGTCGTATTGAAACAAAGTCTCGATAAGAAAGATATGGTTATCACAGATGACATCTTAGGAATTGGATTTCTAAGACATCTAACGGACTGGTCGATAGTTGACAGTCTCGTTGAAGCCACCAATGGATATGAATCATAGAACTGATTGGAATCATGGTGCACCCATAGACAAGGAGCGATATGCACAGGTCATGTGTAGTTCAATGTATTGTACACACTACAACCGATCTGGTATCGTCCTACAAACAGATCAGTTGAACTAAGTTTCACTGATGATCTTAATACATGATCAATAGAAGGCGTTAAGTCGGATATGACGATATCTGAATTATTCGTTTATCTTCGGATTATAGTATTCTGGATGTCCAAATGATTACGGGAGAACACAGTGATGCAAACCGGACATCAGATCTGGAGAACACCAAAGCCACAAGTAAATGTATATGATGGGTCTTGGAAAATCCTCTAAGAAAACTTGCATCGACCGATTCATGATGGTATCGGAGTTTATCGCTTTATACAAAGCATGAAAGAAGTTGAGTAACTTCATGACTCATTAGAGGACGTCCCATATTTGGAGAAATCCGTGTCTTCAGCAGTTATATACTGTGGCTAGCCGGTCGGCTTCAGGAAGGACACGGATGACGGCGTTTGGACATATCTGTCAGGATCTGTCGGAGACATAAGACTGTATGGAAGTTGATCATCACGGGTGTCACTTTCTTATTTACTAACTAAGGGACTACCCGGAGATCAAGTGTTCTGCCTGTCTAGGGGAATGGGCTTAAAACCCAAAATATACGGACCAATACAGTGGTAACCCAACCTTACTAACTGAAGATCCCAGTAATTTGGTTCAATAGGAAAACTAAGTTGTAAAGGTTCAGTTGATCGCTTCAATGGAAGCATGAGCACTTCGGATAGTGATTTCTGAAAAGAAACACCAAATCCAAAGTTGTTCCCGCGATAGACGTTAAGTGCTATCTGCAGTATGGGTAAATGTTAAGTTTTCAAAACCTGTAATGATCCTCAACAAGTTGAGGTTAGGTCTTTGGGAAACTTTTAATGGTTCCTAACACTTGTGAAGTGGGATATAGCAGGATACCTTGTAGGAGACCACCTATTTAAGTGCGAGGACGGGCCGCCTCAAATGAACGCACTTAAGAATCCAAGACGTTTTCCATGGACAAAACGGACAAAACATTACGAAGAAGAGAGTAAGGGAATTTGTTGTGTTGGTACCATTGACTTGGCTTATACTAAACACTGACGGTTCAAGACATCACGTTCACCGCGCAGTAAGTAAGTCCGATGGTATTTAACTATGGAAGGTTCAAAGCTGAAGCTACCTCTCCTTATGCAACATCGGTCCGCTGAAATATTGTTGGAAATGAAAAGACACCGTGTGAGTGCGCCAAAATCTCTTTCAAGAGGGGATTGTTGGAAATTAACCTTTGGCGGGAGTTGCGACCGACCAACTTTAATGGCTTAAACACTAGTGTTACATATGTTGGAGAATCCGGTTCTTCACACATGCATGATCTACTAAGTACGTAGATAACCGTAGGGCCAAGAATCGTCAAATTTCATTGAGAAATGAAAGAGATATTGGTTCACGAAGTGAGGTGTTTGAAGCATGGAAAAGTGTGGTATTGTGTTCAATTCTCCCTCATCGGTAGAGGAAGAAAGAATTGTTGTGTATATAAGACTCAAAATTGGTTTGGGGTTTGGGACCCCAAGGGGTATCCCATGTGTTTAAAGGAGGGAGGACCTAGATGTGCTTCGGTTCGAGGAAAGACCACACGCGCGCCGCCGCCGCCCGCCCGTCCGATTTCGGGTTCACGGGTCACGGGTCACGGGTCACGGTTCACGGCTGTGGGTCTTCTGATATTATCTTTTTGGGCAAGAAAACTTTGCCAGAAGTACAGTTTGATCCCAGAAGTTTCAGAAGTACAGTTTGATCCCTGAAGTTTCAAGATGTACAGTTTGGTCCCTGAAGTTTTAAGATGTACAGTTTGGTCCCTAAAGTTTCCAGAAAGTCAGAATTTGGACAGTCAAAGCAGAAACGCCAAACACTCAATTTAGCCATTTATTTTGGCTGAATTACTCCTCCTATAAATGGCCAATTCGTTGGTCTTTCACCATTTATGTCGGTGACTTTACTACCTCCATAATGGCCATTATTTGGCTGTTATGGAGGCAGTTTTCAGTCCCTCCCTCACCTATATAAACACCCCTTTACACCATTGTTGAGGACTAACACTAAGACTCACATATACACGAAAATACAGAAGCTTACACAAGCAGAAAACTCTTCTTCCTACAACTTCCAAGCATCATTTCGTTACTCAATATTCTTCACGGTAGCACTTGAGTTTACTTTGCTCAAGTGTTCCATTGCTGTTTTATCTTGGGAGACAAATTGTCCAGGACGTATAAAGGATACATACGGGGCAATATTGTCTTAAGGACAGAGTGCCACACTCGACTCAGCAAAAACAATTTCCAGTTTTTCTTGTGCAACAATTGTAATTTCAGATTTCTAGTTGAATTATTGAATCTTTGTTTATCATTTCGAATACTTGTAATAGTTATATACTTTCCGTACTGCTTTATAAAGTACAAGAGTAAAATCTCGCAACAGGCTGGACGGGGGATTACCCGCGATTGGTAATGGCACAACCACAAGTGGAGTAGGGGAGACAAGGTTAGGCGCTGCGTAACGCAACACATCTGTTTCAATTACACTTAATATAATAAATAGATTAGAAATAACAAAAATTACACCTAAAAAGATTGAAACGGACTATGTACTAGTATGAGTTCGCTTATATTTATTTATAATTTATGTCAAATCTAACCGATAAAGTTTATTAAATAGTATGCCCCAAATATATAAGATTATTTTTTCTCAAATATTATGAGGGTGAAAAATAAAAATCGCCTAAGTCACAACCTACTCTTGACACTTGAGATATCCACATTTCATTGAAAAAGAAATGTAAAAGATAAGAATAAATTGCTAATGTAAGTAAAAAGGAGTAAATCATGAATTTAATTCTTTCAAAACATTATGTTATGATATTATCTCAATTTTATAAGGTTGAAATATACAAATACTAGATTTTGGGATCATCATCATTTAAGTCATATTTGCAGTACGTAAAAGTTATAAATCTATTCACTTCGAAATAACTTCAGACATGCAGTGTTCGAAGAACGGCTAAAGCTCAGTCATTTTTCCTGAACTTTAGGCACATAAGGCTGAAGTTCAAGCAAACGTGAGTGAACTTCAATCAAATAAAACTTAAACATCAGATATTTGAAGTTATTTCGAGGTGAGTAAACATAGTCCTCTTTACCTCACTCAAAATCAAAAGAAAAAAAATACAAAAAAACAAAATAGAAAAAATAAAAGAACAAGGAAAAGAATAAGTTGCATGATTCATAATTCACCCTTTAGATATTCACATTTCATTGAAAAGTATATTAAGATATGAACAATTGTTAATGCAAGTATAATCTGAACTGAATCTTTTCAAAACATTATACTACGTTCTTATCTCAATCTTATAAAGGCAAAAATCATTTAATTAATTGGTCAACTTAAGTCACCTTATTTTTACAATTTGAGCTATAAAAGCTAGCTAAAGAAAAGAATTTGCTACAATGGCAAGAAATCAACAATAAGTTCTAACATCATGATTACAAGGTTTTTCATTTTACTCATTACTTGGTATATTATCAACACTTATAAAGTCATAGCTAATGATCAAAATGCAATTCATCTCGAGGTTCATATTGTTGATGATCTCCCGAATAATCATATACCTTTAAAGTTTCATTGTGCATCTAAAGACAATGATCTTGGATGGCATCATCCTAAAGTAGGCGATGATTTCCATTGGACTTTCACCCCAGATCTTTTGGGAAGAACCCTTTACTTTTGCCATTTTTGGTGGGGTAGAAAAGAAGCAAAATTTGATGTCTATACTTATAAATTGGATGATAACTGTTCAGGTGAATATCCTGTTTCCTATTGTTTTTGGCAAGTACAACAAGATGGCTTTTATATGGGTCCTCAGATCAATCAACTACAGAAAATGCGTAACTGGAATTAGTCCTATAGAAAGGAAATGATAATAGAGGATAGGGATTTGAGAACGAAGAAGAACGAGGTCTGTTTGGATGGTTGTGTCCAGTGGTTCATTATTGTATGGTTTTCATTGATATCATATTTGTTTTCACTGTTCTTAAAATTATATTATATGGTATTGTAGACCCGTTGTAATTTTGAAGTTATACAACCATAAAAGACCCATTTTTTATAACCACGGGTTTGGTGATTTTGCGTGGTTTCATATTTCATTTACCTACTTATAGTGCATCTTATGGTTATATGATCTATGCCTGATTATATGCTATTTTCATCTAATTTTTTATTCTCTTCATGACGAATAGGATATGCTAGACTTAATAAGGATTTTGTTGATTGAATATTTTTGCACAAGGAACTTTTGTACTGATCTGTACCATCTTAGTGGTGATCAATTATGCTTTTTATTATTAATAAAAAGGAGATATTCACATAAAGCCGGCAGAATTCACTGTTTACTCTGCACTGTGCAACAAGATGCCTTTGCAAATGCTTGTATCTAAGTTTATTTGGTTACTCAGGAAGTAACCATCAATTCAAAACAATGAAGGGAACAATACATTTCAACCCTAAAACTACAAAGAAATGAAAGAAGACAATAAGACATTGAGGCCTCAGTAAACAGAAGGTCTGACATCTTTAATTGCTGCTGGTTAGGTACGAGGTCAAACGAACTCAGTAATTTTTGCTTGATAACTAGTTCAAAACCCATAGACTTCAAATCCTGGCTCCAACTCTAAGTGGACACAAGACGGAGGGACATATTCAATTGGAAAATGTTGGAACTACAATTTTGGAGAAGAGGGAGTGCCTCCTCTAATGGAGAGAATCGAACTGCGAGAAGAACTTCTATTCATGGAATGTGGATCAATAAACACAACTATAACTGTGATATCATCATGGAAATGCCTTCTTACACCTCGGTCAATCTTTTCCAGGTCCGAATATCGCATTTCTCTTTTCTTAGCTGCTACATGTAGAGCAGCTTTGACAAGTCTTCTAGCAATTCCCTGCTAAAGAGTAAAGAGGAGTATGATGTTCTTAGTTAAGCAATCTAATAAAAAAGTTGTGCATTCAGTGATGATCCTTATAAATGTTAAAATAGTATGCTAAAGGCTGAGCAACAAGTATTTTCTTCCTTCCAATCTGCAGAGGCAAAAATCTGGTACGGTTGATTAAGGAACGAGACCTACAGCGATGCAGAGAATGTAAAGGTGAACAATATCGAAATGGCGGATGATGCAAAATAGAGAACAAAGATAGGAAAGTGGATATCGCAAAGTACTTATGTTCAAACAACGTAATGCTCCATCTTAAAGAAAGTAGGTTGTCAAGCACTTTTATTAGTTCGAACATTGAAATTCCCATTCTTTTTAGTGTGCTTGATGTTTAGGCTGATATGAACAAATCACCTGACTTATTTTGTCTTTGTTGAAATTTGAACTCTACCGCAGTCCGAACTGTGACTTCTTGGCCATTGGGTTGTCAGTAGGAACAGAAATAATTCAGTTTGCTTCTAAAATCTTTGACGTTAACCCGAGCTAATCAACAGTGCAAATGAACATAAAGGTCAGTATTAGAGATTGAAAGCTTACATTTCTGGGATGATTGTGGACAATATCAACAGCCTCCTGGTTGCTAAGATGGTCCCATAGACCATCTGAAGCAAATATGACGAATTGATCCTTGGAAATGAGTTTGTGAATGGATATTGATGGCTCCGCACTGAGGATTGGTTCGGGGAAGGGTTCAGTTAACCTAAATGTCATGCCTCTTTTCTCAAGTCTTCCCCTTAGGGCGCGACGACACCTGGATGACTATTCCTTTCTAGGCGAACCATTAAATTTCTTTTCCTTCTAAATTATACATATATCTAGATGCGGAAAATAATATAACCATGTACTTCTTTAATGAAAGTACGAGCCCATACTCGAGCATCTCCAATTTTTCTAGACTCGATGGAAGTTCAAATACAGAATAAAAACATCCGAATCTCAAAAGGAAACGGTCTCATGTGGGGCATTCCCCGAGATAACGAAAACTTGGTTCTTCAAACCACTTAATCTAGAACAACTTTCACCAAATCCGAAGTAATGGATTGGTCGGACAATAAGGCTGCGGGACGGTTGCTAGCCCTGTTGCGGAGCTTTTCCTCCATCGCGCTTTCCTGAAACATGTTAGTAAAAGAGTCAGCTCTACCATCCGGGGCTGAGTGAGAACCTCGCCCTACAATTCAAAGTAACCTCACAATATTCCAAGTACAATCATATTATGAACATATTAAGCATGTCACATATTATATACATAATTGTTGCGGTGCGTGCAACCCGATCCAATTCATTTCAATTATAGACCCGAAGGCAAGTGTGTTTGAATAGCCCCGAAGACAAATGTATGTGAATAGCCCCGAAGGCAAGTGTGTTTAAATAGCCCCAAAGGCAAGTATATTTGAATAGCCCCGAAGGCAAGAAGTGTGTAACGCCATAGCCACATAGGTGATAGCAAAACTATTTACATTATCAAGATTTCTATCATCTCGACTGTGTGGCTAAACTTATACACACATACATATATATATAAATTGTCATATTTTCAGAAGATTCAAATAATATTCATTTCTTTCAACTTTTCGCTCTTCTCACTTGTAAGAGTTATAACTCTCAAACCGTAACCCCAAATAAGGTATTTCTCACTCCGAGCCGAAGGTAACACGGGGACCTATCACCATACTAAGTTTCCTCTAAAAATATTTAGTGTAACTAGTACAAATTCACGCAAGAAACAACCCTATGAAAACAGTTTGGCCAGAATTTATTTGTAAAACAAGACACAACCTTAAAATAGTCACAACTTTTTATCCGTAAGTCGGATTAATCTCTGTAAAGTCTCAAACTGTTGAGAACAGAGAAATCTAGAACTTTTATTCGGCACAACTTTTCATAGTCCTCACCGAAACATTCAGTTCTTTATTTTAACAACTCTCAGAAAACTATTTCGCCAGATTCTTTGTAAGACAAGTCACAATCTTAAAACAGTCATAACTTTTTATCCATAGGTCAGATTAATCTCTGTAAAGTCTCAAACTATCGATAACAGAGAAATCTAGAAATTTTATTCAGCACAACAGATTAATCTCTGTAAAGTCTCAAACTGTCGAGAACAGAGAAATCTAGAACTTTTATTCAGCACAACGTTTCAGATTCCTCACCAATAGGTACCGTTATTCCGTTATACGTTCTGCCCTCCGGATTTCATTCGATCCGAGGCAGAAACTTTGAACTGCGATAACTCTCAAACCGCATGTCGGTTTTAACCTCGCTTGGACTCAATATGACCATGAAAGATAGATGTACAAACCTGTAAAATATCATCTAATTCCAACTAGTATAACTCAGTGAAAACAGTTCGTAAAGTTCTGCCTTCCGGATTTCGGTCGATCTGAGGCAGGAACTTTAAAATGCGATAACTCTCAAACCGTATGTCGGTTTCTGCCCCGCTTGGACTCAATATGACCGTAACAGAAAAAGAAAGATGTATAACTCTGTAAAATTTCATCCAATTATAACAAGTACAACTCAGCGAAACAGATTGTAATTTCACGACCCAAACTAATTATTAAACAACCTATAAATCATAATTTCATGCTCATTCTTTCAATATCCGGATTATATTCTAACATGTATCGTAACTTAAAAATAAAGGATTTTACTAAGTATTATGAGTGAGAAAACTGACCTTTTGTTGCTTCGTACTGCAAATGAACTTTCAAACTCCAACTAATCCTTTCCCTTCTTGCTCTCTTGGTATTTTTCTGATTTTTGTTCTTCTTACTCTCTTGATATTTTTTCTGATTTTTGTTCTTTGTGCTAAGTGCTTTGTTTTGTGCCATGTATAATAAATAGTAAGGTGTGTGTAACTTGTGGGAGGTGGAAGGAGAGGGGTTGAGGGAGATGAAAAGGGGAAGGGGGAGTGTACGTGCAATTTATGAGAGGAAATGGGGAATGAACATGCAGATGGTTTCTATTATTATTATTATTATTATTACAATTTTTGTAACAGCAAATTGAGACTTCACACTAAATCTTGCCAATAATGGTGCCTGGTTGAAACCTATAAAGAAGATATATTAGGAACATCACTATATATCAATCAAATGCCCTTGAAGCTCAAACTACATATTGTCTTGGCATGTTACTTAACATAAGAAAGGATAACATATAGTCATCCTTAGGTTACTTAAATACATCAATAACTCATAGATGTAGATATACACTATACCAGAGACAGCTGTGCAATATATGGTACCGGTTCAGCAAAATTCATTAGCTTCGGTCAAACTTTGACCAACCATTAACGAGTTATTAAAATACAGATTGATTTGTTCAGGAAAATCAGAAATAGTACGTCAAGATCCATTATGTGTCCCTTCCCATTCAATTCGTGACAATCTATTTTCTTTGAGGAAATAGATTCAGAATTAAAGGAATGAGATAAATGAAAAAAATGGCTTTCGATATTAATAACAAACGACCAAAGAATTGAGACTATATTTATTAAACACTTACCTGTATAAGACCTTTCACACGCCAAACGTTGTGTTTGAGTACCACAATCTGCGAATCCTGAGGATGCAACGAGCGAAGCTCATCTCTCACAGATTCAATACTAGCATTATGTTCCGTTGACAATTGAATAGCTGCTACACACTTTGCAGCTTTATCTACTCTGCCTAGTACTGCACGCGAATCTCCAACATTGGCGATATATAGTAATCCACTACATATTACGCCAACCAAGCAACACGATCCTACTGTTGCAATCTGTGTCTTCTCATTCCATTGTCTCTTTATAAGTGACAGAAACTCTTCTTCAGTTTTCAAGAAAGCTTTTCTTATGGTATCAGCAGAAATTTCTTGATGCTCTGATGCAAATGCTGATAATGAGAATGAAATACAGTTAAATTTAAGCACTGGCAGAGGATAATATGTTGAGAGGCGGATTCAGTATTTAAATTTAATGAGTTCGACATGTAAGGTTCTTAACAGTGAACTTATACTTTTAACGTTATGGGTTAGATTTAATATTTTTTGAAATTTTAATAACTTTTCACGTATAAATCTATGTTGCTCGTCAAAAATACTGAGTTCAAATGAACCTGGTACCAAAGTACTACATCCTTCCCTAAAGATGTTATGACTAGCAAAGGCACATTTGCCTTGAAGAGAAAAGTGGTTGGGAAAATTATAACTCATAAAGAAGTTACATATTGGAGACATAATCTACTTAACACGATTTTTTTAATCAAGTCTATCAAATTTCACACAATTCACTCACAAACCATTTTGTATTTCGCTATTATTGCTACACGAGGACAACCAATATGACAATAGATCATCATGCATTCGAATTTAAAACATTACGTACGTACCCTTGAGATTGGAGAACAACGCGCTGTTTATAAACCGCGATGTCTCTGGTCCTCCGTGTCCATCATAGACACCAACAAACGCTCCATGAGGTCCTAATTTCACAGAACTCAATGGCCCTGATTCCAGCTGACTCTGATCTTCCATCAAATTATTGGCTTGTATTACAGCCATGGAAAATTCTCCATTTGCATGAGCTCCCAAATCCTTATACCACATTAATCCTTTAAACCTACCATTCGGATCTCCTCCTCGTCGGCTACCATCCCCCTTTACAGAAGGACTCCAACACAATGGTAACCATATTATTCTCATGCAATTAGTAATGTAAATGAATATGGGGTTTATCCGAATAACGTCTAGCAATTTGGAATATGTTTATTCACCAAGTTCCTCAGTTTTTATATCTTTCACCGAGGATTCATATAGCTGACTCCAACAAATCTCTGATTGACGCTTTACATATTTTGACAAGCACTAAAGGCCTATAGACCATGAATATGTAACAAAACTCCAAAGAAATGAAAGAAACCAAACGTGTACGGGCAGAGTTGAAAAAACAGATGTGTCCCAAGACAAGAAAAAGTAATTATGTGAGTTCAAAGAATATGGTATATGTTCAATCTTTGTGGTCCTTCTATGAATGTGTCAATTTTCAACTACAGCCTTAGCTGTGAAAACCCATAAAAGATGTGATTGTGACAGAGTTTGTTCAGTTATTGGATCAGAAATATAAAAAGATGGAATGGGAAACAAAAAACAAAATTGGGTTTTGGAAGTTCTTTCCAAATGATCTTTTTGGTTTGGTGTTAGATGAGATCTCAAATTGTTTCACACAATCTTTTTTTGGTCTATGTAATACATGGTGAACCTCCACATTTCTCTCTAGTTTAGTGTCTCTATGCTTCTTGGTTGTTATGTTTTTGGCATTTAAGTTATTGTGGTTGTGGTTGTGGTTATGGTTCACTCAAAAACTTCTATCAAAATTTCATTTTTCAATTTTTTTCATCAAGACATAGTCACTCCGATATTTACGATTTACTCGTTTTTACTAAATTAAAGGTTCTAAGAGAAATTATATATGCACGAGATAATGCTTTCTCTAATTTGTATACTCATTAAAGTCATTTTTCTACGATGGATTATTATTGTTTAGTTAATGTAAAGAAGCAAATTGCATTATTTGTCTTGCTTCCTTTTTCCTATTATTTACGTGCATGCTTTATTTGATTTTTACAATTGGGAAATGTTAACTCATCATAGACAATTTGAATGAAAAAAATCACTTACAGAAGAATATATGTTGAAATTTTATGAAGTGTCATTAACTTACATATTAAATATTTAGACTTATGAAGATTAGAGTTATAATTGTTAATTGTTATCAAGATTAGAAGTTGAAGAGGTGTGAGTTATGGAGATCGTTTTTGAGATATGACTAACGTTTAACTTTGAGTTAATTATAAGCTATTCCTATTTTTTCAGCATCCTTGAAACCGCTTGATAGCACCGTTTCAGGAAAACTAAAAAATGAAAAGTGAATTAATGCAAAAGGTGAATGATGAATCTTGCACTTGGTATACGTGAAGGAAATAGGACAATAATAATTTTCTTTGGGAATGGAATTGTCATTTTTCAACTAGAAGACGAGACAACTCCAAACTGTAAGAAAAGAGTGGCAAAAATCGGGTTCTAATTTCTTCCTACTCCAGATCTTATTTATTTATTTATGAATCTACCCTGGTGTTTCTTATGAAATACTAGTGATAAATGTTAGGATATATGATTTATTCTGTGACGATCTTAAAATGTGTAACATATCTAATATGCTTATGGTGATTTGAAATTTCATCATATTTTAACGTGAATTTATTGCATAATAGATCATATGGAGTTTAACTACAAGTTATGGAATGATGAGAAATATTTAAATTGGAAGGATCATCTCTATACTTGATCAGTGTTCCGTAATTTTTTGACCTAATGAATAAATGGTATTTATATTTAAATATTATCTTAAGGTTAGTGAACCTTTATGATAATCTATAATGTCACTTTGTGAAGTATGTTTGATAACTGAAAATGTGAATTTATCTAGTTGTCATCTCTTCCAAAAGAAAAGGTCTGAATATATATAGATAAGAACAACCATCTCATCAAATGGCTAGCTTAAAATGCTCTGACGTATGACCTTCAAGAGATTAAAGAATAATGAGAACATAAAGAGGCTGATGGCTATCTGTTACAAATCAACTCTCAACATTTTGTAACTGCCATTCAAGGTTATTCATCAATGGATAGTGGGTATTTAAATACAAGAGTTCAAAGGCTGTTAATGACTAATTAAATGCAGTTTATTACAAATGATAATGAATGGTTTATTATAATATTATAATAATAGCTATTAAAGGATAAAGAATATGTTAGTGAACAATGAGTTTGTTGTTAATATATTTGATACTTGTGTTTATTCTAAGGTGGTAGGATTGAATATTGTGATTATATGTCAGTATGTGGATTATATGTTAATCTTTACCTTAAATGTGAATTTTGTTACTTTATCTTCTCAATTTGAAATGAAAAACTTAGGAGAAGAAGATGTGATTTTAGGAATTAAAATAATAAATAAAAATCTGCTAATGACTTCTCGTTATGTCAGTTTCATGGTGTATGTTATTCACATATGACATAGTTTTGATTGATGAGACTCGCAACGGAGTGAATGCTAAACTGGAGGTTTGGAGATAGACGCTAGAGTCTAAAGGGTTCAGGCTGAGTAGGACCAAGATAGAATACTTGGAGTGCAAGTTCAGTAACGGGAGCGACCTTGAGACAAGCGTAGAGGTGAGACTTGGTACTCAGGTCATTCCAAAGAAAGGAAGTTTCAAGTATCTCGGGTCCGTTATCCAAGGGAATGGAGAGATTGATGATGATGTCACACATCGTATTGATGCAGCGTGGATGAAATTGAGGCTTGCTTCTGTAGTATTGTGCGATAAAAATGTGCCACCAAACTTAAAGGCAAGTTCTATAGGGTGGTGGTTAGACCGACTATGTTGTATGGGGCGGAGTGTTGGTCAGTCAAGACTTCGCACATCCAAAAGATGAAAGTTGCGGAGATGAGGATGCTGATATGGATGTGTGGGCATGCAAGGAGGGATATAATTAGAAATGATGATATCTGGGACAGAGTGGGAGTGGCATCGGTGGAGGATAAGATGCGAGAAGCGAGGTTGAGATGGTTCGGGCATGTGCAGAGGAGAGATACAAATGCACCAGTGAACGGGTTCAGGAGGGGTAGAGGTAGGCCGAGGAAGTATTGGGGAGAGGTGATTAGACGGGATATGGCGCAAGTGCAACTTACTGAGGACATGACCTTAGATAGGGGATTGTGGAGGACACGTATTAGGGTAGTAGGTAGTTGAGCGTAGTCCTACTTACGCTTACATACTGGTAGTTGTGGTAGTATTATTGTAGACCTGCTTAGCCATCATACTAGTAGGCGCAGTATTGCTTTATAGTCTTTTGTCGTTTGATTCTTGCTGTTGTGTGTTCTTTCGTGTACTTTGTTTATCTTATCTACATGCGTTAGTTATTGCTTCTTTTTTCAGAATGTTTTATCAGGGCTTATCCGCTTTTGTTACCATCATTGTCATACTGCTTTAAATTTCTTGTTCGGATTTGACCGTTTCTCTTGCTTTGCTTGTGTTTATACTGTGTCTTGAGCCGAGGGTCTTCGAAAATAGTCACTCTACCTATCAAGATAGAGATAAGGTATGCATACATTCTATCTCCAAATCTCACGTTGTGAATTTCAGTATATTGTTGTCGTTGTAAAATATAATTTTTATCTTATATGTACGGTGTATTTTTCCAGCAAAGAAAATTAGATGAATTCCTTGGCCCTAGTTCCCTAGTGGGTCCCACCACTCATGATTGACGTAGACAAATATGTATATTTATGCATTTGCCACGTGTTCTAAGAGGAGGAGAGTACTCGATCCACTTGGAATAATAAACTTTGTTTCTGTACAGATATTTTTTGGATAGATTAGCTAGGCTGAAAAGGATAGCTATAAGAATTTAATCCACTAACTTAATTTTCTGGCTGCAGTTAACTAACTACGTGGCACCACTCATCTTAGCCAGAACCTCCCACAACCGTTGGATCTCGGCGAAAACATCATCTGACGGCAGCTGGGACCGGCAACATGGACAAGTGTTGGTCTTCTTCAACCAAGGAAATATACGACGAGCGACAGAGCTAAGGAAAGACTCCTTTGACAACATTCACTAATTCGGAACATAATTTAAAAGACATATTTCGACCCCAGTTAAAAACATGATTCCATGGTAATTTGCAAACATCTCTCCCTAATTTCATGTCTGTTATTAATCTATATTCTAAAAAATCAGTAAATACTAATATCTGAAAATAAACAAAATCAGTGTTGAAAAATAAGAATAATTTTTCAGAATATAATCGAGCCCACTTAGTTCAAAGTGTGTCCTTAAGGAAATTATTCCCCTCACAGTACTCGAGGTTGATGGAATATCCCCTCCCAGGATAGAACGATTATCTTACCAGAATAGTAGTACTCCAAATTCGTAGCCGAACCACTCAACGGCAAAGATATCACACGTAATTTATTTGTGCAGTAAGAAGAAGAAGTTTGTGTTGTTCAGAAAATTCGTAAGTAAAATTACGAGGAATCAAACGAATTTATAGCCATGGAAATCAAGTTTACGAAGGTTTGCAACCCTTCTGAACAGCCACTAAAAACTGGTGGGAAATTTAAATGTGGTAAAGAAAACGGGTTGCGGGTCAGACAAGCGGATCCGGGTCACTAACGGGTAGGATTGAATAAGTTAATTAATTTAATTAAATAATAATTAAAAATTAAAGAAAATTTGGTCCAAAAAGATTATCAATCCTACTAAAGAAAATTTGGTCCGAAGCCGAGCCGAGCGACTACGACGGCTCGAGGGGAGACCCTCTTCTTAACCCTTTAGCGACAAGAAGGAGTACTTCTACATATAAGTAGAAGAACTTTTCTTTCCACTACCGATGTGGGACAAATGCTTATTTTATAAAGCAAGAGGGAACACCCACTTTTCTTTCCACTACCGATGTGGGACAACTCCCACTTTTCTTTCCATCATTTCCCATTCACCAATATCAATACCCAACAATGTCTTCTTTGCATATCACACACTCCTTTCCGGCGCCACTCACTTCCACTGACGGCAGCGCCACCACCGCCGCCACAGATGCCGCCAACTTCTTCTCCTCTTTTCCTTCACCGCTAGAGACAGATCCAGAAATTCTAATAAGAAATTCAAAAAAAAGAAAATATCACTCTTGGTATTCGAACTGTGACTCAAAGATTCTTTTCATGTCAAGGAGGTTCAATATTTTACTTGTGACGGTAATTAAATTTTACATTTTCAATGTAAATTAACATGTTAATAAATAGTTGCTATTAATACTAGATTAATTACCAATTACTAATGTTTTCTTTATAAAATTTACATGTAATTACTTTATAAATAACTCAATTGTGTACATATGTTTTAGATTATCAGAGTATAAAACTTAAACCCTACATTTATATATAGATAATGTTTTTACCTGTAGTTCCGCCCCTGGTCACCACTAATATCATAGGCCATGGCATTGACAAAATTCTTGCACTTGGCCACTAGCTCAATGAACTTGATTATCACTTCACTAGTATAACATTCAAAGTTGGTTAGTTTCAAGATATCGTTTGCCATATAGTCACAAAGAATATCGCGCCAACGGGACGAAGGGGCGTCAAGCACCTCCGGGTCATGTTGGCGCAGTTCGCAAAGTAGGAGGAGTAGGAGAACTGCGTCCACGTCCCGCAGATTCATGGAGGTGGTGGTAGGATTGTGTTTTTCTGCATGAAGTACGCCAAAATTGCGAGTTTAGACAAGAAGTGGTGGGAGATGAGGAGGGATTTACGGTGGAGAGAGAGGGAGTTGAGGTGGTGGAGGGTGAGTGAGAAGAGAGGAGAGAGAAAATATGGTGGCGGTGGCGGTGGTAGACGGTGGAGAAGTGGTGGGTGAGTTTTGAGAGTTGAAGAGGGGTTAGCGTAGAAAGAGATGCCATGATTATGGACTCTTAGAGTCTTAAGTATTTTTTATCTTCCATTTTTTATGGGATCATGTGCTTTTTTTTTTCTTTTGGTGGTAAAGGGTATTTGTTTTTGGAACGTGTGGGCATTATATAGAGGTGATAGTTTGACTAAATCATTCATGATTGCCTAGTGATTGCCAATTTGCCATCACTATATGTGTCTCCCAGTTTAATATTTTCAAGGGAAAACGGCACACATGGTCACTCATGTTTGGAGTAGGTTGAGAGTAACTTTCTGAATATATTATTGAACAATTGATCAGTTAGCTCAAAGTTTTGCTAAAAAAAATAAGAACTTTTGAATTCACGCTGGCGAAAATACTGTTGGGTCTCATTCCCTCTCTTAACTTCAGACTAGTCTCTTGTTGCTTTAGTTTTTTTTTTTTTTTAAAAAAGGAACTTTTGATTCTGTCACATATTTTAACAAACGCTATTTTATTAGAATTTGAAGGAAATTATAAAAAAAATTATTAAAGCAGAAACACCAAAAAAAATTCATTAAATCTCAAAAATTTTAATAGAGAAAACTTTATTATTTAGACCACAAAATAGACCAAGAACAAAAGAAGTTTCTAGAAACCAAAAACTGCACCTTCAAATGTAACTCATTGTTGAATCTTTTTCCCCCAATTATCGTCAAAACTAATAAACGTATATGATTAAATATTTGATTGAATCCAAATATGCTCACTTTTGATAAACCTAAATGATTAAAATTACTTAAAAGTATATTTGAGGAATTACTTTAAACTTATCCATAAACATAAAGGACGAGTTCTGCTATTCAGGCGAGTTATAGATAGATAGATAAATAGAATTTGCATAATTCATTCTTGAAAAAATAGTATTCCATCGATTCTAATTAACTTATGTGAAGTGTTTGATTAAATATGGAGTATAAAAAAAGAAAAAAATTGAAATTTATGGTTTAAATAAATCATATAGATTTGTGTAGTTATAAATTATTTTATTAAGAGTAAAATAGAAAATTTGAGTTAAATATTCTTGTAGCTAATAAAATAAATGTATATAATTATAAATAATAATATGTAATACTATAATATTTTTCACTATAATTGAGATTGTCTGAGAATAACGTGCAATTGCATATCTATCTATCTATCGTTTGCGGCTTTTCATTGAATTTTGACAGCTTCCCCACTTGCGATGGTTGTTATTTCCAGTTGATTATTATAAAAGTATTAATATAAATTGTTAGTTATTTTTCAAATATTAAATGATTTTTATATTCTTAATAAGTTTTAATCCTATTTTTTTAGACATACTTTTTAAACCTAAAAACCTAATATTATAAACCTAAAAGCACGTTACTTCTACTTTTTTGGAACACAATCGTATTATTATTAGGAACTAACTATTTCATTAATTATGTTCCAAAAGATTCACAATTTCATGCTTGTTTTCAAGTTAACAATTGGTCTTAATGTAAGTTAATTTATTTATTCTGTACAGCGTGTAAATAATTTGCACAATATTTTAAAACTCAATATTACAGTGAGATCTGTTTTAGGTAAGTGAAAAATACAAGAGATATTCTTACGATATTTTCAAAAATTTAATCATTACGAGCCGAGGAGGAATGGCAAAATCTTGGGGTGAATTGCATGTGATCACTCAACTTTCATTTTTATTACATTGAAATCATTAAATTATTTTTTAAATTGATAAGATCACTCAAGTTTGTTCAAATATTATAAAAAGACACTATATTCATATTATTATAAAGTACGAATATAAAGTTAGTTGACTAAATATTTTCCAAATATTGAGCATAAATTCTAATCCTATTTCTTTTTTAAGATACTTCTTAAACCTAACAAAACTTACTCAACATACGTTAGGAATATTAATTATCCTATTACTACTAGGAACGTTACTCAAACATACGTTAGCTAGGAATATAGTACTATTAGATCTTAAATATTTCTTTAGAGGATATAACTATACCTTGTAACTCTTAATATATTTCTTAAAAATGAAATCAAAATATATAATAGAAGATACTGTCTTCTGTAAGATGGATTATTCAAAATTCGACTTGAATGATTTTCAAGCTCCATCTTTACATCTACCTCCGAAACAAAGACAAAGGACGACAAAATTTCTATATAAAGAAATGATAAATAAATCATAATTGTGATAAATACCTGTGATATACACGATATATATGTTGTGTATATCACTGGCACATTATTGCATAATGGGCTGTTAAATCCCGTGATATACACGGTATATGCATGTCGTGTATATCACGGTTTAGTAGTCTATTTTAGGTTATGATTTGTTGTAATTAAATTAGAGTTGTACACTTATCATAATTGTATAATTATTGTACAAGTAGAATAAGATTTTAGGAGTAGAATAAAAATAAGATTTTCCTATTATGAAAATTGTAAATTGTATATATACTCTTTCATTAATGAAAATAATCAAGGGATTATTTCTTTCATGGTATCAGAAGTGTAGGACTAAATTACTTTCGTTCTTCTCCAATTTATTCCTGATTTCTGTGCCCCCTCTAGGCCGAAACTGCATCGGAATCTGTGCCCTTTTCTCGGATTTCATGTCAAAATTTACTTCATCTCTTCCCAATTTTTCTTTCAAATCCCTTTGTGCGTTATGTCTAAGAACATGTTTCATCCAACCCTTACTGTCTCCAACATCAAGAACAACATCCTTATTATTCTTGAGATGGAAAACGTCCAGTATGCGACGTGGGCAGAGTTGTTCAAAATTCACGCAATGTCACATCAAGTCCTCCATCACATAATTCCTCCCGCTACCCCTACTCCCGCAGAAGATCCTCAGTTATGGATTACTCTTGATGCTACCATTCTTCAATGAATTTATTCCACTATTTCTACCGACCTTTTACAGACGATTATTGAGCCGGACACTACGACTATGGCTACATGGAATAGATTGCATGATATATTCCAGGATAACCAACACTCCCGCATTGTCACTCTTGAGCAGGAATATTTCCAAGTGAACATGGAAGATTTTCCGAATATTTCAACTTATTGTAAACGTCTCAAGTAGTTGGCAGACCAACTCTGTAACGTTGGAGCGCCTGTTACGAATAATCGTCTTGTTCTACAAATGATTGCAGGTCTGTCTAAGGCCTATAATGACGTTGGAACTCTCCTCCGTCAAAGTAACTCACTTTCACCTTTTTATCAAGCCCGATCGATGCTCACGTTAGAAGAGGCCGGCTTGGCCAAAAGGCGGCTACCAGCGCATGCCCCATGGTGATGATGACTTCATCCGATCCTTCTCAAGGTTTTGTTGAAAATTCCAGCCAAAATCGTCCTCACGGTGGTGGCAAAAAGAATCGAAAAAATAATGGCAAAAATCGCGAAGGCAATCGTGGAGGTACCGACAGCGGTGGGGGAAGCAAAAATAGTGGCGGAGGACCACGACACGGTGGCAGTGGACCGCAGGCCACCTGGTCCCAGCCATGGGCCCCTTGGAAGTGGGGCTGGGCCAGTAGCCCGTCAGCCCCTATTTTCCGGCCTCGCCTTATCCTGGAAGTGGGCCGCCAATCAGCCTTTCAGGCCCAATCATTCCCAGCAATCCAGTGGGTTCCGACACGGTACTAGACATCGAGGAGGCCTGCATGGGCCTCGGCCCACACAAGCTTTTCATGCTACGGGACCTAATCTGTTCCCAACTCCTACAGATATTGAGGCCGACATGCATACACTTGGATTGAATCCACCTGAAGCAAATTGGTACATGGACACCTGTATCACTTCGGACTTGACGTCTGACCAAGGTACTCTCTCGTCTTATTCCAATTTGAGCAAACATTGTGGCATAATTATTGGTAATGGCAACTTAATTTTAATTCGTGGTTACGGTCATGCAACTTTGTCTCCCCCACATCCACCTCTTGTATTGAAAAACACCCTTCATGCCCCTAACATAATTAAAAATTTGGTGTCTGTCTGTAAATTCACCACTACTAATTGGATTTCTGTTAAGTTTGATCCTTTTGGGTTTTCTGTGAAGGATTTCAAGACGGGGGTACCTCTCATGAGATGTAATAGTAGGGGAGATCTTTATCCTATCACGCCCGCCACCAGTCTCTCGAGTCCTGCCTTGCCCTCTACTTTTGCAGTTATAGCTCCTTCCTTGTGGCATGCACGTTTGGGTCATCTTGGGTAGTCAATTGTTTCTTCGTTAAATAAAAATAATTTTATTTCTTGTAATGGTACGCATAGTACTCCGATTTGCCATTCATGTCCTTTAGAAAAACATGTTAGATTACCATTTGTAGCCTCTACTTCTCGCACTTTAATGTCATTCGATATTATTCATAGCGATTTATGAACATCTCTCGTTTTAAGTTTTGTGGGCCATCGTTATTATGTTATATTTTTGGATGATTATTCTAATTTTTTATGGACTTTTCCATTAGCGAAAAAATCTCAAGTTTTTTCCACCTTCTTAAAATTTCGAGCATTCATCCGTACCCAATTCGAACGCGAAATAAAGAGCATTCAATGTGACAATGACAAAGAATATGATAATGGGTTGTTTCGGGAATTTTGTGCAAATAATGGCATAGTTTTTCATTTCTCTTGTCCTCATACGTCTTCGCAAAATGGGAAAGCCGAACGAAAAATCCATACCATAAATAATATTGTCCGAACTTTATTGATCCATGCTTCCGTACCCCTTTCCTTTTGGCATCATGCTCTTCAAATGACTACCTATCTTCTTAACATACTTTCTACCAAAGGGTTGTCATATTCGTCTCCTCTTAGAACCCTCAATAATAAGGATCTTTCGTATTCCCATCTTATGATCTTTGGGTGTTTATGTTATCCATTTTTTTCGTCAACTACTATTAACAAACTTCAAGTCCGTTCTGTCGCTTATGTATTTTTAGGTTATTCATCTAATCATCGTGGTTACAAATATTTTGATTTATCATCTAATAAAATCATCATTAATCGCCATGTTATTTTTTATGAAACCCAATTTCCGTTTTCTAAAGTGGGTAGTCTGGTGCCTCGATCGTATAGTTTTTTCGATGACGAGATCTCCCCATATATTATCCACCATTTGTCGGACTTGTCCTGCACCTAAAATCCGCCAGCGGGCAGTATGCCCGCTGGACCTTCTGTCCCGTCGCCTCTGCCCAGTTTTTCCATCACGTGTCCAACACCTGGGTCGCCTATCTAGTCCAGAACTGCCCCTGCCACTGTTTCAGGTAACGCTTCCCATGTTGGGTCAGCAGGCCCACTGCCTGCTGGCCAGTCCGTCACCTCTCAAATTTTTTCCCAAAATCCATCCAATTCTCCTCCGAGTCATAGACCGGTCACTCGTAGTCAACGGGGTATTTTTAAACAAAAAAGATATTTTAATTTAAATTCTAATATTCTCAAATCCCCCATATCCCGTAACCATGTGTCCGCATTAAATGACCAGAATTGAAAATTGGTCATGAACGACGAATATGATGCTCTTATTGAAAATAAGACGTGGGAGTTAGTACCCCGTCCTTCTGGTGTTAATATTACTCGGTCTATGTGGATTTTTACTCATAAGGATAATTCTGATGGTTCTTTTGCAAGGCATAAGGCTCGTCTTGTAGGTGATGGTAAGACTCAGCAGGTTGGTGTGGATTGTGGTGAGACGTTTATTCCGGTGGTCAAATCGGCTACCATTCGCACTATTCTCAGTCTGCCTCTTTCAAAAGCTTGGCCCATTCATCAGTTAGATGTGAAGAATGGTTTCTTACATGGTGATCTTAAAGAGACCGTTTACATACATCAGCCCTTGGATTTTTGAGACCCCAAATATCCTCATCATGTCTGTTTATTGAAGAAGTCCTTATATGGGCTTAAGTAGGCCCCACGATCTTGGTATAAAAGATTTGCAGACTATGTTTCATCTATTGAATTTTCGCAGATCAGGTCTGATAATTCATTGCTCATATATCGTCGTGGTACTTTCTTGGCTTATATACTATTATATGTGGATGATATTATCTTGGCTAACTCTTCTGATGCTCTGTGCAAGTCTATCATGGCAATGCACAGTTCTGAGTTTGCTATGAAAGACTTGGGGCCCTTGAGTTACTTTTTGGGGATTGCTGTCACTCGTCATGCAGGTGGGTTATTCTTATCACAACGGAAGTATGTCGCTGAGATCATTGAGTGAGCTGGTATGTTCTCATGCAAGTCTACTTCCACTCCAGTTGATACTAAACCCAAGCTGGGTGTTGCGGCTAGCTCACCTTATGAGGATCCGACCCACTATCGCAGTCTTGCAGGGACTCTTCAGTATCTTACTTTCACGAGACTAGATATTACGTATGTCGTACAAGAATATCTTACTTTTTGGGGATTACTGTCACTCGTCATGCAGGTGGGTTATTCTATTTGAAGATTTTAAGGACAGTCTCAGCGTACGAAGACCGCCCGCTATGACTGCGAGGGTGTGATAAATATACCATAATTGTTATAAATACTCGTGATATACACAGTATATACGCTGTGTATATCACAGGCAAATTATTGCATAATGGGCTGTTAAATCCCATTATATACACGGTATATGCATGTCGTGTATATCACGGTTTAGTAGTCTATTTTAGGTTATGATTTGTTGTAACTAAATTAGAGTTGTACACTTACCATAATTGTATAATTATTGTACAAGTAGAATAAGGTTTTAGGAGTAGAATATGAATAAGATTTTTCTATTATGAAAATTATAAATTGTATATATACTATTTTATTAATAAAAATAATCAAGGGATTATTTCTTTCAAGAAAGATGTGGATCAGAGAGTTTGGTTTGAGGTCAATATGCTTAACACATCGTATTTCATTTAGCACAACTTCATTCCGTTCGAGCCTTTCTTTGGAGAGTCTGTTCTTTCCAATCTATAAATATATTATTGACTGGCTATTCATATTATTTATGCTTGACCGGTACTTTTTTAGCAGTGAATTTCGCTCATCAAATTCTTGTTTGATCTGGCACTGTTAGCACACCACAATATTTTTCTTTTTGGGGTACATCAAAATATTTTCTTATCTTCAATTTTTTATAATAATTTATGTAGGGTGACGTGCAACACAACATAACAGTTAATGGTATGAAAGGCAGGTAGGGGTGGGTGTATATCGGTTCGGTTCGGTTTTGTATCCGAAAAATATGAACCGAATAAAAATCAGTATTTTTTTTAAAAAAAGCGAATACTTTTTTTTAAAAAAAACCCCGATATGTTCGGTTTATATCGCCGAACGTATCATATTAATCGGTTTTTTCTAGTGGGTCAGGTCGAGGAATTTTTTATTTTATTTTAAAAATTGAATTTCCAAAACTGAAATTGTCATTCACACCTACACTATCATGAAATTTCGACGTTGAAATCTAATGTGTATCGTGAGATGTTTACTAAAGAAAAAAGAAAATTAGAAACCGATTTGGGGGAAAACACAAATTGATTGGGAAAACAGATGTTTTCGTAAAAATTGTCTGCGCCAAACCGCCCGGTTTGGGCCGGCTCCGTCTCGAAAAAATACCAAAAAAAAAAACCCGGGTAAAACGGACATCCGAACGCAGAGTTATGACCATTTAAAGTTTCACCAATTTACAACTACTTTCTCTCTCTACATTTTATGCCAATGCTTCTGTGATATGTTAATCAAGTTCATGCCGCATTCGACTTCTATAAAAGCTTCATAGATTGACTTCAATGACTATGATTCAAGAGATAGTAGTAGCCTAAAATAAAAAATAAGAATAATTATATATTTAATTCAATTTTTTCGGTTCAGTTCGGTTCCAAAATTTAAAAACTGAATCGAATTACTAAATCCTGATTCGGTTCGGTTTTTTCGATTCTCTGAATTTTTTGCCCACCCCTAAAGACAAGGATGTTCAACACTTTTTTATATGTAAATAAAAATAAATAAATAAATATATAATCACTTAATCTCTAATATTGAATTATCTTAGGCATAATATATTTTTATATAAGGAAAAAGAAGAAAAAAATAAATTCGAAGAACATCAATTTCAAAGAAGCATTAAGTAAATACAATACTATACTACAGTAAAACCTCTATAAACTAATACTCTATAAATTAATAAACTCTCTAAAATAATAAAATCTTCCGGTCCCGACTTGGGCCTTTGTAAAAAATCATCAAATTCGATAAGATAATAAGATAATAATTTTTCGGAAAATCCCTTTATAAATATTAGGTCCCATTAAAACTCTAAATTAATAATTCATAAATATTACAATTATAAATATTATGGTAATTTGCTAAAATATGAATCTATTGTTACTTGATTTTTCTTAAAATTTAAATCTAATTGGATTTCATCCCTAACTTTTTTAATTGCAGCCAAGAGTTCCGGTGTCGAGTTCTCTAGCTGCAACAAAAAATTTTGAAGAGTTGTTGTCGCGCTCAAACCAGCGAACATATTCATCAAAAAGCACACTAGTCATCCATGCCCTCTTGTTGGCACGATAATGACAATTGATGCTGCTCATGTTGATATTTTTGAAGCAACGTGGCTTTGCATATTTTCCAATAATCCATAAAGGAATTTTTTCCGAACCATCCTCGTTGCAACAAATAACAATTGTAAGCCTCTCTTTGTCTTGCTTTCTTCCCTCAAGTTGCTTGGTTGCAAGAGAGTGATCAGCTTGTAACCTGTAAAACAGACATGTTTCATCCAAATTAAAAACATCTTTGATGAAAAATTGGTTTATTTTCTCCCTTATAGCCTCCAGTTTCATTTTCATGTCCTGCATGTCAACCGAACCACTTTCTCCAAAGCGACGGAATGATTTAATACCATGTCTTACCTTGAATTTTTCAAGCCAACCTTGAGAAAATTGATGTTCATGATGGTGTTGAGGATGCAAAAGCTTCATTATATCTTTTGCTTTCTCCAAAATAAGTTCTCCGGTCATGTTGACTCGATCTTGATACTGAAGAAACCATTCATAAAGAACCTTCTCCATATCTGGATATTTCGCCGATTTGTGTCGCTTAATATCCCCACCCTTCTCAAAGTTGGCTGAAAGGTACTCCGATGATCTCTTGAGAGTGTTTGATATTGTACCTTGACTAACTTTCAAACGATATTTTTCATCAACCCACTCTTGTAAATCTTTTTGAGTGCATGTGGGATGGTCTCTCTTATACTCACATAATGCTTTACGCATTTGATCATTCATGGATGATTTTGCGATGCCTTTTAAATGAGAAGACATGGTTGGGTGTTATGAATTATTTTATTTCCATATTGAGATTTATATAGTATATGTTTCATTCATCATGCATGAATATATTTAATTGGCTATAATAGTTATTTAAGTGCAACGAATTAATGTATACATTATTTAAGTAATTCCAATGAATTGATACATGCGTCCATGAATATAATAGTTAATTGTATACAATGAATTGATATTATACATGAATATATTTAATTAGTTACAAAGAATTGGTTGATGCATGAATATAATCAATGAAACATATATGAATTCATTTATTTTCAATACATATGTATGTACTAAATTTGCTGAATTTAAAAAGTCTCTCTGTTAATTAATAAAATATTAATTTATCGATATATTAATATTTCTCTAAATTAATAAAATTTCATGGTCCCAAGGTTGTTAATTTATAGAGGTTTTACTGTATAGTAATATTTTTGTAACTTATCAAATAAATGTATATAATTATATATTAAATAATATATATTATTATTATGATTGAGATTGATTGTGCACGTTTATAGAGAGTAGTTAAATATCTGGTTGATTTTTGGCCGGCAAGCATCGAACTCGCTCTCCGGTGTCAAAACTCAACGTTCTTTTTTTCTCCGTCACTTTCTCCGGCGAACTCTTTGCCCATGTCTATCTCCGGTAAGTCCTAATTGTAAGTTTTTTATTTTTCACTCATTCGCCGTTCACTTTCCAGATAAATCTTCTTTTTCTCTCTGAAAACGAAAACCTTAAACCCCTTCCCCTGTGAATTTTAACAATAGGCACGAAATTGTTAATTCACTTGAAGTGCTTTGAGTTTTATTTTCTCCTCGTGCGATTAACTGCTTCAAAGTTGTGATTTTGTAGTGATCTAATCCTATTTTTTAATCCGCCTTTTGGTATTAATGTGTGAACATTTCTTCTCTGTAAATGGGGATGAAAAGACAGAGTACCAAAAAAAAGTGAACTGTTAATCGCTATGTGTGATTTTCTAATATATGTGCTAAATTGTAAAGTTAATTAACGAAATTCTTCCAATTAATTAAACAATGGAATCAATTTCCTAATATTTTAGATTTTAGGCAATTTCACTCTAGCAATTTAATTTTGTAAAGTTCAAATCAGTGTGTCAAGACATGCCACTGAGTTAAACTTTTTTGTATCGTTCCAATTTTATGAGATGTCCGCGAGGGAACCATGTCGTGGAGTTAAACTTTTTGTATATTGATTAGAAAAAGTTAGCTTTTAGTATAGATAGTAGTTGATTATAAAATTTAGTAACAACTACAATAACAATATTTCCGCCGATAGAAGTGTTAAGATAATTATGGGACAATCTCATAATTATCTCAAATCATCATTACTCACGATTATATGATACCATTGTACCATTGGAATAAAATCACCCAAGGAATCAATTTTCCTTGGTTTTTTGATTTTTCTCTTTTTGTAAAGAATACAACGTAAAATGTGGAATGAGGTAGAGTTATTGTTTTTCTTGTCATTTACTGTGTTGCTTTGGTAGTTCGGCGTTTCCCTTAAATTTGCAAATAAATAAGAATAATAAAGAGAAGATAATGTTGACCAAGTGATAATGGATTAGCAGTGTACTTTCAGCTTTTAAATTTTTCCTTCTACATTGAGAAGGAACTGTGTTCACATGTGACAGATTAACTTATCTTTTTTTTTCCCTTTAGTTTTGCTTTGACAAGCATATGACTTGCGGCAATACCCATGTTTTAAGATTATTCTTTGCATATAAAATTTGATGTTTCATCTATTTTTTTTGTTATTTGAAAGTGAGAAGCTCCATTTTATAACGGAAACAGAATCATCTATGTACAGGGTTGATTAGAAGGATTGCTGGAAATGGATTTTTCGTGCAAAGAAAGTGATGTGGAGGAGTCATTAGCACCTGGAGTGTTTGAGTTACCTGGAGAGCCGGCTGTTGTTATTAACGTGTTGCCTCCCGTTTCGTCAACTGCTGACACCTTTTTCCCCTTCCCAACAGTTACTGATGCTGCAGAGTCACATAAGAATGCTGGTTTTGGTCAATGGCTTGAAGGAAGAGAAGTTCGCAAGTTGTTTGGGGACCAGTATTACTTTGGGAAAGTTACTGAATTTGATGGGGAAGTTGGTTGGTTCAGGGTGAAGTATGAAGATGGCGATGTCGAAGATCTTGAGTGGCATGAGTTGGAACAAGTTCTTCGGCCTTTGGACATTACTATTCCATTGAAAACGTTAGCTACAAAGATCATTAAGAGGAAGCAGAGATCCATTCAAAAATCAGGAAAATCCGGTAGCAAAACCAGAAATCAAGGTATAAAAATGACAAAGACATGGTGAAGAAAAACATTGTTTTTATGTAGAACTCCGGGCATGGCAAACATGGCATGGAGTACTTTTAGCTCTTATGGATAGAATTAGCACATTTTCCAGCTTCATGAGCAAGCCATGAGAATTCTGAAACATATTGTGGAGAATGGTAGGTGGGTGTAGTCTGGTGAGTTGAATCTCTGTAGTTTTATCGACCTGTTTAACAGTCACTAGTCCGAAGGCATTATTTCTGCAAATTTTTGGTTGTGTACCAAGTGAAGAATTGGTCCAGAATTTTCTTGGTTGCGTCATCTCCAGGAGTTCATTATATTTAGGACAGGTTTCTGGAAAGTCCCATAGAAAAACAGCAACAACTACCCCGAAGTCCCAAATAAGTTATGGTTGGCTATATGAATCCTCGTATTTCTAAGATTCCTAAAACTTGAGCAAGTTCTTTGTGGTTATGATTTGAATGTTTATGGCTTGTTTTGATTGATACATGCCCTGCGTGAAAGAGTAGTCGTATGTTATTATCATTTCTCATTACTTATTAAAACAGAACATAAGTTTTAGGAGTTTCTTCCAATTATCTTGCGAAATTCTTATCTTGAACCACTTATTTATAATTGCTGTATGATGACATCCTTCAATCATCATGGGAGACTAACTTTGGCATTCGACAATCACCATTAAATTTGCCTAACCACTGCAAATTCCCATTCTCTGACCATTCATGCCCATTGCCATTTAATAATATATCTTTTAGGGAAAAAATACCATTGAACTATTCGAAATAGGTTAAATTTATCTCTAGTTATGTTTTTGGCTAAAACGTATAAAACATGCCTTCGCCATTACGTTGTTGGTTCAAAAATACCCTCTAATTAGTTAAATAGCTCAAAAATACATTTGCTACTAAGCAAAACAAGAAAAAATGGGTCAACTTTGCCCTTCATTTGGGACAAGTGATTTTAAATTTTCATTTTTTTCAAAAGACTTGAGCAAAAAATTATATTGGAGATTATGAGATTACTTTGACTATTTTAAATTACAATTGTTATGCAATGCCCATTTTGTGCTTTATATAAAGTTTAATCACCAAGATTAATTTTTCAAACTAAATATTTACTCTATTATTTTCTTTTCAAATTATTATACCGGTCTTCGATTGAAATTTGGAATGACTAAAGTTATAATAAGTAATATAGTGTACCAAGATATAATTGAGTTTGATTTCTTTGATCATATTATTCTTAGTGTTAGTAAATAAATTCATTTATGAATATAGAAAAATAAAATTTTAAATAGTTAAGTAATAAAAGGTACATGATATCATGTTCAAAAATAATAACGTACACCTAACGCGTAAGGAATAAAAGGAAGAAAAATGATATATGTGATAGTATTCTATTTGTTAAAATAGTAAGTATTTATACTACTTATTTTCTTATGTTGTTATTATATGACACATATTCAACCCTCCCCCAAAAAAAAAAAACAAGGGCAAAATTGGCTCATCCTCTTATTTGGAGCAACCAATAGTAGGAGCCTAGAAAGGGATGTTTTAAAGCTATTTGGCTAGTTAAAAGATATTTTTGAGCGAAAAACGTAACGAATAATATAATTGACCATTTCAAATAGTTCAGACATTATTTTAGCCCTTTATTTTGAAATAACGATGATGTAACACCTCGTCATTCATGCTTTTGGAATGACTACATCGTGTTATTTACTTTGGACAAAAAAAATATGTATATATTTTTAAGTTTGAAGTTCTCACGTGAAGTTTTTTGTATAAGAAAAACAAAAACGAAGCACCAAAAGGAAACAGATCCTATAAAGTATTTTCTCCGTCACAAAAAAATTGTTTTAGTTTGACTTGACACAAAATTTAAGAAATAAAGAAAAATTTTTGAAATGTATGGTCCAAAAAAAGTCTTAGATATTTGTGTGATTGCAAATCATTTCATAAAGTTAAATTATTTATAAAAAATGTCAATATTTTTTAGACAAACTAATAAAGAAAGTAGGACAATCTTTTTGAAACAGAGAGAGTAGATAATAACAACAACAACAACATACACAATGCAAATCCTATAAAGTAGACGTTAATGTTGAATATTGACTCAAATGTCAAGCCCCTTTTGTTGAAGCCATCTTTGTTGAAATTGATAGCCAAGAGTTAGGTCATCCACCATTGAAGACTTATGTGCATGTCTTCATGCATTGTACATGGAGGAGATGGGGCATTTCTTCATCTATAAATAGATGAGAAAATGTATAATCATATCATCCCAAAATCAGAAAAAGAGAGAGCTATAAGTTAGAGAGAAAGAGAGAAAATAAACATTTTATATAAGAGAATATATGTGAGTATTGGGGAAACACTTTGGGAAACACCTGAGAGATATTATTAGTGGGAAATCTATATCTGTACTCTGTATATTTTCTACTCTGTTTAATACTATCGACTGCCTCCCGTGGAAGTAGGCAAATTGCCGAACCACGTAATTCTGTGTGTTTTGTTGTACCGTTTTGATATATCTTATACCGTTATTTATTGATATTTATTGCTTCCGCGCATAACAGTTAATATATTACTGATTTGGCTGGTGTGTTAGCCAGTCAAGTAACGAAAGGTCTTTTTATTTGTCCAGAAAATATCGATTGAACGGCTGAGCTTTTGCTCACATACATAAATACATAAAAAGTGGGACGACTAAGAATTAGAGACTAGCAGCTCTACTCCTGTTAATAGAAAGACGTAAGAAGCACCCAATCCATCATGTTATGTATACTGTTCATTATGCCAACTATTAATCAATTTATTAGAAATACAACACAGTAAATCAGAAATGTCACAAAATTTCTGCTCTTCGGGGTGCCCTCAGTATCGAGGAACATGTATTAGGGTGTATGTGCGAGTCGTTTAGATCATGAATTGGCACAAAAATAAAAATAAAATTTTACAGTATCAATGATCAGTGTCGGTGAATGAGATAGAAGTATAAAAAATGGAAAGATCTCTTAAGACCTTTGTTGGCATATCAGGTGTTATTGGACACAATCTAAAAAAATATCTATTTGTAGTGATTAGACACGGTGATCTATCGCCTTGACTTGAATTTCCACGTTTATTTCCTACTTGCTTATGCGGTTGGTTAGGTTAAGTCTTTTAAAACTCTGTGCAGTTTTTTATTCCGATTAAATTAGGAGATTTTACGCATTAACTTGTAAATAATTTTTACATCATCAATATAATTTTACCTATTATAACATGTTACTTATCATTTATTCCAGGTTATCAATTAATATTTATTAAACAAAATTATCTATAATTAAATTTTAAATGACTTAATGATATAAAAAAAATTACATCATGCATAGAACCTACACTCTTTTTAATAACTCGTTTCCTTCTAAAACAAACATTAACTCATTAGCTAAAAGAAAACCGGACGCAATGGGTTCGCTAGGGTGCAACTCACTCGAGTCAAATAAAAAAATTTGGGCTTTATTCTTAAAACTAGTATCTCGGCACGTGCGTTGCACATGTATTTCAAATTACGTATAAATAATTTTTGTTTTATCAAGAAGATGTGTACATAGCCGACATTTGTGAAATTCATTCATCTCTTCGCTACCTTTACAATAAGTACATAAAAATTGATCACGATGGGAGTAAGATAATAAGAAAAGTTATGGTACTTCTCATATTGTTGGGCATCTTGTTGTTAACACATACCTTCGTTATGAAATCCCTAATTAGTAAATTTTGGAGGTAACTTCAGTCTCATCTCTTTTGAGAATCTTGCTACGTGTTTTAGGACCCGTCTGGCCATAAGAACTATTCACTTTCTTCCGGAAAATATTTTCACTTTTTTTAAAAATCAGCGTTTGGCTATAAAAATTCTAAATACAACTTGAAGTTATATTTGGAATTTCAAAAACAATCAAAACCTTATTTTTCACAACCAAAAACTTGTTGATAAGTACATTTCAACAACAAAATATTATTTGTAAAAACTATGGCCAAACACAACTCCAACTTTAAAAAATTCAAAAAAGTGAAAATTTGTTTGGTTTCTATGGCCAAATGCCTACTTAGTTAATTCTATGTTATTATATATAATAACTATTAATGTGACCCTTCCCTCGACCCAGCTGATGCGCGCGGGGGGCTTTGTGCATCGGATTGTTTTTTTTTATTATCTATTTATTTAAAAAGAATTATTATTTTGATAAATTTATATATTAAATATTGCTATCAGTAGTTCTATAATGTGAAGTATGATATCTTTTGAATTAAACAAAATTCAAGTCGACACATGAATGTTAATAATAATTATTTGTATTTTAATTTTTTTAAATATCTTTATTGATCACGCTATTTATTTATATAGGATAACAAAATTATACACGATATCTGAAAGATGGATGATTAAACATTGCAAATCATAACAAACACGTACAAAAAAAACAAACCTAACAATAAAAAAATTTGTTATTCATATTAGCGAATATTCTCCGAATATTCACCGTATATTTTGTAATTATGATAAATGTATATTTAAGGTAACTTAGGATTCTTATTATTTTAGAAATCAACCATTTAAGGTAAGTTAGGATTCTTACTGTATTAAGAATCAACCTTTGTACAACTATATATATTGTGAATAATGAAAGGAATCCCTAAGGGAAACTATTCCATCTTACATGGTATCAAGAGCCTAAACCTAATCCCTACTCTTCTCTCTCTTTCGTCCGAAACCCACCCACCGACCCTCCCTTCCTCTCGGTCGGCGGCTACACGGTTGCCACCACGTCTTCTCCCACTAATTCCGGTTCATCCACTGGCACACTTGACAACTCCTCTCAATGTTCATTGTCTTCTTTTCATCCGGCATTCACTGTTAACAACATCAAGAATTTTATCCCTATAATTCTTGACTAAGAAGACTGTCAATATTCCATGTGGATGGAACTATTCTACATTCATGCATGTGCATACAATGTGCTTAATCATATTTATGAATTTGTTCCTCGTCCCACCGATGTTGCAGACTCAATCTGGCGTCACCTTGACGCCATTGTCAAATAATGGATTTATGGCACCATCTCTAAAGACTTGTTGTGCACTATCATGAAAACAGGTGCTACGACACGTGAACTTTGAGTCCGACTAGAAGAAATTTTTTAGGACAATAAAAATACTCGGACCGTGTATTTGGAAGAGCAGTTCAATAATACACACCTCGAGAATTTTAACATGTCCGAATATTGTAAGAAATTAAAACTCATAACTGACCAATTGTCCAACGTAGGGACTTCTATTTCAGAAACCAAGATGGTGCTTCAACTTGTTGCTGGTTTACCGAAAGGTGAAAATGACACACTCGTAATGATGATTCAACAGGCTGACCCTCTCCCAAGTTTCAACAAAGAACGTTCCCAACTTTTGTTAGAAGAAACACGCCGTGCTAAACAAGACGAGCACAATCACAAGGCACTAGCCGTTGACGGCATGACTCCACCGGCGGCCAACACCACCCAGCCACCACCGCAAGACCACCACCACCAGCAGTCCCGTGGCTGAGGGCGTGGCAGCAGAGGCCGCGGTAACAACAACAAAGGAAAGGGCCGCGGCAAAGGCAACCGCAACAAGCAGCCAGGCCCAACCACTGCCTATTTACCGTGGCCTGGACATCAGCCAATATGGCCCAATCAGCAGAACTGGGCCTCGCCTGCATGCCTATACCCAACTGCAGGGGCCCAGTTCCAGCAGCGTTGGTCGCCTAGCCTGTTGGACTCTGCCCTAGCCAACAGGCAGGCCCACTAGCAGCAACATCAGGCTCACCTAATCACTGTACATCAACAACCGCAACCAGGCAGCCTGACCCCCACTGATTTGGGCTAGGCCTACAACATCGTGAACCTTCAACAGCCCGACGAAAATTGGTACATAGACACCGGCGCCACATCTCACCTCACCCGGTTGTCAGGTAACTTATATCAACTACTTCGGTCAAAATATCCTTAATGTATTACTATCGGCAATAATCATCACATTCTAATTGAAGGTTACGGTAACACATACACCAAACATCTCCATCCACCTTTCTCCCTAAACCACGTCCTATACACCCTTAACATCATTAAAAACTTAATCTATGTTAGAAAATTCACTCGCAATAATTCTGTGTCTGTCAAATTTGACCCTTTTGGTTTTTCTGTGAAGGAACTCAATACGGGGAAAATTCTTACGCGTTGCAATAGTGCGGGAGAACTCTACCCCTTCACTCAATCTTTCGCTGTCAGACCGCAAGCACCTCTATCACTTGCGGCTATCTCTCCCTCAACTTGGCACAATAGACTCGGACACCCCGGAGACCCTGTTTTTACTTTTCTTAGGTCTACTAAGCGTATTCAATGTAATAATGGGAAACTTGCCCAACACTGTTTTTCTTGCCCCGCTCGGCAAACATACTCGTCTTCCATTTATGTCATCCAACAGTGTTACTTTTTCTCCTTTTGATATTGTTCATGCTGATTTGTGGACATCTCTGGTTGTTAGCTCTTTGGGCACAAATTTTATCTCGTATTTTTAGATGATTTTTACATTTTGTCTGGATTTACCCACTGAAATTCAAATATGAAGTGTTTGCCAAATTCCTTGAATTTCAAAAATATATTAAAACACAATTTGAAAAATCTATCAAATATTTCCAATGTGATAATGGACGTGAATTTAATAACTCGGCCTTTCACAATTTCTGCTCTAAGCAAGGCATGATTTTCCATTTTTCATGTCCCTATACCTCATCCTAAAATAAAAAGGCTGAACGAATTATACGTACCATCAATAACACGGTTCGCACCATTCTGTTTCATGCCTGTCTTCCACCACCTTTTTGGGTCTATGCGGTTAAAATGGTAGAATCTCTCCTTAATATTTTACCAACTAGCACTTTCCAAAACAAGACCCCTACCGAAATACTATACCGTAGGTTCCCATTCTATGACCATCTCCGTATTTTTGGCTGCTTATGCTACTCCAACATAGCCTTCACTGCACCTCACAAACTTGCCCCTCACACCCTACCATATGTCTTCCTTGGTCTCTCTCCCAATCATCGGGGCTACATGTGCTATGACATTGACACTCGCAAAATCATCGTCTCCCGTCACGTCACCTTTAACGAGATGACCATTCCATTTTCCAATCTCAAAAAATTTCAGACCACCGATTACACCTTTCTCGATGAACCGAGTCTATCCCCGACTATCCAATCTCTGTACCACCGGCAGTCCGTTATTCAGACAGAACTTACAGCTCCGTCACCACCACTGTCCGGCACCACCTCCGACCAAACTGTTCCCTGCTCTCGGTTGAACACCACACCAACACCCCCGCTGCCTCCAGCTAGAAACAGTCCAGAACTGCAGCACCCGCCAATCTCTCCCAGTCCAGAACCTGCAAACCTGCAGCCTTCAAGTCGGCGATCGCCGCCTCCTAGTCCCAAACAAAGACCTTGCAACCTCCCACCCAGCACTCCCATCGCCTACATCGCATGGAGACTCATGCACAACACAGGATCTTCAAACTCAAGGTTCACTTCAACATCTCCACACAAACCTTATCACCCATTCCAAAAAATTCAAAACTAGCAAAACTGGACCCTAATTGGAATGCGGCCATGTGCGAGGAGTTCAACGCTTTAACCAAGAAGAACACTTGGGATTTGGTACCTAAACCAGACGGTGTGAATGTTATCCGATGTATGTGACTATTTCGTCATAATTTCATAGACAGTGGTGACTTGGAGCGGTATAAGGCAAGAGTAGTTGCAAATGGCACCAATCAGCAGGAGGGTATTGATTGTGGTGAGACATTCAGTCTGGTTGTTAAATCGGCCACTATTCAGACTGTTCTCAGTATTGCTATGGGCATGTATTGGCCGATTCATCAGCTTTATGTCAAGAATGCATTTCTTCATGGAGATTTGAAAGAAACTGTGTACATGCATCAGCCCTCTGGCTTTGTCCATCCGGCAATTCCGCCGTTTGTATGTCGCCTCAGGAAGTCATTGTATGGCTTGAAACAGGCACCCCGCACTTGGTATGATCGCTTTGCCAGGTATTTTCTGCAGATTAGTTTTATATGTAGCAAATTTTATAACTCTCTCTTCACTTTTCATCGAAGTAGCATCACTGCTTATTTGTTATTATATGTCGATGACATTGTTCTTACTGCCTCATCTGACGGTTTGAAGAATGAAATTATTGCGCTACTCAAAACTGAATTTGCTATGACTGACTTGGGCAAGCTGAGCTATTTTTTGGGTATATCAGTAACCAGATCTGCAGCCACTATGTTTTTGTGTCAGCGTAAATATGCAGAAGAAATAGTCTATAGGGCTAAAATGGCAAATTGTAAAATTATGCCAACTCCGGTTGACTCGAAATCCAAGCTCAGTGCCAATGACGGTGCGCCAGTTTATGATCCCACTCTATATTGGAGCCTTGCAGGTGCCCTTCAGTATCTTACATTCACTAGGCCTGATATTGCATATGCCATTCAGCAGGTGCGTCTGTTTATGCACGACCCCCAAGAGTCCCATTTTGCGGCCCTCAAACGTACTATCAGATGTGTTAAGGGCACACTGGACTTCGGATTACATCTCTACCCCTCTGCCCCAACCAAGTTTCTCTCCTACACGGATGTAGATTGGGCAGGATGCTCCGACACACGTCGCTCCACCTCAGGCTACTGTGTATTTCTTGAGGACAATCTTATCTCATGGTCCGCCAAGCGGTAGACCATGCTATCCTGTTCGAGTGCTGAAGCAGAGTATCGCGGAGTTGCTAATGTCGTTGCTGAGATCTGTTGGCTTCGAAATCTTCTTTTGGAGCTCCAGTGTCCGCTACACAACGCGTCTATAGTCTATTGTGATAACATATCTGCCATCTACATGTCTCACAATCTGGTCCAACATCAGCGGACTAAGCATATTGAGATGGATATCCACTTTGTACGAGAGAAGGTCGCCCTTGGTCAGGTCAAAATTTTACACATGCCTTCATCCTATCGGTATGCTGATATTTTCACAAAGGGACTACCGAGACAGCTCTTCACCGACTTCCGATCCAACCTTAGCGTTCGGCCTCCTCCCGCTCCGTCTGAGGGGGAGTATTAACGAATATTCTCCGAATATTCACCGTATATTTTGTAATTATGATAGATGTATATTTAAAGTAACTTAAGATTCTTATTGTATTAGGAATCAACCATTTAAGGTAAGTTAGGATTCTTACTGTATTAGGAATCAACCTTTGTACAACTATATATATTGTGAATAATGAAAGGAATCCCTACAGGAAATTATTCCATCTTACAACTCATAATGTTTTAAGAATTGTTACGGTTCAAATATTGCTTTGTTACATTGAGTTGTAAACACATTGATCAGTGTCTTATGATCTGACATTGTATGATGCAAATAGTATCTATAATTTATATTTAAAGAAGACCCATATTGTGAATGATTAAATAATTTGAGTGCATAATCTCATTCTCTTAACTTTCTTGATACTCATAATAATTTATCTACCAGCTATGATCATAACATAAAAGTATAACGAAGACATCAAATGTGAAACTCATTTTATATAAAAACAAAGGAAAAAAGATAAATATGACAAATGATCAGTTAAAATAAATAAATATGTATCAGAATACAAGCTGCATGAATTATTTTCTAAAATTTTAAAAATTAACCAATTACGTATATGAGAGTGTGGACTTACTCGTATTTCTATTATTTTGAGGACTCTTGGGATAAAAAATTATGATATTTTAGAATCATAATAGTCACATTTGACAACATCCAAGTCTATGTAGAAAATACTATACAAGGAGCCATTGCCCAATAAATTGGTTAAGTGAATATTGTTATTCAAAAAGTAAATGAAGTTGGAATGAATGTAAAATGTTAGTGATGAAAAGATTTCTTCAAATGGTGTTAGCAAAATTCTTTGAGATGGAGAAAAGAGTAGATGTGATCTTCCAAAATCTATAGCGGCACTGCAATTAGCCAGATTCAATAATTGTATATATTTTGGTGATATTGCATGGGCCATCACAAATGTTTGTGATTAGCATTATGCGGAATGACAAAATTAAAAACTTTGATGTAAATTTTATGTGAAGAAGGGTAGGTATTTATAAAGATTCAACAAATAATGAATATATCTTTTCAAAAATAGATGTACGTTTTAGTATTGAAAACACCTTTTCATAAAGACGATGTTCCTCTTTTATTTAAATAAGTCATTTAATTTATTAGAAGGATATTTTAGTAATTTAACTCTTAAGTTTAGGAGTTCATACTTTTAATATAATATAGATATAGATATAGATTAGTGTGGATTTAGTGAATTCGTCCAAGAAGGAATTGTACTATTGAGTATTGACTATATATCACACATTTTTAACTACATCATGTTAAGATCTTTTATTCTAAAAAAAAGTAACAACAACAACAAATTGAGTATAATCCCATAAAAGAGGATAGAGTATATCTAGATCTTACCCCCACCTCATGAAGGTAGAGTAACTATTTTCGAAAAATAAATACTTTATTCTAAAAAAAGTAGTGATTCGTTAATTGTTTATGTAGTTTCCAAAACAGCAAAAAAAACATTTTTTAACACATAAAAATCATCATATGAACTCACACAAAATATTAGATACATCGACTCTTGTAATTTGAATTTTTCATTTTTTTTTTGGGAGGGAAGAAGTAATCTTAGGGAGGAGATAAGAAATCTACCTAATCTAGAAAAGCATTTAAATTCCTCTTATCTCCCAATTAATACCTTTTTGACCCTTTCAACTTCTTCTATCTTCATAATCTACACAAAAGAAAAGGATTTTGACAGATATATTAGTAGTCAAAATCAAACAGAAAAAATACTTATAGGATTTTATCAATCCTATTTTTTGCTTATAAATTTCTGCAGCAAATGTGGTACATTCAGTATTGAAGTGTCGATACAATCATTCTATTATTCCAATAAAACAGACTTTCCATTAACAAGTTACTAGAGGTGAGATTTTCCATTCTTTTGTATTTTGGTTTCATTTTTTTCAGCCCTTCATCCCTTTAAAGTTTTATGATGATGATTTTCTTCATGTTTTATACACATTTATAGCATGTTCATGTATGCATATATGTTTGGAACAATTTTTGTTGTTAAAAAAGAGGGTGAATAGGTTAAAGCTTCTCTAAACTATTGTTGTTTACTAGTGTTAATTGAATTGTTAGAGATGAGTCCGATACACGCTCCTAATTAACTAAAAGATGTGTCACGCGACTAATCAACTTATCCCAATCTAAATAACACTTTAATTAGGGATTTTAATTAATAATCAAAATTAATTAAATGGGTAAATGTTAAGGTGAGTTAACTCTACCATTAAACTTCGATTTCAACCTTTTCCCCATCAACCTTCGATTTTTCACTGTGGATATTGTATTATTAAATTAGTAAAAAAAGAAAAAGGAATTGTACTATGACTATATATCACACAGTTTAACTACAATCATCTCAAAGATCTTTTATTCTAAAAAAAAAAGGTAGTGATTCGTAAATTATTTTTGTAGCTTCCAAAATAGTAAGATTTCATTTTTAAAACATAAAAATCATCCTATAAACTCGCACAACATATCAAATACATCTACTCTTGTAATTTGAATTTTTATATTTTTTTTTTGGGGGGAGGAAGTAATCTTATTAGGAGACAAGATGAAATTCTTCCTTCTACCTAATCTAGAAAATCATTTAAGTTCCACTTATCTCCCAATTAATTGGAGTACCTTTTTGGCCCCTTTAACTTCTGTTATTTTCATAATCTACACACAAAAAAATATATATAAAAACACATACATGCACACTGCGTATATATATCTGATTTCAGTCTTTTCCACACTCGAAACAAACAAAAAAGTTAGTTCTTCTTTTTGTTGTTTCTGTTTTTTCATTTATATAATATTTGATGTTTTGAAATTTTGAAAGATATATTAACCGTCAAACTCAAACAGAAAAAGAAAATACTTGTACGATTTTATCAATTAAAAAAGAAACAGAGAACAAAAACTAATTTTTGCTTACAAATTTCTGCAGTAAATTGAAGCGTCGATACAATCATCTTATCATTCCAAAAAAGCAGACTTTTCATTAACAAGTTACTAGAGGTGAAAATTAGCTATTCTTTTGTATTTTGGTTTTTGTTTTTCCTGCCTTGCTCATTCCTTTTTAAAGTTTTGTTATGTGGTGATGATGAGTATTCATGATTTATATGTGTGTGTTTGTCTACACATTTATAGGATGTTCATTTATGCATATAGAGTTGGAACAGTTTCTGTTGTTTAAAAGAGGGTGAATCGGTTAAAATCCCTCCAAACTATTGATGTTTTATGAGTTTTATATCACTTCAGTTGAATTATATTATTAGAGATGTGTCTGGTACACGCTCTTAATTAACTAAAAATAATAATTTATATTTGGCTAAATCATTTGAAAATATTTTATTAGTAGTATATATTTGACTAATATTTTTAAGAAGTATTTTTACGTGTCAAATCATGAAAAAAGAAGTTAATGTTAAATTTAATTTAGCAAAAATCTGTTCATTTGTCCAGAAAATATTGATTGAGCTAAGGGTCGAGCTTTTGCTCACATACATAAAAAGCGAGATTAAGAATAAGAAACTAACATATGTAAGAAGTACCTCATAAAATATGCAAGATCTTTTAATGAGACCTTGTTAGCATATTAAGTGTCATTAATATAAGAAGTACCCTATAAAATATACAAGATCTCTTAGTAAGACCTAGTTATGGCATATCAAGTGTCAATGGACACAATTTAGGAAAAATACAAGAAGCACCTTATAAAATATATCGAAGACCTTGTTGGCATATCAAGTGTCATTGAAAAAAATCTAATCTAGTGAAAACATAAGAAGCATCAGGCTATAAAACATGCGAGATCTCTTATATAGTAAGTCTTGTTGACACATTAGGTGTCATTGGACACCATCCAGAAAAAACATCTATCTATAACAATTATACATAGTGATTTATCGCCTTGAGTTGAGTTTCTACCACATTTATTTATTGCTTGGTTGCAGCAGTTGGTTATGCTAGCCTTTAGAACCTCTCTACATTTTTCAATTCTGATTGAACTAGGTCATTTGTAAATATATTTTGCACCATCAATATAATTTTACCTATTAAAACATGTTACTTACCTTTTATTTTAGATTCTCTATTAATATTTATTAAATAAAATTGTCTACAGTTACCTTTTGAGCGACTTAATGATATAAAAAAGATTACATCGTGCATAGAATTTACGCCTTTTCTTAAATAACTCATTCCTTCTAAAACAAACATAAACTCATTCCCTAATAGACAATCATCCGCAATGGGTTCGTTAGGGTGCAGCTCACTCGACTCAAATAATTTTTTTTTGGCTTTAAGGATGTGTTCGTTACGAAGGGACATGCTTTTTCAAAAAATATTTTTTTAAAAAATAAGTAATTTTTATTTACTTTTTATGTTCGGTACATAAATAAAAGATATTATTCTAAAATCATTTGTATCTAGTTTTGACAAATACTATATGGTGGGGAAGGAAAGAGAAGGGGTATGGGGTAGGTGGGTGGGGGTGGGCGGTGTGATGGGGGATGGGATAGTGGGTGTTGGAGTGGCCGGGTGGGGAGGGGGGTGGGGTGAGACTGAGAGTAGGAAGTGGGGAGGAGATAATTAATGTGGAATGCCAATGGTAGAACTTGTTTTCCCTACTTTCATTTGGAAAGTCATTTTTCTCATTTTAAAGAAATTTATTTTTTAAAAAAAGATATTTTTAAAATATTTGTACATACCATGAGAAAATTGAAGAAAATATTTTCCTCCATACCAAACACACCCTAATTCTTAAAATTAGTGTGGATTTAGTTTATTCGTCCAAAAAAGACTTGTACTATGACTATATCACACAAAGTTTAACTACAATAATATTGAAAACATTCCATTATAAAAAAAAATAGTGATTCATAACATTATTATTTATTCAGATACATCCATCCTTGTAATTTGAATTTCAATGTCATTTTGGGAGGGAGTAAGTACTCTTAGAGAGGAGATAAGATGAAAATCTTTTATAACCTAATCTAGAAAAGCATTTAATTAAATTCCACTTATCTCCCAATTAATACACTTTTGACCCTTTTAACTTCTATCTCAATAGTGTACAAAACACACACACTGTGCATAATCTGATTTCAGTCTTTTCCACAACTACATCATCAGACGACTCATGTTCTTCCACGTCAGCATTGTCTTCCTCCTCCTCCTTTCTTTATAACTCGATACAAACGAAAACTCCTCCTCTTCTTCTTCTTCTTCTTCATTTGTATTAACAGTCAAAAATCAAACAGGAAAAAGACTACATATACGATTATCTCAATCCGGAGAACAAAGACTAATTTTTGCTTACAAATTTCATGCAGCATTTGGTATTGAAGCATCGATACAATCATATCAAGTTACTAGAGGTAAGATTAGTCATTATTTTTTATTTTGGTTTTATTTTTTTCCAGTCCTGCTCATCCCTTTAAAGTTTTTTATATGATGACGATTTTTCATGTTTTATGTGTGTGTGTGTGTGTGTTTGTACACTCATTTATAGCATGTTCATGCATACATGCTATAGGGTTGGAACAATTTTTGCTGTTTATATGTTCACTTTGATTGAGTCGTAGATTAAGAATAGGGTTGGAGCAATTTTAGCTGTTTAAAAGAGTGTGAACAGGTTAAAAACTTAAAGCCCCCTCTGAATTATTATTGTTTTTTTGAATTTCATACTTAAACTATGGAGGGTTCAATTATGCTCGACAATAGCTGTCTATATATTTAAAAAATCCTAGGTTGAATTGTTATTGACGCGTCTAGTACACGCGCCTAATTAACTAAAAATATGCAGTGTATACGTGGCTAATTAACTCAGGCTAATCTAAGTACCGCTTTAATTAGGGTTTTAATTAGTAATCAAAATAAATTAAATGGGTGAAAGTTAAGCTGGGTTAATTCTACCATTTCACTATGGATATTGGTTTATTAGGAGATTTGAGATTTAAAAAATTAGGATTTTTTTGGGTTTTACTAAGAAGATAGAATGAAACAAAGAATTGACTGTTCTTTCAACAATATGGGTAGAAAATTGAGACTAAAACAAGAAAGGAAACTTTAAAGAAATTCAGATAAACAAGAGTGGGGAAGAATTTTCAGATGGAGAAATGAAGAAGAAAGGTAAGAAAATGAAGAAGAAGCCAAGAATTTAAAGGAAATAAAAGTAGAATTTATAAAAAAAATCGTAAGCTTAATTAACCCTTAGACACCGCTAGGTGGAGCCATTTTTATGCTTTTTTCAACTCCGACGTGCCTTTTGCGAGTTATCCCAAATATTTTGCCACATAAATCCCCGGTTTTTCTTGATATATAGGGAGCTATTGTTCGGAGTAATGGGAACACTCAATAATACTTGGGGGTTTTTACCTATCCACTCAAAAGGAGCTTAAAGTAGATATGATAGAACTTCTCTACTTGAGTGAATATTGAGACGATGATAAGAGGCGGACTTCAAGATTTTGAAGTTTATGAATTCTGAACTTATTATCGAACCCATAACTTGTTTTAGTTGTTGGATTGACAAGTAAATATTCAAACATATTTAATGAATAGCATGATATAAATACATGATCTACTCAAAAGCTACTGGATATGTACGAACAAACCTAATGTTATAGCTCCACCCCCTAATGAAGATTAGTTTGGACTTTATAAATAGTACTGAGTGTGTTTGGTACGACGAAAGTCCTTTTCTAGGAAAGTGTTTTCAACGAGGAGATACAATATCACATTTAAAGCTAGGCCATTATGGTCATCAAAGGAAGTGCAAGAATAATTATATGTTAACCTCTAGTGACAAATCTAATAGCTTGCTTGGGCAAGGTGGCGGAATCAACTTATTTTGAGAGTTACTTCTTATCAAAAGTTCTTTTTGAAGCGTGCTTTAGGAGAGGTGCACTTTTTATTAGGCTAAATCATGTGACAAGTATTTTTGTTAGTAGTTTGTATTTGACCAAACCCTTGTTGTCCGGCCCTTCTCCGGACCCCGCGCATAGCGGGAGCTTAGTGCATCGGGCTGCCCTTTTAGTTTGTATTTGACCAATGATTTCAAACAGTGTTTTTACGTGCCAAATTATAAAAGTTACTGCTGATTTAATTTAATAAATATGAATTTATGATATGGGTAATCTAGTCTTGAAAAAATCAAAAGAATTGTATTTTAGGAGAAGCTACTGTTTCGACTTAAAGGCTGAAAAACTTCTGCTCAAAAACACTTGTTTCTACACAAAAAACTTGGTCAAACACCTTTGTTCTTCAAAATAAATGTTTTTTCTTTTGAAAAAAAAAGTTGACTTTGAGAAGCTTAGCCAAACATGCTTTAAACACAAGTTTTACTAAAAAAAAATGGGCAGAGACATGTTCACTCTCAAGTGCATTAGTATATTTTTATGCTTCTGCTAAGGAATGGAGGTGCATTGTGTAGGTTTAGACCCTGATAGACATTACAAGCATATGTTTTTAAGCTGATTTTCAAGTCCACTTTTATTTATTTATCAGGACATATTGAAAATGAGGATCCAATGCAAAAAATTGAGCAAAAAGACATCTAATGTCACGCCGGACGAGAGAGCCATTCGTGCAGCATCGATTCTGATACAAATGGCTAAAGGGAAAGGCTGTTTTGCAGAGAACGACTCTCCCTCTCGTCATGTAAAAGATGGCTTGGATAAAATTTCGGATTGCAGATTAACTGAAAACACCAAGGATTGCTGCGACCGATTCAAGAAAGACAAGCTGATGAAGATGGAAAATAGCGAAAAATTAGACTTGCAATCTGCAAGAGCCACTGTTGCGGAGAGAAAAAGTAGAAAGAGGACATTCCATTCACTTGAAAAATCATGCACAAGAAATCTGCAGAAGGTTTGTTCTTATTAATGATTTTAAGTCTTGATCTTCAATATTATATAGTAAGTACCAATTATAGTTGCAATGGATTGAAAGAAATTTCAGCCAGGGGCGGAGGTAGAAGCCTAGATACGAGTAGTTAAGGAATTAAGTAAATGTGGACACATTAAATTTAGAACCTGGTTATTAGCACTTGAAATTCAAAACTCATAAACTTAAAATTCTGGCTCCGTCTCTGAGTTCAGCAACCTTATATATCAGATGATGGTAATCTTCTACATGGTACATATTCTGTGTTTATATTTTGTGAATAAAGTTGATAATAGAGGGCGAAATTTTGCAGGAAATGGAGAGGGAAACTCGTTGTATTGCCCCCACTATCACCGGCACATTCTCATTTTCCATTATACATCTTCTCTGTGCTGTCCGGAACGCTTTAATTACACCACCTGCAAAAAACAATAGCATCATATTTGACAAGTATGTTGAAGCCAGCAAGAAGAAACAAACAAGGGATTCAGAAGGGGTAATTCGGATTGATAAGCATGGTGGACACTTCTCTGGATTGAACGGAGATGTCCAAAACCACTTACCTTCTCTTACTACACGTGAAATCGTAAAGCGTGTGAGGTTGAATCCTCGAGACTTTCGTATTCTTGAAGCCAATGAGCCAATTCAGGAGTTAGTCAGTGGAGTTCTCAAAGTGTTCTCATCAAGAACAGCATCAGTCGGAGCAAAATTACGAAAGGCTCTCGTAGTATATGAAAGGCATAGCAAACGTTGGTCATGGATCGGTCCACTCCCTTCCTTCTCACTGCATAGTCGAGAGACATCTCCTAAGTATTGGGGTCTTCCATACAAAACTCTTGTGGAAATGGTTGATTCCTTCGCTTCCTGGCTGAAACAAGGGCAAGAGATCATGCTACAGAAAATAAGTACTCTTCCGAAACCACCACATGAATTGATGCAATGTGTCAATTATGGTGAACGGTTTATGCAACCTAGAACAGCGAAGAGTATCAGGACAATTAGCCCGTGCTGCGAGGAAATAAGAGCTTATTTCCGTAGAGAAGAAACTTTAAGGTACAAAATACCTGACAGGGCTTTCCCATATACAGCCGTTGATGGTCGGAGATCTGCTGTTGCTCCTCTGAAAAGGTGTAGTGGCAAAGCATTACTAAAGGTTCGCGATCACCATATTCTTAAGAAAAATCGACCGGCTCATTTTACTGTCCTTTGTTTGGTAAGAGATGCAACTGCTAGATTGCCCGGAGGTGTTGGAACCAGAGCTGATATTTGTGTTTTCGTAAGGGATTCTCAGTACATTGTTGAGGACATTACTGATTTGCAAGTTAGCCAGGTTGTCAGTGGAGCTTTGGACCGTTTGCACTATGAAAATGATCCGTGTGTGAGATTTGACAAGGAACGGCGTTTGTGGGCCTATTTACATGGAGATCGACAGGAAGGGGATTTTGACTTTGATTCTACATTTTCTAACAAGAGTAGGAAAAGGGCTAAGAAAAATCAACTTTGAAGTGCCAGCGGGAGGTAGCGGGTACCCATTGTTGCAAAACAAAATGAACTCTGAAATTTAAGTGCTCAAAAGTGTTTTGGGAAGTGCTAACTTTAACTAAATATATTCTTTTATTTGATGGAAGTTGTTCATCAGACTTTTTCTGGAAGATAGTTAATGTAGGATAGACTATTTCAAGATTTCTGAGACTGTATATTAAACATCAAAGTTTTTCAGTTGTAATGATGCCGAATCATGTATTTGTATTGCTGCATGTTCTGGATGTTTTTTGTTTAATAGAAGAACATGCATAACGTAAGCTGAGATCATTTTCAGAAACTTGGACTCCAAAACTTCACCATTCAAGGTTACAGTAGCCTTAGACTTTCCCTAGCTATACGGTCTGCAAGGGCATCGATCAAGGTAGATTTTCCCGAACCACTAACACCAAGAACTGCCATTATTTCTCCTTCCCTAGCTTCTCCTGAAATGTCATTCAACAATTCCTTCGTGTGATTCATGTCCTCATCTCTGTCTTCCCATGGCAACTCGCTATCCCTGTAACCTCTCCTCAAGCACCTAGGAAGTACTGTCACTTACTGTCGAACTTTAACACTAATACTGAGGTTAGGGAAGGAAAGAACAAAGGGAAATGAAGTAAGGATTTGGAAAAATGGGATCATTTGTAGTTGCTATTTTCCACAATGGACTAGTCACCAATGTCTTGAAGCTCCATTCTTTGTTCAGATTGCTCTAGAATCGCTGAGGAAATCAACCTCAAAACTTGCCAATGCAGAGACAAGAAAACACATATATATACATGCACTAAGCTCATCTTAGTCACCGTACATTTCTTTCCTTTAAGTACATAAGATAAGAAAACTTAAGTCTTCTTCATATTCGTTCAGAACACGGATTAAGGTAGAAGGTTAGAAGGTAATAGAGTGTTATCTCGCTTATCCTTCAAAAATTAGTAGTCGTATCAATACCCATGTAGTAGTCGTAGCAATACCCATGTACCACCAGCCACATCCCCTACCCCATCGATGTAACCCAACAACAACTACCGACAGTCACTACTCTACAGATCCTGAACCCGCAGCCTAACCCAGACCCGGCACCCAACCAAAATACCCAACCGATGCACCATATGGAAACCTGTGCTCAACACGGGATTTTCAAACCCAAAATCCAATTTAACCTATCCACACAAACCATATCCCCAATTCCCAAAAACCCAAAATTAGTCAAACTTGACCCAAATTGGAATGCGGCCACGCATGAGGAATTTAATGCTTTAAGGAAATATCACACTTAGGATTTAGTTCCTAGACCGAATAGGGTGAATGTGATCCGATGCATGTGGCTTTTTCGTCACAAATTCAGAGACAATGGTGACCTAGAGAGATATAAGGCGAGACTTGTGGCTAATGCTACTAATCAGCAGAAGGGCATTGATTGTGGTGAGACGTTCAACCCGGTTGTTAAACCGGATACTATTCGCACAGTTCTGAGTATTGCTATGGGTAAGCATTGACTGATTCATCAGCTTAATATGAAGAATGCATTTTTACATGGGGATTTGAAAGAAACTGTTTACATGCACCAGTCGCCAGGTTTTGTCCATCTTGCAGCCCCTCATTATGTATGCCGTCTTCGTAAGTCACTTTATGGTTTGAAACAAGCCCAAGAGCGTGGTATGAATGCTTTGCATAGTACATTATGCAGATTGAGTTTGTATGTAGCAAGTGTGATAATTCTCTATTTATTTTTAATCGAGGTAGTAACATTGCTTATCTGTTGTTATATGTTGATGATATTGTCCTTACTGCCTCCTCTGATGTGTTGAAAAATGAGATTATTGCACTGCTTAAAACCGAGTTTGTTATGACTGACTTGGGAAAGTTAAGTTACTTCTTAGGGATTTCAGTGACTAGCTCTGAAGATACTATATTTTTATATCAGCGTAAGTATGCAGAGGAGATTATGTTTAGGGCTAAAATGGCGAACTGCAAGATCATGCTCACTCTAGTTGACTCTAAATTAAAGCTAAGTGTTGTTGATGGTGATCCAGTGCCCGATCCTACTCTGTATAGGAGTCTTGCTTGTGCACTTCAGTATCTTACTTTCACCAGGCCTGATATTGCTTATGTCATTCAGCAGGTGTGTCTATTTATGCATGCCCCAGGAAGCCTCATTTTACTGCTCTTAAACGTATCATTCTATATGTTAAGGGCACACTTGATTATGGATTGCATCTATATCCCTCTGCACCGACCAGGTTGTTATCATATACGGATGCGGATTGGGCAGGATGTCCGGACACGTGACACTCCACCTCTGGCTATTGTGTGTTCTTAGGGGATAATCTCATTTCATGGTCTACCAAGAGGCAAGCCACCCTATCCCGCTCGAGTGCAGAAGCAGAATATACAAGCGTTGCAAATGTTGTTGTTGAGATCTGCTAGCTCCGAAACCTTCTTTTGGAGCTCTAGTGTCCCTTGCGTAAGGCGTCTTTGGTTTACTGTGATAACATATTTGTCATATATTTATCTCATAATCCGGTTCAGCATCAGCGAACCAAGCACATTGAGATGGATATACACTTTGTTCGTGAGAATGTTGCTATCGGTCATGTTAAGGTGTTTCACGTGCCTTCTTCGTATCAGTATGTGGATATCTTCACGAAAGGACTTCCTAGACAGTTATTCCTCGACTTCAAATCCAGTCTCAGCGTCCGGCTTCCTCCCGCTCAGACTGAGTGGGATGTATTAGCAAATTTTATAAAATATTCAGCATATATTTTATAATATTTAGTGTTGTATAATTATGTTAGATATATGATCCTTATTATATTAGGATTCCACATTGTACACACTATATATATTTGTATTAATGAGAAAGACTCCCGAAGGAGATTAATACATTATTACGAAAACTAAACTTCAATAATATATTTTGGAGGAAAAGCATCCTTGAGTACTTCTTAAGAGAAGGTTAACATACTGAGCAAGAAGGCAGATTTTGGGAACACAAAAACCGATACTTCGACACTGGCCAACAAATTCCTTTCACTGTTTCAAGTAATTACAACAATTTGAACTGCGGGGAACTTCTTCAATTGGATAAACTTTGTTCGTTGTAGATCTTCTTGAGAAGCCGAAAACTAGTAGAAATACGTATCTTATGATAGATATTCTAGTTACCAATACAACGCTTAAGCTATTACTAAAAGTAAGTCAACAGGTCTAAGTGTCTGATTTTATAAATCTGCAATCTGAGTCATATTACATGAGTGTACTACTTACATCTGCTACACTCTGTTGCAATAAAATCATCTGACACAATTTTCTTCCCGTTAAAGTTCTAATATACAACTTTGTCAAGCATATACACGTATGTTGAGACGTGAAAAAAGAAAGCTAGTTTCCTAAATAACATGACTAAGGGGCCCGATGCCTAATTCGTCCTCTATGTCATCGTCCTCTTCAAACAGCTTCAAGAAGCGACCTTGCTCGTGCTGCCTCTTTTTTTTCTTCCAACATTTGTACCCAGTAACTGCTCCAGCAACTAAAACAATTGACACTAAAGCACAGACAAGAAGTTCTCTTTTACCTTCTTTGTGAACCAGATGAGTGATTTGAAGCTAGAGTAACAATGTAACAAAACTGAAAATTAGTACTGAGTATACAAGTAAACCAACTGTACAAATTCACAGAAGCAGAAAAAGCTTCAATTATGAACTATATCACAAATATTAAAATATTAGGGAATATGTAGCAAAATTAGGTAAGGTCATCATAATGGCCATGAAAGTATTCTTTCATCAGGACTTCCAAAGTAGTTAAATAGGAGTAATAAATAAGTCAAATTATAATATCTTAGCTGACCATTTCATAAAGGAATTGTCAAATGCCAAAATTGCTAAATCTTGCAAGAGATGTTTAACAAACCGATTTGTATATGTCTCATTAAAGTATATGCCAAAAGTTTGTGCTTTCCCACAAGGGGGAGGAGATATCATTATGCTTGTTTCCTCCGAGCAGAAACGGAGTTAGACTTTGAAACTTATGGGTTCTAATCTTTTTAAGTTACTGGGTTCAAAATTAATAATTTATAACGTATTCAATGGTTTTTAAGATAAATATAGGTTTGAACCAGTGCTACTGGTTTCGGCTGAACTCGTAGCCAATACTCTAGCTCCGCCCCCGCCTCCACGAAACTATTAGAGAACCTAAACCATTTCTGATGTGCATTTTAGATGAATACTGATTATGATCTGGGTAGATCTTAGAAAACATAAATGAATTTTTCTTTAACATCTAAAGATGAAGAATATTGAGAGTATCAGTACTAAAGGAATATATTCCTTGATTGTATTCATCAATAATATACAATATATATAGTAGTACAAGAATATTTAAACTAGGTAACTAATCAACCTAATTACAATAGAAAATATAATTCTACCTATAATAGGAGACCTAATTACAATAAAAATACAATTCTACCTAAAATAAGAGATATACAATTAATGAAAGAATATTTGGAAAATATTCTATTACACCCCCGCAGTCGAAGCAGGAGGTTCACGAATACTGAGACTGGCTCGAAAATCATCAAATAGTATGCGCGGAAGTCCTTTGGTGAAGATGTCGGCAATCTAATAACTGGAAGGAACATGAAGGACACGAACTTGACCACGAGCCATTTTTTCGCGAACGAAATGAATGTCCATCTCAATGTGTTTAGTGCGCTGATGTTGGAAGGGATTGCCGGAAAGATATATCGCACTAATATTATAGTAGTATATCGGTGTTGCCTTTTGAATCGGGCAGTGAAGCTCAAGTAGAAGGTTACGGATACAACCAGACTCAGAGACGACGTTGGTGACACCTTTGTACTCTGCTTCGGCACTGGATCGGGATAGTGTAGGTTGCCTTTTGGAAGACCAAGACAATAGATTATCTCTGAGGAAAATGTAAGAACCAGACGTGGAGTGTCGGGTGTCAGAACATCTACCCCAGTCAGCATCAGAATAAGCAGTGAGACCAGTGAGCAAGGACCTGTATAGATGTAATCCGAAGTGAAGTGTACCTTGGACGTATCGTATAATACGTTTGAGGGCATGTATGTGTGCTTCCGTCGGATTGTGCATGTGTAGACAAATTTGTTGCACGATATAGGATATGTCAGGTCTCGTGAATATGAGGTACTACAGGGCCCCAACCAAGCTACGATAGTGAGTAGGGTCTGAATATAAGAGGTTGGAATCAGCGCTGAGCTTGGAATTGGTGTCTACTTGCGTGTGGGATAGTTTTCAAAATGTCATGCCTGCACGATCAAGGATATCTTCGGCGTACTTCTTCGGACACAGAAATAGGCCGCCAGAATGTCGAGTGACAGAGATGCCCAAGAAATAACTCGGGGGGGGGGGGGGCAGATCCTTCATAGCAAACTCAAAGGAAATGAGAGACATAATAGATCGGCGGAGAGCATCAGATGATGTCATCAACATATAGTAATATGTAAGCCATGTATGTACCCTTATTGTAGATGAACAAGGAATGATCGGATCTGTTGTGTGAAACTCAGAGGAGACATAATCGGCGAACCGCTAGTACCATGGTCGAGGAGCCTGTTTCAGTCCATATAGCGATTTCCGCAACAGACACACATAATCTGGATGAATAGGATCCCTAAAACTCATAGGTTGATGCATATATACCATTCCATGAAGATCCCCATGTAAGAAGACATTCTTGACATCAAACTGATAAATGAGCCAAGACTTGGATAGAATAATGCTGAGGAAGGTCCGGATAGTTGTGGGCTTTATGACCGGGCTGAATATTTCATCACAGTCCTCCCACCTGTTGAGACTTCCAATCACCTATAAGACGAGCCTTGTACCTCTCAAAAGAACCATTAGATTTCTTTTTATGTTTAAAAATCCACATAGAATGAATAATGTTAGCATCAAGTGGATGGGGTACTAGGTTCCACGTCTTATTATTAATAAGAGCATTATATTCGTCAATCATTGAGGCTTTCCAATTAGGGTCGGACAAGGCATCCTTCGGATTTCGAGGGACAATGGAAGGGACAACTAAAATGGATAGGTTAAACGGATGTTTAGGTTTATGAATTCCCTGCATGGCACGGGTTTTCATGGTCTGAGAGCGTGTATCGGGATGCGGGATGAGAGGGGGGTGTCATGGGACTTCCGGGAAAATGAGAAAGGGTAGAGGTAGCGGGACCGGCAAGCCGATGCTCGGTTTGTCGAGAGGTAGCTGCAAAATCACCCTGATGCGGGCTATTTTGGGCCACCATCGGCAGAATCGGCTAGGCAGTGTGTCTCGGACTATCCGAGGTGGGCGCAGGTGTCAGGGTCTGGGACGACAGACTATGTAAATGATGAATTAGAAGATGGTTCAGTCCATCATCTATGAAGTCGTAGGAATGCTGAGGTGGCGAGTAGGGGAATTGAGACTTATCAAATAGGACAAGACGTGAAATAATAATTTTACGGCTTGACAAGTCATAGCACGAGTAACCACGATGATTGGAGGGATAACCCAGAAACACACACGGGGAAGGCCGGGGTTGGAGTTTGTGAGTGGTCGGATGGAGAGGATAATAGAGACATCCAAAGATACGCAAGTGTTGGTAGGAGGGATTCCTACGAAACAGAACTTGAGTAGGCGACCGTTGAGCTAGAGACTTGTTTGGGATTATGTTTAGGAGATAGGTGGCCATGGAGAGTGCGTAATGCTAGAATTGATGGGGAATTGACGCGTGAGCAAGTAGGACACGAATTAGGTTGTTTATGGTTCAGATATTCCGTCCGGCCTTACCATTTTGGGAGAAGGTGTGAGGGCTGGAAAAATGAAAGGTAAGACAGTTATTGGAGCAAAACTGTTTGAATTTATTATTATTGAATTTCATGACATTGTCACATTGAAAACATCTAATGCTATTTTCAAATTATATTTTTACGAAAGCACTAAATGAGGAAAAAATGGGGTAGACTTGATATTTATTGCCAATTGGAAAGTCCATAGAAAGTTGAAATAATAGTCCAAAAATAACACATAATAACGATGGTCGATCGTACTTAAAATAGGGGACGTCCACAAATCACTATGTATGACATCGAAAGGTAGTAAAGTATAATTTGTGAATGCAGAAAATGGTAATTTGACATGTTTTCCAAAAATGCAGGATTCACATATAGGAGTCCTAGAAATACGATTGCAATTAATAAAATATTTTTTTCTAAAGGAACGTAAAACATAATCTTCTGAATGTCCTAATCTAGAGTGCCATAAGGAAAACTAAAGAGCAGCAAATGTTGATGGAACTGAGGCTGGATTGTTTACGACGTTTGAAATAGGGTAGAGATCTCTGATGTTGTCACATCTCATTATTCGTCCCCCTTTCGTAAAATCCTTCACAAAAGGATCAAAGTCAAGGAAAACATTATTATCAGTTGTGAAACGTCGCACATAGATTAGATTCTTAATGAGTTTAGGGACATTAAGGACATTTTTTAAGATTAGTGGTGGATGTGGTGGGGATAAGGATGAATGACCAAAACCGCGAATGGAAATTCCTTATCCACTACCAATAATAATATTTTTATTTAAATTACTCAAATTGGAATAAGACGAGAGAGTACCTTGTGATGCCGTCATATGAGATGTGGCGTATGTGTCCATACACCAATTTTCGTTCAGAGCGTTGAGTGACATTGTGTTCATAGCTACCTCAATGTCCGTCGGTGCATAAGTTGAGGGTGGGGGCCTGTATTGTGTAGGCATGATGGGGACGTGGGCTGAGAATGCCAAGGTGAGCCTGTCGGTTCTGAGGTGAATTCCACGAGGATGTCGGATACGAGCTATAAGGAGAGGCCCATGACTGGGCGGGTAGGCAGCCCATGACAGAGGCTGCTGCCACTGCCGCGATCGCTGCTGGTTGTTTCCTGCCGGCGGGGACTGCCCCTTCCCGCCGCCGTTGTTGCCAGAATTCCGTCTGCCACGGCCCTTGCCTGACTGCCTGCTCCCGGCGATTGTTGCGGGTGGATGTGTGCTGTTGCGGGTCCTCGAGCCAGCGGTTCTGGTTGCTGGAGTTGGAGGCCCTGCCATCGGTAGAGGGCCCGACAGTGGTGGTGAGGGCGGCGTCGGTAATGCTGGCATGAGTGGTGATGAGCTTGATTTTTTGGGTTTCCTTAAGAATAAGCTTCGAACGAGCCTCATAAAACGGAGGTATCGGCGTGCATTGCTGAAGGATGGTGGCAATGTCGTCATAGGATTCGTTCAATCCTGCAATAAGTTGCATGACCAATCGTTGATTAGTGACTGGTGTGCCGATATTGGAGAGTTGGTCGGCAAGAATCTTGAGTTCTTGACAATATGCAGACACGTTTGGGAAATCGTCCTAATGAACGTCTTTGAACTGATTTTCAAGGTATAACGCTCGTTGAGTTTTGTTGTCGTGGAAAATACTTTTCAAACGTTCCCACATTTGGCGGACTGTGACATCGGTCTCAATGATGGTGTGCAATAGATCATTAGAGATTGTGACGTATATCAATTGGAGGATGGCTGCGTCCAAACGAGACCAGAGTGCATCATCAGAAGTCAAAGTCGAGGGTAGGTCTGTGGAGTTCGGTGTAGGAGGGATGATGTGGTCGATAACTTTGTAAACACAACAATGGATCTTAAAAAGCTCCGCCCACGAAGAGTATTGACCATTTTCCATCTCAAGGGTGATAGGGATGAAGTTTTTGATGTTGTTTACTGCAAGTGCAAGATGTAATTTGATTTTGTCAGCCATGGAAGATGAAATTTAGGAGGAGAAGGGAGAGAGAATGGCTGGAAAAAACACTAGGGTTCTGTGGGGGTGGCGGCCGAGAGCTATGGTTGGTGGCGGTGGAGGTATTTTTAGGTTACTGATACCATAAAGGCATATGTTCCTTGATTGTATTCATCAATAATGTACAATATATATAGTAGTTCAAGAATATTTAAACTATGTAACTAATCAACCTAATTATAATAGTAAATATAATTCTACCTAAAATAAAAGACCTAATTACAATAGAAATATAATTTTATCTAAAATAAGAGATATATAATTAAATTAATGAAAGAATATTGAGAAAATATTTTATTAAGTAATTTCGTCTGCATCAACAGCCTCACCTCTATTGGATCAGCTAAAAAGAATGAAGATCATAAGGAATTAGACGACTAACCATCACGATGAGGGACACACTCTGGACACAAAAATGTGGCTTTGAACTCTTTCTTTAAGTAATGAATATACTTCCCATTGGATTTAGTAAAATCAGAAGCACACAACTCCCACTCATCAAAAGTATCATCAGGTTTTATTGAGTCTTTCTCATAGATCCCACATCGCTTGCACTTTTTGTCTGAAAGCTCTGTGAGAGGCTAAAACATAAAATGGAATCAAATAAAACTCTGGAAGGAGACATCTTATGCCATACACATTATATCAACATAAACTTGGATAATATTTACAACATCAGATATTCCCCCCCCCCCCCCCCTCCCCCTCTCCAAAACTAGACCAACTCAACTGAAGCAGTTTTAGGCAGCAATTGAAAAAAAGGGTTATGACTAAAGTCCACACATGGGAAGGTGCTGCAGGTTACACTAAGTACAGATTGGGTCCAGTTCCATGTCTTTCCCTCCTTAGTGAAGCTTAAAAACTGGGCCTTTGGCTACAACTTGCTAAATTAGCTAAACTTTTTGTCTTCAAGGAGTTTTGTATGGTCGAAACCTCCTCCAACGAGGACAATTGCCCAACAATTATTCTCTAAAACTTTTCTAGGAGAAGTGCGGATGAACTTTTCCAGAAATAGCATCTAAAATAGAATATTGATAACTTGACACCCAAAAAAAAAGAGAAATGGAGATGTTGCTACAGCATTCTTTATCGCCTTCACCAGGAACTTCTTTTCTTTGGCTTTTCCTATTCTTCATTAGAAAAAAAGACAGATAAATTTAGAAAAATTCTCTTTGCATGCATTGGATAGATCGAAATCATTGATGTCTTGATGGAAAAGAAGAACACATATGTCCTGTCAAGTTTACAACAACAACACCATACCCGGTATATTCCCACACAGTGGGGTCTAGGGAGGGTAGAGTGTACGCAGACCTTACCTCTATCTTGTGAGTTAGAGAGGATGTTTTTGTTGGGTTACAAGGATTTGCAAGAAACGAAAATTACAAGTAACTGCTTATGTAAGAATTGAAATTACAATTCAACTAGAAAACTGAAAATTACAATATAACAACAAAACTGAAATTACAATATTTGTTGAACAAGAAGACCGGAAACTGCTTTGATTTTTGCTGAGTCGAGTGTGGCACTCTGTCTTTAAGACAATATTGCCCCGTATGTATCCTTTATACGTCCCGGACAATTCGTCTCCCAAGATAAAACAGCAATGGAACAATTGAGCAAAGGAAACTCAAGAGCTATCGTGAAGAATATTGAATAAGAAATGATGCTTGGAAGTTATAGGAAGAACTGGTTTTTTGGTTGTATATTTTCGTGTATATCAAGTGTACCTCAACAATGGTGTAAGGGGTGTTTATATAGGTGATGAAGGGACTGTTTGACTGCCTCCATAACAGCCATTATTGGCCAAATAATGGCCATTATGGAGGTAGTAAAGCCACCAAAATAAATGGTGAAAGACCAACGGATTTGGCCATTATAGGAGGAGTAATTCAGCCAAAATAAATGGCTGAATTGAGTGCTGGATGTTTCTGTTCTTGTCTGCCGAAATTCTGAATTTCTGGAAACTTCAGGGACCAAACTGTACATCTTGAAACTTCAGGGACCAAACTATACATCTTGAAACTTTAGGGACCAAACTGTACATCTGAAAGAATTCTGGTCCAAACTGTACATCTGAAGCTTCTGGGATCAAACTGTACTTCTGGAAAAGTTCTCTGGCCCAAAAAGATAATATTAGAAGGCCCACAGCCCATAGCCCGTGGCCCGTGAACCCGAGAACCCGGAACCGGACGGGCGCGCGGCGGCGGCGCGCGTGTGGTCTTTCCTCGAACCGAAGTACATCTAGGTCCTCCCTCCTTTAAACACATGGGATACCCCTTGGGGTCCCAAACCCCAAACCAATTTCGAGTCTTATATACACAACAATTCTTTCTTCCTCTACCGATGAGGGAGAATTGAACACAACACCACACTTTCCATGCTTCAAACACCTCACTTCGTGGATCAATATCTATTTCATTTCTCAATGAAATTTGACGATTCTTGGCCCTACGGTTATCTACGTACTTAGTAGATCATGCATGTGTGAAGAACCGGATTCTCCAACATACGTAACACTAGTGTTTAAGCCGTTAAAGTTGGTCGGTCGCAACTCCCGCCAAAGGCTAATTTCCAACAGTTTTCGAAAGACCCTCAGCGCAAGAGAAGACATGACAAAAACGTCAGATAAGATTTGAATAAAGTAGAGTAAAGTACAGAGATCATGACAAAATACTATAGTTAAGCATCAATAGAGAAATTTTAACAGTAAATGTATCAGGCTAGTACGATAATCGGAGTACAAGAATTAGTAAACAATGAAAGGAAATCGAAGGGCAGGAACCTACAGATACACGAGACACGTACTACTACCTAACCTCTACCCTAATCCGCGTCCTCCACAACCTCCTATCTAAGATCATATCCTCGGTAAGTTGCAACTGCGTCATGTCCTGCCTAATCACTTCTCTCCAATACTTTTTCGACCTACCTCGTCCTCTTCTGAACTCGTCTAAATCCAACCTCTCGCACCTCCGCATCGGGGCCTACATGCCTCTCCTCTGAACCTGCCCGAACCATCTCAGCCTCGCTTCCCGCATCTTGTCCTCTACCGAGGTCACTCCAGCCTTGTCCCGAATAACTTCATTTCTAATCTTATCCTTCCTAGTATGCCCTCACATCTATTGCAACATCCTCATCTCCGACGCCTTCATCTTCTAGACGTACGACTTCTTCGCTGGCCAACACTCAGCCTCATACAACATGGTAGGTCTAAATACCACTCTATAGAACTTGCCCTTAAGTTTTGGTGGTACCTTCTTATCACACAAGACTCCATAGGCAAGTCACCATTTCATCCACCCTGCTCCAAAATACGGTGAGTGATATTATCATCTATCTCTCCATTTCCTTGGATAATGGACCCAAGCTACCTAAAAGTTCCTTGCTTTTGGATGGCCTGTGTCTCAAGCCTCACTTCCACGTCCTCCTCATGTGCTACGTCACTGAACAACTTGAACCCTTTGGACTCCAAGGTTTGTCTCCAAGCCTCCAACTTTGCATTAATTCCATCGCGAGTCTCTTCAATCAAAACTATGTCGTCCGCAAATAACATACGCCATGACACCTCCCCTTGGATAATATTTACATGGGACTTGATTAACTCCCTACAACTAGAGAAATCAGTCCCGCACCTTTGTACATTTGACTGCACTCTCTTGGTACTGCTCTATTGATGAACTACTTTAATTGTATGTGCCTTCTTTCTTGGATATTGGCAATATCAAAATTTGATCTTTTTGCCACAAACAATTGCACAAGTTTTTCTTTTTTCCCAACAAGATACTTACATTGTCTCTGGCAAGATGCCAATACTTTTTTAAGAGGGCAAAAAAATTCTTTTACAACTGAGACAGTAGTAGCAAGCACGCATTTTGATGACCAAACATTGTGACAAATGGTTTTTGATATTAAATTTTATATGGAAAAGGCTCAAATATGTTATTGAACTATCGGAAATGACTTATTTATGCCATCGTCGTTACCAAAATGGCTCATCCATGCCATTTTTCATTAACGTCGGTTTTACAATACTAGATATGACACTTGACCTCCAATTAGAGGTCCACGTCGTTTAATGAAACCAGCACAAATTAATTAGTAAATTAAACTAAAACCCGACCCATAAATTTGTGCTCGTTTAATTAAACGACGTGGACTTCTAATTGGAGGTCAAGTGTCATATCTGATATTGTAAAATCGACGTTAATGAAAAATGACATGGATGATCCATTTTGGTAACGACGAATGGCATAAATGAGTCAAACTATTGACGAATGGTATAAATAAGCCAAACTATTGATGAATGGCATAAATGAGTCATTTCGGATAATTCGATGGCATATTTGAGCCTTTTCCGAATTTTATATGTTCAACTTATCTCTAATGCCAAAGACCATCCATTAAAGGTAGCTGCCCTTAGTTCAAATGGTAATGGTTGAGGGGACTTGTGACATATATGAAAAATTCGAGCCTACACTATGTTAACTAAGCCTAATATTTAAGTGAAAAAGAATAGAGGTGTGGGCGCATTATATCCTAGAGTTTCGAGAGTTGTTGTTGGTCCTAGAGATTGGTCGCAGACAGATTTCTCAATCATCATACAAAAAATTAAGGTATATAGGATAAACTTTCATAAAAAAATAAATCAAAGAATTGAGGGGGATCATGAGTAATCAAGTGTAACAACTGCAGCTATGACTAATCCTGCATGAACAAACAAAAAAATGATCAATTATTTATCTCCTTTATTAATATAATCGACCCCAATTAATTTAGAATTGAGACATTGTCGAAAGATTGATTAGAGGTCGACCAATAAATCGAAAATATACATCTTTTTTCCTGAAAATTCTTTTACCTGGAAGCAATGTGAGAAAAAGTGAGGTAAACAAAATTAAAACGACAAGAATTAGAGGCTTTAAAGAATGATGCAACGTGACATGTAAAGTTTATTGGATAACAGGAAAGATGCATAGAGGGCAAAGGTCTGCTTGATCGGAAACGATGGCCGAAGAAAGGAGGCATTTTGCTCGTGAGCAAAAGGCTGATGAGCAGTTCGCGCGTTATTCAACGGTTATAGCCTTCTCATTTTACGCACTACTTTGACATTTCTTTTTATTGTTAATTTAAAATTTGCTGGTCCGATTAATTTAGATTATTGCAGCCGTATAGTTCATTTAAGGATAGCCTCTCCAACAAAAAATTCTCCATTTTTTATAATTCCAAAAGTTTTCTTGTTTTGTAACATTACGATTGTTGTGTCTTTATCTAGAACTTTTAATTTAAATGATACAAAATACTCCTAATATGTTAAGTTAATAATAGCTCATAATGAGCTTATGTGATGCCTTAAATCGATGAGAAAATTCACTATAATTTATCCGAATTGCTTAAAAAGTGCAGCTCCAAAAGTTGTTGCATAATTGTAATTAGTAAATTGGATTTAAATATGTACTTAATGTGGGTACAAATATGTCCTTATTAATCTTCTGTTAAAGTTTGTGTGAAATAGGACATTTTTGGCCCAATTGAATAGGAAATTATTAACGGAGGACAAACATTGAGAATGTTGCATACTTTAATGACATTTTTAGGGGAAATTAAACTAATGACCCTAAAATCAAACTATTTATCCTTGCATATCCTCTTAACTTTTCATACTTCCAAAATTATTTATCATTAATATCCCTTATAGTTTTTGTAGAGCTGTCTCTTTTTTCTTCTTTTCTTTTTTATTTCTCTACTTCTTTTCTTCTTTTCTTCTTTTCTTCTATTTTCTCTCATTTTTTTCTTCTTTTTTGTTTCATTTTTTTTTCAAATTATAGCATTCTTTATTTTCTTTTTCACCACAATCTAAGTTCATATTTATTTCTAGCTCCTTTCATTTCTTTTTTATTATTATTTTCTTTCTTTTTAATTCTTTATTACTTCTTTTCTATTTAATTATCTATTTTTTCTTCTTTTCTTTTTTATTTCTCTACTTCTTATCTTCTTTTCTTTCTTTTATTCTTTTATTTTTCTCCTTTTTTAATTCATTTTTTTCATACTATATTGTATTTTATTTTCACCATAATCTGATTCTATATTTAATTCTTTTTTTTTTTGTAATTTCTTTATTACCTGTTTCTTTTTCAATAACAGTTTAAGTATACTATTACAATATACTATGATACCCACATGGTATCATACCATACTGGCGGTTCATTCTTTCAACAAAAACACCCATTCCTAAATGATATCAACCTAGTATATATCATATACTAACATAGTATCATAGGATTGATTCATTCCTTCAAGAAAAACATAACTCAATCTTCTATGATACCTATATGGTATATATCATATACTTACAAGATATCATAGAAGATTAAATTATTCCTTCAAAAACTACTACTCAATATTTTATGATACCTACATGGTATATCATATATTGGCATGGTATCATAGAGGACTGACAGTTCATTACTTCAAGAATAAATCACCCAGTCCTCTATGATACAATCCTGGTGTATGTCATAAGCTGATAGGGTATCATAGATGTCATATTCATTACAATATGATGCTAATACCGTATATATAATATACTTACATGGTATCATAAAGGACCAGTTCATTCTTTAAAAAGAAAACAATCCTTAGTCCTCTATGATACTCACGTAGTATATATCATATGTTGACAGGGTATCATAGCAGACCAGTTCATTCATTTAAAGAAAAACATTGCTCAATCCTCTGTGATACCCATATGGTATACATATCATATACTGACATAGGTACCATGGATGACTGACCTACATGATATATCATATACTAATAAGGTATCATAAGGGACTAATTTCATTTCTTCAAAAAGAGCTCAGCCATATATGATACTCACATGGTATATATTATATACTAACATGGTATCATACATACTAGTTCATTCCTTAGAAAATATTTTTAGTCCTCTATGATACCAACTGATATATATCATAAACTGATAGTGTATCATAAAGGAATGATTCGTTCCTTCAAGAAAAACTCACCAGTCATGTATGATACTCATATGGTATATATCATATACTGACTTGGTATCATAAATGACTGATTCATTCCTTAAAAAATTCTCAGTCCTTTATGATACTCATATGGTATATATCATATACTACAAGGTATCATAAAGAACCGATTAATTCCTTCAAAATAAAATTATAAAAAAATAAAATAAATAGAGTTTAGACTTAATTTTAATATTTAATATCATTTTTAGCAAGTTAAATTTTATATAAAAAAAGATTACAAAAAGTAGAATCATATTTTAAATATAAATTTTATAATAATATCATTAATATAAAAATACTTAATTAATATTTTATCTTTATATTTTATTTTATTATTCAAAAGAAAAATAAGAAGACAAGAAACAATAGAAAAGATAAGGACAAAATAGAAAAAGAACAAAAATTAAAATGAAAAAATGTCATACAAGCCCACGTGCAAACACACAAATAAAAAGGATAAAAGAAGAAAGAGATACTAGTCATAAAAGCACAATATAATTAAATCATACATAAATAAAAAGGAAAAAGAAGAAAGATAAACTAATCATAAGAAGATAATATAATTAATACACACAAATAAAAAGGAAAAAAAGAAAGAAAGAGAAACTATTCATAAAATGATAATGTAATTAATGCACAATGACACTAAAATGAGCATCTCAAGTAAGTAATTTTTGGGCAAGGGGCATCAACTGTAAATAATTTTGGAGGGGGCATGTCCGGGTAAATAGTTTGGATCGGGGGATAGTAAGTGTAGTTTTCCTTTTTTTTTTATCCTTCCCCGTATAAATGAAATCGGAAATACTAAACAATGCCCTACAACTGTAGTACTGTATTATGAGTAAATATTATATAATTCATGGTAATTAATGTAGGCAATACTAGGCATTTTTTTCCCGTTTGTACTTCTGTGTCTATATTTCGCGGTTGATGATTTGAGGTTAAACCACTTTAGGGGCTTTTAATGTCACATTAATTACAGAAATAAAAAACATTATTTCATGGTCAATAGCCGTTGGAATCTTCATTTAATCTTGCATTATTATCTGCCTCTTTTTTCCCATTAATTACGGTAACATCTCTACCTTTGTTTTTTTCTTTTTGACAATAGAGGACAATTGCCCATTAATCATGAGCCGTTTTCCCATTAATCATGAGTCGTTTTGTATGTATATATTTTTTACACTATCAAATTAACAAATTTATAATAAGATGTAATTATTCGTAAAAAAAGCTAAGAGTATTTCACTAACTTGAAAAAATAAGGTAATAACTAGCAGGTTAAATTACACTAACATTATGAAAATTCTTTAATTATTAGCTTAACATATATGACGTAAATTCATTTTTATCTATTTCAAAAAATACTGGAATTATATTGAAATTCATGTACTTTGTTCTCCAGAGAGAAATGAAGAAAAAAGAACGTCGTGAATTAAAAGATTCTTCTTTTGTTTTCCCTATGATCTTTGGTACTCGTATTAAGATATTGATTATAGAGTATGTGCCGCGCAAAATTTATTAAAAGAGGAAGCATTCTCAAAATATTTTTCATATCAAAAGATTAAAATAAGTAACAATCTTACAATTGCATGTACTCTTTTTTCCTTCATAAATGTGAACTCAATCATGCTCATGCTTTAATATTTGGCCAAAGAAAAAAGAAATAAAGAGACTTTTTTTGTTTGAAAACAAAATATAGTAGTACTAATTCAGAAAAAAAAAGTCAAAAAATGAAAGGTAAAAAGTGAAAAAGAGAAAAAAAAAATACTGTAACATAACTGATTTTTTTAACTTTTACTATGATCCACAACATCAACAGTAGTAGTGCACGACAACAACCTTCGGAAACACCGCACAACGCCTCTTCGCCGCCGCAAACCTCCTCACGCGCCGCCGTGGCCTACTAGATTTTGCCTTCTTTTTGCTACCGTTAGCCACCCTTTCTCTGACTGTTCCGAAACATTTCTTAGTTTTTTGAGGAACATTTTGTTTTATTGAAAACGTATAAGCGCTCCTTAAGTAGAGTTGCCGGCATGACACGGTGTCTACCACCCTAGGCGGCAGCCAGAGCTGCCGGAAATCGCCGGAGAATAATTAGTCTTCAGGAACTCCACGTCGGATTCAACTGTCGCCATTGCAGTAAATATTTTGTGTATAATGGGAATGAAAGGCTTTTGTTAGAAAGAGGTTGCTATATTCAACTGTCGCGATTGAACGAATATTTCGAAAGAAATAATCTCTTGATTATTTTTTATTAATAAAATAATATATATATAATTTATAATTTTTTATAATAGAAAACGTATTTTTATTCTAATTCCAAAATTCAATCCTAGTAGTATAAGAATTTTAAAATTATGATAAGTGTACAATACTAATTAATGTAATATTTACACTAAAATATTACAACAAACTTTACCTAAATTTGCCCAACCCGTGGGTTGATTCTTATGTACAAATCTGAGACCTAACACACCCCCGCAATCATAGCGGGCGGTCTTCGTACGCTGAGACTGTCCCTAAAATCTTCAAAAAGGACCGAGAGAAGACCCTTTGTAAAGATGTCTGCAATTTGATACCTGGAAGAGACATGTCAGACGCGTACTTGTCCACGAGCTACCTTTTTGCGAACAAAGTGAATGTTCATCTTGATATGTTTAGTGCGTTGGTGCTGAACCGGATTACCAGAAAGGTAGACGGTACTAACATTATCACAATAAACCAATGTAGCTTTCTGAATAGGACAATGAAGCTCTAAAAGAAGATTATGTAACCAACAGGATTCAGAGACTACATTGGCTACCCCTCGATACTCAGTCTCGGCACTAGAACGGGACAACGTCGACTGACGCTTTGCAGACCAGGAGACCAAGTTATTACCAAGAAACATACAATAGCCAGACGTAGAGCGTCTGATGTCTGGACAGCTACCCCAATCAACATCTGTATACGAGACAAGTGTAGACGTCGATGATGGATATAAATGTAAGTCAAAGTCAAGTGTCCCTTGGATATACCGAATAATGCGTTTGAGCGCATTCATGTGCTCAACCCTGAGATCATGCATAAACAAACACACCTGATGTACGACATACGTAATGTCTGGTCTCGTGAATGTAAGATATTAAAGAGCTCCTGCAAGACTGCGATAGCGAGTTGGACCCTCGTAAGGGGAGCCAGTCGCAACCCTTAACTTGGGTTTAGTATCAATTGGAGTGGAAGTGGACTTACATGACGACATACCAGCTCGCTCAATGATCTCAACTGCTTATTTTTGTTGTGATAAGAACAACCCATCTGCATGACGAGTGACATCAATCCCCAAAAAATAACTCAATGGCTCCAAGTCTTTCATAGCAAACTCAGAACTGAGCACTGTCATGATAGATTGGCGTAATACATTAGAAGAGACAGTCAAGATAATATCATCCACATATAATAGTATATAAGCCAGTGAAGAACCGTGACGATATATGAACAATGAATTATCAGACTTATTGTGAGAGAACCCAATAGTCGAAACATAGTCTGCAAACCTCTTGTACCAAGCCCGTGGAGACTACTTAAGCCCATACAAGGACTTCTTCAATAAACATACATGATGAGGATAGTTGGGATCCCTAAACTCCAACGGCTGATGCATATAGACCGTCTCCTTGAGATCACTATGTAAGAAAATATTTTTCACATCTAACAGATGAATAAGTCATGCTTTCGAAAGAGCCAAGCTGAGCACATCGCGAATGATAGCCGGCTTGACCACCAGACTGGATGTCTCACCACAATCCACACCAACATGTTGAGTCTTACCATCACCTACAAGACGAGCCTTATGCCTCGCTCGCAAAGTCGAATCATCAGGTACTCTTTCTTGTTTGATTATGCAAGTTGTAATGTGGTAACTGGTTGTGATTATTTGATAGGTGTGGTCTTCTATGATTATGTGATTATGCAAGTTTTTATTTCAAAATTCTTAATAGTAGTATTATGTTCATATCAATCTAATAGGTTCTTGTATGTCCCGGCACCGCATACAGCTGAGGTGTTTGCCGAGTCTTTAAAAAAATGCATTCAATCTGCAAATCTTGATCTTAGATTGTCTTCTATAACGGTTGATAACTGCACTACAAATGATGCGATGATGAATTTATTGCGTTTGGAGTTTCCTTATGGTTCATTGATGTTGCATGGGCGTTTTCTTCATATGGGTTGTTGTGCACACATACTTAATTTGATTGTTCAAGATGGCTTATGTGTCGTTTTCAAAGAGGGTATTGAAAGAATTAGGAAAAGTGTTGTCTTTTGGACTTCATCACATAAGAGAGCTCAAAAATTTGAACAAGTAGCTAAGTAAGTTGTTCCTGATTGTTCAAAATCACTTATACTTGATTGTAAAACTCGATGGAATTCGACGTATGACATGCTTCTAGTTGCTATGAAGTTTAAGGAGGTGTTTGTTGTTTTAAGTGCGCGAGATAATTTGTACAAAAATCCACCACTTAGTGAAGATTGGGATAATGTTGTGAAAATATGTGAACTATTGAAAGTGTTTAATGATATTACACGTCAATTTTCTGCCTCGACGTATCCGACTGCCAATATTTATTTCCCTAGAATTTGTGAGATTAGAATCTTATTAACCAACTGGTTGTCCTCACCTACCATTTATATAAGAAAAATGGTTGAGGTAATGCTGGATAAATACAATAAGTATTGGTTAGATGTTAATGGTCTTATGGGCGTGGCAACTATACTTGATCCTAGGTTCAAGATGACTCTCATTCGGTTTTACTTTGCTAAAATTTATGATATGCTTGTTGTTGATGTTGAGGTAAAAATGATTTATGATTTTCTAAAGGAATTTGTGGATGAGTATGGGCACAAAAATGGTAATAATCCAGCTAGTAGTAGCCACGTGTCTTCAACTGATGTTACAAGTAGTATGAGAATGGGGTACATGCAAGAGTTTGCACAATTTGTGTCACAAGACAATAGTAAGTTGGACTAAAATCTGATTTGGAGAAGTACTTGAAAGCTGAAACTGTACCACTTGTGGATGATTTCGATATTCTTAATTGGTAGAAAACAAATGGAAATAATTATCCGGTTCTCCAACAAATAGCAAGGGATATATTGAGCATTCCAGTTTCTACCGTCCCATCGGAATCCACATTTAGCACTAGTGGACGTGTACTTGATCCTTATCGTAGTCGACTTCTTCCGAAAACGGTGGAGGCATTAATGTGTGCTCAAAAATGGATTTGGGCGGATATTAAAGGAAACATTAATTTGATTAAATTATTTATGTTATATTAAATTGAAGTTAGACTCTAATTACTTTGTTTATACATTATGCAGGTGGTGGTGATGTCAAGGAGATGGAAATATGTGATCTTGAGGAAGAAGTCGACTGATGTTGTTCGCTTGCTGCTAACTGATGTGATCAAAATTGGCTTACTGGGTGTTGCTAACTGATGTTTAGGGCCTACTGATGTTGATGTTGGCTTACTGCTAACTGATGTTGATGTTGGCTTACTGCTAATTGATGTTGCTGCTGCTAACTGATGTTGTTGCTGGCTTACTGCTAAATAATTCTGCAGATATGGACATGCTGGCTGCTGCTAACTGATGTATTTAAATCCAGTTCTTGCTGATGGTGTTCCAAGAAAGTTGGCAATTCTTGGATCAACTTTGTTTTTGTCATTTGTTAACTATACTGGTTTGACTATTGTTGGTTATGTTGGTGTTGTACTTGGGGTTATTTCACTTACACTTGGGGTTATTTCACTTGGTGTTGCACTTGGGGTTAAGAACCAACAGTTAAAGCAGCTAGCAGCTGGACCATTACTAGCAATTCTTGGTTTTTTAATCTTTCCATTTATTTGGAGTGTACATGAAAATATTACTGGTTTGAGTTTGACTATTGTTGGTTCTATTTATTTGCCATTTCTTTTATTTCCTAAATCTCTATCTTTATATGTTTCGTTATGTTATTTACTGAACATGGAGATAAAAACTGACTACTACTAAAAGAGTAGAAGAAGATAATAGAGAAATGTTTGTGCAGGCGGATACAGACGGATATTGGCGGGTGACGGATATCCACTTGGATGGTGGAGCGGGTGTGAATTTAAGAATATACCCCTCACTCTTTCTTCTTTGTTGTAATTGAGTCTTTGTGTGGATTCTTCTCTAGTTGGGTCAATTACATGGTTGTCTTGAGTAAATTGATATTCATGCTTGGGCTCTTTTTTTTTTTTTGGTTTCCCACTTGATATTTGGTACCTGCTTTGAGATTCCGACTAATCCAAATCGCATTGTGTAAAATTCAATGGGAAGTGCGCCCCACATGATTTTTTCTTTTTTCAAGATCAAAATCAAGACCTTTGTTTAAGGTTAAAGGAACCAAAATACATTCCTCCTTGACCCTTGGTCTTCTTCTTCCTTCTAATCTCTGTTTAATTGTCCTTGGATGTAGATTATTTGTATGATCTGAGCAAGGGTTCATCCTTGAGTTTGTGTCCATTTTCATCCTTTTATTGATTCTGTTATTGTTCCTTTATCCTGTGTTTTTCTAGTGTTTGTGCTCATGTCAGTTCAATACCAATGTCATGAATAAAATACACCAATATTAGCATATATATCTACAATAATTATGACCTTTCCACACTCTAACCAACAGCAGACCTACTTAAGAGCAATAAGAGACTTTCTAAAGAGGATCAAATATCCTATTAGGTGGGCTTTCTTGTTGCTCAGACTTCACTTTCAATGTGCAGACATAAACTAGTAGAAGAACAAAACTTGCAAATCAACAGGCATAGAGCTCAATATCATTATCAAGAAGTATGAGCTGATAATGAACGTCTTCGCTGATGTAACACCTTATGTTTATCTTTCATATGCTTCCAAGTTTTACTTATATATCAAGATTACCTAGTAACACCAAGCACAGATATCTAGTTAAAATTATACGTATTGTTTTTTGTTCGTGGAGCCTATACTTCCTGTGTATAATCTATCATTTACCTAGAGTTAAAGAGCGAGGCATGCCTAGCTAATATATAAGTTAGATGATCAATCCCTCATCCGTCAAGTTAAAAAGTATGCAAACAATAAAGCCCTCCATGTTCAGAAATTAGCATTTTTGTTTAGGAAGTGATTAGTACGCTTTGACTGCTCCAACAAGTGGATCAAAGCAGAGGCCTGAGATTTCTGAGAGTGGCATTACATTTTCACAGGATATGTTCGAGGACCGTCACATCCAGATCCATTTTTCATACATAGATCCAGATCCATCGGGTCCATAAAAATCAGATCCAAATCCGGATCCACCGGGTCCACGGATCGGATCTGGATCTACATGTAATTTTTTTGGCTTAAATAATGTTCCCACATGTTGAAACTTTTATGACAAAATGAAACGCAATCTGATTGAAAAAAATGATTGAGTTCATTCAATCAACCTACACAAACATGACACCATTCTTCCAAAATACTGAACAAAGTTTTAGCATCACAAGAAAATAAAAACGATTAACTTCATTAGTGATGCTGAACAGGTTGCAACTTTGAGCTAATTTTTGGAGGTTTTAGTGATGCTCCACTTGTAGTTCTACTGATTGACTTCATTAAACAACATAAAACAATGTCAGTCATATATCAAAAGTCCTAGTTTTGCTGATCAAACAAATGAGAGAAAGATACTTAAAGCTTACGGCTAGCAGATTCAAAAAAAGGAAAATTTAAAGAAGAGTGATAATTTTTTCTTTTTATAGAAATGAAAATATGGAAAACTGCAGAGAGCATATAGGTAAAAGAAATGAAACTTCAAAGACAAATTACATGACTGTGTGACTTGTGCCTTATCCTGGTTCAACCCTTTACCCAATACATAAATTATGAAAAAAATTTAAGAAAATATTTATAAAATTACATTCTAGGTTATGAATATATTTAATAAAAAACGGATCAACGGATCGGATCTGGACCGGATACGGATCTCAAATACAAGATCCATATCCAGATCCGATCCGTCAAAAATGAATTCGGATCCGATCCCGATCCGTCAAAAACGGATTCGGGTCCGATCCCGATCCGTCAGAAACGAATTCGGGTCCGATCCCGATCCGTCAGAAACGGATCCGGATCCGATCCCGATCCGTCGGGTCCAAATTTTGAAGATCCATATCCTATAAAACGGGTCTGGATCCACCGGATCTGGACCGGGTCCAAGATCCACTGCCATCTCTAGTCTGAAGTGATGAAAAATCATGAAGCAAACAACATAACATGGAACAAAATGGCGCATAACAGGATAGAAAGCAAGCAGTCATAACTGAGCCTACATAAGCTCAGCTACACAATTTTTCAACGGAAAGCAACAAACTTTCTGCAATTTCATAGTCAAGCACGCAAACTTCCGGAGGGAGGAAAGAAGAGAGAAAAGACCAACAAGGGAGAATCATGATAAAGCACTATATCAAAGAAAATGAGGTTTACATAACAATTTCAATGAAAGAACTTCCAATATCCAAAAAGTGAAAACCGTTGTTCCATGATTCAAGTGCTATTACTACAACCCAAAATATGGTTTAATAAAAATGAAAAAGTAATAGAACATAAATGATATATCATCCCAGCAAACCTAAGTATCACTTCAGTGAACTCACAGTGTTAGGCTGCGCACCGCATAAAATGACAGGACTCCTCAACTTCACAGCTCAAACTCCTCGTCCCGAAGAGCCAACTCAGCAGCCTCTTCTTCGTCCTCGTCAAGAACAAAGTACTCGTTCTTCTCTTCTGGCCTAAACATGTAAAACATCACAATGTAGAAAGCTAAGCTGGCTATCTCCTCCGCAGCATATACCACCCATTGATACTTATAAGCAGCAATTGTCCTCAACGCAAACACAACTATTCTCGTGAAGTACAAGTACCCGACCACCACAATGTAAAACTGCCTAAACAAAGTCAATTTCGACAAATTCCTAGCAGCCTTTCCATCAGTCTTCGACGTCTCCCTCAACGACCTAATCGACCAAACAATCGGGAATATAATAGCACAACAACAAACAATATCAACAATCAAAAACACCTGATTCCAAGTAACCCAATCCCTAATAAACGGACCAGTTTCGCCAATCACAATCGACGCCACATTTGCCAAAACCTGAAGTGGGATCACAATCATCAAAACTTTCTTCTCCCTCTCTTGCAAAAACGGCTTCAAAAACGACCAACCCGTACCAATCAAAACAATAACAGTGAAAAGCAAAACAACACGAATTGACTGAAAAATATAAAACAACACATCCCAACCATGAGCAGTACCAGTAACCTTAACATAATGCTTATCCTCCGCTGCGAAAATCATATTCAAAGCTTTCATTACAACTAATGCAGCCATAAGCATATGAATCCGATGAACTGATTTCTTATTTTTTAAACATACAGACAACCATAACCCTAAAAATCCAATATAAACGAACGAAAATATAAAATACAATGAGGGTAGTTGAGTCAACCCAGCAGATAGATAATCTTTGACTTGATTATCAAGATTATATAGTTCTGTACGGACATCCATTGATACTTTCGATTCAGGGGCACAATTGGCAAAGAAAAGAGAGTATTCATTAGGAGAAGTAACGGGATAAGATCGATTAAACGAAGAATTTGGCGGTGGGGAAAGATCGCGGAAAGTGAAGAGGAGATTAATGAATTTCGATTCGAGCACACAAAATGTAGGGTTTTGTTGGAGTTCAAGGAGGACTTGAATTAGGGCTTCTTCCGATAAGAGGAAAAACCCGAGCCGTGACCGGTCGGGTGTGGCTAAGGTGGATATAACGGAGACGGAGGAAACGCTGATGGTGGATTGACCCGTATGTGTGAACCCGAACCGTTCGAAAAGGATCATTGCACGTGGATCGGATGAGATTTTGAGTTTTTTTATCTCGGCGGTTGTGAATGAAGCCAGACATAGGAGGAGAAGGAGGAAAGAGAGGGGTAATTTGGACATTTTGAAAAATGGGAACACCGGCGAGTGGCGGGTCAATGGTGGTTTGTGGACGGCGCCGGCGAGGATAACGGGCCGGAAGAGAAATGTTGAGGGCATTTTTGGGAGTTGGGAGCGATTAAGGTGGGATTGAAAAGAAATGAATTAGTAGTAGTAAAATTTACGGGAAGATATTAAGGAAATGACGGAATTAGCCTTTCAGGAGTTTAGATCTGGATCTCGTTTGGAGAAAAAAGGTAACAGTCTTGATTCTTAAGTTACCGAAGTAAATTTATAGAGGAAATTAGAAATTATGCCATTTTATAAAAAGGATATTTATGTTATTATTATTCTAAATTTCACCAAATTGTAAATATGAATATATTAATTTCTTTTCATATTTGGTAAGTTAAAATATTTGAAAAAAGCTTTTTTTTTTTAGCAAGATAAGTTTCACAAAAATTAAAACATGACTTTCCTTATTAGAATCATATATTCGTGTTAAGATATTTTATTTTTAATATATATAACTAATTTGTCAATAATTCAGTAAACAAAAAATTATAGTATAGAATTCATAAACTTAATTTTTTTTTAATTCATCTCTGCCTCCACCTCATTTTCACAGTGTTTGTTTAAATTCTATATAAGTGTTCTCATAATAATATTTTTTACTTACACTAAACACAATAAAATAAGCAAAACTTGACATATTTTTCAAAAAAATATTTCTGTTCATACCAAACAAACCTGTAAACAAATAGGAGTAAGAAACATAGTCACGAAATGTACATGTTACCTAACAATTTGAAAAAGGAATTGATCGTGACTTTGTTTTGAGACAACTAATATATTACTATAAATTTTGATTATTCTCAGCAGGAAATGGTAAGTCTGAAATTGGACTTAATATCCTAATTAGTTTGCATCTAATTTTACACACGTTAGAAACATTTACCTATTGTTGGTGGAAAAGAAAAACATAAACCTGTACCAACTTGAGCGAATAATTTCTTCTTCTAGAATTATATCCAATTATCCATAATTAAATGCAAGTTGTCTTAATTTCACATCCTTCTAGATTTTCTCATATTCTAAATGAGACTCAAACGACATTTTTAAAAAACTAGTTGAAGATGAAACCATATTGAGATTAAATTCATATATAATTTAATTCCCATTCGTTAACATTTTCATTTCTCTTTCTTATTATATTAAATTTTCAATCTATAAAACATTCTAACGGAATAAAAACGACAAATATGGGAGCTATCAATCGTCTATAGTATTTTGTTTTAAAAAGAGACTTCTTGTATGGATATTCTATTCGGTAAAAAATAATGCTTTCATTTTTAATTTGAAAATTAACGTTAAGAGCAATTAAGGTCTAAGTTATGGGCATTTTTACTCTTTTCGTAAAAGAAAATAATGATATGGCATTGTACACTGTCTTACGATAACAACATGACATGTCTACGAAATCAAGATTCAAATGTCATTTGACTATGCTACACACATTTAGCTTAAAATTACGAGATGTAATTTTTTTTTTATATTCTTAAAATTTATACTTATGATCACATATAATGAAATGTACGAAATATCTAACTTTAAGTAAATAAATAATTTCAGTAGAACCGCTCCCAAAATCTTATTTTACGACAAAAAAGCTTTGCACATGAACGTAACTTTAACGTAAATGTAAAGGATATGAGCAAATGCGTAGGTTTTCGAATGAAGTGATGATATATTTGATCCTCTGAGATAATTCTGACAAAATAAAAAAGATATCCTTCCGATAGTTTTTTTTTTTTTTTGATAATCCAGGTTTCCAGGCTTGCGCCTGACTACTTCACTGGTATTACCCAGACGTCCTGGAGGTAATAGCACCGGTCCTTCAACACTATTACCAGGTAAATCGTGGGATGTGCTCCGGTGGCCAGTTTTCTGGGAGCGTACAACTGATCAATGAGACAAGGTCAAATTCCCCAACATGCAGAGTTTCTTCGTGCTTGCGGGAAATCGAGCCTTATAGCGCCCAGACTTTGCCACTGGACTATGCCCCGGAGGACTTCCGATAGTCTTTTTTGTTTTGTTTTGAGGTAATACGAATTTATTACTCTGGTTGTTTGGTTTTCCAAAAATTCATTCAAATCATCATCAGTACAAACTTCAAAGCTTTTGCAGAAAAATCTTTGGGCGTGGCAATCCATATGGAAATATACAAGTTCGTCTGTCGTAATTTTTTAAAATAGTTATCTCAAATTATTTATATTTTAAAATTTTAAAATAAAATTAATTATTTTTTCTTATTTTATTAAATATTCTTAAAAACTACAAACATCTTAATTTAGATAATATTATAATTATTTAAATATCAATAAAATAATTAATCTTTTAAGTAATATTTTTTAAAGGACATGTAAAAGATAATCATGACAGATAGTTTGATATAGAGGGAGTAATCCACACTCAATGTTTATAAATTTGTTATTATTAAATAATTTAATAAAATCAAATATATACTTTTTAATTACTAGTTAAAATTAAATATTAAACGGTTAATATACAACACAGTTTATGTATTATGTGCTATAAATATTAAATTTTATCGTGACTATATTCAGAGAGAAAAATAGACACACACTTAATAGTTAAGGTATCGACTTTTATATATGGTACAAAAATAAGAAAATACAAAATTTCAATAGAGAATTTTCGGGGTGTTATTTTCTGTTCTTCCTTCTCCAATCCCTTGTAGCGGTGAGATCATTTTCGAATTGATCCACTGATAATTGGAGCTTGAAGATTTTCTGGTGTACATTTAACTTTATCAACATTGACAATTTCAATCTGTAAGTCTCTAGTTATTCCATTAGTTTTAAATTTTATTTTCATGAATCCTTCGTTCCCATGCATTTTTTAATTCTCATTTGTATTTTGAAGCTTATAGATGTAAAATTTATGTCATTTAGAGGTTTTATTTCTTCCAATATGTCCTTGAATTTGTAATTTTGCTTTAACATGTATGATCACACATTATTTTGCTACTATTTGTTGCATGCAGATGTCATTTTCCACGTGGATTGTGGGATCAATACTAATGGGATTGTTCTAAGGTTGTTTTTCAATTTACAAAGAAAATTACATTGTAATATATTCTAGGTTTCAATAATTTTGTATGTGGGGTTTAAGTTCTTGGGGGGGTGCAAATGAATGTTGTTGGAAAAGTTAGTAGCTTTATAACACAGGGTGTGTACTCAGTTGCCATCCCATTTCATCCTTTTGGTGGAGCAGTTGATATAATTGTTGTGAAGCAGCAAGATGGGACTTTTAGAAGCACCCCTTGGCATGTTCGATTCGGTAAATTTCAAGGTGTCCTTAAAGGGGCTGAAAAAGTGGTTAAAATTGAAGTTAACGGTGTAGAAGCCGATTTTCACATGTACCTTGATAATTCGGGTGAAGCTTATTTTATCCGAGAGGTTGCTACTGATAATGAGAACAAAACAAATGAGGATTCAATGGATTCTGCTAAAAAAGAAGAAGTGGTTACTAGTGATCTTGATAATGTTAATAACAAAGAAAGTATAAAGGAGGGTGCTGATTTACCATTGCGAGATGAAGGTGTGACTCTGGGTATAGATCGATTAGATAGGGGAGATTCCGATGGTGAGAGGACATCCTATGAGTATCTGGATGAACAATCTTCTCTGGAGGATTCAATTGTAGCAGAATTTGGTTCTAGCGGATATGAGAGTATGGATAATGCTGAGGAGGTGTTGGAATCACAGGACTCCAGTTCTGAAGTTGTTATGGTGAGTGTGGATGGCCATTTATTGAAAGCACCCATCTTAGCATCTGAAAGGAATGTGGAATATGTCAAACTGGAGACGCCTAGGTTTACTTTAGGCCCTGGTCAGGCGACAGATTTTGCTGATGGTAACTCAGAGTTCATTTCAGGTAAAGCTGCATGGGCTGATGATTACCTGAGTTATCAGGCATCACCAAAAGTTGCTCCTGCAGATGCTTACCACGTGAAAAGCAATCCGGTTGAGCACCAGACAGATGTTTCTGAAGTAGATGGTCAATTTCCAGTAAATTTGGATGTCAAGAACCAGGAAAATGGCAATGTGGAGGTTACATCATGTGGTATTAAGAAGATTCCGGAAGTGGTTGACGATTCAGAAAAGAAGTCTTCTGGGAAACTGGGAGACAACAGTTCGTTAAATCCTAGTATAAACCTTCAGAAATGTGAATCAGCGATGGATTCTAATGGTTATGATGGCTCAATAGACCATCGTGTTGTTAGTGATAAACACTCAGAGGAACAGAAGGATGTATCTTTAGCAGCTGAAGAAATACAAAGTGGACAGCACGAACCAGATGAATGTACTCAACGCGAAAATGTGAAGCGTGTAGAAGCTTTTCTCAAAGGTACAAAAGCTGACTCAACATTAGTAGGGTGCTCCTCTTGTAGTTGATTATAATAATAGCTTCACATTTAGTCTTTGATATACAACCTCACTAATTTTGTATGCTTTTAGTAATAGTGACAGGAGTAGAGATATCTCTTTGTGGCAACCTGCTTCATGCTGGAATGGGTTCTAGTGCTGCTAGAGAAGCCTTTGATGCAAATCGCATATCTGAGGAGGAATTCAGAAGTTCTTCAGAATCCATAATCAAGAATGAAAACTTGGTTGTCAGAATTCAAGGAAACTATCTTTTGTGGGATAGAGCTGCTCCTATCATTCTTGGCATGGCTGAATGTGATACGGAATTGCCTGTTGAATATGCTGATGCCATACCTGTAGAACGGAAGGAGACCTCAAAATCAGGAGAGGATGATAGTGGGCTATCTTCGGTTCCTTCTGGACGACGATGGACTCTATGGCCAAATCCATTTAGAAGGGTTAAGACACTTGAGAACAGTAACTGTAATTCATCAAATGAAGAGGTCATTGTTGATTCTGAATCTAGCTCATTGTACCAGCCTATAGAACAAACAGTAATTACACAAGGAAGAAAGGAGTCTCCTCAGGAGCAATTTGTGAGAACAAATATTCCCACTTCCGGTCAAATCACATCTTTAAACTTGAAGGAGGGGCAGAATATTGTAACTTTCATTTTCTCAACCCGAGTCCTAGGGGAGCAAAAGGTTTGTCGTCTATCTTGCACACAAAATATTTAGTTCTAATAATGTGGTGTACTGTATTTTTTCCTTCTTATTTTGGTTGCTCGAGCAACTTTTTGAAACAGGTTGAATCCCATATATACTTGTGGAAGTGGAACACAAAAATTGTTATTTCTGATGTTGATGGGACTATTACCAAGTAAGATTTTGCACTAAAAAGTTTGGTCTTCAAGATGGATAGCTTTTAAATGCTATGTAGCAGATTGTCTTTTGCATACTTGAACTTAGAAAGCCCTTTGAAGACATTAAAATTTTAATGTTCAAAAATAGGAGCTCTGTCACATAAATCGGGATGGAGTTGGTGGTTTTTATTTTCTTGAACTGTGACATAACAACAGAATGATTCTTGTTCTGCTTTTTGGACAGCATACGGATTGTGCATTGTCTAAGTTACTAGATTAGCAGAACTTCTGACCGCGGTTGAATATTGCTTAATGCGTTTATAACCATTATATCTTTCCCAAGAATATCTACAACCCTAAAGTTTACCTAAAAATAAAGTCTGACAAGGTTAGATGGTGTAAAGTTATCAGAACTGAAGTACCACAGATTCTGATGCATGCGTAGTTGAGTTGTATAGAGAGCAGATATTTTCTGGGGATGCCTATTAAGCAATACACTGCTGTAAACCTTATCTGATTTTATGCTTAGTGATCATTAGTTCTTTAGAAGTAAGTGTGGATATATATGATAACATACACATACCTTTGAGGTACATGTTTAATGTCCAGGTCCGATGTTCTTGGTCAGTTTATGCCTTTGGTTGGGAAGGACTGGACACATTTTGGAACTGCTAGACTTTTCTCTGCAATCAAGGTACTTGTTTTCTCTGATCCATATTTGAGATTTGGCATCTTAATTCTTTACATTCCGTTATTTCTCTAAAATATTAATATGTATATGTGCTGTGTGTATACGTACGTACATATAATATATTGTTAATGTGTATGTACACACATATAAGCACAGATATATATCAATATATTCTCTAAGTAGCTTATTAACCACATTTTCCAAGTAGATAATTATACATATTAACTATGTTGTATGGGGCGATAAAAAGGTGCCACCAAAACTTAAAGGCAAGTTCTATAGGGCGGTGGTTAGACTGACTATGTTGTATGGGGCGGAGTGTTGGACAATCAAGACTTCGCAGATGAAAGTTTGGAGATGAGGATGCTGAGATGGATGTGCGGGCATACAAAGAGGGATAGGATTAGAAATGATGATATCCGGGACAGAGTGGGAGTGGCCTCGGTGGAGGATAAGATGCGGGAAGCGAGGTTGAGATGGTTTGAGAATATGCAGAGGAGAGACACAAATGCCCCAGTGCAGAGGTGTGAGAGGTTGGCTATGGACGAGTTCAGGAGGGGTAGAGGTAGGTCGAAGAAGTATTGGAGAGAGGCGATTAGACGGGATATGGCGCATGTGCAACTTACTGAGGACATGACCTTAGATAGGGGGTTGTGGAGGAAACAGATTAGGGTAGAAGGGTAGTAGATAGTCGAGTGTAATCCTACTTACGCTTGCAAACTGGTAGTTATAGTGTTATTATTGTAGGCCCGCTTAGCCTATCATACTAATATGCGCAGTATTGCTTTATAGTCCTCTGTAGTTTGATTTTTGCTATGTGTCCTTTAGTATACTTTGTTTAGCTTATTTACCTGCGCTAGTTACTGCTTACTTTTTCAGAATGCGCTATCATGGCTTATTCGCTTTTGATACCAGTATTTTCATACTACTTTAAATTTTTCTGACCGGGTCTGACCGTTTATCTTGTTTTGCTTTTGCTGTTGCCCGAGGATCTCTCGGAAACAACCACTCTACCTACCAAGGTAGAGGTAAGGTCTGCGTACACTTCACCCTTCTCAGACCCCACGTTGCGGGATTTCACTAGGTATATTGTTGCTGTTGTATAATTATACATACCAAAGTTGAATGTGGCTTTATTTGAGGACTAAGAATCTGGTTTTTGGATTTATTCGAGGACTAAGAATCTGGATTTCAGAATAAGATCTTTATTTGCAAAAGTTTGTGCATTGCTTTTGGGGTTCCAGCCCACCATGATTTAAGGAAACATGTTCCTTTCCTTTGACAAATGGTGTGCAAGTGATCTGCAGCCATTTCCATTTTGCAGACACCGTCTTTGAAGAATTGGCACCGGCCTATCAATGCTCAGAAGAAAAAATGGTCAACTTCATCCCTATAAATAAGGAGCCGTCGATTAGTTTAAAGGAACACCAAAATGAGAGGAAAACATAGAGAGCATTGAGGTATTCCATAGATTGTATAAGAAAATAGTTTGTGAAGAAAAATAGAGTGTGATCGATATTGTAGTGAGGTGGGAAAATAAAAAAAAAGGTTATTTCTTTTGAGTGTGTAGTGGTCTTTGGAGTATTTATACTCGTGACTACACAATGTAAAATTCCTTCTTATAGTGATATCAGTTGCTTCTCTTGGCCCGTGGTTTTTCCCTTATTCAGAAGTGTTTCCACATAAAAATTATCGGTGTCATTATTGCTCTTTATTTTTGTTAGTTAACCATAACTTAGTGTTCTGCATTTATCACTAATACCGTTAATATTATTTTTGCGGGTCTATTTTATTCCCAACAAGTGGTATCAGAGCAAAATTTCTGTCTGAGTATGCTCTGTGATTGCAACACGGTCTGAACTTCCACATCAGAAAATAATTACTTTGGTCTCTTGCTAATAAATAGTATCTGGATTTGTGATAAATGATGGAAGCCAACACTAATAAAATGGTTACTTTGAGTGGCGTCAATTATGTCATTTGAAAAGGAAAATGAAAGTTTGATAATAAATCAGATCAAGAATGAAATCTGTTACACAGGTAGGTTTGCGACTTTATTAGACAGTGGGTTGACCATAATGTGTTGAACCATATTTCTAGGGAGACATATGCTCAAACCCTATAGGAGCATCTTGAAAATTTGTATGCTCGAAAGATTGGAAACAACAAGATGTTCTTGATTAAGCAGATGTTGGATTTAAAGTACCATGATGGTTCTTCGATGACAGATCATCTGAATAACTTTCAGGGGATCATGAACCAGTTATCTACTATGGGCATTAAATTTGACAAAGAAATTCAAAGCTTATTTCTACTTGGTTCCTTACCAGATTTTTGGGGAACTTTTAGATCTTCATTGTCAAATGTGTGATCTTTATGGATCTTGCCAAGAGTAGTGTTTTAAATGAAGGGATGAGAAGAAAATCTCATGGTTCCTCCTCATCAAATGTCTTGGTGACTGATTCTAGGGAAGAAGCAAGAATCGTGGTTCTCAAAATAGAGAACATAATAGAAGTAAATCCAGAAGCAGACTTAAAGATATTGAGTGCTATCATTGTGGGAAGAAAGGGCACACAAAGAAGTTCTGTTGGATATTGAAGAAGGAAAACAAAGAAGAAAAAGAAAGAAGATAGAAGATGGCGATGACAATTGCGTAACCACTGTCACCACTGAAGATCTTGTTACTGTCGTTGATGCAAATCTTATAAATATTGCTTGTGATGAGTCAAGCTGGGTTGTGGACACTGGTGCCACATCTCACGTGACATCAAGGAAGATATTTTTCTCATCAGATACTCTTGGTGATTTTGAAACTTTGAGTATGGGCAATGAGACTGTATCTAAGGTGGCTGGCATTGGAATAATTTGTTTGGAAACTAGTATTGGAACTAAACTAGTTTTGAACAATGTAAAGCATGCCCCCGATGTTCGTTTTCACTTGATTTCTGTTGGTGTTTTGGATGATGAGTGATATGTCAGTACCAATGGTTCTGAAAAGTTGAAACTCACTAAGGGTTCCTTTATTGTGGCTCGTGGTAAAAAGCATTGTGGTGTCTACTGAACTACGGCCTCTACTTGTGGTGATTCCATTGTGAAAATGTCCTCTATTCGTACAGTCTTTGGTTTGACTGCTAGTCTTGATTTAGAGATTGAGCAGATGGATGTGAAGACTACTTTTCTTCCTGGTGACTTAGAAGAAGAGATTTATATGGAACAACTTGAGGGCTTCAAGGCAAAAGGTAAAGAACATTATGTGTGCAAACTTAAGAAGAGTCTCTATGGATTGAAGTAAGCTCCCGGACAGTGGTACAAGGAGTTTGAATCTATTATGGGGGAGCAAGGCTATAAGAAGACCTCTTCAGATCACTGTGTGTTTGCATAGTGATTTTATTATGATGATTTTATCATCCTCTTGGTATATGTGAATGATATGTTGATTGTGGGCAGAAATGCCTTCAAGATTGACAAGTTGAAGAAAAAACAATTGAGTAAGATTTTTGCTATGAAAGACTTGGGTCATGCTAACCATATTTTGGGCATGAGGATTACTCGTTTCAGAGGTGAAAGAAAGCTTTATTTGTCACAAGAGAAGTACATTGAACGTGTACTATAACATTTCAACATGAAGAGTGCTAAGTCTGTTAGCACACCTCTTGCTGGTCATCTGAAATTGAGCAAGAAGATGTGTCCTACAACAACAGAGGAGAAAGAGAGCATGGCCAAAATACCCTATTCCTCTACTGTCTGAAGTTTGATGTATGATATGATCTGCACTAGACCAGATATTGCTCATGCAGTCGGTGTTAGTAGGTTTCTCGAATATCTAGGGAAAGAGCATTGGGAAGCCGTGAAGTGGATACTCAGGTATCTGAGAGGAAGCTCAGATGAATGCTTGTGTTTTGGAGGATCAAATCCAATCTTAAAGGGCTATACATATTCTGATATGGCAGGTGACCTTGATAACAGAAAATCCACTACTAGATATCTGTTTACTTTTTCAGGGGGAGCTATATCATGGTAGTCAAAGTTTCAAAAGTGTGTCGCACTAACTACAACTGAAGCAAAATATATTGCGGCTACTGAAGCTGGCAAGGAGATGATATGGCTCAAGATATTTCTTCAAGAACTTAGATTGCAACAGATGGAGCATGATGTCTATTGCGACAGCTAGAGTGCAATAGACATGAGTAAGAACTCCATATACCATGCGAGAACAAAACATATCGACGTCAGATATCATTAGATTCATGAGCAAGTGGAGAATGAATCTTTCCAAGTCAAGAAGATACACATGAGTGAAAACCCTGCAGATATGCTGACCAAGGTGGTATCGAGAGACAAGTTCGAATTGTGCAAAGAACTTGTCGGCATGCACTCAAACTAGAAGCCTGATATTGCCTCCTTCAGTTGAATGGGTCTAGAGGGGGAGATTTGTGGGGTTCCAACCCACCATAATTTAAGGAAACATGTTCCTTTCCTTTGACAAATGGTGTGAAAGTGATATGCAGCCATTTCCATTTTGCAGACACCATCTTTGAAGAATTGTCACCGCCCAATCAATGCTTAAAAGAAAAAATGGGCAACTTCATCCCTATAAATAGGGAGTCGTCGATCAGTTTAAAGGCACACCAAAAAGAGAGGAAAACATAGAGAGCAGTGAGGTATTTCATAGACTGTATAAGAAAATAGTCTTTGAAAAAAAATAGAGTGAGCGATATTGTAGTGAGGTGGGAAACTCAAAAGAGAGTTATTTCTTTTTGAGTGTGTAGTGGTCTTTGGAGTATTTATACTTGTGACTACACAATGTAAAATTCCTTGTTATAGTGATATCAGTTGCTCCTCTTGGCCTGTGGTTTTTCCGTTATTCAGAAGGGTTTCCACGTAAATATTCTCAGTGTCATTATTGCTCTTTATTTTTGTTAGTTAACCATAACTTAGTGTTCTGCGTTTATCATTAATATCGTGAATATTATTTTTGCGGCCTATTTTATTCCCAGCAACTTACTGGAGGACGAGTTTGCTAACTCATTTCAGTTGTGACAATAATCACATTAAGGACCAGCTTAAGTATGAATGTTGGGTCAAAGAGTAAGATTTAAGGAGTATGATTCATAATAATTGCTATTTGTTACTTCTCCGTTTCTATGTTCTTCCTTTTTCTTATTGTGCTTATATGGAATAATAGCATGAGTGTCTGACACAAATGAGGCTGAACATTTATGACCTCTCGCTTCTATTCTCACTTATATTGACCCGATTTTTCTTAATAGTTTATCATGGATACTTGTGTTGATATATATCAGCTTCTTAACTGCAGGAAAATGGGTATCAGCTACTCTTTCTCAGTGCTCGTGCGATTGTTCAAGCATATCTGACCAAGAATTTCCTGTTCAATCTCAAACAGGTACTGGTATATGCATTCATGAGCCGTCAACCACACCAGTCCTAGGCTTCTGAATTAAAGTGACATTTTCTTCAGAATCCCAGGGGAAACAGTTACTTGAATTTTCCCCTTTACACATTTTCAAATATCTAGTGGGTCTCATGGTGTTCAGATCAGCTTGAGTCATAACTCTCACAACTTGGCCTTTTCTTTTCATTGCTTATACTTTTTCTCCTACTTTTCATTGTCCTCTCCCTGTGTGTGTCCGTTTCTTTTCTACTTGGAAGAAGTGGAGAGTCTTAGAGGATTTGCTCATGATACTTGTCGATCAACTGTATGTGCTACCTTGAGTTTCTTGGATGTGGCTTCTGTTCGTCTTGTCATTTTTCTGTGGTCATATTATCCAACAGATTTCTCTGACTATAAATGTTAAATGCTCTGTAGGATGGAAAAACCCTACCCACTGGACCTGTTGTCATTTCTCCGGATGGTTTATTTCCGTCGTTGTACAGAGAAGGTAAAACCACATCCTTCTAATATCTCCTCATGCTTGTAGTCTGCATCACTTCTTGATCATTTGCTCTTCTCTTGTTTAAAGGAAAAGATCTATCTTGGAGTATGCAGATTATAATCCAGCTCTATAAGTACTTCTAAATTTAGTGGGAAGTAAACACACTTGGCACTATATTTTCCTCAATTGTGTTCTTTTGATGTCCTAATTTCCGTAAATGTTGTTCACGTGTATTCCCTGATAGTCTGATGGAAATGTTGCTCAAGTACGGTAGAGATTCTGGCTTTTTTTATGCCTATAATTTAATACCATATTATACTTTTCAAGATTGAGTTTGAATGTGTGTTGAACACAACCAGTTTCCTGATTTATTTTACTTACTCTCTTTTCATCATGACAGTTATAAGAAGAGCTCCTCATGAATTCAAGATAGCCTGTCTGGAGGTATGCACCTCAAGCTGACAGTTCTTCGGGTGGACTTGAATTCTTTGGAATCTTCCGGTGGTTGTCCTTTCTAATGCTTTTTGTACTTTTCAGGACATCAAAGCACTTTTCCCGCACGACCACAACCCATTTTATGCGGGCTTCGGGAATAGAGACACTGATGAATTCAGTTACAGAAAAATTGGAATTCCAAAAGGCAAAATTTTTATAATCAACCCAAAGGTTGGCAATCCCAGCCATATGCTCTCTTATCAACTACAGGATTTAGTGTACAATGTTTGCCTAACATGTTAAAGTGGACTTACAGGGGGAGGTATCAATTAATCATCAAATTGATGTGAAATCCTATACTTCATTACACAGTCTAGTTGATGACATTTTCCCACCGACATCCATGGTTGAGCAGGTAAGAAACAATTATCTCTTTTCTTGTAACCTCATCTTTGTTAGTCCGAATGTACTTGTAGTGTTAAAAGTCGAAATAATTGACACAGTTTTGGAGTGCAATAAATACAATGTTATCAAAGTTAAGATCCATGCTGTGGTATTAAATATAGTTAAGCCGTCTAATAAATTCGCTGCTATAAGCCTATACTACTAAACATTGGGAGATGCTGCAACAAAAGCGCCACACTCAATCCTTTAATTAGGTTTACATATATTTCTGTGTTATCTATGGTGTTTTAACACCTATAAATCCAGGTTAGCGATTTCAATTTTCTCTCCGTTTCTTCTTCAACCCCTCCATTCACGTGACTTTTCACATGTAACATCACCTATATTTAGAAAGTTGACAACTATCTTCTCCATAAATTGCATGTTTTTTGCACAGACGATCAATCTCTTGTTATTTTCCCCACCGTCATGGTTTTGGCTATTTAATAGACATATCTCCATTCTTTCTTTAGCCAGTTTCCATTACAAACCATCTTTTCATTTTACTGATCATCTTGGATATTTGACTAAATTTGTGGTTTACTAAGTAGGCATTTTGTCACATTCTTCTGGATTTTCGTTCTGTGTGCAGGAAGATTTTAACTTATGGAACTATTGGAAAATGCCCATCTCAGACATCAATTACTTGTAGAGATTTGTCTCCATACGGATGCATCTATTTTGTTGATTTAGGAAGCTGACAACAAGTTCCACGCCAATCATTTCCAGCTCTTTGAAAGGAGGGGGTTGCCTTTGCTGATCTTTGGTCTAGCTTTAACGAAGAATACTTACTTGCAACTGGTGCTTACACAAAATCGAGCATCAAGCAATTTAACCTTGAGAGTTATAAATAAAAGTGAGAATACACATCACATGGTCTTATCTTCATTAATTTAATATAAACACAGGTCCAGATTGAAAGAAATAATCCCCTTGATTATTTTTATTGATTGAATAGGTATATATACAAGTTACATCTTTCCATAATACTACAAATCATTTTCCTATTCTACTACTAAATTCTTATTCTACCATAATTCTAACTATACAATTATGGTAGGTGTATAACACTAATTAAGGTATCCTTTTTATTACAATATACTACAAATATATATACCATATATACTACAAATATTTCTGGCCGAGAGTGGCCCATTGGCCGAGAGGCCGAGAGGCTAACATTACAGTGCATTTAACACACCCTCATGATCATAGCAGACGGTTTTGAACGCTGAGATTGTCCCTAAAATCTTCAAAGAGAATTGGTAGACCCTTTGTAAAGATATACGCAATTTGATAACGAGGCGGGACATGGCATACGCGAACTTGACCCTTTGCAACCTTTTTAGGACAAAGTGAATGTCCATTTCGATATGCTTGGTGCGTTGGTGTTGAGCAGGGTTACCTGAGAGGTAGATGACACTAATGTTATCGCAATATACCAAGGTTGCCTTACGAATGGGACAATGAAGCTCCAAAGCAAATTACGTAGCCAACGGGACTCGGAGACCACATTCGCTACCCTCAGTATTACGCCTGCCTTTGACCGGAGCGTGGCGAGTTGCTTGACGCTTTGCCGACCATGAGACCAAGTTGTTGCCAAGGAACATACTGATGGCCGGAAGTCGATCGTCTGGTGTCGGGACAACCACCCCAATCAAAGATCCGTGTAAGAGATAAGTGTGGATGTAGATGAAGGATACAAGTGCAACCCATAGTCCAGGTGTCCCTGAAGATACCGAATGATGCGTTTGATTGCATTCATGTGCTCAACCCTGGGATCATGCATGAATAAACACACCGCTGAACCGCATATGTAATATGCAGTGCAGGTAAAGGTAAGATACTGGAGGGCCCCTGCAAGACTGCGATAGCGAGTCGGGTCCTCGTATGGTGCACCTGCTGCGGCACTCAGCTTTGGGTTTGCATCAACCGGTGTGGAAGTGGACTTACAGGATGACATCCCCGCCCTCTCGATGATCTCAGCAGCATACTTCCGTTGAGATAGAAACAAGCCACCTGAATGACGCTTGACGGCAATCCCCAAAAAATAACTCAACGGCCCCAAGTCCTTCATAGCAAACTCAGAACTGAGCATGATCATGATAGATTGGCGCAAGGCATCGGAAGAGGCGGTCAAGATGATATCGTCCACATACAACAGAATGTAGGCCAAAGAAGAACCACAGCGGTAGATGAACAAGGAATTGTCTGACCGGCTATGAGTGAATTCAATAGTTGAAACAAAGTCAGCAAACCTCGTGTACCAGGCCCTCGGAGACTGCTTAAGCCCATATAAGGACTTCTTCAACAAACATACATGATGAGGACGGTTTGGATCCCTGAAACCCAAAGGCTGATGCATATAGACTGTTTCCTTGAGATCACCGTGTAGGAAAGCATTTTTGACATCCAACTGATGAATTGGCCAAGTCTTTGACAGAGCCAAGCTAAGCATAGTGCGTATGGTAGCCGGTTTGACCACCGGACTAAACGTCTCCCCACAATCAATTCCAACATGCTGAGTCTTACCATCACCAACAAGTCGTGCCTTATGTCGAGCAAAGGACCCATCTGAATTCTCCTTATGAGCAAAAATCCACATAGACCTGATAATATTAATATCATATGGACGGGGCACCAACTCCCACGTCTTATTATCAATAAGAGCATTATATTCATCAGTCATAGCAATTTTCCAATTAGGGTCATTTAATGCGGACACAGGATTGCGGGGCAAGGGGGATTTAGGGACATCAGAATGTAAATTAAAATGTCTTTTAGGTGTAAAAATACCCCGTTGACTCCGAGTGACCGGTCTATGACTCGATGAAGAATTGAGGGAATTTTGGGAATTTTCTGGGCTCGGGACGGGTGGCGGCGGGTAGTGGGACTCTTGGCCCAAATCGGTAAAGTGGACTCGGTTTACGGACAGTTCGAGGTGGTGGCGAGCCAATTCTTTGGAAGCTGTTCGATGGCAGCTTCTTTGGATGTGGCGTTCTTGTGGGGCAGTGGGCGATGGGCCCATTGGAGGATTTTGGGTGCAGGAGATGTCAGAAAAATTACGAATAATATCTGAGGATATTTGGTCATCCAAAAAATTATATGACTTAGGTTCGGGAGTATGAACTTTCGTAAATGGGAATTGAGTTTCATCAAAAATGACATGGCGATTGATTATGATTTTCTTGGAGGATAAATCAAAACACTTATAACCACGATAATTTGGCGGATAACCCAAAAACACACACGGGGTAGACCTAGCCTGAAGTTTGTTAATTGTGGTGGATGGGAATAACGGATAACACAAGCACCCAAAAATCCGAAGGTGGGAATAAGAAGGGTTCTTATTATATAGGACTTTGAGGGGGGAAGAGTATGTCAGACCTTTAGACGGAATTATGTTCAGCAGGTAAGTGTCCATTTGTAGAGCATGATGCCAAAAATATGGAGGTATGGAGGCATGTATTAGGAGAGTTCGGACAATGTTATTTATGGAACGAATTTTGCGTTCAGCTTTCCCATTTTGTGAAGATGTATGAGGACATGAAAAACGAAAATTTATCCCATGAGTAGCACAAAAATCTCGAAACTCCCTATTGTCATACTCTTTCCCATTATCACATTGAATATTTTTTATTTCTCTTTCGAACTGAGTACGAATGAACGCTCTAAATTTTATGAAGGCGGAAAACACTTGTGGTTTATTCGCAATTGGAAACGTCCACAAAAATCTAGAATAATCATCTAAAAAGAGAACATAATATCGATGACCCATTGAACTAAGAACAGGAGATGTCCATAAGTCGCTATGAATAATGTCAAATGGCATAGAAGTATGGGAATTGGAGTCTACAAATGGCAACTTAACAATTTTTCCTAATGAACAAGACTGACAAATTGGAGTACGACTTGTACCCTTACAAGAAATAAAGCTATTTTTATCTAAAGCTGATAAAATAGAAGATCCCGGATGACCCAGACGAGCATGCCACGTGGAAGGAGAGATGGCTGCAAAAGTTGATGGCAAGGCTGGACTCGATGGACTGAAACCGGGCATAATAGGATACAGATCCCCCCTACTATCACACCTCATGAGATGACTCTCCGTCTTGAAATCCTTCACAGAGAAACCGAAAGGATCAAATTCAATGAAGCAATTGTCATTTGTGAATTTTCGGACCAGACACTAAATTTTTAATCAATTTAGGAGCATGTAAAGTATTTTCAAGAGGAGTGGTGGATTAGGAGGAGACAATGTTTCGACCATACCCTAGAATTGGAATAGAGCTGCCATTACCAACAATTATCCCAGGGGTGCTCAAGTGGAATAAGATGAGAGTACACGATTCGAAAGTCATGTGAGTAGTGGCCGGTGTCCATGTACCAATTTGGGTTCGGTTGGGACAATCCCAACGTGTGCATCGCAGCCTCGATATCGATGCCGAGTGGGGCTCGCTGCATGATGGGCTTGCGGAGGGCGGGGCCCAGGGCGCCATTCAAAGTGATCTTCTTTGGGCGTGAGTCTTTGGATACTGCTTCTTTGTTGGGCCCAGCGGCGATGGGCGCCCGCTATTTGGCGTTGGACTGGGTGTTGGCCAGCCAGCTGGCGGCTGAAGCGTGGTTTGGAGGGTGCGGGTTCCACTGCCAATGGCCCCACTGCTGGGCCCACGGTGGTGGTGGCCCACTGTACCCTGGATGGGACCCACCGCCTGCTTGTTGCTCACCGGAACCGCCACCAGAACCACCTCGTTTGCCCCCACGGTTTTTGTTATTTTTGCGATTATTCTTGCAGCCACCATTATTATGGTTTTGGCCTGAATTATTAACAAAACCCGAAGAACTATGAGAGGATGCCATCATGACAACTTGGCTTGCTCCGGTCGCCGCCTTTTTAGCCAAACCGGCTTCTTCCAACGTCAGCATGGAGCGGGCTTGATGAAAGTGGGGAAGAGGGTTGCTTTGGCGAAGGAGAGTTCCAACACCATTATAGGCCTCCGAAAGCCCGGCAACCAACTGTAGAACTAGACGATTATTTGTTACTGGTGCGCCAACATTACGGAGTTGATCCGCCAATTCCTTTAGTTTCTTGCAATATGCGTAAACGTTGGAAATCGTCCATTCGAGCGAGAGAGAATTCTCGCCGAGTGTGACGATACGGAATGTTGGTTGTCTTGGAATATGTCACGCCAATCTATTCCATGCGACCATAGCCGTGGTATCGGGCTCCATAATCGTCTGTAGAAGGTCCCTTTGAAATAGTGGCGTATATCCACCGAAGAACGGTAGCATCAAGTGTAATCCATACCTCAGGATCCTCCGCAGGAAGGGGTCTAGCGGGAGGAATGATGTGATGAAGAACTTGATAAGAGATAGCGTGAATTTTAAACAACTCCGCCCACGTTGCATATTGAACGTTTTCCATCTCAAGGACAATAGGGACACTGAGCTTGATATTGGAAACCGTGAGGGCAAGGTGAAAATTGTTCTTAGACATATTGAAAGAACAAAGAAGGAGGGGAAATTTAAGAGAGGTTTTTGAGAGCGGAAGACGAAATTTTGGAAGAGAAAAACCCGAGAAGGGGGGGGGGGGGTCTCGGCCAAAGGGAGGCAAAAGTTTGAGAGAAAAAAACTTTTGTTTAGACTAGTCTCTTGATACCATGAAAGAAATAATCCCCTTGATTATTTTCATTGATTGAATAGGTATATATACAAGTTACATCTTTCCATAATACTACAAATCTTTTTCCTATTCTACTACTAAATCCTTATTCTACCATAATTCTAACTATACAATTATGGTAGGTGTATAACACTAATTAAGATATCCTTTTTATTACAATATACTACAAATATATATACCATATATACTACAAATATTTCTGGCCGAGAGTGGCCCATTGGCCGAGAGGCCGAGAGGCCCAACATTCTGGTCTGTTTAACACAGATAAATTTTTTCGTATTTGTAATGTATAAAAACGATTTTGTAGTCATGATCAATTCAAATTGTTATTTCATTTAAAGCATAAATTCCCGAGGGAATAAAAATTTGCGATCGACGCCTCATGTGCTTTATGGGCTCTTCTCTTTCGAATTTTCTTTCTTCAACGTTAAAAGGTGCATTTGTTCTAGTGGTTTATAGCATGTTTGGCCATGCATCTAAAATATACTTATTTTAAAAAGTGTTTTTTCAAAAGTAATTTTCAAATAAGTACTTTTGGCAAGAAATAATTTATATTTATTCAATTAATTTTAAAAACACTTTTGAAAAGCAATTAGTATTTGACCAAAGTGTTTTAAGTGTATTTTTCTAAAAAAATGCTTTTCAAAAAGTGTTTTTGGGCAAAAGCAGTGTTTTTTAGCTTTTGAAAAACTGTTTCTGATACTCCTCAAAAGTACTTATTTTCTCTCAAAAGTTTGGCCAAACACCTCAGTTTTTTTGAATAAGCACTTTTTGAAGAAAAAAAAGTAGTTTTTAAGAAAATAAGCTTGGCCAAACAGGCTATAATTACCGGCACATTAGGCAAAATCAAGAATATTTCAGATTCTCACCTACATTAATGTGAATATTTATAAAATACAACAAATCAAATGTAGCATTATTTTTTTTATGTAGCCAATCAAATGTTGTATTATTTAAAAGCTTTTGTTCATTACAACAGAGATGGATCAAGAATTTTGAGATGGATGTCTGCACTTTTATAAAGATGCGGATCTAAAATTTGTATTTGACGGGTTTAACTTTTAGGTTCTTACTATTAATCATTACACTTTTAAAATTATAGAGTCAAAATTAATTTTTTTTAATCAATTATCTTACTCCATGTCGAAACCCAAAAATACTAGGATCAATTGAGCCAGTTGGCTATATGCGACATCATTCACTGCAGCTAGTTTTAATATAGACATTTGGTTAATTATATAAATTTTTACAGTAATCAAAGTAGAATAAAAATTTCAATCTGTCAAACTTAAATTTTTGAAACCAAACAAATAAAGAAGGAAAATAAAAAAGTATCCGGACTTAATTCTAGAAAAAAGAAAGTAAAAAGTAACAAGACAGACTTGAAATTTCGATGATTTATTGCACCGTGAGACACTGAGTTTTGGTGCACACTTACGGGTTAAATTTCACACAGTCACTTAACTATCACTTTTTTTTCATAAAAATTATTTAACTATTATTTCTAACACAAAAATCACTTAATTTTGAGCAACTAACACAAAAGTCACTAAAATCACTTTCAGATGTCATTAAACCACTTTTCTGTGAATAACTTATTTTTTACTCTTCTTCTTTATATTAAAATCTAATAAATAAAATTTTAATTTAAAAGGTTCAACCCGGCCCGATTTGAAATTGATATGAAAAAAATAAATAACATTTTATATTCTTCACTTTTCCCTACCATTTTAACATATTTGAAGTATCAGCAAATTCTGAAAATCACAAAACCGGACCTTTTTATGTGCTCATGTTTCTTCTCCTAACTAAAAGCCAACCTGCTTTATACTCACTCCTCCTTTTCAATCTACGTGACACCTTTAATTTCGATTCATGACAGTCAATTAAATTAATTTCTGAGGCTAAGTTGGATATTAAAAAACATACCAAAAGTATTATAAATTGCTATTTTTCTCATGTCATGATGAAAAATATATTATAAAATATCAGTCAAAATGTAAATAACTTAAATCTCGAAAAATAAAAAATGTCACATAAATTGAAACATATAAAGTATTTTTTACCGGCAATTCTTGAAAGTCTCTCATTAAAATATTATAATGTCATCATAAATTTTGAATTTACTTGATATAGGAACTTACTTGCTTTATTTTTAAGTTATTAATTTTATGAATTATGACTGAATTGATATGTTAAATAACTTTTACACTATAAGTATTATTGTTGTAGTGGTCATTTGCCTTATGGTTTAAAGCGAATTTCACAAATTATTAACCGTTATGTTTAGAGTAATAAATTTTTAAAAAGCTTAAAAATGTTTTAAAAAAACAAGGTAAATGTAAAAAAAAAATACAAGGTAAAAAAGACAGTAAATTTAAAATGATAGGGAAAAGGGAAGAATATGAAAGATTATTTAATTTTTTCATATTAGTTGTGGGTCGGATCGGGTTGAACCTTTTAGATTAAAATTTTATTTATTAGATTTTAATTAAAAAACAATAAAAAATAAGTTATTCACATGAAAATGGTTTAGTGACACCTGAAAGTGATTTTAGTAACTTTTATGTTAAAGCCCATTTAGCTTAGCTGATTTAAATTAGCTGATAAGCATTAGATGATGATAAGCATTTTCAAGTGCTAAAACTAATTTGATAAATAAGTAATTACGTGTTTGGATAAGAGTGTTGAAACTGATAATAAGCTGCTGAAGTGTTTGACAAAAAAAGTGTTGATAAGCATTTTTTTGGTTAAGATGACTTAAAAATCCTTAATATTGTTTACACTAATAAGAACGTTATTTTTTTTTATATAAATTCTTAAATTCCAAATTACTTCAAATACAAAATAATTTATGCCTCATTTTATTTTTAATACAAAACCGATTAGATAAAATTATTTCTTATCAATATATATTATTTTATGATAAGCTAAATTACAATCACAAACTATGATAAAATAGTTAATAATTATACTAAAGTTCGTTAGTATAACATAAAATTATTTCTTGAGTTTTTACGGTTTTCAATAGCACAAGCCTAAATGAAGAAGAACTACTGGGTTCAAATTCTCATATGTTTTTAACGTACGTGAAGGAGAACTACTGGTCTTTAAAGACGTAGGGTGAGGAAGTGATGTGAAGAAGAGGGTTAGGATTTTATTAGAATAAGGGTATTTCAAGAATTACGAAATAATATTAGGGATAGAATAGTAAAAATTTTGGTCAAACTAAAAGTGTTTATAAGCTCAAAAATAATAAGTTGGGGGAGACTAACTTATGGCTTATAACTTGTTTTTAGCTTATAAGCACTTTCATTTTTACCAAACGCGAAGATAAGCTGATAAATGTGTATAAGTTAGTTTGATCAGCTTATAAGCTTAGCCAAACACCCTTTTAATTGCTCAAAGTTAAGTGATTTTTGTGTTAGAAATGATAGTTAAGTAACTTTTATGAAAAAAATAATAATTACGTGATCATATGTGAAATATTGGTGGAAACAATGTGAATGAAGGATCCCACTGAATTGAATTGGGTCCAACGTGAGCCAACGTAAGCAAAAAGGAGGGAAGACAGAAGGCTGTATTCAAAATCTATGTCTATAATTCTGCCACCTATGAAAGAAAGGTTGCCAAAGATGTTATGAATGACATTTCTGCCGATTGAGAAGAAAGAGCCAGCCGTAGTCCGCCATGAAAGTGGGATTAAGTGAAACATAATTGACTGGGTGGTAGAGTCGTGGAAACGGTTGTTTCTTCCATATTGGATCGACATAAGAGTCCAATTACATTGTCAGAATCCATGTTGTATATTTGAAAGAGGTTGACCTCCTTGCTTCTCAGATCCGATCAGTCTCGTGATGAAGAGAATTTCCAATGTTGAAAGGTCTCCTACGTTACCCATAATATGTGAAAGTATCGACGTAATTTCATAGAGTCATTTGGTCTGAATGCTACATGAAAAACAAGATCTTTCATACTGTGCCCAATCTCGAAATTGGTTCTATACATATGACCAACAACGAGAAACCATCTTCCGAAGTTCTAAAAATCTACAGCTATTCTCCTCGAAACGAGTTGATTTGCGCGAGCAATTCAACATATTTCCCCCTCCCCTGTCTCTTTCCCTATCGAAAAACCAGCCCAGCCCTACTTATTTTCTTCTACAAATGCTAACCAAGAATCGAGATTTTTTATGAAAGTCTTTCATTTGCTTCTTTTCGATGAAAGTTTGATTTTTCCCAAAATGTATCCTAATTTTTTGCCTAATTTACTCACACTTATATATTGAAGGAGTGTGGCTTTATGTGAACCCATACCCCACCACCTAGATTGCCCTAATTACAAATTCCTAAGTTGGGGTTGTAGAGGTTTCCTTATTGGCAATTAACCGAATTAACTGCCAAAGGCCCAGAGCAAGAGAGCCTAAAATTTCTCCCGCCACGGCGCCAATGAATGAACCTCACAGTGGGCTATGGCAGCAGAAAAGTATTGCCCTTTCTCTACTAAAATCTCCACACAAGCTCTCCACTTTAAATCACCTAAAATCCCTCCATGTACACCTCCTTCGCACCGGCCTTCACCACAGCAATTTCGCCGTCGGTAACTTCATCACCCAATGTGCTTCTCTCGGGCTCATGTTGTATGCATCCCAACTGTTCGATAAAACGCCTGAACCAAATTCCTATGTTTGGAACACCCTCATTAGAGGGTTCCAACAGAATCATTCTCCCAATAATACCCTTTATTATTTTAACCAGATGCGGAGGCACAATGTCCAGCCTGATAGGTTCACTTACCCTTTTGCCATTCGCGCTTGCTCGGATTTAATGGAATTTGTAAAAGGAGTAAGTCTTCATGTCCAGTTGTTTAAAATTGGAGTTGACTTTGATATCTTTGTGGGTACTAGTTTGATTGATTTTTAAACTGCTTTGGGGGATATGAACATGACTAAGAAAGTATTCAAGGAGTTGCCGGTTAAAGATGAGGTAACATGGTATGCGATGTTATCTAGTTATGTTAACAAGTTTAATGACATGGATAAAGCTCGGGATTTGTTTGAGAAGATACCATGTAAGGATCTTGTGATTTGGCATACCATTATTCTGGGGTTTGTTAAAGCTGGGCACTTGGAGCTGGCGAAAGAGTATTTTGATTGGGCGCCGGTTAAGGATTTACTCATGTACAATACGATTTTAGGTTGCCTTGTGAAGAATGGTGAAGTTGACTGTGTCTTGAGATTGTTTCATGAAATGCCTTGTAGGGATTTGGTATCTTGGAATACGGTAATTGGAGGGCTCGTACGTGATGGGAGGGTTAATGAAGTTATGAGATACTTCCATCAAATGCAAAGAGTGAATTTGTCGCCTGATGATGTTACCCTGGCAAGTTTCCTTTCTGCTTGTGCACAAGCTGGATCTCTGGATACTGGGAAATGGTTGCACTCATATATTGATAGGCGGTGTGATAAGTTAAATGATTTGATTGGGACAGAGTTGGTGGATATGTATTGCAAGTGTGGTGATTTGGAGAGTGCTGCAGATGTCTTCAATAAGATGTCCGAACGTGATGTTGTAGCTTGGAGTGCAATGATCATGGGGTCCTCGATGAACAGGCAGAGTGAAACTACGTTAAACTTCGTTTACCGAATGAAAGATGAATCTGGAAGGCCAAATGATGCGACAATTTTGGGTGTTCTGTGTGCTTGTGTGCATGCAGGGTTGGTTGATGAGGGAAGGAAGTGTTTTATGGAATGACTGAAGAGTTTGGTTTAACACCAAAGTTGGAGCATTATGGTTGTATGGTTGATCTCCTTGGTCGAGCTGGTTTTCTAGATGAGGCGTATAATTTGATACAATCGATGCCGTATGAGCCACACACGGGTGCTTGGGGCGCATTACTAGGTGCATGCAAGATTCATGGAAATGTTGAGCTTGCTGAAAAGGCAATAGAACACTTGATCCAACTAGATCTTGAGGATGGGGGCTACCTAGCAATTATGTCCAACATATATGCTAATGCAGGAAGGTGGGAAGATGTCGCAAGAGTCCGAAAATTGATGAAAGAAATAGGCATTGGTAAGTCACAAGGTATTAGCTCGATTGAGGTTAATGGGGTAATACACGAATTTGGTGTCCAAGAGAATAAACACCCTCAAGCCAGAGAAATCTATGATATGATAGATGAGATCTATAGACGACTCAAGAGTGCAGGCCATGTCGCAAGCACTAGGGAGGTATTCTTTGATGTTGAAGAGGAGGAAAAGGAAAAGGCTCTGTTATTCCACAGTGAGAAAATGGCTGTTGCTTTTGGACTTATTGTAACTGATAAAAACACTGTCATTCGTGTAGTGAAAAACCTTCGCATATGTCCTGATTGTCATGCAGTTATGAAGCTGATTTCTGCTAGTTTTGAAAGAGAAATAGTAATTAGGGACCGCCATCGTTTTCACCACTTCAAGAATGGTTGCTGCTCTTGTAAAGACTATTGGTGAATACAAATTCCCCTTCAACTATCCTTCCTCATGTCAGTGCAAATGGAGAATTGCTAAAAGAGCCCGAGAGGCTAAAGATCAGTTAATCATACAAACAGTACATAGAAAGTTGATGGTATAGAGATTCTCCTACCTAAGACAGGCTATGAAACAAAAGTAATTTTATGGGCGGCTTCTCGGTCGTGCCCCATGACCGGATGGCCGTGCCCATGGCTTCTTGGCAAGCCTTCCAAAGCCTGGTGCTATGGACGGCCCCGAACCCCTGGCCTTGCTAATCGACAAGTGTACCTGTGACTATGTCGCCCCACCAATCATGCACACCTGTTCCCTAGGCAGGCAATGCCCACAACACCCATCAGCAGGCAGCGCCGTTAGCACCAGGATGAACTTGCCTTGTAGCTCACGCCCGTGCGCCCATGCCCTGTGCATAGGATGAAACCATAGACAAGGACACACTCTCTTCAAGTGTCATAATGGACCCACTTACCCTTCTGACACAGACTTGCCATACCATTATGTTGTACAAGTTACTTGGAGTCCTTTGTATTGTAGTCATATGTTCATTTTATAGCTTTGCCCTTTTAGTGTGCATTCTCCCTCCATTTTTTGGAGCTCAACGTAAAAGGCTCCGTTGATTCTTGAAGGACTATCTAGATGCATCAAAGAGAACATTTGGTAAGAGTTGTCTAATTTTGTGGGTTTACGTACAAGTAGCATAGAGTATGTAATGATAGCCGATCCTAACTTCGAGGCATAGTTGTTGTTGTAGCATAAAGTACGTAATTTAAGTCAAATTCCTTTCTCTACAGGTTCTTTTAGCCGTGTAGACGATTCTAAAAGCTAATCATTTGTCAGTCTGGATAAAGTAGTGCACAGAGATGCACATTCTTTTGAAATTATCTAAGAGCTTCTTAAATCAGAAGAGAAAAACATTCTCATGTACACAAGATGAAGGTACTTGTGCTTCTCTTCAGGATTTTTTTTGCTCTAGTTTATAAGGTGCTTGTGCTTCTCTTTCTGTTGAAGATCTGTCAGATTCTTGTGGTGTTAGTATTCATTTTAGTTTGCCAAATTTCTTTTTTCCATAATTTCCATATTCAGTCGAAAAGCTAAGAAAAGAAACAGCATTTTACTTCACAAGATGATAGTCTGAGATCAAATGGAACGAAATACACCAACAAAGAATAAGGCAAAATTTTATCGACAAAAAAGAATTTAAAAGAAATGAAAAAAGAATACGGGACAATGTATATTTGCTTTAGTAGAAATTCAAATAATTTGCACTTCTACACAAACAAAAACCTTCTGCAGTAGTGCTTGTACTCAAAGGTTCATCAGAACCACAATCAATTTTTCTGTGATTGCTTTCTCTTCTCTTCATCTGCCATTAATATTTCACACCCAGTGGAAGAAAACAAGCCAGTTTCCAGAGATGTATTTGTGAGAAATTATGGGAGAAAATATATTATTGAATTGTTGTATCTACATGATTACACTGAGCTCTATTTATAGACACTCTATTACAATACTTTTCCTAGTAGGATACTATATATGAAATTCGATTCCTATTCTAACACTCCCCCTCAAGCTGGTGCATACAAGTCATATGTACTGAACTTGTTACAGATGTATTAATACGAGGATTAGTGAGGGACTTCGTGAAAATATTTGCAGGCTGATCACTTAACTTCATAAATTTTGTAATAATATCACCGGAGAGTATACCTGATTTGGATTGAGCAACCTCAATACCTAAAAAATACTCCAGTGTGCTGAGATCTTTAGTACGAGGCATGCCAAACTCTTGAATTACTGTGCTAAATTTTGCAAATCAGGCTCTGGGAGACTGTTTTAGACCATAAAGTGACCGACACAATCAATACACCAGGTTAGGGCGAGCAACAAAACCAGGTGGTTGCTCCATATAAACTTCATCCTCAAGGTCACAATGGAGAGAATAGCATACTTCACGAATATGTCCAAGCCTATTACAATAACTACACCTAGGTCGAGATCTTCCAAGGAGACCTCCTCCTCGTCTCTTTCTCATGGACTGTGATGTGCGATTTTCTGATCTCCTCCTTAAGAATTTTGAAGTAATCATAGGACTTGAACTTTTAATTCCCGTGTTTTTTGAGTTAAACATATTAAAACCGAGAGACATGGCGAAATCTGTCTTGAAAAATGGATGAAATCTGGCGAACACAATCCAAGAAGAAAATCACCGAGATCTAGCCTGAATATTTATTTTTAACCCATAAGTTATTATATTTACACTTTAACCCAATTTTTCAACTATAAATAACTCATTTTTTCTTCATATTTCTCACAAATCTTCCTACAATCTCTCTAATCTCTCAATATATCTTTCTACAAGTCTACATTTTTTACTAAATATTCAATTTTATTTATTCATTTGGGAATTGGGAGTGAAGTTGGCAACTAGCTTGAGGATCTTCCATCGAGCAAAGTTTCAATTTTCAACCTCTCGATTACACGTCGACGTTACGTCGGCGTTTGGTACATTCGTTCCTTCATTAAATTATTATTGTTTGTTTATTTTATTTAGCGCACTTAATTTTATTATCTTTAAATATTTATTATCAAAATGAAATGATTAAGAGGTATGTTTAAGGGTAAGGGTGCTTCTTCTAGTAGGGGAAATAAGGGCAAGGGTACTTCTTCTAGTCATCTTATTCCTACACATGATGATTTTGTTGATACTCAACATTTTCCTACAATACCATTAGATTTAGACGAGGAGCTATTTTCTGGAACTCAAGAAGACTTTAATTTAGACGATGATCTAGATGATACACCCACTAATGTTGATGACAACACACCCACTAGTGCACCTTCAACTGAAATGCCTCATATTCCCCCTAGTATGAGACGAGGTCCAGCAAACCGACCATTAAAATCGGATGCATGGATATTTTTTGATAGGGATGTAGAGAATCAAGTAGCTAGATGTAAAATTTGTAATAATGTTTTAAAATTTAAAACTGGAAAAGATCACGGTGGGACGGGGGGTTTAATTAGACACGTAGTAAGTGCTCATCCAGCTAGGTATGCCCAATACCAGGCTTCAAAACCGGGTGCGCAAACGATCGCTCCATCGGGACAAGGTTCACATACTGATGTTGTCCCGGACCATGTACAGGGTCAAATTAACCCTATGACGGTGGGAATTGTAGGCCCTAAATACAATAAACATAGAGATAGGGAAGCAATATCAAAATTAGTTGAAGTGGAGGGTTTGCCTTTTTCATTTCCTTCATCTCCCGATTTTATTCATTACATTAGAGATATATATAATCATGCTTTTAATGGTTTTCCTAGATCAACTGTTAAGAGAGATGTATTTAAATTCACACATGAATATCAACAATATTTACGTTATTCATTATATCATTTTAATGGCAAAGTATCTATCACGTTTGATATAGGTCGTAGTACTAACGGCCATGATTATTTAACGGTAACTTGTCATTGGATAGATTATAAATGGTCTATGCAAAAACGTATTTTAGCGTATAGATATATAGATGATAGGCACACTGGTACTTTTATTGCAGATAATATTTATCAAGTGTGCCATTATTATGGAATAACCGATAAAATTATGACTATTACATTAGATAACGCTTCTTCTAACAATTACGCTATTACAATTTTAAAAAATAGTTTAACTCCATCTTTTCCAGATCATTTTCATATAAAATGCACGTGCCATATATATAACTTAATTGTAAAGGATGATATATCACTTTTTGAAGACATTCTTAGTAAAATACAATTTGCTATTAACTTTATTTTTAAAAGTAATAGAGTACAACGAAGAAAAGAATATGAAAAAAATTATCACGATTGTGGACTACCTTATAGAAAAATTTCAGAAGAAGTATCCACTAGGTGGAATTCTTTATACGAGCAACTACTTGTTGCTTATGACTATAGAAAACCTATAACTTTATTTTTTAACTCTCATAATCAAAATCCAACTGATATGGTTGTAGATAGTAATTGGGTAAAAATTTCTGATCTTATTGTATTTTTAGAGAAATATTTTCAAGCAACAAAAGAATTTTCCGGTATATATTATACTACTATTTCAACTATGTTGTTTTATATAACTCTAATATTTTTATTACTTAGTGAATATATGGAAAAACCAGCTTATATGACAGCTATTAAAAAATATTTATCAAAATAAAAAAATATTTTATTCCTAGTCCCACTATTTATATTATTGGTGCTGTATTAAATCCGACTATTAAAATAGACGGTACTAAATCACTTATTGAAACTATTTACGATTGTATAGAATTACTACCACCTCCAAGTCCAAAAAATCTAAATCACCCACTACCTATTGAGCAAACTAAAGAAGAAGTGTTGTCTAGCGTAGAAGACCAATGCAAAAAAATATATAGGTTTTACCAACAAGAAAGTGCTAGTAACATATCGGCTTCCATACCATCTTCTTCATCTTCAACACAACCTCACAAAAGACATGTTGTTTCTGCGGCTAGTATTGAAAGCCTCAGAAATAGAATGTGCGAAATAGAATGTGCGATCGTACCGCTACTAACCAAATTAGCGAGTTTGATATTTTTGTTTTGCAGGGTTCTGTACCGTACCAAGAAGTTATCAATGAAGATGGACATGAAGACTTGCTGAAATACTGGAGGGGGAATGAGAAGACCTTTCCGACACTTTCAATGATGGCCCGAGATGTTTTGAACATTCAAGCGTCATCAACTGCGTCTGAAAGCACTTTTTCTGCCGGCAGATATCAAATAGGAGACCACAGACACTCATTAGCCGGAGACAACTTGGAAATTGCAGTATTATTCAGAGATTGGATACGAGCGGAGCGGAGAAGGTGCGGTCAACCGGAGATCAACGAAGAAGAAGACGAAAACTACTACGAAATCTTATCCAAAGGTGGTGGAAGTGACATGGATCAATTTGACCAATAAATACCAATTCCAACCGAAGAACCACAGGAAATTATCAAGCAATTAGAACAAGTTTTTTTGAGAATGTAATTTTTTTAATTATAATTTTATTATGTAATTTGCAACTTTTGGACAACACCACAAAGTTGCAATTTAGACAATTGTATTTGTATTACAAAAAAAATTATATGTCTATTAAATAATATAAGAGGCACAAAAATAACTTTGGAATATTTTTATTACACTATCTTGTCTTGTTTATTGAGTTTTTTTTATACATATGTTATTAAAGAAAAAAAAAGGAAAACCCGCCGGAACCCTCCCCGACTTGACCCGATTCCGACGGGATCGGGATCGGGACGGGACTTCGACAAGTCCCGCCTGACCCCGCCAGCCCCGATCCCGCCCCCTTTGCCCCTCCCGCCCCGACCCCGACCCCGCCAAACCCGGCCCGCCAGACCCGAGCCCGGCCCACTGGCCAGCTCTAGTCTTGCATTAATGAATGATAGAGTGGAAAGTTGAGGAGATTGGAAACCCTAATTCCTTCATTACTGAATTAAACCTCGTGTGTTTTCATTGCTATTTTATTCTAGAAATTCATGTTAGTTTGTTAATTCTTTAGTTAGAAATCATCACTTATATTCGTTAGCCAAATAGAAACTAAAGATTAGTTAATTGGTACTTGATAAATCAGTCTCTGTGGACGATACTCGGTCTTACCGAAATTTATTACAAATTGCGATACGTACACTTGCATAGCATCTAGAAATACCACAAACAGTCATTCCAAATAAAGGAAACTCCAAGTACCTAGGGTCTATTATCCAAGGGAATTGAGAGATTAATGACGATGTCACACATCGTATTGGGGCAGGGTTGATGAAATAGATGCTCGCATCTGGAGTCTTGTGCGACAAAAAGGTGCCACAAAAACTTTAAGGCAAGTTCTATAGGGTGGTGGTTAGACCGACTATGTTGTATGGGGCGGAGTGTTGGCCAGTCAAGACTTCGCACATACAAAAGATGAAAGTTGCGGAGATGGGGATGCTGAGATGGATGTGTGGGCATACAAGGAGAGATAAGATTAGAAATGATGATATTCGGGAGAAAGTGGGAGTGGCATCGGTGGATGATAAGATGCAGGAAGCGAGGTTGAGATGGTTCGGGCATGTGCAGAGGAGAGACATAAATGCCCCAGTGCGGAGGTGTGAGAGGTTGGCTATGGACAGGTTCAGAAGGGATAGAGGTAGGCCGAAGAAGTATTGGGGATAGGTGATTAGACGGGATATGGCGCAGGTGCAACTTACTGAGGACATGACCTTAAATAGGGGGTTGTGGAGGACACGGATTAAGGTAGAAGAGTAGTAGGTACTCGAGCGTAGTCCTACTTATGCTTACAAATTGATAGTTGTAGTGTTATTATTGTAGACCCGATTAACCTATCACACTTATAGGCACATTATTGCTTTTATAATCCACTGTAGTTTGATTTCTGTTGTTATATGTTCTTTAGTGTATTTTGTTTAGCTTATTTAGTTGTGTTAGCTACTGCTCCCTTTTATTCGAATGCACTTTATACTGCTTTAATTCCTTATCTGAGTCTGACCTTTTCTCTTGCTTTACTCTTGCTTTACTCTTGCTTTGTTTTGATTGTCTCGCATGTGATTATGCTTTGTCTCGAGCCGAGGGTCTCCCAGAAACAGCCGCTCTACCTATCAAGGTGAAGGTAAGGTCTGTGTACACTCTACCCTCCCCAGACGCCACGGTATGTGAGATTTCACTAGCTATGCTATTGTTGTTATCTGAAAGTTATCTACAATCTTCACTCTACCATTATCTTTGGCCAGACTTGCGACACACATTTTCTAGTGCCGCCCGCCGGCAGCGGAAGCTCTTTGATTCTCTCGTAGAAGCTCTGATATCATGTGAGAAATTATGGGAGAAATATATTATTGAATTATTGTATCAACATAATTACAATGAACTTTATTTATAGATACTTCATTGCAATCATTTTCCTACTAGAATACTATATATGAAATCATATTCCTATTCTACATTACAATCATTTTTCTAGTAGGATATTATATATGAAATCATATTCCTATTCTAACAGTATTCATTTAAAACACTGCTGAAATGCAGCTTCAGTATTTACAGCAGAGATCTACTGCTACAGATTACTGTTCTTCGTATCTTGTCTGAGATAACACACATGCACGCACACACTCTGAAACTACTAGCTTGAATCAGAGAGCAAACATTGGATTAATATCTGAATGGTAATTCCGTTTGAGGAAATGAGTTGGTTCTAGTCCTTGCAAACTTCTCCCTCTTCCTCATTTTGAGGATCCTTTTAGACCTCACAACATAATAAGTCATGGCACCTAAAACCCCTGCCATTATGAGTCCTGCTACAACTGTAACAAAAATTTCAGCCCATAAATTACGCCGACCAATAACTACATAAGAGGCAGATACAAAAGCCAGAGTAGTGAAAACCGCGGCCAACCACATTAGTTTGTTAACCACCCCAGTAACTCTTTTCTCAGATTTTGTCTCACCCCTAACTACTGTGATTTGTACAACTCGACAGCGTGTCCAGAATCAAGATCACCACCAGGAACTGTGAATATAGCAGCAAAAGCTACTGTTGCAAAAAGAGAGGCAACAATAGTTACAGAATTGGTAGGATTGTTAATTCCTTCTCTGTGGAGTTTTTGAAGCTCCTTTGCAATACCAGCCATGTTCTTGTTAGTCTTTCGAGCTTGTTCAAGCTAGTTGTGGACATTTTTCTTAATTTCTGTCAGTCTTCCTAAGCTCGTCTAGAGGTTGACTATTCAATTCATTGGCTCTACAAGCACCATAACGAGTCGAGCACTCTTTTAGTTCGGTGGATTATTCAGACATAGGAAGCCCTTCAGCTATGTCTAGAGCTGTTCTGTGATCTCTTGTCAATGCATTGACATTTGTGTCGTCGAGCAGCAAGAGCTCACGCACTATCTGCAGTCATATAAAGCTAAATTCAAAATCACAGATTCTTTAAAGACTAGTTTCCTTTGACAAGCTATGTTACAATCAAAAACTTGACAACCTCTAATTGGAATCCAAGTATTGGATCCAGAGCAACCTAATATTCTCCATTTATAATGAGGACTCTGGAATGTAACACTAACTTATTACATCAAAACAATCCCATTCCATTATTTTCTATACATTCTGAAAATCATCATTGCTTAGACTGTGCATCAGTATAAATTTTAAAGATCAAGTTATAAATTCTACACCATTGTCTAAAAGTTATTCAAGGATGTCTAAAAATGCTTTAGGGATCTGTAGAACTTCTAAATAAAAGGTGTTTGACATGAAGCGGAGAGAGAGGTTACTCCATAGTAATAATTTAAACTCCTACGGTATCTCAGCTACGCCTAGTAAGACACAATTCTGAAGTGCACCTATGATGATATCTCCAGCAGATGTATATTCGAGCGTGGTCAAATCAGATCAAACTGAAGCTGGGGAAAGAAAACATCAAGATGGACTTAGGCTAGCTTTAGGCCATCAAAAGAAGCTATACAATGCAATAATTTCAACAGCTAAGTAAAACAAGATGCAGACACTAAAGCAGCAGTAAAACAAGATGCAGGCACTAAAGCAGCACTGTCCTTATCGGTTCTTCTTGCCACAGTGCGCGATGTTGTCTTCCATGTCTATGGAACTTCAGAGACAACATGAGAACATGGGTCCCAATGAGATGCTCGAACACTTGAAGAGTCTCTATGACTCACCATCCCAGACTATGGAATATGAGTTACTGATTGAACTTTTTAAGTGTAAGCTCAATGAAGGGGTCAGGTCTCGCAACATGTGTTGAAGATGATAGGGCTGATAGAGAGACTTGTTTCAATTGGAACGAAGCTGCAAAAAAATGTCGCTACCACCCTCATCCTGAACTCTCTCCCTCGTTCCTTTGAAAACTTCATAGTGAATTACAATATGAATGGAACGAAGGCGAGTCTGCTGGAGATGCACAACATGCTCAAGACCTTTGAGTCTTCCACTTCCAAAGGAAAAGTTGTGCTCATGATGAGCTCTACTAGTCGACCCAAGCCGAAAGGTAAGGAATGGCAGAAGAAGAAGGGCAAAGCAGTCGATGCGCCCTCAGCTATGAAGCCTAAGGGAGGTGTGAAGAAGAAGAAGGTGAATCCGGCTAAGGATGTATGCCTCAACTGCAACAAGAAGGGGCATTGGAAGAAGGACTGCACTGCACCACGAGGATGAAAAGCACCAGGTGTTTCTACCTCTGGTGGACAATGTATGTACGTCATTGAAATAAATATATCTATAAATAACTCTCATTCCTGGGTATTGGATACCGCTTGTGGTTCACACATTTGTACCAATATGCAGGGGCTAACTGATAACAGGATGGTTGGACCAAAAGAGGTAGAATTACGCGTTGGAAATGGAGCACGAGTGGATGCTGAGCGCGTAGGAACTTATAGATTAAATTTGCCTTCTGGCTATTGTCTAGTGTTAAATGATTGTTACTATGTACCTTCGTTAACGAGGAATGTAATTTCTATCCATGTACTGTCTTTTGATAATGTTATATATGGAACTGCTCCTCTTGTGGATGGATTATATACACTTAACTGTAGTCGAGAAATATTCAATGTACAAAATAAACGAGCTAAGATAAGTAATAGAAACTCTACGTACCTATGACATTGCAGACTTGGTCATATCAACGAATCAAGGATAGCAAGGTTGAGGAAGTTAGACTACCTCGAACCATTTGACTTGGAGTCTTATGGTAACTGCAAATCTCGCTTGAGAGGAAAGATGACCAATAAGCTACTTTCTGGGAAAGGTGTGCGAGCCAAGGAGGTGCTTGAGTTGGTCCATACTAGTGTATGTGGGCCATTTTCGACTCAAGCTAAAGGAGGTTTCCCATACTTCATCACTTTTACTGACGACTTCACAAGGTATGGATATGTGTATCTTATGAGACATAAATCCGAGGTTTTTGAGAAGTTCAAAGAGTACAAGTCGGAAGTAGAGAAGCAACTTGCAACAAGTATCAATACCCTTCGATCGGATCGAGGAGGTGAATACTTGAGCAAGGATTTTCTAGATTACTTAAAGCTACATGGAGTCCAATCAGAGTGGACACCTCCTGGAACACCACAGATGAATGGTGTTGCCAAAATGAGAAACCAAACCTTATTAGATATGGTTCAATCCATGATGAGCTTCTCAGCTCTACCGACATACCTTTGGGGACATGCTATACAAACCTCAATATATGTTCTGAACAGGGTTCCTTCCAAGTCAGTAGAAAAGACACCCTATGAGATATGGTGTGGCAAGAAGCCAGCTCTTACACATATGATACCCTGGGGGTGCCCTACATATGTTAAGAAGATGCTCACCGACAAGTTGGAATCCAAAAGTGAGAAATGTTACTTCGTGGGGTATCCAAAGGAAACTAAGAGATACTACTTCTATCTTCCTGGAGAACGTAAGGTCATTGTTTCCAGGAACGCAACTTTTCTTGAAGAAGAATATGTCTACAAGGAACATAGTTGCACAGAGATAGAACTTGAAGAAATTCAAGAACCGCAAGATAACATAGATGTTGAATCCTTGCCGAATGACCAAGGCAAGAGTTTAGTAGGAGTATTTGGAAGAGATTGGGTACTTCAAGTACGCCCTTCGGCCAGTGGGAGTGTTACGAGAAATAATGCCGAAATGCAAGATCCTCCTACACAGCCTTTGGGAGTAGATGCAATGGTTGCACCTCCTCCCATACAGGAAATACATGAAAAATGATATTCCTAAAAGCTCTCAAGTTAGTGGATTATCCAACATACAAGAACCCTCTCACAGTCAGAACATACCAAGCACTGAACTGCAAAACAATCAACTCCGTAGGTCTACTTGGACTCATCGTCCTCCTAAAAAACTAAATCTACTTGTGAAAACACACAATGAGATAGATATTCCTGATAACGATGAGCCTACAACCTATATCGAAGCAATATTGGACATTGATTCGAAGAGATGGCAAGAAGCCATGAAATCCGAGATGGAATCTATGTACATCAATCAAGTGTGGAACTTGGTTGATTTTCCAACTGGGGTTAAACCCATAGGATGCAAATGGGTCTTCAAGAAGAAGATCGATGTATTTAGAAATGTACAGACTTATAAAGCAAGGTTGGTGGCTAAAGGTTATAATCAACGGTCTGGGGTCGATTATGATGAAATATTTTCACATGTTTCTAAGATTAAGTCCGTTCGTATTTTGCTTGAAATAGCTGCATATTATGACTATGATACTTGGCAGATGGACGTCAAAATCGCTTTCCTCAATGGTAATCTAGTTGAGGAGGTATATATAAAACAACCTAAGGGTTTTCGCTTGAGTCCAAACCAAATATTGTATGCAAGCTACAAAAGTCCATTTATGGGCTTAAGCAAGCCTCGAAGAGTTGGAACATTTTCTTTGACAAGGCTATCAAGTCATTTGATTTCTTCAAAAGCAAAGAGGATCCCTGTATTTATAATAAACGCAAGGATGGGAGTATTGCCTTCATTATTATATATGTAGATGACATATTGATAATGGGAGACAATAAGACTCTCATGTAGTCAGTCAAGGAGTGGTTGTCCAGTACCTTCATGATGAAGGATTTAGGTGAAGCCTGCTACATTCTGGGAATTAGGATCTATAGAGATAGACCTAATAGATTGTTGGGGCTGTCACATTCAGTCTACATAGACAAAGTGTTTAGACGTTTTTCTATGGAAAATTCCAAGAAAGGCGGTCTACCTATGGGACAAGGCATCAAGTTATCTAAGAAGTACATTCCTTCTAATACTATAGAACTTGAACGCATGAAGAGGATCTCATATGCTTCGGCTATAGGATCGATCATGTATGCCATGACCTGTACTAGGCCAGATATAGCCTTTGCACTTAGTATGACTTGCAAATTCCAGCAGAATCCTGGGGAAGAACACTGGAAAACAGTCAAAAGTATTCTTAAGTATCTTAGACGAACTAAAGATTACTTCTTAGTCTATGGTGGGGAAGAAAAGCTAGTTGCTACTGGGTACATTGATGCTAGCTTCCAAACGGATCTTGATGACTTCAAATGTCAGTTTGGGTACACGTTCATTTTCAATGGTGGAGCAATGAGCTGGAAAAGTTCCAAACAAGCTATAACTGCTGATTCGACAACAGAAGTTGAGTACATTGCTGGATCGGAAGCTGGTAAAGAAGTTGTCGCGATTTTTGAGTTCCTGAAGGAACTAAGGGTAGTTCCGAGTGCCAGTTGTCCAATAAATATTTATTGTGACAACACTGGTGCGATTGCACAGGCTAAGGAACCAAGATCAACAAACAGAAACAAACATGTACCAAGGAAGTACCACATACTCAGGGAGATGGTGGAGACTGAAGAGATTAGATTACTACGTTCCCACAGACGATAATCTAGCTGACCCATTCACTAAACCATTAAGCTTAGTCAAGTATAATGGTCATTTTGAGAATATGGGCATTAGATATGTTGGAGATTGGCTCTAGGCCGAGTGGGATATTGAAAGTATATTATGTCCTAGAGACAATCTGTATTAGGACAAATGTACTTTATACACATTCGTATTATTATTAATAGAGATTAATATTTTGACATTTACAATTATTGAATTATTAGTTGATTGTTTATAATATTCTATAATATGCATCCCTAGAGGTTATGTTGTTATTAATAATGTGTGATATTAATATTATAATGTAACTCTTAAAATAACCTCAACTAATGATCATCGAGAATGGGATATCGATGATATGTGATAAGTTGACATGTGGTCTGCATCACATCCTTAGAGGATGTAGTATGTCTCACCTGTTGCGAGTAATGTCTACTCGTGATGGACACATGGATACTTTGGAAGTATTGGTATACCCTGTTGATATACTATTTGTTATACTTGTCTAAAGTATGATCAGCGTGTGGGAGATAGAGGTCCTTAGACTTGAGGTCAATGCGCACCTTGTCTACAAAGTAATATACTTTGATCCTGTCCTAAGCTCAAATGTCTTATAGGTTGAGATACGGTTTGTATTGGGTATATTACGATGTGGATTAAAGGTGGTAGTTGAGCCAAGATTAGAATTCATTCCTCGAATGTATATTCAAGAGAACACTCGGCTTCTCAGTGATTTTAGGTTGACTAAGTCGTTGGCTAACGCAATAGACATATTTAGAATATGGTCTAGTTGTCAACTAATATAGATGAGATACAATGATTAAGCCATTTGGATAGACACTTGACAAATCCTAAGCTTGATCGGGTGTGATGTGAATGAAAGGCTTTTATCTTACCACATAGAGGTCAAGTTTACTGGATTTGTGTAAACCTACTTCACATATTGAGTTCGTCTTGTGGCGCCGTCTAGGAGTTCCGCGTAGATTTTAATTTGATTAATGTCGATATGTGAAGGCCTGTAGGGTCACACTATGTCGATTGTCTTTTCGATCTAAGGATGTATTGAGAGAATATTAAATATTCAATTTAGAATCGAGATATTTAAATGAATGATTATTGTTTTAATTAAGTCAAAATTGGATTTTGGATTTAATTAAGAATGTGCTAAAAATTTTTGGGTCAAGCCCAAGGTCAAATCTTAATTCGGTTTGACCTAATTTTTCACCTATAAATATAGACATACACTTCATTATTCATTACATTTGATTTTCATATCATTATTCTAAGTCTTAGAGACTCAGAATCAAAACACTCTCTCGAACCTCTGCCGGATTTCCTAGCTTTCCAAAGGAGGAATACATTGAAGTTTGGAGATTGCAATCGAACGGACATTCGCGGGCGCACCCACAGTTGATAAAGATTCCAGATATTGTAAACATGTAAGTATCATTCAAGTCTTATGTTTACGGTTTTAAATTACCCTATAGTAAAACAGTTCTACGTTTGTTGGGTTTGAAACAAGTTTTCAGTAACTGCTTCGTACAACAACCCAACAAAAACCCTACACATTTATGTACACAAATCAATTTTAGTTTGTCAATTTATACAGAGACTCGAATGACAACATTTTTTTCTCACTATTTTCTTATTGTTTTATTTATAAAATAATGCCACTGCCCAACTTAGGTTAGGGAATCGAGTAGTTCTACATAAAATGAGGTTGGTATTTAAGTGGGGAAAGGGGTAAAGGACGACCCATTATTTTACTTAATGCAAATTTATTATTTAGGGTTTCTTCAAAAAGTAATTTTCTTACTTATATTTGTTTATTCCTTTATCGATAATGGAAAAATTCTTTCAGAACCAAAGAGAAAAGGGGATTTGCATATTTCTATCGGCATATTCAAAGAAAAGGAAAAGTAAACCTCACTGACGCCTGAACCATGATATGAAATAAGTCGATAAAGTATAAATCCAAGAAATATCTTGTTTATGTATCATTGGAAAGTGCATTAACATAAATACGGCAGTAAGAAACGGCAATACAAAAGTGTGTAAACTATAAAAACGAGTCAAAGTAGATTGTTCCACACTAGCGATTTCGCGCAATAATTCGATCAAAGGTGATCCTCGATCTAGCCTTGAACCTACGTGCCTATGATTTTGTTTCTCCGGAAATTCGCGCAGCGGAAGATCCTGAATTTGAAGTAAAAGAAAACTAAATGTACTATTAGTGTATATATTAAATGTAGGACAAAGGCCAAAACAATAATCCCTATAACCTAAATTTCTTCCTCATACCCTCTCCCTCTCCAGTCGCCAAACCTCTTCTCCTACTTTCTCATATTTTGCCATTTACATCTTCAACCAGCGGTAATTGATGCCTTCTCTCTTCCTAACTAAAGATTTTTAAGAGGCCTTTTAAAACGGGTGCAGTTATTATACTTTCATTTGTTGTTCTGCATTTTTCCCTTTTGTAGAATTATGAAGACATAATTTTTTTTCTACTTCAGATTCTATTAGCGTTTTTACTTATCAAACTTCATCTTTGTTATATTTCTTTTGGTTTTGCTCTTTTTTTGTGCTGATTATTATTTTATTTTATTGACTTTACAGATGCACTTTAATCGCAGGAGTTAGAGAAGTGGAAGAATGACTTTGCAGACATTTGTTTTGCCTTTATTTCTATGGTATGGAGATATATAAAAATGTACTTATATCAGTTATTTTATTTTATAATTCACATATTAAGTGACAAAGGATTTTTATTTCATTGTTTAAGGTTTCGTATTGATGCAGGTTACAACCTACTTCATCCTTTTCTTGAATGCAAGAAGGTCATCTGATGGCAGCATCACGAATCCCGGACAAATACTTAACTCGTTCTTCTTCTTTTTTTGGAATACGAAACATTTTAGAATTTTATAGATTAGAGTTGAAATGTATACCAACATACTGCTCATAGTTTGTAACTATTATATTTTAGTTTGACAAGAATTTAAATGTGTTGTTTGTTACTATCTAGCCTATTTAGTTTTTATCTACAAACTTCATTATGTGTGATTTGAAAGAGCTGCCCATTGTGACTCATGAATTTTAGTTATACAATTGTATACTATTTGTATGAAATAAGTATACCTAAAGCTTATTATGTTGTTAATATTCATAATATATGTATGGACAAGGAATATTTGAAAATATTTAATAAAGAGAAATAGCAATAGATTTGCAATGGAAAGTTTTATTGCTACCAAAAAATTAAATTTATCAATAAATTTAATTTAAAATATAATAAAAATTCAACCACGGATCTTATGTCGATTTCTAGCTATGAAAAAATTAATTTGTAGCTAAACATAAATTTTAATAACAAGACGCTAATATGTGAGCGTAGCTAAATATTTAAAATTTTGTGGCAAAATAAATTATGTATTTTGCCACAATTTATAGTTTTGTGGCTAAAGCATAAAGATAGCCATAGAGTTGGTTTGTAGTGGCAAAAGAATAAAATCATTTGCTACAAGTATATTTTTCGTGGCAAGAATTATTTCTCATCATAGCTACAACACGAAAAAATCTCGTTGCAATAAGTATTACTCCGTTCTTAGCCACAGACCAGGTAAAGTCTGTAGCTAACTTTTAGCTACGCTCTCTTTTGCTACAAATGCTACTGAAAAAAAAGTTGTGTCTAAAGTGTTTAGCTACGGAAATTTTCATATTTAGCTACAATGTGTTTTGTAGCTATATATGCGTAATGTTGTAGCGAGTTGTGCGTAATTTCATAATTTCTTCCAAAGTCTATGGCAATAAAATAATTCTCTTATTGTTTCAAGCTTTAACTCTTGATTTCTTCCCAAACAAAAAACCCAAACTACCCATACTTTATGCAAGGATAGATTTGTTACAATCGCGTTGTTTTGCATTGAATTGTAAGTTTCATTCAGTTCTTAACTTAAAAAAAGATATTTTTCAATTGTATTCTCTGAAGATTATTAGAACAAAGAGTTTAAAGATATTTTTCAATTGTATTCTCTGAAGGTTATTAGAACAAAGAATAACGTACGCTTGATAAATTTTCACCAAGTCTTAAAGAAAATCAATAAACAAGAATATATAAAACTGAATTTTTTTTATTATCACATCTTTTTATTTCTAAATTCATGCTGCAATGGTGGATGCAGGATTTCTTCACCAAGCTAAGGATGTTCAACATCTAACTATACTAGTAATATTACACGTTGAAATTTGAGTTATAAATTACCCCAAAAATCCTAGAAATATGACTCATCGGTAGATACACTCCCTATATACACTCCTTATATTCAATCTTGAACATCAATAAAAGAAAAAACAACTCTTGAGAAGACGGTTGCATGGGCTGAGTATATCGTTTTTTCCTGAAGTAGTCTTCTTCTTCTCTTTAAAATTGAGCCACTTATTGATTTTCTGTATTGTACTTCCATTATTTCTCAACTTGTAACTATTAATGTATTTCTGCCTGTTGCTATAATAATTGCTTCCCTTATATGATGTCTCGTGTTTATCTCCTCTAAATATTGGACAACAAAAATTAGGGTTACATGAAGTTGAAGAAAGTGATTGATTAATCTTTGCATTAGCGATTTGATTCCTCAAGAATTCACCATCTCCCTCTACCCATCTAAGTTGCCTGTCCAACTCATTTTTTGGAGATTCGGCATGAGAGTTCGTTGCCATATAATGATCATGAGAGAATGCCATTCTAATTATTCTTGTTCTTGTTATTCTTGGTCGTCGTTTGCTTAATTATCACTTTATTTTTCTTGACGATTCACTATTTGGAGGTGAACTATATTGTTTTATTTATAAGTATCAAATCCTATAAATATAAGGATTAGGTTTACTTAATCTATAGTGAACAAGAAAGAAATAAGACTTATTTTCCGTATATGTTTGGGAAAAGGAAAAAAAAAATCATGTGTTCGTAACAAAGAAGGTTATCATACCTAATTGTTGCTTTGGGTGGAAGTAAACAATAATTTTTTGGTAAAAAGAAAAGTTGGGGGAAAAAATCTAAGTCAAAACTTTCCATGTTATTCGTGAAAGAAAGTTTCCATAAAGTTGTTACTGAAAGAATGTAATCCCTTCATTATTTTCATTAATGAATCGGGTATATATACAAGTTACAATCTCCAAATATGGAAAATCATATTCCTACTATATTTCTAATATTCTAATTCTACTTATACAAAAATTCTACAATTATGATAATTATTAATTTCATACTCTAATTACACTATACACGGTATTCTATCACACCCCCGCAGTCATAACGGGCGGTTGTCGAACGCTGAGACTGTCCCTAAAATCTTCAAATAAAACCGAGGGAAGGCCCTTCGTAAAGATGTCAGCAATTTTGTAACTGGAGGGCACATGTAAAACGCGTACTTGTATACGAGCTACCTTTTAGCTAACAAAATGAATATCCATCTCGATATATTTAGTGCGCTGATGTTGGAATGGATTGCCAGAGAGATAGACTGCACTAACATTGTCACAATATACCATGGTAGCTTTCTGAATGGGAAGGTGTAGTTCTAATATAAGATTACGCATGCAACATGATTCAGACACCGCATTAGCCACGTCTCGATACTCGGCCTCTGCACTGGATCGCGATAATGTAGCCTGACGTTTCGCAGACCACGAGACCAAGTTATCCTCAAGAAACATACAATAACCAAATGTCGAGCGTCTGGTATCAGGACAGTCATCCCAATCAGCATCTGTATATGACACAAGAGTAGAGACGGAAGAAGGATATAAATGCAGTCCATAATCAAGTGTGCCCTGGATGTACCGTATTTGAACGCATGCATGTGCTCAATCCATGAGTCATGCATGAATAAACACACCTGCTGAACTGCGTAAGTAATATCAGGTCTCATGAAAGTAAGATACGGAAGTGCCCCTGCAAGGCTGCGATAGTGGATGAGATCCTGGTATTGTGTGCCTGTCGCGGCACTAAGCTTCGATTTGGTATCAACCGGAGTGGAAGTAGACTTACAAGATGATATACCATCTCTCTCAATAATCTCAGCAGCATACTTTTTTTTGAGATAAAAATAGACCACCTGAATGACGGATGACAGCAATGCCTAAGAAATAACTCAAGGGTCTCAAGTCTTTCATAGCAAATTCAGAACTGAGAAGTGACATAATAGACTTGCGCAAATTATCAGACGAAGCAGTCAATATAATATCATCTACGTACAATCACGGCGATATATAAATAGAGAGTGATCAGACCAGATGTTAGAAAACCCAATAGTAGATACATAATCTGCAAACCTTTTATACCAAGTCCGTGAAGCCTGCTTAAGCTCATACAAGGACTTCTTCAGTAAACAGACATGATGAGGATGATTAGGATTCCGAAAATCCAAGGACCGATGCATATATATTATCTCCTTAAGATCACCGTGTAAAAAAGCATTATTCACATCCAACTGATGAATATTCTTTCAGTTACTTTGGAAATTCATTTCAAATTTTGTCCAAGTTAATTTGATTTATAATCAGATTCATACGCCGCCAACATGAGAGTTCCGTTCATTTTTTAACTTTAAAAAAAAAATTGATCAATTGCATGCGAGAAAACAAAGAAATTTTCTGAAGAGTACGTAATATAATAAAGGTATAATAAATAATAACATATGCTTGTGGAAATCTCACAAAGTCTTGCAGAAAATTAAGCAAAAGTATATAATTGAAATTATACAATTATCGCATATTATTATATCTGAATTCTTGTAGTAATAATAGAGGTAGAATTTTCACCAAAGGAGTTTAGCATCTATTATTTCTTTATAGGCGAAAAAAAAAATTTGTACAGTCAACCCTCTCTATAGTGGCAACGTTTGTCCGAAAATTTTATAACCGCTATAGTGAGATGCACGGACTAGTAATGTGTGAACAATATTATTAATGGTGCGAATTTTTCTCTTGGCTTTCCCATTTTGTGATGACGTATGTGGACATGAGAACCGAAAAGATATACCATTCCGAAGGTTTTTTATTCAAAGGGACGGAGAATGAATAGCTTATTCATAACCTTACAAAATTTCCTAAATTGCCCATTATCAAATTCCCTTCCATTATCACATTAAATGTTCTTAACCTCCAGTTCAAATAGAGTACGGATGAATGCTCTAAATGATATGAATGTGGAATAAACCTGATATTTTTTAGATAACGGAAACGTCCACAAAAAATTAGAGTAATCATCCAACAACAAAACATAATAACGGTGATCCGAAGAGCTCAAAACGAGAGACGTCCAAAGATCACTATGAATAATATCAAAAAACAATATAGTAATAGAATTAGAGGTAACAAAGGGCAATTTAACATGTTTTCCAAGCGGACAAAAAGGACAAACATTAGCACTACGAGTGTTATTACACACAATAAATTTATTATTTTTAAGGGAGTAAAAAACAGACACTTCCGGATGACCCAAATGTGCATGCCATAAGGAATGTGATAAAACTGCAAACGTTGATGGTGTGACTTATTTTGTGGTGATGGTGGTGGTGAAAGGATAGAGCTCGCCCCGACTATCACATCTCATGAGTTGTATCCCCGTCCAAAAATCCTTCATAGAAAATCCAAATGGATTAAATTCAACAGAAACCGGGTTATCAGTTGTAAATTTCCTAACAGACATCAAATTTTTAATTAATTGAGGAGCATGAAGGACATTTTTCAAGGCTAAAGGCGGATTTGGGGGAGATAAATTTGTGTGACCATAAACACGAATTGGAATTGAATGGCCATTACTAACAATAATGCCATGATTTTTGCTCAAATTGAAATAAGACGAGAGGTTACCTTGCGCGGATGTCATATGAGAAGTAGCACCAGTATCCATGTACCAATTCGCGTCCGGAGGATTTAGCTCAATGTATGCATCGCTGCCTCGATATCCGTGTGGGTAGGGAAGGCTGTTGGGCCTGCAGCAGCGAAAGCCTACTGTGGCTGAGGCCCAAGCAGGCCAGACTTCTACCAAACCTGTTGCTATCGAGGCCCAAATCGGGTTGTCTATTACTGCCTGGCCCAATTCTGTGTTGGGTATTGGCATAGCAGGATGGGCCACTGCCCACTGGCCCAAGGCAATCTCCAAGTCCACTGTCCACTTGCCCAAGGTTGCTGCCAGGGGTGCTGTGGCCCCGACCCCTACTGGCCACTGCCATATGCGCCATTGCCGTCATCGCGGCCACAACCCTTGCCACCACTGCGGTTGTCGCCGCGGTTTTTGCCACCGTTGTTGCGGTTTTGACCTTTTTTGCCACCACTGTTGTTACAGTTTTTACTATAATTTTTAGAGAATGATTGAGAGTCATTGGTGTCTCGGGATGTGGCCGCCATCACGGCGGAATGTGCTCCGTTTACGGTCTTTTTAGCCAACCCCGCTTCTTCTAGAGTGAGCATGGAATGTGTTTGGTAGCAAGGTGGGATAGGATTGCTTTGGTGAAGAATAGTTCCAACTCAATTATATACTTCGGAGAGGCCCACAACAATTTGAAAAACGAGACAATCATTTGTGACCGGTGCTACGACGTTCTTGAGTTGATCTGACAATTCCTTTAGCCTTTGATAATATGCGAAGGCATTCGGAAAATCCTCCATAGTTCTGTGAGAGAATTCTTGCTCCATGGTTATGGCACGAGAATTTTTATTGTCTTGGAATATATCACGAAATCTATTCCATGTTTTCGTTGTCGTGGCGTCGAGTTCAATAATTATATGCAAAAGGTCCGTAGAGATGGTGGAATAAATCCATTGGAGGACTGTAGCATCAAGAGTTGCACATAACTCCATTTCATCATCGGTGGCGTCGGGTTCGATAATTTATGTAACATTTTTACCTTTGAAAATTGAACTTTTGCTTCACTCGGCGTACATTCCGTAGAAATTAAGTTATGCAGCATAGTTTTGTATTCCATATGTCCCAATTTATGTGGCACCATTTTCTTATTGGTCTATCCCAATAAGAATGTCACATTTCTATATTTGAAACAATTTAGGGTATGTTTGGAAAGCCACCTGATAATTGGAATTGGTGTAATTACTATGGTAGTAATTACACATTATAGTAATTACGATGACATTTTTTTTGTCAAAAGGTAATTACATTGTAATTACAAGCGTATTGTTTGGTTGCACAAGTGTAATTACATTGTTAAATATTTTAAATTTTAAAAATAAAAGTTAATTATCAAAAACTAAACGTTAATGTTTGACAAGTAAATGTTCATATAATAAATATTACTTAATTTTATCTATCATTGTGTATTCAAGATACAATTATTTTGAAAATATAGAACTAAATAATTATAAATTTGTAGTACTGTAAAACGTTGATATATATAAATAAATAAACTTAAATTGAATCAATTAATAAGAGCTTCTTATGAAGAATACATTTTCCAATAACATCACGGACAACATGTTTGATAAAAATATTAATATTTAAAATTATAATTTCATAATATTATTTAAATATTAAAAAGTAATCTATAAATGCTAACATCACTCAATATAAGCTAAGTTTGTATATAATCTCATCCAACAATGAAATTCAACTTTAAGGACATCACTACCTCGTTATAAGTCAAGTTTGTGGATGACTTATTGTTTCTAAAATTAGGTGTAACAATTTTTTTAAAAAGTATTAGAATAATAACATAGCTAGCTGAAATTAAAAAAAAAACAAATAAGAAAGTTAACATAGGTAAGTCAAATAAAAAGTAATAAAGAAACACAATACGAGAAATTATGTAGAAGAACGTGAAGTAAAGGTTGAGAAATGAGAAATAAAGAAATAAAAGATAATAATATAAAAAGAATAATATTTTTTTTAAAAGAATTTAAAAGTTAAAATAAAAATAAATTAGAAAGAAAAAAAGAATAGAAATAAAAAATAAATTTAAAATGAAAATAAGAGATTCAGAAAATAACCTTGTAATTACACCATGTAATTACATGCAATTCTCACCCCCCCCCCCCTTGAGAATTTGGGAATGTAATTGCAGCCCTTCAATTACACCTAATTACATGCTGACCAAGTAATTAACTGGTCAGACAAACATGTCAAAATTGTGTAATTACATCCAATTACACTCAAATCCAATTATAGGGTGGCTTTCCAAACATGCCCTTAACTTTATGCAATGATTTACAACCACACATTTATATAAGATTTATTTTGGACCACGCATTTCAAATGTCTTCTTTTCTTTCTTAAACTTCGTGATAAGTCAAATGGTGCCACATAAATTGAGACGGATGAAGTAGTATTTTTCAGATTATGTTGAATGTTGAAAATCATATCTTATCCTGCATAATTTGTATGGATATTATAATATATATGTCCAAGTTAAACTTAAATTATGCCTCGCGAAATCTAATTTATGTCGTGCCAAAAATGTTGAAGGACAATATTGAAAGATCATAAATTTAAAGGAAAAAAATTAAATACCAACGTGAAATAGGGTATTTGTGCGAATGATCCTACTGGTTGATTTGGATATTTTTGCGTGATATTTAGATTTTATCCCTGCTTTTGATATTTTGCAAAAAACGGTCTCTTAAAGTTTAATGCAATGAGTTGGATTAAAATACCTTTAAACTGTGTACAAATTAGTTGAATAATAACTTCCTTTTCTAAATTTCAACGTTATGATGGCATGCATATCATAACGAATCGAAAGAATAACTCATAAATTCTATTGAATTATCGTAATTTTAAATTTTCACTCCTGATATCTTTCTTTTATGATCTCAAAACTAAAAAACTAAAATATTACATAAGATTTCTTTTGCTTTTACGTTAATGATACTTTTATTGGTTCATAAGAACCATAATATATCGCGATTCATTAGAAAAAAAAGTATTAGTTAAAGCTATAATTGTAAATCACAACCAAATCTATGGAAAAATTGATTTATATGATCTCCATTGTCTTGACTTGCATGATAAAGCAAAAAAGAAAAGGAAGATAAAGTATAGAGGAAATAAGTAGAATTGAACAAATGTACATGCTCACAAGCTCTACTGATTCATGATTTAAAAAAAAGTAGAAGTAAACTTTTGGATGAGAAGGTATTTGTCGATTTTGCATGCTCACAAACCTAACGGATTCATGATTTCAAGCTTTCACTCATGCATGAGATTTATTTTATGATTTCAAAGCTATAAAAGGAGAAAAAATACATTTCAAAATGAAGTCATGCAAATCACAATAAATTGATAGGAGTTCATGTTAAATTCAATTTAACTATCTTGTTGAATAAGGTCTATGGAAACAGTCTATCTACCTCACAAGATAGAAATAAAATTTACGTACAACTTACCTTCTCCAAATCCCACTTGTGTGATTTCACTAGATTTATTGTTGTTGCTATCTTGTTGAATAACTCACAAACTCTACCTCATAAACAAACATCAGCTAAGTGTCGTGGTTGTCTTTAGAGAAGGAGGAATTCAAGAGCATCTTGTGGATTCTTTGTCTTGTTATCTCCGTTTCAAATTCTCTATTATTACTACTTGTTGTTGATGATCCTTCCTCCTTGTCATTTTTCTTGTATGCCTCAAAGAACTCTTTGTTCTCCTTCTCCAACTCCTTCCACACTGTTATATATAAACATCTTTTAACTAAATAAACACTAATTTGTTCATAATATCACAATAATAACACAACGAAGAATTAAGAAAACAACACAAAGACGAGTTGATTGTTCAAATGGTCATCCAATTAGTAAAAATTGTGGATAAGTCTTTTTATGTGTTATTCTTCTGTGTGTCATTAAGGACATCTCAATAGAAATGTAATTTCCCTCTTACAAAATAAAGAAAAATGATGCTATTTCACAATTTTCACTAGTTGAATGATCATTTGAGCAATCAATTCCATAAAGAATTAACTAGGTTCGACTAAAATTCTTGATTCTCAAGGTAAGAGCCGTGAAAATATTCCGCCATGAAACAAAAAAGATGTACAATAGATCATTCCCTTTCTAAAAACCTAGTGTTATCCGAATCTATTGGGACAAATGGGCCTCACAAAAATACAGGAAAAATAGCAAGTCTTTATTTTTATTTTTTTATATCCAGCTTTCCGGCTTACACCAGATTATTCCTGGAGATAGTAGTCCCGGTCCCTCACCAGTACTACCAGTAAATCGCGGGATGTGCCTGAATAACCAGTGTTTGAAAATAGAGCAACTGATATCACCTACAAGGTCATGCCCCAGAAGAGAGCAAATTGCTCCCACCGGGGTTCGAACTCACGCTGCAGGCCTCCAGCTGGATTTTAAGTTCCCCTCCTTTGTCATCCAGCTATGCCCCGGGGGACAGCAAGTCTTTATTCTCTTATACCAATACATCCCCGTAAAGAATAATATTTTCCTCATCTTATTCTCCACAATAATGTGGTTAATATACAACTATATAAGATAATGATAGGGAGAAGATCATGCTTAAATATCTCCCTAATGATAATGATAAGATTACTAATCTTCCTAATGATAATGATAAGATAAAGCTAATCTTCCTAATAAATATTTTACATTCTACCATATATGCAAGATACTATTTAATTACAATGATAATAATTATTAATACCAATATTAATAATTATTATTCTATCACTCCCCCGCAGTCAAAGAGAGAGGCAAATAGATGCTAAGAATGTCTCGAAAATCTTCAAATAAGAACAGCGAAAGACCTTTGGTAAAAATATCTGCAATTTGAGGGCGTGACGGGACATGTAGCACCCGCACTTGACCGCGTGACACCTTTTCACGGACAAAGTGGATATCCAGCTCAATATATTTCATGTGTTGGTGATTGACTGGATTGCCGGACATGTAGATAGCACTAATATTATCACAATACACCAACATGGATTTCGAAATCGAGCAGTGGAGCTCAAGAAGAAGATTGCGAAGCCAACAAGATTCAGACACAACATTGACAACACCTCTGTATTCTGCTTTGGCACTGGATCTGGATAATGTGACTTGTTTTTTTTAGGACCAAGAAAATACCATAACCGGAGGTAGAGCGTCTTGTGTCTGGGCTGCCTCCCCACTCTGCATCTGTGTAGGAGACAAGTGTGGATGTGGACGATGGATACAAGTGTAGATCGTAATCAAGAGTACTATGTATATATCGCACAATGCGTTTTAGAACATGCATATGGTCATCCATTGGATTATGCATGAAAAGGCACACTTGTTGCACAACATACGAGATATATGGTTTGGTGAATGTTAGATAATGCAGTGCTCCGGCTAGGCTGCGGTAAAGTGTCGGGTCGACAAAAGGCTTGTCGAAAGATGCACTCAATTTGGATTTAGTGTCCATCGGAGTTGCTGAGGGTTTACATGAGGACATGTCAGCTCGTTCCACAATCTCTGTTGCATACTTCTTTTGGGAGAGAAACAAACCACCTACATATCGTGTCACTGCTATGCCCAAAAAATAGTATAGTGGGCCTAGGTCCTTCATTGCAAATTCAGAGCCAAGTTGTGACATGATGGTCTTTCGAAGAGCATCTGATGAGGTAGTTAATATAGTATCATCCACATATAAGAGAAGATAAGTAATATTATTACCCTGACGATAAATAAACAGAGAGTGATCGTAACGACTGTTAGAAAAACCACTATTTTCCTTATGCCATAAATCAGGCGAAAAGTCAAAAAAGGCAGATGGAGAGTTGACTTGGTTGTTGGTGAGAGCGGTGATGGGATACAAATCCCCAGTGCTATTACATCTCATTAGTGGCTTCCCCGTATGAAAATCCTTCACAGAAAATCCAAACGTATCAAAATTCATAGAAACATTATTGTCAGTGGTAAACCGACGCACATATACCAAATTCTTAATAAGTTTAGGGGCATCAAGGATATTTTTTTAAATGTAGGGGTGGGTGGGGTGGTAGATTTGATTGGCCAATACCACGAATCAGAATTTCCTGTCCACTTTCAACAATAATATTTTTATTTGTGCTCATATTAAAATAAGACGAGAGATTACCTTGAGATGCCGTCATGTGTGACCCCGTGTCCATGTACCAAGAATCATCGGGAACATTAAGACTCATGTTGTTCATGGCATGCTCGATGTTTGTGGGGACATAACTTGACGTCGAGGGGCCATGGGCCGTAAAGGTTTGCGGTGGCCGATTTCCTAAAATTTTGGGCTGCATGTTTTCTTTGTTGGGTCTGACCCACTAGTTCATCGGAAAAGAATATGGTGGGGCCCACTGTTGCGGGACCTGGCCCCACTGCCCGCTGCCTCTCTGCTGCTGCGACTCCTAGTGGGGATGGTTCTGCCCACGGCCAGCCCCTCCACCGAAAAACTTTTTGGCGTTCCGGCCTCTCCCTTTTCCACAATTATTTTTTCCTTTATTGTTGTTGCGATTTTGAACCATTTTTTGTCTGTTATTGTTATGATTTTGGTGTGTTTCCGGATCAGAATTTTGAGGTCCAAAAACCTCCTCCGTCGTGTTAGTGGAAATAAGGGTGGTGTCGGCATTGTTTGTCGTCGTCGCTACTTGTTTAGCCTTTCGGGTTTCTTCAAGAATCAACCTCGAACGAGCCTCGTAAAAAAGTAGTAATGGGTTACTTTGTTGAATGAACGTTGCACACCATCATATTGTTCATTCAAACCCGCAATTAATTGAAGCACCAACATTTGATTTGTCACCGACGCATCAACGTTGGATAGTTGGTCGGCAAGCATTTTCAACTCTTGACAATAGGTGGAAACATTTGAAAAATCATCCAATTTGACGTTGGTGAATTGATTTTCAAGATATACCATCCTAGAAAGTTTATTATCTTAAAAAATATTTTGCAAACGCTCCCACACTTGTTGAGCCGTAGAGTCCGGTTTTAAAATAGTATGCAAAAGATCGTTGGAGATGGTGTCATAAATCCATTGAAGGACTATGGCATCTAAGCGAGACCATAACTTTTTGTGAACACCGGTGGTGTCCGATGAAGACTCAGAAGGGATGATATGGTCTATTACTTTGTATGCTCGGCAATGGATTTTGAATAACTCCGCCCACGAAGAGTATTGCCCTTTTTCCATCTCAAGTGTAATTGAAATAAAGTTCTTGACGTTGTTTACGGCAAGAGCGGGATGTAATTGTTTTTGGTCGGCCATGGTTACCCAAAAACCAAAAGAAAAAAAATAAGAAGAAAGAAACCCGAAATAGAGTTTGGAAGAAGATGCCGAGGAGTGGGTGGTATTGCGGCAAGGTATATGTTGTTTCGGCTAGGGTTAGCCGAGTGCTTTAGGGTTTTGGGTGGTTTTGTGGTTTTCCGAGAAAGAGAGGGGTGGGTGGCTGGGTAGGGTAGTAGGGCAAGAAAAAGTTCAAATTTTGGCTCTTGATACCATGAAGGAAGTTAATTCCATGATTTATTTCATACTAATAATACAATATATACAAGTCTATAAGATCAATCTACGACTATGATGTTGGAATACTATCCTAATAATATCCTATAAATATGCTAATCATCCCATCGCACTAATTACATAATATTCTCTTTAATTACATAATTGATGATTTTACATAATAGAGATAATTAAAGATAATCATATCCATAATGATATAATGATCCTTAACAATTAGGAAGACATAAATAAAAAGCTTTATCTGGTTGATTAAATTGAATCGATGGAAGAAAAGGAGAGAATCAAACAAAAAAGCAATAGGATATAGAAAAATAAGCACATTGTTGATTGTACCATGAAATAGAGAGGGGAGGGCTGCTTCAAGAATAGAGAAAGAAGAGGAGAAAAAAATAGTAAAAAAAAAAAGCAGTACGACAAGATACAAATTGGATCTTATTTCAATTTTATTTCTTTTAATAGAGTATATGGAAAACTTTGACAATAAGAATCTTAAATAACTTGTCATGCTCTTACCATCTAACATTTGACTTCGTAACTTAGTAATTAGTGCTAAATTCATGAAATATAAGTAAACAAAACTTCTTTGTAGTAGTACTTATTTGTGTGTGAATAATATTATAAATGCAGATCCGATTTCTCTTCATTTCTCCGAGTTCTTACTTAGATGAAAGACACAATATATAGTTATCAATCTATATAGTTAAGAAAGAAGATACTAAAAAGAAGCTTGAAAGGAAGGAAAAAGAATAGAAAAAGCTGGCGACATCTCATATTTTCATTACCATTTTTTCTCTTTTTCATATTTTTTTATTTTATGTTTATCATATTTAAGACACGTAATATTGAAAGAGTTGTTTTACATTAACTTGAAGTATTTTTCATAGATATTTTTTCTGTTAAATTTTTTATATAGATTTTTAAGGGAATTTATGAAAATATGGTAAAATACTCAAACTACTGATTGGAAAGATTAATTTTCTTTTACAAAAGATATGATATTGATATTAAATCAAACTTTGAATTTTGTTTTCACAACAGCGCCAAGCGCGGTGGGTATACTACTTTAACAAATATATCATGGGTATGGTGGAGCGATCGTTATATTGTCGCTGGCGGATCCAATATAAAAGTCGGTAGGTTAAATAGAACTCACTGCTTTTCGAAATTATATAATTACTCCTATATGATAATGTATACAAATAATGTATTCTGTCATTAATTTTGAGTGGGTCAGGGGATTAAATAAAAGGAAAAACTGAGAAGAGATTATTTGGTAAGTCCACTTGGATTGATCAGATGGGTCAGAATTTGATGTTTATGGGTTCGGAATTTTAATTTTTTAAAAGTTATTATTTTAAATTTATAATTTATGTATATTCAATGAATTTCTTAATACAAATATTAAGTTTGAATTAAAGCTACTAGGTTCGACTGAATCAGCATTCGATGAGCTAGCTCCGCCCCTGGAATTGACTAGTGTCTCTATCCATGTTTCATACATGATACATGCACTCGCATAAGTGTTTGACTCTACTGTTTGCTCTGTTAGAAGCCAGTATTTTTCACGCCTTTTCTTAAATGTTAAAATAAGACGATTATATAATTTCAGCCGTATTCCTACCTTAATTTCTTTTATGGATATGATAAAAGTAAGACTGTAAAGTGTAAACGTAGTATTTTAAAGATTTTATTAGTCTCAAAAAGTTTAACTAATTTATTATTGTAGTAGGTATATAAAATTGAGAACGAGAAAGTATACAAAGTTGGATGCTTTTACAGAAAATTTTAGCATATATTGTCAAGCTGTCGAAATCAGCTTATTTGAAAAATACTACTATTATATCTTATTAAAAAGTACTTTGACTGATTTGCATTTGACAAATATTTCAAAGGTATTTTAAATGTCAAATTACGAAAAAGAAAGTAACTACTAACTTAAATGGGTAACTTTTTTTCAAAACAAATTAGAAACATTTATCTGTTAGAGAAGCTATTTTACTCAGCTACGGCATAAAAGCTGAAAAATAATTTTTGATACTATTCAAAAATACTTATTCTTCACCAAAAGCCTGACCAAACATCTTTATTCCTTAAAATAACTTTTTTTTCTTATATAAGTTAGTTTGGTCTTTAAAAAGTGTGGCCAAACAAGTTACTAGTATTAAGGGTAGTATTAATCTTACTTAACAGCCAACACATTTAATAAATAATTAAAATACAAAAATATGAAAGCATACTTTATTCAACGCAACTTTTGCTATCTTTCTTTAGTCATTAAAGGTGCTTATATCATCAAGAATATAAAAATATACAGAGTAATTATGGATATGTAAGTCTCCTATACATATCTAGAAAAGGAAATACAAGTTAAGATCGAGTATATCAATTTAAATCCGCTTTCTAAAAGGAATAAAAAATAAAAAGCAAGAGAAGTGACCTGTGGAGGTGATAACTGGCTGGATATTTGCATGTTTGGAGAGTGCTTCCATGCATTCCTCTTTGCTCATGTTGAACAATAAACACTCTTCAATCAAGTGATGCACCTGCAATATCCATTCATGATTTCACAGTATTAATTTCCTCCTTATTACTTTATACTATCTGTTAAGAGTCTCACATCGGATATAGAACGAGAACATGAACTCCTTATATGGACTTGGACAATCCTCACCCTACAAGTTAGCTTTTGGGGTTGAGTTAGGCCCAAGATACATTCGTTATATGGTATCAGATCCAGACTCATTCCAATTTTTTGTTCACCAATGATGGGCCCCCAAATTATATTATTCACGCTTCAGTTGACAAGATCTAGGCTTGCGGGAGAGTGTTAAGAGTCACACATCAGATATAGAATGGGAACATAGACTCTTTATATGGAATTGGACAATCTTCACCCTACAAGCTAGCTTTTGGGATTGAGTTAGGCCCAAAATTCATTCTTTACACTATCAACAGTGGCAAAGCTACAATTTTCCTTACGGGTTCTACAAAATTTAGTAACTTTAATCCACAATATGTATTGATATTAAAAAAATTACTTAATCGAGTACATAAATGATTTATTCAGAACTCAATAAATTACCTTTTTATGATTCAAAATTCAATAAATTATCTCTTTTAGAATTCAAAAATTATAAATTCAAAATTCTAGCTAACTCTACTTAATATAAATAAACATTTTATTCATAACTCACCATCTTTTTTAGATTTCAGAACCCGATAAACTATTTTTTCAAAAATCTAGGACCCATCATCTGATCCTACTGAAATAGCAAACCCAAGAAGTAATGAAGACTGAAAAAGTAACTTGTAAGATTATTTAAGAAGATATAATTAGTATCAATATATACTTACCAAGTGGATGTATTGAGCTGAAGAATCATCCATTGCATATACTTCAAAAGGAAGATTTTTGTAAAAATAAATCCAATAAAAATATCAGAATAACTACTTCTTTTGCTAATTTTTTTATGAATATGAGAAGAAACTAATATTAGAAGGAAGAAGAAGAAAATGATAATGGAGTTGAAGAAAGTAAAAGTATGGTTTTGGGGAAGGAGAAATGACTATAGATTTCACTAAAATAATTACAACTAATTAAGCTACATTTGGGTCGAAAGACTTTATAGATAAAACAAAGATGGAAAGATTTGTTTTTTTATTATGGAAAAGATAGATATTATGAATAAAATAATGTTTTTTACAGAGAGGTGAATGTGATCTCATTAAGTTGATGGGGGTATTTAAGCCCCCACGTGGGAAGAGAGAGATGATTGGTTGAAGGGAGATTGCGAATGATTGTTCTAAGGCGTTCTTTTGATGGCCAGGTCAACAAATTACACGTGACAAGTTGGCCTACAAGGATACAGTGAGCAGCCCAGAAAGGTTCTTGCCAGTCCTACCAACTCTTATTTGGTAAAGGCAAGAAAGCCACATCATCATGCGACGTGTCAAGTACAACATAGCTATTCCGCTAAGGCATTATTGAAATTCCCAAATGTAATTACTTTGCGTATACTAAATATAGTTATAGTTATTGTATTAAGTGAAAGATCAGCTATCAGCTATATAAGCGAAAAAGTTGTATCGAAAGATATCAGTTATATCAGCGCATAATATATCGATAAAAATTTGACAAAACAGTTGTATCGACACATAATGTATTAGGGTTGATCGCTACATTTAGTAAACACAGTAGCTATGTACTATATTTTATAAATACAATTTAAATATTTATCACGTCACATAAATTTTTTTAATATATAATGATTTGTCGTTGTCTCAAAACCGACCCAACTCATCCGATTCGTGCGAGCTTAAGAATTTGATTGGCTGGGTCGACCAACCCACCATTTCGATGACCCGTTGAAATGATCAGCTCATCCCTACGTGGGCAGTAGGCTAGGGCAGACCGGCCCGCTATTCTGCAAAATTCAAACACTAACAAAAAAACAAAAAAAATCATAAATATTTATAAAACTATACTACATTGGGTTGTTAATCAAGTCCAAATTTAACAATTCAATTAATTCAATAAAAAATAGAGACAAAAGTCAAAGTGAGGAAAGAGCAGCTTGACAGGTTCTTCTCTTTAGGAGTAAAAATTACTCCATAAGATTTTGTTATTTACTTAGTATTAAGTAATAACTTTATTTAACATAAGCATTTATTTAAGTTTTAAGACTTTGAGCTTTGTAATATGATTGACTAAGTAGATTTTGAGTTTGGGTGCCTCTTCTTGTTTTTAGTATCCTACATAATTTTAATTTATATTTTATAATTATATTTTTTAATTCACCCACTATCCAACCCGGCCCACACTAAATCAAGCTTCATGGCCCAACGGGTTTACTCGGGCCGCAAAAATTACGGGTTTTGATTGGTCCCCATTTTGACGGTTCTAAGCTTTATAATCAACTTCAAACCTATCGAGCTGAAGTTAAAAATTGGGATCTAAAGTTACAAACTTCAATCATACAAGCCGAATTTGAAGTTTTACATATTACTTGTACGGTTCGAATTTCAAATATTTTAATCTAAAGTTAAATTTGGCAATTCCCACCTTCACACTCGCAATGGCAGATTATGGTAGGAGCGGAGGGGAGTTGTGGCCCCCCTCAAAAAACTCAAAAATAAATAAAATAAAATTTATATATACTACTCACGATTTATAAACCCTAAATTCCGTCACTTTCTCGACGGCACCAGCGACTCACGAATAACTTGTCAACTATGTCTGAATTGTGTGAAGTTTTGGAAAAACAGGGAAGGCGAATACATATTACTTGATTGACCGGATAATCCGCATTATCTTAACTCTTCAGTTTCTACGGCTACTACAGAAAGATCATTTTCAGCAATGAAGATATCAAGACAAGATTGCCTAATAAGATGGAGGATGAATTTCTTGCTGACAATATGATGTTTTATATTGAAAAAGAGATAGCTATAAGCTTTAGCTTTGATTCAATTACTAATGATTTCAAGTCTTTAAAAGAACGAAGAGCAGCGCTTTAATTCTTGGTACGCCTTTTCTTTTATATATTATATTTTTGTTGTGTTGATGTTATTTTGAATTTTATTAAAATTATATTTTATTTTTATAAATTTTAATTATAATATTTTAGTTATTAATTACCGCTCCACTTAATATTTTAGAAAAGTTATGCTCTGCACACTCGTACCTCTAAAGCTGGCATAGTCCTTGTTGACGGTTTGTAGTGGTCGCATTGATAGCCAAGTTCAAATTGTTTCATTGGTCATTGAGGTACAAATAGTACTCATTCAGCAGATAAAACAGAGGCTATATTTGCTAGCTCGTGTTCTGTGTACTATGTAACATGGGAATTTACGGTTGGTCTCTTGGTTTTTATTTTTCTCTCTTTTTGTTCATCTTATTATGTTTTACATTCATGTTTTACTAATGTAACATGTGTCGAGATCAAAATAATTTATGTTGTGGTTGACATTTTCCTTTGATGTGATTTTCAGGGTGTGTTTGGTTTGTAGGAAAATGAATCCCACAAAAAAAAATTCTTGGAAAATATATTTTTGAAAAATAAGCGAATTTCTTACTCTTTTTTTCCGCATTTGATATGTAATAGATAATTAATGTGGAGTAACATTTTTGAAACTTGTTTTTTCTATATTCTTCCATACCAAACACACTCTTAATGTTTGTTTCAATTGCAAGAATTTTCCAGTTTATGTTTGAAGATTTACTCCTCAATTCTAGTGATGATCTAATATTAGCTAGATATAAGAAGAAGGAGGTGAAGAAAAAGGAAGGTGAAGTAAAAATTGGTGTATGAAGTTTTCCACATTGTTTACAAGTTAAATACTTTTATAATATTGAATATAACTTAAATAGCAGAAATAAAACTGTTTATGCATACGTATTTCTTTATGAAATTGCGTCATGTTTTTTTCTTATTAGTAGAAGAGAGATATGAAATCGTACTCACACTCATTATGTGAAAGATTGTAATCGATACCATCAAATGATCTCCTTGATCTTTATGATGTTTAATTTGTTAGAAGTGTCAAATTTAGTCTCCGAAAGTATAATAGACTAACGCTTTAAGGTTGGATGAAATTGAATAGATCATCTATCAACCTAAATTAGCATTGGCGAGCGATATTTTAATTTAAAATTTTGACTCATAAAAAAGTTAAGTAAAAATACTACAAAGTTCTACGATCGTTCTTAAATTACACTACTTACTTCATTTCCTTAATTGCCTTCTCTGATACAAGCAAAATTTTGTCATGCATATTTCTATATCTATACCTTTTTCTCTCTCTACTAAAGGCAAAAAAACCTGTTTCTAGTTTAATGATGCATAAAATTGAAGAGAAAAATAAAAGAAATGGAAGAAAAAATAAAGATTGGATAGTTTGGCTACAATTAATTGTTTTGTAAAAACTAGTTACTTAAGTAAACTTTAGACAATTTGGATAATGGTAGTTTTATTTAAATAAAGTTACATTTGTTTTCAATTTTCGGTGAACCTCCTCCATTGAAAATATTTCACAGTTTAATATTTTAAAATATCAAATTTCCTTAATGAAAATTTTGTGTTTGCCCATAATCGTAGCACTGACGGATAAAAAATATATAGAGAAGTAGTAGTAGTACCATTTCTTATAACAAAATTTAATATAATACATAGGGAGTAACATGGTACTTGTTTTTTTATTTTGGTAAAGTGGATACTTATGTATAAATTATTACCCATATGAATGTTTCGGGGGTAAGACCTGACCTTGCACTGTAGTTTCAACTACAAAATTACTATTACATGTCAAAATATTTCTACTAAACGTGATTCCTATAATATCTGCCCAAATAACTTTTGTGGCAAACGTGGGAGGACCTATCAAAAATCTTGGTTTGTCAAAATGCTTGCTCTTTCCTCCTTCCTTGGGTAGGATGTCCGCCATCCAGGATATACAATAATATTGAGTTTATAGTCAAATATTTATAAATATTTATAAAAAAAAAATTAATAGATATACACACCTTCAGCAAAAGCTATTAGGGTTTCGTAAACTTCTTATTACACTGTAATCCGCCTATGAACCAAGCCACTTATCCAAATTCTTGGTGGACTTCCCTTTCCAAGTTTCTCCTTTAAATTTCTTAGCCAGCTGTTCCTCTTTTCTTGTGGGTACAATAAGCTTGTTTAATTTGTCCATATACTAATTACTCCCTCGGTTTAATTTATTTGTGTGGTTTGATTTGACACGAAATTTAATAAAGTAAAGAATATTTTTTGAATCTTATGGTCAAACTAAAGATAGGTATAATGTACCATAATGTCTTTTAAACTTGTGGTCTTAAACATGTCATGTGGAAAGTTTGAATTAAAGATTTATCGAAAAAGAAAAGAGACGTTATATTTTAAACAAACTAAAAAGGAAAGTAAGTCAAAATTGAAACGGAGCGAGTACTTAGCAGGGAAAGTGGATCAGACAAAGGACCGTATCACAGGAAGAGCCTTAAAGAGTAGTACTTAGAAGTTGGATGTATTCATGGTGAACCTTAAACTTTATTTTTCATGAAAAGGAATGGTGCCTTCCTCGAAAGTGAAATATGAATTAGTAGGGTTTTTGTTTCTGCACTTACTCTATCTTTGAAGTGGCTATCGAACCTTTCCATGGGAAACAAGGGCTTTCTGCCTGGCTTGCTCGCTGATGCTTATAAATACTGTCTTTCGACTTTGAGAAGAGGCAAGAAACTGGAGCTATACCCTTTCTTCTGCAATGATTCCATTCTGGGATTCCACGCTTCGAAAAGTGTTTTTTGATGCGTCTGTAATAGCCTATGCGTTCCAAAAAAGAACGTGCTACGCCTGGCCCCCTTTTCAGTAGATGAGATTAGGATTCAAGGGCTTTCTTTCATTAACATTCAGTGAAGGTGCATAACTTCTTTGAATGTCAAGCGCTAAGTACGCAAGCTACCGCTCCGTGGAGAAGAACGTCAAGTGTACTTCAATAAATGAGTTGAAAATTGATGAATTACTAAATATATACTTCTTGCGTTTGGATACTTTCCTTGTTCAAGCTCTGCCAAAGGAGTCAAAAACCAGCTCAAACACACTTTCAAAATGACGTGATACTGTTGGTTTTAAAATAAATATGTACAATATTTTCAAGAAATTAAGTTGTTGAGTTTCTTGTATGGATTGTGTATGGAAGGACTTGATCTCCTTATATGTCTTTGGCTAATTCTCACCCTAATTTTTGCGGTTGAGTGATGCCCAAGATAAATTTCTTTACATGCATGATATTAAAGCCAGACTAATGTCAATTATTGGTTAATATGATGTTGGACTCCCATATTATATTGTCTCAGCTATAATTGGCAGATCAAGGTGTTGAGTTTCTAACATCGGTTTTGGATAGAAAATGTGATCTCCTTATGTGGTCTTGGACATTTATCCTCTCGTGAACTACCTTTAGATTAAGTTAGGCTCCAGGTCTAGTATTTCGTTACAAAATCTTACATCATTAGAAGTATCTTTATAACAAATATATAGATTCTCTATATTATCAACTTAAATTGTAAAATTGATCGCACACACTGAAATCATTGTTCTAATCAACACTGTTTCTTCAACATCTCATGTGCCTAGGTAAGTTACAAGTAGATGCAAAATTGGTAAGCGAACATATTATTGAGAAGAGATACTAATTAATGGATAAAAATGAAACTTGTACTTTTTGACCATTTAATTTTAGATGAGCTTAAATAGAGTAATATAAACAGTGAGAATGTATATAATCGGCATAAACGTACTTAAATTAAGGCATAATTGGTATTATGTTATTTTAACTATTTAATCTTTTACCGAGTTTGCCACTTTTACCAGAATATATCTAGGGTAAATTAAAGCCTTAGATCTAGGGGCAGAACTGCAATATATGTTACGGATTCGACACGTAATTTATTTTTAATTCAGAATTTAAAATTATAAATTTATCTCTACTTAGATTAATCTATTCCAGAAATTATTACGCCCAACCTTCCATTCGTATCAATTTCCCTTATATGTAGTTTTTAAACTCCGTGAGAGCAGTAAACGTGAAATCAATATATCATCTTTATGATCTATGTTGTTCGGACTGTTAAAAAATGTCGACGGGTGAATGTCGAATTTTAAGAAAGTATAATATTTTTGAAGAATTCGAAACAATACAATAATATTTTTGGAGAGTCCAAATAACATAATTCATGATCACAAGTGGATTAAATAAAACAAAAAGTAAAAACAACAAAGGGAAAACCTATATATCAAACTCTTCATAAGATTCTCCACCTGTGAAATCTTTTTGCTGTACGTCATTGACTAAATGACATTATTATGGCCTTAAGAACACACCATAGGCAGCTTATAATATGTAAGAGTATTATTTTATGATATTGGCAGTAAATAATAAACTATTTTAATGAGTGCGATTACAGCTCAAAACAACTGCTCAATCAATGTAAAATTTTCTAGTACCATTTTGATGGTTAATTTGTGCTGTAACCAAGAATAATCCTCTCACCCAACAGCCAAAAAAAGTAATTTTAAAAAGAAACTTGCTATCTCTTTTACAAGCCATTGGGAAAAAAAGATGGTGGATAGAAGTTTTCTTTATTTTTTTCCACAAACTACTTTTACTTATTCGAAGTCATTTCACCGGCAAGACCGAAACGACAAAAAATAATGTTTTTATATTTTAAAATAATTTAATTTTAAGTTTTTTATTTAATTTTTAATGAAATAATTTACATTTAAATAAATATGTGTTATTTATTTTATACCACAAATTTCAATAAAAAATCTTTTTTATACTCCATATTTTGTCCAATAAGATCACATAAGATGGAACAGAAAGAGTAACTTTAATTTCAATTATGTGTACTTTATTTCAAGCGATTAAGAAATAATATCCACTTAGGTCACGAATCAAATGTTGATGCATTTCTTTCTTATGATTAGGTTTATAAAATTCAAACAGTAAATTTCCGCCCACTTTGTACTTTTCACTTTCACTTCACAAGTCCAACATCTAACTATTCCTTTTTTGTTCCAATTTATGTGACATTTTTTGCTTCTCGAGATTCAAATTGTATGAATTTTTATCAACATTTTAAAATATACTTTTGCACCAAATTGATATGAGAAAAATTGTTACTCATAGTATTTTTTATGTAGTTTTCAAATGTATAAATTTTAATGTTAAAGTGTTGAGTTAATCTAATCTAATTTAGCCTTAAAGTTTAGCCAAATTAACTTTCAAAAAGTGAAATGTACCACATAAATTGAGACGGAGGGAGTAATATTTAACTACACTGTTGGCCCATTTTTCTTATACATAAAGCGCATTTAGCAGTAGACAATTTCACCACTCATCTTATTGATCAAGAGAAGGCACTAAAAGAATATATTAACTGAAAGAAAAATAAACAGAGAGTATTCGTTGGAAATTGACGTTTATATAGGCAACCATCGGATCCTTTTAGAAAAGATGTCTCGTATAATATATATATTTACTCACACACTTAGGAGTATGCGTACCATACCAAAGTACATAAAATGACAAAGACTCATAATGCCGTTAGGGAAGCCTTTCACCACCGGTGTGAGAAAGAGCAACCCAATTCCCAATTGAAAATAACAAACCATCTTAACATTAACTAAAAAGATGACAACACATAGAAGCAACCTGATGTACTAAGCATCTGATGTTAGAAGGATTAGGGGAAAGGCAACATCTCAAGAAGTTGATCAGTGGCGGATTATGGTAGGAGCGGAGGGGAGTTGTGGCCCCCCTCAAAAAACTCAAATTTTTTTTTTTTTTTATATATACTACTCACGATTTAAAAATCTTAAATCCCGTCACTTTTTCAGCGGCACCAGCGACTCACGAACTCACATTCGCAGCTCGTCTCTCCATCTCTAGTAATACTTAACTGCAGAAGATTTATTTATTTATTTATTTATTTATTTGGGTCTCTTTTTCTTCTACAAAATATAAATCTAGTATGCCTTGGATGCATAGTTGCATCATAAGCAATTACATGTTGTTTTCAATATACATGATATGAGTTTTAATGGGTAATTCTTGATATGAGTTTCTTTTAAATCAGCAAAAGATTACAACTTTATGTTTGTTTCATCATATACGAGGCTATTTTGGGCTTATGGGAGTGGAATTAACAGATTAAGGCTTTAACAATCGAATTTCTCTGACTTAGTTCTGTTTTCAGATTTAGATGTTATCTTTGATAATTGATTTATGTATTTTTTAGGAGTGATACGATGATCAAACTTAAGAAAATTGATGCATTTTCAAGAGGAAAGCTTCCAACAAAGATGAAAATTGTATAGCTTCAACATCGACACTTGAAAAGCACCATTCTGATGACCAAACGGTTCAACTGGATGAGCAACCTTGCAAGATTCAAAAAGTCACCATGGATGAATTTGATGTCAATTGTTTAGAACGTGACCCAGGAAAGCGTCCCCAAATTTGAGAATATCCCATGAATCGAAGAGATGAAGTTCGAAGAGCTTATCTCAATTGGGGTCCCTATCAATGTCAAGTTGACAAGTATCCCCTCAATAGAGATAAGTATCCAAGGCGATTTCAAGCATCTTGGTTCAAAAATTTCCCTACATGGCTAGAGTACTCACCGACTAATGATGTTGCTTATTGTTTGCTTTGTTACTTGTTCAGTAAAAGCCAAGTGGGCATCCTGAAGCTGATGTCTTTACTAGAAAAGGATTTAAAGCATGGAAAAAGATCAATGTTGGGAAGAGTTGTGCTTTGCTTAATCATATTAGTGAGTACGTGTTCGTCTCACAATAATGCATTTAAATCTTCTCAAGACTTGTTCAATCAGTCTATGCACATCTGAAATGTCCTTAACGTGCAGAGTTCCGATCAAATTAGCAAAAATAGACTTCGTCTCAAGAGCTCTATTGATTCAATTCGTTGGCTCATGTTTCAAGCTTGTGCTTTTAGAGGCCATGACGAATCATTGGGATAAAAAAATAGAGGTAACTTTCTTGAAATGATCAAACTCTTAGCATCATACAATGATGAACTTGCAAAAGTAGTGCTAGAGAATGCTCCATATAATTCAAAGTATACTTCTCATCTAATTCAAAAGAAAATCTTGCATATCATTTCTAGTAAAGTGAAAAGTTATATCCGAGAAGAGATTAGGGATTCTAAATTTTACCTAATTGTTGATGAATCACGTGATGAATCTCTAAGGGAGCAAATGGCTATTATTTTGAGGTTTGTTGATAAAAAGGGTTGTATAAAAGAATAATTTTTTTATCTTTATGCATGTTAAGGACATTATGGCTATCACTCTTAAAAACGCGGTTTGTGATGTTCTTTCTCGGTATTGTCTTGATGCTTCAAATATCTGTGGGCAAGGGTATGATGGTGCTAGTAATATGAGAGGAGAGTGGAATGGATTACAAGCATTATTTCTCAAAGATTGTCCTTATGCTTATTGCATACATTGCTTTGCACATAGATTACAACTTGCTTTGGTTGCTGCTTCCAGAGAAGTTTTCCTTATTCATGATTTATTTTCAAACTTGACTTTTGTTGTCAATATTATATGTTCCTCTAGTAAACGTCATGATGAACTTCAAGCTGTCAATTAGAGGAGAGATCACTTTTGCTAGAGATTGGTGAACTTGATAGTGGTAAATAACTTGTCAACTATGTTTGAATTGTGTGAAACTTTGGAAAAAATAGGGAAGGCGAATACATAATACTTGATTGACCGGATAATCCGCCTTATCTTATTCTTCCAGTTTATATGGCTACTACAAAAAGATCATTTTCAACAATGAAGATAATCAAGAAAAGGTTGCGTAATAAGATGGAGGATGAATTTTTTGCTGACAATATGATGGTTTATATTGAAAAAGAGATAGATGAAAGCTTTAGCTCTGATTCAATTATTAATGATTTCAAGTCTTTAAAAGAACGAAGCACAACACTTTAATTCTAGGTACGTCTTTCCTTTTATATATTATATTTTTGTTGTGTTGATGTTATTTTGAATCTTTAATAAAATTATATTTTGTTCTTATAAATTTTAATTATAATATTTTAGTTAGTAGTTATCGCTCCCCTTAATATTTTGGACAAGTTTCGCCACTGAATGTGATGTAGACAATCTTATCTAATGCAAACATTAAATGATTATTTCTACGACTCAAACTCATGACTTATAAGTCACATGAAGACAACTTCAGTACAGGGTTGCTCCAAAATACGCAAAAGACGTTACACTTAATTATGACTCAATTCAATTTTGCTAAGAAGCAACAAAGAATTAAGTCACGGGTCACGCCCCTCAAGTATGAATACAATTGTCGCGCCCGTTTTTGACCCGGCTCGGGTCGAAGCGGAGCTCGGACGTATGGGGTGATTCCTGGGTAAAGGATTGAGGAGTCGCCACCTAATTATTTTTACGGTGAATTAGGACACCTAAATATTTAAACTAAGTGCTGCCATGTAACTCCAATTTTAAGGTCTGCGAAACTAGCGAGATTCTAGGTAAGGGTTCTTTATTATCCTAAAGGGAAGGGGTTAGGCATCCTTTAAGATCCGCTAACTTGCGGTTATCCGGTAAAACTCAGGTTAATTATTACTAGAAAAATACATGTTTTATAAGTATAAAAAGATGTTTGCAAATATGATGCATTTTATACAAGTAAATATGATGCATTTTATACAAGTACGTAATCGGATGACATAAAAGAAAGATACATGTAAAGTTTTTAGAAAACATGCATTTGTGACAATAAATTCTTTATAATGCCAAAGAAGCGAATCTTTCGAAAATTAACAAGTTGCAAAAAATAATAATAAAAAGATAAACTTATTTGGTATGATTAATTGAAGCAAATAAAGATGACAAGAGTTGTTTTAAAAATCTTGAATAAGCGTGACGAGCCTAAAATAAATAAACTAGCGAAGGATTTCTAAGTTTGCGAGCCTACAAATAAAATAAGCTAGCGACGGGTTTCAAATCTTAAACTAACCTATGAATAAATCCTAAGTTTGCCTATTCTAAGCATTTCAATAATTACATAAGTGCGATAAATAATATTACAATACAAAGCGAGATAAAAGCTGAATTAAAGAAAGAAATAACAATAAATAAACTCCGAGGAATATTTGTCGTTATTTTGCTTTAATCCCTGCAAGCTGTCAAGAACAAACGGTTAGAAACATATAAATACAAATAACTTCATATCCGTATTCAAAACAGTGAATGTTTTGATCGCGGAGGGCTCAGACTTAAATTTTGAAAAGAACATTCCAATCACGTCGTGGCTGCAAACATATGACTAATGTAGTTTATTTTGATTGCCTCGCCTACTAAACGTGTTGGTCTCTCGGGTGGAATAAAAAAGATCACTATAATCACGTCGTGGCTGCGAATATATAATTCACCTCGCCTACTAAACATGTTGATCTCGGATAAAAGGTTTAAGTCTTCATCCTTGCCCGTGGTTATATTTCCGTCTTTGCAACTGTGGAGGCCTCAAAGTCGACGGATATTTTTCATCGGACAGTGTAGTATCGTGTCCAAATCAAGAAAAAATGAAACAAGAATAAAGAGGCGAGCAAAGAGTAGCATGAAAACAGTGAGGCAAGAAGGAGAAAAACAGAGAGTAATTCTTGCTTTAAAAATGACGCTGTTTAATTTAAAACAAGAAACAAGAGAACAAATATTTGAATGTCAAACAAAGGAATCGAAATAGAAAGCAATGTTTGAAAATGCGGTGTCGATTTAAAACAAGAAATGATAAAGCGAACAAGAATCTGAAATGGGGAGCAAACTGAAACCAAAAACAATGAAAGCGATAACAGCGGCGATACTTGTGAGTAGCTTGATAGCGGTAGCGATAGCGATGCTTGATGCGGTAGCGATAGCGATAGCTTGATGGCGGTGGCGATAGCGATAGCGGTAGCGATAGCGATAGCGATAGCGATAGCGATAGCGATGGCGATGGCGATGGCGGGAAGCGATGAAGTAGAAAATAGTTTCGAGATGACGCGGTGTTTTAGTTTAAAAATAGTAAAACAAGAAAAACAGACGCAGATTTATTTGAAACAAGAAACAAAGAATACGAAACCGAGAAGCGACTCCCGAAGACGGACGCAATATTGGTTTGAATCAATAAAACAACAAAGAGAATGCGGTATTAATTCAATCAATAACATAATAATAATGCCAAAGAAACAGACAAGAGCGATTTTAAATACCCGACCCGAAGTTCAAATTATGGAAATATTCAAATCGGGTCGCCTGACCGGTCGTTGATTCAAACCCAAATCGATTTCAAAGACCAATTTCAGATAACCAAGAACGAGAATGTGAAATGCAAGAAATTCGAAAATGTTCAAATCGGTCGACCTGACCGTCGATGATCTGACCGGATCGATGATCCAAATCAAATCGATTTCAACACCAAATTCAGATAACCAATAACAAGAATATGAAATGCAAGGATTACGAAAATGTTACTCATATCGGTCGACTGACCGGATCGATGACCGACCGGATCGTTGTTTCAACCCTGATCAAACAAATTCATCAATTTCAGATAACCAATGATAACAAACAAAGAAGAATGTAAGAAAATTGGAAAAATCTAAATCGGTCGATCTGACCGTCGATGACCCGACCCGAATCGTGTGTTCAACCCGAAGTCAAATAATTTCATCAATTTCAGATAACCAATGACAACAAACAGCAATGTAGGAAAATTGGAAAAATCTAAACCGGGTCGACCCGACCCGGGTCAGTGACCCGACCCGACATCAGTGATCCGAATCGAATCTTACCCCAAATTCAGATAACCAACATACATAAACATGAAATGCAAGAATTCTGAAAATAATACCCGAACCGGGGGTCGGCCCGGGTCGGGTCGACCCGACCCGAAATCAGTGAAAAAAATCAGAGAAATCAAAGGGGATGACAAACCTTTTCGGACTTGATTCTTGGAACAACAACGAAGCCAAATACTCTAAAATCAAGAACACAACAAAATATGTATGTATATATTGAATAATCTTCCGAAAATCCTTCCGAAAATCTCTTTTTCTCTCCCCGAAATCTCCTTCTCAAAATGAAGAACAATCATGGGGTATTTATAGGTGGATTCCCCCCCAAAAAACGAGTTTGAATTCGAATTAAAGGTAAAGAAAATCGCGGATTTGAGGGGCATGGGTCGCGGATTTTGTGGGTGTCGGCGTAACAGAGGGGGGTTGGTGGTGTCAGGGGTCGGTGGTGGCAGGGGCGAGGTGACCGTGGCGATGGGGTCGCCGGTATGGGGGTGTGGGGTCGGCGGCTTTGGGGTTTTTAGCTTTAGGTTTTTTTTTCGGTTTTGTTTTTGTGAAATGGGGGGTAAGGGTTTGGGTTAAAGAGGAGAGGGGCGTGGGTCGGGTCAGGAGGATGGGCCGGTTCTTGGGTCGACGGTTGGGCCGACGAGTGGGTTGTGGGAATCGGGTTTAATTTAATTGGGGAGTTGGGCTGGTCCGGTTGTTTTGAATAGAAGGGGAAGGGATGTTGGGCCGGGCGACGGGAAAAAAATAAATAAAAAAAAAGGAGTTGGGCATTGGGCTTCGGTTTTGGGCCAAAATTTGGGGTTGATAGAATATTTTGGGTATAAGGGAATGGGTTGGTTGATAAGGAAGGGGGTTGGGCCGGTCCGGTTGGGAGAGAATGGGGATTTAATTGGGGGAGTTTATTTTGGGATTGGGCTTGTGGGAAAATAGGTTTTAGTTTGGGTTGGGTAGGAATTGTTTTGGGTTAGGAAAAATGAAAAATGGGTTAGAAATTGTTTTGGGTTAGAAAATAAAAATGGGTTATGGATAAAAATATAAAAGGGGTTTAATAAAAAATTATTTATATATATTTTTTGTAAAAGATGTGAATTATTTAAAATAACATAACGACGTAATAATAATAAAAATATAATATTTGCGAAATGTTTAATGCTTAATAAAAGGGAAATGCGATGCAATTTTATGAGAATAAAATAACATAGAACTTTTGGATAAAACTTATGATTATTATAAAATGCAAATGACTTAAAATATGCGAATAATAATAATAATACGAAGATACACACATATATGCCTATATTTTAAAATTATTTTAAAAGTGTAAAAATATTAAAAATCACAAATAAAATCATAAAAGATGGGACAAAATTGGGTGTCAACAGATGCCCCTCTTTGACGGAGACGATGAAAGAGTTTCCGGCCAAGGAAAGTTGATTGAGTAGCCAATTTTGTCCCGTTCATCGGGATTGCATAGAATTCCGGGGGGGAAGTGAAGTTGCAAAAAGATGGTGCACATTCAAGCAACAATGCCCCAGTGTCGACTTAGGATGACACGTGTCGCAGATGCGAGAAACTATTGGAAAAGAGCGGATCGACGTCAAGTAGGTCGCCGACCAATTTGCCTCGGTCCGTAGAAGAGATAGTCCCACGCTGTGATGAAGTTCCCGCAAATTAAAAACTCCTCGCAAACTAAAGCTTAAGATATAATTAGTGCATAAATCACGAGAAAAATTGTAGAGAAAATAACTTAAAATTCCTTGTTATAAGGTGGGCCGATCAAAATTAAAATTCCTTGTTATAAGGTGGCGCCGATCGAAATTAAAATACCCTCATTATAAGGTGGGAGCACGAAATGACGTCGTTGGATCGACGTGTTGTGTTGAAGACGTCGTTGTAATTTTTGTTGACGCCGATGTTGTATAGACTTTGCCGATGTCGCCGTTGTATAGACGTTGATGATGTCGTCGTTGTATAGACTTTGGCCGATGTTGTTGTTGTTGTAAAAATAGTTGTCGTCTTCGCCGTAACGCCGTGGACGTTGTTGTAATCTTTGTTGAAGATAGTTGATGTGTCGCAGCTACGCCAATGACGTTGTTGTAATGTCAGAAAAGATAGTCGCCGCGTTGAGGACGCCATTGTAATCTTTGTTGACGTCGTTGCAACATCAGAAAAGATATTTGTTGTGCTGCTGTGACGTCGATGACGTTGTTGTAATGATGTTTGCTATTGCAGATAGCTGTTGTGCTGAGGGCGTCGTTGTAATGCTGTTGAAGATAGTTGATGCGTTTGAAGACGTCATTTGACATCGTCGGGATGCGGTAAAAGATAATTGTCGTCTTTGCGCTGTCAGAAAAGATAGTCTGGCAAGACGCCATTGTAGTCTTTGTTGACGCCGCCGAGATCTGTAGAAGATGATTGTGTGCTGCCATAACGTCGATGACGTTATTGTAATGTTGTCCTGTTGTAAGAGATGTAAGTAGCGTCCTTGCCGTCAGTTCTTTGTAATAGGGCTCCACGTTGTCTTGAATCTTCCGCCGATCCAAACTCGTGTGAATTGAAATGTCGCCTGGCACCGCGAACATGTGATGCGACGTCTTTGCCGTCGGGTTTGCCTTGTTGTCGCTTCTTTGTGATCCGAAATAACATCTTTGTGCGGACATAATAGTCGGGACCACAGAGGTCAAGATGATGTCTTCGTATAAATGCGTAACAAGAACGTAATCGTTGTAGTGAGTTGTAGTGCCGAAATTCTTTGGGGAATTGATCATAACTGATGTGGCTTCCCTGCTTTTTCAACCTGAAGAACCTGTACTCAAAGAAAATTTATGAGTTTGGGGAGGGGCGGTTGATTCGCGTTGACTTGATAGCTTTGGTTCTTGATAGCTGCATGTCCTGCTGATTTGGACCTGTAGCTCCTGTCTGGTTCCCAGTCTTGGCTAACCGTTAAATGAAAACATTTGCTGAAAATAAGTTGTTTATAAGAAAGTATGCTTATCATTAAAAGTTCTTGTCGAACTCTAATGAAAATATTTGTTGAAAATAAACTGTGTATAAGAAAGTATGCAAAAAATCTTGTCAAATTTTAATGAAAATATTTGGTGGAAATAAATCGCTTATAATAAAGTAGGCATATATGTAAAAAGTTCTGTCGAACTCTAATGAAAAATATTTGGTGAAAATAAATTGCGTATAAGAAAGTAGGCATATATGTAAAAATTTATGTCGAACTCTAATGAAAGTATTTGTTGAAAATAAATTGCTTATAAGAAAGTAGGCATATAGGTAAAAGTTTTGTCGAACTCTAATGGAAAATATTTGTTAAAAATAAATTGCTTATAAGAAAGTATGCATATATGTAAATATCTGTCGAGCAGTGACATGCGGTGAAACAGAGCAAACGTCTTATCCAAAACCCTCTTAGGCTGAAGACTTAGTTTGCCGATGCTTTTCCATGTTTATCGGCGTCCTCTGGCAGTGATCCCTTAAAAATGCCCCAGTTTCCGATATGTGAGGATGATGATCTTTTAAACGTACAACCGAGTCTTGTGTAGATTGCTTGCCTGTCCTATCAGGGTGATCAGATGGGTGCATTTGTCTTTTGTGAGATAAAGGAGAAAATATTTCCTAATGGTGGGACCGAAGCCGATTTAGGCCGCCTACGTATCCCCATGAGGGAATCAGGTCGTGACGTAGTTCATTACAAGTAAAGAGGGTTGTAGGGTTTTTCTAAAGATGGGACCGAAGCCGATGTGGCCGCCTACGTATCCCGCCAAGGGAATCAGGTCATAACGTAGTTCGGGTAAGCAAAGGAGATTGTAAGGATTTTTCTAAAGATGGGACCGAAGCTGATGTGGCCGCCTACGTATCCCGCCGAGGGAATCAGGTCATAACGTAGTTCAGGTTAGCAAAGGAGATTGTAAGGATTTTTCTAAAGATGGGACCGAAGCTGATGTGGCCGCCTACGTATCCCGCCGAGAGAATCAGGTCATAACGTAGTTCAGGTTACAAAGAAAAGAGACTGGGGAAATTTGTGATCTAAAGGAACGGAACCCTACATGGGTTCCTTTGCGTATCCCGCCTGGGAGCGCAATTTTTACAACATAAGAAATGCATTACATAGAGAATAACTAATCTTAGATATGGTATCTCTTCACTGCCTCTGCATTGATGGTTTTTGGCCATTCTATTCTGATAAAGTTGCCGGGACAAGCTGCGTCTATCTGCTTTCCTCAATCAGTCTCTTAGTAAATGATTCTGTATTCACTTGGTTGCGAAAGAAATAGCATTGCCCCAGTAGAAATCCTGATCGTAATGTGGTAGCCCAAGAGTACCAATGGCAAACGTCCGTGCCAATGCTTTTAACTGTCAACCATCTTGATGTTTCATCCAAATCTGGCTTTGACTTATTCCAAAAAACGCCTCAATTCTTCCGGTTGTGATTCTCCCTTATATTCTACGAAGCCTTGCTTGTTTGGGACCTTGTTTGCTTGTTTCATTATATGTCACATACCGCCGACAAATTAGTTTGCATGATGAAAAAGAAAAGAGAATTATTTAACAAAACATATTTTTAAAAATAGCAAAAGCAATGCAGATTTGTCTTTTTAAGCTTTCAAAAGGTAGAGGCAAAACACATTAAATGCATATATGTGATTCAGGCCTCAATCTGAATCGCATTGTTTCATTAAATATTAGCAGTTAACTAATTTCTGGGAGAAACCAGGCCAGGGTACATGTCCAATTTTCCCGAAACATCTCCTTGCTCTGCATCCCAACTAGTTGAGCTTCTAGCGTGATCATTGAGAATCACGTTGCATTTTGCTTCTTCTTCATTCATGAAAAATCTTTTGAATCCCTTCGCGAGGTTGGCTGCATTGTCCTCCTTTGATTCCTGAGTGGCGCATGTTTTGACGAATGACTGACCCGTAAGTGGAACAGACTTTGGTAAAGAAGCGTCTCCCTTCCTTCGGAGATTGGTTGATAAGACTTTTTCAAGAAAAGGTGATGCCATGACTGCGACTTTGGAGGAAACACTTCTACTCCGAACGGTGCCCTCAATTGGTCTCTAATCATAGGGGTGAAAAAGGCCGATGTTTCAACCTTTTCCTCTATCTGGATTGGCACAATGGTCCCTTCCAAGTTGTGTTCTTCATCAACAGTAATCATGTTCACATTGGTATTGTCATGATCCGGCAAAGGGTTATCATTTATATCGAGGAAGGTCCTTTCGGTTGGATAACTCCTTCTTTGATCAATGCCTCGATTTTGTTTCGAGGGCATAGCAATTCTCGATGTCGTGCCCAGAATCCTCGAGTGGTACGCACAATGCTTAGTCTCATCGTGCCATTTTGGAACAGGATTGGGGACATTTCCTGGGATGGGCTGGAGTATTCCTGCGGTTTTCAGTCTTTCATATAATTGGGCTCGAGGTTCGGCTAAAGGTGTATAGGTTTTGGCTGGCTTTCTTTCGTATTTTGCGCGGGGTCTGGGTGCACTTGGTGTATGGACTTGTGGATGAGGCAAGTATGCGGGCTGATATTGTGGGGGATTCGGATAGACAGGCGCTCGAGGCAGGCTATATATTGGATGGGTATGGTAGATGTGGTAGGGACCAGGTGGGTATTGATAGTAAGGCCGAGGGCTTTGGGTGTATGGGTAATAATAGGAAGGATGAGGACTTTGGTTGTTTTGATTGTAGTAGGGAGGCTGGGTGATGGCATTTGGTAGGTTGACATTTGATTTGGCCTATGTTTCGAACTGTCACCACAGAGGACACTCCATCTCTCTTCCTCTTTATCGCTCCTCAAATGAGTCCGATTGGATTGTCTCACTTGTTGCTTGCAATGCTACAAAGTTTGTAATTCTTCCTGCTCGATTCCCTCTTCTATGAAATCTCCCATCCTTATAACTTCAGAGAAACTTCGCCCTATGACGCTTATCATTCTCTCATAGTATGTTGCATCTTTCAAAGATTGTACAAAGAGAGTGTTCATCTCACTTTCTTCTATCTGGGGTTGAACTTTCGCCGCTTCGCCTCCACTTCATGGCATATTCTCTCAAGGTCTCGTGGACTTCTTTTCCAACTTCATCGATAAAATCTGTCCAAGACTGCGGTCGTTGTTGAATTTAAATCATCCCACGAAATCTTGTGCCATCGTGCCCCAATTACACCATTTTTGCGGGTCCCGACTTGTGTACCGCCGAGTGCTTCTCTGTCAAACTCCTTGTGAACAACTTCATTATGATGGCCTGGTTTTTACCTACCCCAACCAGCTTTGTCGCAAAGACGATCTCAAATGAGAGTAAGGATTTCCTTTCCCATCAAACAAGTCAAATTTTGGCACCTTATATCCGACAGTGCAATTCAATGTCGGGATGCATGCACAAATCTTCGTGACTCGAGTCCTTCATGCCCCTTTGCTGGTTTGGATATTCTTGAATGCTTCTTTCAGTTATGAATCTCTCTCGCCACACTTTCACCGGTTCGATCATTACCCGCTTTGTCCATTTCTTCACACCGGCCGATTTCAAGAGCCATGTTTGGTAATCGCGTGGTGGTAAAAGGTTGAGCTTCCGCTGCATATACCGGGTGGCACGTGTTGTTCGTTGGGATCGCCGACGTGTGCCATCAATATGTGTTGGCCTGGCTGGTGATTTTGCATGGAAGAGGTGTTTTGGATGAGTGGGTTAATTTGTGTATGTGGAGTTGTAGGGTCATTTTGTAGCGGGCTTTGTTGTGGACTAGCTTGCGGGTTAGTGTGTTGGGGATCGGTTTTGCATAGTGGCGAATTATCGGTGAGGTTTTGGGGAAATGGCGGTTCAGAAATGAGAAAATTTGTGGTGCGATTGCATTCGTCCCTTGTTCAGGGAGTGGGGTATTGGCGCTAATGGACAAAGTTGGTGAGATTTTGAGCCGCTTATCTCGATCTGCATGGCTGCCATCTGTTGTAACAGTTGGGCGATGTATTTTTCTTGGACGATAGTATTTCTATTTTCAGAAGTCTCTGGTTCATCTCTGGAAAGAGTAATAAGTTCCAGGTCAGTCTGTTCGGATGCATCTGAATTAGTCATTTTGCTGAAGGATTGGGCCTTTGACCTCGTGAAGTAGGGATGGTCCGCCAGTTTTAGTCAACGCAAATCAACCTTTGGGAAAATAATCTAGACAAAATAAACCTTCTAAAAAAAAAATGAAGAAAACCAAGTTAGTATAAGGTGAGTAATTATTGCTTTAAATAATATGCACATAGTGAAAAAGCAGGAGAAAACAACAAAATGATTGTAAGGCAATTAAATGCGCATCCTAATATGCATGGGGCCTCCCTTATGCCGGAGGTGGGCCTAAACGCCAGATATGCGGGATTACGACAGATTTGATCCAAGCAGCTAAACTGCAATGCTTTGTCGGAAATGAGACAAAATGAATGTACATTTTCCAATTTCAAAGATGTCATGATTAGTCTTGGATTAGTCTATCCTTATCACGCTACACATAATATGATGATTGGTCGTTGGGTTGTGAGACCCGTAGACATCTTTGGCGGATTTCTTAATTGTGGAGTCGATACCAAGGATCGACCCACCTAAGGTGTATGCATGCATGACTTAAAATAAAGGGTGGTATAGCTCTATCTTATATTTTCTAAGATTTGGCTGACTAGACTCAAGGTTCCCGAGCGGACTGCTCGAGTGAGAAGGCTACGCGGCCAACCGGATGGTCCGGACACTCCGCGCATACGCCAACTCTCCTAAAATTTGGTAGATTGAAAGAAATTTGCGGGTGCGTAAAACACACCTCGCGTGTAGTGTGTGATAGTGTCAATTTTCCAGAGTGGAAGAAATATGAGCGAAATGCCAATTTAAGGAAAGCAGTAAGAGAATATAGTAATTAAAGCAGTTATGCATACAAAATTTCAACAGAAAATAATTAAAAATAATAGATCAAATAAGGAGCAATATAAAGCACAATAATGATTAACCTAAACTTGTTATGGTTAAGAACCTGAATATTCCCAATGGTCGCCATCTTTGTCGCGCTCGCTTTTTGACAGGCCGGGTCGAAGCGAGCTTCGGACGTATGGGGTGATTGCTGGGTAAAGGATTGAGGAGTCGCCACCTAATTATTTTTACGGTGAATTAGGACACCTAAATATTTAAACTAAGTGCTGCCATGTAACTCCAATTTTAAGGTCTGCGAAACTAGCGAGATTCTAGGTAAGGGTTCTTTATTATCCTAAAGGGAAGGGGTTAGGCATCCTTTAAGATCCGCTAACTTGCGGTTATCCGGTAAAACTCAGGTTAATTATTACTAGAAAAATACATGTTTTATAAGTATAAAAAGATGTTTGCAAATATGATGCATTTTATACAAGTAAATATGATGCATTTTATACAAGTACGTAATCGGATGACATAAAAGAAAGATACATGTAAAGTTTTTAGAAAACATGCATTTGTGACAATAAATTCTTTATAATGCCAAAGAAGCGAATCTTTCGAAAATTAACAAGTTGCAAAAAATAATAATAAAAAGATAAACTTATTTGGTATGATTAATTGAAGCAAATAAAGATGACAAGAGTTGTTTTAAAAATCTTGAATAAGCGTGACGAGCCTAAAATAAATAAACTAGCGAAGGATTTCTAAGTTTGCGAGCCTACAAATAAAATAAGCTAGCGACGGGTTTCAAATCTTAAACTAACCTATGAATAAATCCTAAGTTTGCCTATTCTAAGCATTTCAATAATTACATAAGTGCGATAAATAATATTACAATACAAAGCGAGATAAAAGCTGAATTAAAGAAAGAAATAACAATAAATAAACTCCGAGGAATATTTGTCGTAATTTTGCTTTAATCCCTGCAAGCTGTCAAGAACAAACGGTTAGAAACATATAAATACAAATAACTTCATATCCGTATTCAAAACAGTGAATGTTTTGATCGCGGAGGGCTCAGACTTAAATTTTGAAAAGAACATTCCAATCACGTCGTGGCTGCAAACATATGACTAATGTAGTTTATTTTGATTGCCTCGCCTACTAAACGTGTTGGTCTCTCGGGTGGAATAAAAAAAAGATCACTATAATCACGTCGTGGCTGCGAATATATAATTCACCTCGCCTACTAAACATGTTGATCTCGGATAAAAGGTTTAAGTCTTCATCCTTGCCCAGAAGTTATATTTCCGTCTTTGCAACTGTGTAGGCCTCAAAATCGACGGATATTTTTCATCGGCCAGTGTAGTATCGTGTTCAAATCAGTAAAAAAAAAAAAAATGAAAGCGAAAGAGGCGTAGCAGATGAGCATGAAAACAGTGAGGCGAAGGGAGAAAAACAGAGGCGAGAATTCTTGCTTTTAAAAATGACGGTGTTTAATTTAAAACAAGAAACAAGAGAACAAATATTTGAATGTCAAACAGTGAACTGAAATAGAAAGCAATGTTTGAAAATGCGGTGTTGATTTAAACAAGAAATGATAAAGCGATGCAAGAATGTCTGAAATGGGAGCAAATCAAACCGAAAAACAATGAAACAAGAATAACAAAGCAGAGTAGTAGATAGCGGTAGCGATAGCGATGTGATGAGCGGTAGCGATAGCGATAGCGATGGCGATGTGGCGGTAGCGATAGCGGTAGCGATAGCGATAGCGATAGCGATAGCGATAGCGATGCTTGAGCGATGGCGATGGCGGAAGCGAAGTAGAAAATAGTTTCCGAGATGACGCGGTGTTTTAGTTTAAAAATAGTAAAACAAGAAAACAGACGCAGATTTATTTGAAACAAGAAAAACAGAATACGAAACCGAGAAGCGTCTCGAAGACGGACGCAATATTGGTTTGAATCAATAAAACAACAAAGAGAATGCGGTATTAATTCAATCAATAACATAATAATAATGCCAAAGAAACAGACAGAGCGATTTTAAATACCCGACCCGAAGTTCAAATTATGGAAATATTCAAATCGGTCGCCTGACCGGTCGATGATTCAAACCCAAATCGATTTCAAAGACCAATTTCGGATAACCAAGAACGAGAATGTGAAATGCAAGAAATTCGAAAATGTTCAATCGGTCGACTGACCGTCGATGATCTGACCGGATCGATGATCCAAATCAAATCGATTTCAACACCAAATTCAGATAACCAATAACAAGAATATGAAATGCAAGGATTACGAAAATGTTACTCATATCGTCGACTCGACCGGATCGATGTTTCGACCGGATCGTTGTTTCAACCCGGATCAAACAAATTCATCAATTTCAGATAACCAATGATAACAAACAAAGAAGAATGTAAGAAAATTGGAAAAATCTAAACCGGTCGACCCGACCGTCGATTGATCCGACCGAATCGTGTGTTCAACCCAAGTCAAATAATTTCATCAATTTGGATAACCAATGACAACAAACAAAGAATGTAGGAAAATTGGAAAAATCTAAACCGGTCGACCCGACCGGTCGATGTTGACCCGACATCGTTGATCCGAATCGAATCTTACCCCAAATTCAGATAACCAACATACATAAACATGAAATGCAAGAATTGAAAATAATACCCGAACCTGGTCGGCTGGTCGGTCGACCGACCAAATCGATGAAAAAATCGAGAAATCAAAGGGGATGACAAACCTTTTAGGACTTGATTCTTGGAACAACAACGAAGCCAAATACTCTAAAATCAAGAACACAACAAAATATGTATGTATATATTGAATAATCTTCCGAAAATCCTTAGAAAATCTCTTTTTCTCTCCCAAATCTCCTTCTCAAAATGAAGAACAATCATGGGGTATTTATAGGTGGATTCCCCCAAAAACGAGTTTGAATTGAATTAAAGGTAAAGAAAATCGCGGATTGAGGGGCATGGGTCGCGGATTTTGTGGGTGTCGGCGTGCAGAGGGGTTGGTGGTGTCGTGGGTCGGTGGTGGCAGGGCGAGGTGACCGGCGACGTGGGTCGCCGGTATGGGAAAGTGTGGTCGGCGCTTTGGGGTTTTTAGCTTTAGGTTTTTTCGGTTTTGTTTTTGTGAAATGGGGGTAAGGGTTTGGGTTAAAGAGGAGAGGCGTGGGTGGTCAGAGGATGGGCGGTTCTTGGGTCGACGGTTGGGCCGACGAGTGGGTTGTGGGAATCGGGTTTAATTTAATTGGGGAGTTGGGCTGGTCAGGTTGTTTTGAATAGAAGGGAAGGGATGTTGGTAGGCGACGGGAAAAAAAAAAAAAAAAAAAGGAGTTGGGCATTGGGCTTGGTTTGGGCCAAAATTTGGGGTTGATAGAATATTTTGGGTATAAGGGAATGGGTTGGTTGATAAGGAAGGGGTTGGGCCGGTCAGGTTGGGAGAGAATGGGGATTTAATTGGGGGAGTTTATTTTGGGATTGGGCTTGTGGGAAAATAGGTTTTAGTTTGGGTTGGGTAGGAATTGTTTTGGGTTAGGAAAAATGAAAAATGGGTTAGAAATTGTTTTGGGTTAGAAAAAATAAAAATGGGTTATGGATAAAAATATAAAAGGGGTTTAATAAAAAATTATTTATATATATTTTTTGTAAAAGATGTGAATTATTTAAAATAACATAACGACGTAATAATAATAAAATATAATATTTGCGAAATGTTTAATGCTTAATAAAAGGGAAATGCGATGCAATTTTGCGAGAATAAAATAACATAGAACTTTTGGATAAAACTTATGATTATTATAAAATGCAAATGACTTAAAATATGCGAATAATAATAATAATACGAAGATACACACATATATGCCTATATTTTAAAATTATTTTAAAAGTGTAAAAATATTAAAAATCACAAATAAAATCATAAAAGATGGGACAAAATTGGGTGTCAACAACAATTAAGAGGAAATAAATGAATATAATAAGAGTAAGTCCAAGGGTATCACATGTTTTATGGGAAATTTGGTAATCCCCTGTCAATTGTTAAGAACATGTGTATTGCAACTTTAGATGACACGTGTGCTGCCAAAGCCCTGTTCTCCTCTATGCTTCGTTCCAATTTCGGTTTTTCTCTTTCTGCTTCACTTTCTCAATTGTGATTTGGTGAGTGCTCCTGCATTTTTTTCTTTAAGATATGCACTACCTGTTGGTGAAAGTTATTTGATGCCCTGAGAAAGCTTACTGAAAGGAAAAAGGTAGGCAAAAGAAAATGTAAACCGTCTATCTTGGATAGCCATGTTCTCTTAGCAGTTGGCGGCAAGATATATGAGAAATCCTGGAAACATAATAGATATATTAGAATGAGCTGCTGGTCTACAAAGGCTCCCTTTTCTCCAGGCAGATTGTTCTACTTAATGATCAGGCTAATTTTTCAGGTATATCGTTAATGTTTACCACTGTTACTTTCATTATAAAACTTTTGTTTATTGTATATATGTGATTAGGTTTATTTTTGTTGTGGTTTGTTGTTGAACTGTATACCTTAGCAGTTCCTAATTCAGAGTTTAAAAAGTGAGATTTATAGAAGCCTTTACCTGTTTGGTGCATATTCGTGTATGAGCCAAATAATGCCTTCAACATTTTCTTATAATATGTTTTATAATCACAACCAAAAAAAAAATGCATTTAAATCTAGTTGTCCAGCAAGTGTGTTTATTTATGCATGATCCCAGAGTTGAGCACATGAATGCACTCAAACGCATCATTCAGTATATTCAGGGTACACTTGACTATGGTTTGCATTTATATCCTTCCTCGACGTCCACATTTTTCTCATATACGGATGCTGATTGGGGTGGCCATCTGGACACCAGACGGTCTACATCTGGCTATTGTATGTTTCTTGGCAATAACCTGGTCTCATGGTCTGCGAAACGTCAGTCGACATTGTCCCGATCCAGTGCCGAGGCCGAGTATCGAGGGGTAGCTAATGTGGTCTCAGAATCATATTGGTTACGTAATTTGCTATTGGAGCTTCATTGTCCTATTCAGAAAGCAACCTTGGTTTATTGTGATAATGTTAGTGTCATCTACCTTTCTGGTAATCCGGTTCAGCACCAGCGCACTAAACATATCGAGATGGACATTCACTTTGTCCGCGAAAAGGTTGCTCGTGATCAGGTACGCGTCTGTCATGTCCCGTCAAGGTATCAAATTGCCGACATCTTTACAAAGGGTCTTCCCTCGGTCCTTTTTGAAGATTTTAGGGACAGTCTCAGCGTTCGAAAACCGCCCGCTATGATTGCGGGAGTGTTAAATATACTAAATATACATAAGATATACACGTTATGCACGTGTATATCCTATGTATATTTGGTATCGGATGGTCACGGTTTTGATGCATTATTGTACAAAGTTTTGTATAGTTGTAGTGTACCTTAATTAGTCTTGTACTCTTACCATAATTGTATAGTTAATCTCCAAATAGAATAAGGTTTTAGGAGTAGAATATGAATAAGATTCTCCTATTATGGAAATATGTAAATTGTATAAATAGTCTTTCAATTAATGAAAATAATCAAGGGATTATTTCTTTCAGAAATCCCTGAAAGGCGATGGTAGTTTTTGTCTATGTTTTCAATTGGTATAGATTGAAAATATGGACATCACTATCCTAGATCTTTATCATTATCCCCAGTGCGATGAATGATGATGGTATTAAATTATCCTATCTGTCTTCAATTAGCATAAGATGGAAACTTGGACATCGCCCTCCAAGATCCTTATTATGGTCCCAGCACCTGTGACAGCCAATAGTTACTATCTCCTGTTGTAGCTCAATGAAAAACTTAGAAATAGTTGAATGTGTTACTATTTCTTATTGTAACTCAATGAAGAAGCCAGGAGTAGTTGAACAGATGAAAATGCTTTGAGGTTTTGGCTTTGTTTTCCTAAATGTATTGGTCAAGGTATGGACAAGTATTATCTGCACTACTATGAGAATTCTGAAACTGATAAATGGATACGGAAAAAGCTACACTTAATATGTGACCTTTTGGTTTTTGTTCTATCTTGGTTCTGAAATTGAATTTCCAGAGCTACACTTAATATGTGATCTTTTGGTTTTTGTTATATCTTGGTTCTGAAATTGAATTTCCATTTTTCCTGTTGGAGTGTATGAGGTTTATTTAACTTGTGTTTCTATTGTTGTAGGTTGCAATGTGTGTTTTGGCTTGATGTGTTGTCCAGAAACACAACTTATGCTCTACTCGCAACCATGAATATACTACTACCAATATTCTGTGGCATTGCCTACATATACAACGTGTTAGTTTCGGTATTTGGTGTATCAACATCTTAGAAAAAAGATACATCAATGATGATTTTATTTGACTCTATGACTTGTTTTTGTTATGCCAATTCCAAGTTATTTCAATCTGGACTTATGAAATGACATTTATTCGTGTGTTTACAAGTATGAATTGTACTGCTAAACATTCAATCTAACGGGCATCTCACATCTAGTTTATAAATGAGCATGATTGATTTTCAATTTTTCCTCCTGCCTAGGCATGTTGGAGACGACTCATTTCATGACACCACTTCGCAAAACATTTTCTTTTAATGTGTGTGAATAATTTAGTTCTTAAAGGTGATATGTATATAAAGTAGGCTAATATTGCTAAAGCACTAAAGACTGTTATGACGTGGCAGAAATGATCACCGTCAATCACGAGATTCAAAGCTGGAATCTTCCTACTCTTGTTAGTTGGGACGCAATACAAACTAAATATAACTTTGGATAGGAAATAAAACCTTAGAACCACTATAGTCCCAGGTTAATCAACTCACTTGCAAGATAAAATTGAGACAATGTCAACATCGTTTGTGCAAAATCTTTCCCTTCGTTCTACTATTAGTATTATATGATTTTGATCACTTCTCCAGGTTTTACCTTAGTTTTTCGAAGTTTGGTTCAGATTTGGTTATTTAGGTTACTATCTCCTGAATTTTCAAAGAATATTCAAATGGGAAACTTACACAAATACTAGTAGTAAATTTATAACTATTTACAGAATGCACAACTATTTTTTAATTTACAGAATTTACAAAATATATCCTATAAATGATAAAAGGGAAAATCTTTAGATATGGTCAATTTCTTATAAATATGTTAATAAACTTATACGGGTTATATTATTTTCCTTAATTCGTTCCTACAAGTTCTCCTTTCCTACTTATTATTAAGGAAACATTATCTCAAATTCATAAATCAAGAATGTTACTATTAATAAAAAGCTAAAATTAAGGAGTTGCAAGAATTAGTAATAACGAAATTAAATATATATCAAAACACATTAAATAGTTAAATACTTTTCTAATAATCTCCAACATACTCCACTAGCATTCTAATCAATAAACAAGTATATAATTATTTATATGATATTTATTACTATAACTTTTTGAACAAATATATATATATATATATATATATATATATATATATATATATATATATAAGGGGGGTGTGATATTTCAATAAATAAAGTAGGGGTATAGTCAAAAGTTTGTGAATCCTACTCGGTACTCCCTCACACGCTCAACTTCTTCTTACGTAAGCCAATAATATGGTCTTATCTCCAATAATAATAATTATTTTTTTATTTTTTTTTTGCTCCTGTTATGCTTTTTTACTGTTCATCTCTTCTCTGAAACCTTACCCCAAATATAACTATCGTCTTTAGCTACACCCAGTTTTCAGGCCGACACCAGTCCTTCAGCGGACATCAGGCCACTAATCAACCACCGTTGATCTAGGACTTTACAAGCTAATCCATGGACGTTATACCGGAGTTTCACAGATAAGCATTACTAAGTTTTGAGCATAATATGTTCATATTTTAAACAGTAACATGATAAAAATATTCACATGTCAATATAATCAACACATTATATTCATAATAACGACACACATAATTTACATATGGAGATAAATAACCATAAAGACTTACATAGTCTGAAGCTAGGTGGAGGTTTCCCTTTCGGGGAACCCCGGAGGTTGTTCTACACTGGTAGTAGATTTATTACAAGCATACAATACTTGGAGAGTTTATATGATATAAGGGAATGGGGGGATTGAAGATGGTTGGAACATTTGAGAGAGTGTTTTTTGAGAGAGGGGTTTCTTCTGAGCTCTAGTTTTTTCGCTCTGTCTTTGGTTGCCTTCTGTCTTCTTATTTATAGGCTGAGGGCGGATATCAAATCCGGACTTCAAAACTTGCGGACTTCAGTCTTCGGACTTCAAATATTTTTAGAATCTTTTCTTTTCAGCCGGGTGCGCCTTGGGCCCCATCGTCACGTGAAAAGTTTGAAAAGTTTCTATCATTATTTGTCCTTTAGCTGATGTGTCTTGCTTTTGCCTGTCGTTGTCTGTCTTTATTCTTTTTTCTAAAGTCTCGTCTTCTTTCCGTCTTTGTTGATTTTATTTTTGCCTACGTGTCTAGGTTGTGCAGTGCTATGGAATCAAAACTCATTCCAGAATCATCATCGTCTCCTGGGTTTTGTGAGTCCTGAAATGCACTGTTTAGAACAAAATCTTCTTCTCCCGAACTTGGAGAGTGAACTGGAGATGAACTTTGTGGCACTGGTGTTTCTGTTATATGTTTGTCTTGTTCTTTAACATTACTTGATTGCTGTGTAGTCTGAAAAAATCTTTCTAGGGTATCTTTCACCATGTTTTCTATTTCGTCTTTTCTTTTTCTGATTGAAACTGTCTTTCTAGAGGTTGAACCTTGAGTAAATGTCTTTGGCAGTCTTCGTCTAGTCTTTGAAGTTTCTTTTTTAGGAGTGTCCTCCTGCTCATTTTTGGGCAAAATGACAGCCTTCAACGGATTTGTTAAGTCTTTACCGGTTACCGTTTGACCCGGACTAGCTACATCTTTACCCGATGTAGTAGGTTTGTTTGCATTCAGATGGGAACGCACACCAGTCTCATCCATTTTTGTTTGAGTTGGAGAACTCTGTAATTCTAGTGTCTTTATCTGTTCTAGTAGTTTAAGTCTGTCTTGTGCAAGAGCTTTTTTCTGTTGATTTAGTCTTCTAACTGTGTCTGTCATGGTAGTGCAGTGATCACAAAATATTACTTTATTGGTGTCTTTTTGTATTGTGAACTGAGGCATCTGTTCTGGATTTTGTCTTAGAGCAGGGGATATATAGTAGTTTGGTCCCAATACTCCTCTTGCATAGTCTAATGCTTCAGTAAAAACGTTAAAGCCTTTAAAGAGTGGCTTTTTGAAGTCTTTAATGGAGTCTATAACTTCGAGCCATGTCTGAAAGATTCCATTGGTTTTCCCGTGAACCACCACATAGAACTTAAAACGTTTTTCTGTGTTTTTGTCTGAAAAGTATTGGCATAAGGAATTTAGTGTAGCTACTAGATGGCTTGTGTCCTTTTTGTTATGAGCTATCCATAAATTATCTACTAAGCATCTCTGTTGTTTGTCTATAACGAATTCTGGTAAAACTTTAAAAGTTAGATTTGAAGTAGGGAAGCAAACTAAATTATTTCTTCCAAAATATATTCTTTCTAAAATACTTTTGTCTAGTTCTGTAGTAGGTTTGAAATGTAAATTGTCTAGGACCTTCTGTCTGTAGCTGTCTTTGTCTTGGGAATCGGCTTTGCCTTTCCCTTTGTCTGCTCTTGATGGGCCTTCTGGTCTCATGCTATTCATAGATCATAAAAACAAAATTTGTTAGAACAATTTATTTAGTTATTTTTAACCTACTTAATTGGTCTGCTAGGCTGTTATCTTTTCCTTTTATGTGTTCAAATATTAAATTGTAAATAGATATTGTATCTAGGAAATTTAGTCATCTTCTCCTACTACTATTTTTATCGTTTATTTTCTGGTGAAACTTTACTATTGCTTCACAGTCTGTTCTTATCAGTATTTCTGGTTTATTGAGTATGTATAGTCTAAAAGCATTTAGTCCATATATTACTGCTAAAATTTCTGCGTCTATACTACTCATGTTTCCTTTTTCTTTGTATTTACCACTCTGGTAAGCACATATTTTTTCTTCTGTTTTACTACTGTATTTATTTTTTCTTGCTTTTAGCACAGCTCCCCATCCGTCAAAGCTGCCATCTGTTTCTATGATTAAGTAGTCGGTTTCTAGAGGCATATTTAGATCTGGGATGTTTTGTATCCGTTGTTTTAATAACTTTACGATTTTAATGTCTTCAGAATTAAAATGTTTTTGTCCCGTAGCTCCTGTTTTGGAGTATAGTGGGCCTGCTATTTTTCCTAAGTCTTTTATAAAGTTTCTGGCGTAATTTAATATTCCGAGGAATTTTTGTAATTCTTTAGTATTGTCTAGCTTGTCTGGCATATCTAATATTTTCTTGGCTATGTGGGGTTGTAGTTTTATTTTTCCATCCCCCAATATGATTCCTAAAAAAATTATCTGTTTTTTACACAGTTCCATCTTTTTCTTGCTAATAATGACACCATTATCTACAAATAGTCTAAACACAGTTTGTAGGTGTCCTAGGTGTTCTTTCATATTTTGGCTAAAAACTAATATGTCATCTACATATACTAAGCCAAATCTCTTGTAATCTCCGAAAATGTTATCCATTTTTCTCTGAAAAATGGGTGGAGCAGTCTTTAATCCAAATGGCATTACTAACCATTCGAAATGTCCTTCCGGGCATGTAAAAGCAGTCCAATTGATGCTTTCTTCGTGCATTTTTACTTGCCAATACCCAGATTTGCAATCAAATTTGCTAAAAAAAATGTTTACCTTGGATTCTATTTATAAGTTCTGTTTTGTCTGGTAACTTATAGCCGTCATTTCTAGTATTATCATTAAGTCTTTTATAGTTTATTACCATCCTTGCTCTACCTCTCACTAGTTCACTATGGTTTCTTACTATGAATGCTGCTGACCTATGCTTAGAAGTAGATCGTCTTATTATTTCGAGATCTAACAATTCTTTAATTGTACTTTTAAAATCTACTAAATCTTCATTTGTTGCTTCTATGGAAGCAGTTTTTATTACATATTCTGTATTAATTATATCTAGCTTGCATTCTATTTTATTATTCTTCCAATGCCTTAAAGGCTTTTCTCCTATTATTTCTATTCTATCTAGAATTTTTATTATATCATCTAAATCTTTTTGATCTTTAATTACTCCTATTTTTTCTATTCCACTTTTGAAATTATATAGCTCTGTTTCTATATCTATTAAATTATAATTTTTATCTAATACATAGTCTTCTTCTGTAATTTCAGCTAGTGTTAATTCTCTGTCTACTTCCTTTCTTTTACAACACTGATCTCCTTCGCTACATTCTTGACAACAGGTGCCGCCTTTTTGCTGATTAAGAGCTGCTACTTGCGTAGTTCTAGATGTTATCATTTGGGTCTGTACCGGGGTGTATGTACTATTCTTTTGAAAAATTACTCCGTCTCTTGTAATTGTGCAGCTGCCGTTATTATTAAGAATGAAATCCATTCCTAACAGGAAATCTGTATTTATCTTAAGGTCTCTGACCATTATTCTATCCATTTTATAACTAGGGTTATAGAATTTTGAACAACTATTAATAAAACTTACTGTTACATCTTCTATGTAATGTCTATAAATGTTGTAAGTCCCATCCATCTGCATTGCTGATGCTGGTTTATCTAATTCTTTGATTAAAGTTTCTGGGACAATCTTTTTGTTTATTACACTTCTAGTACATCCTGAGTCTAGTAAAGCTAACGTTTTAATTTCATAGTTTTTTATTCTGACTGTCATTAATAATTTTATTGAGCCTATTTTCTTATCTTCGTTACATACCAAATTTTCTTCGATTTCTGTATTCATTAATTCTGTTTGTTCTTCAGGTATCGGGTCTATTACTGGCTGGTCGTGTATTATCTCATCTTGAGATTCTTGTATTTCTTTTTGTTTTTCTAGTTTTGATAATCTGACATCTAAGTCGTTAAGTCTGGTTTCTAGAGTTATTAATCTCATACCCATTATTGGGTCTTCTGTCCTTTTATTCTTTTCGGGCTGAGTTAGTGTTATTTTAAATTCTTTCTGGATGCATTCTACGCAACCTTCTATGAAACAAAATGAGCATTTTGCTCTTCGTCCCCTACTTGGGAACCATTTACGTGCAAAACAAGCTTTACTGTCTAGTCCTTTATTTCGTTCGAAATTATGGACGCATTCTTCTAGTATGTTCACAAAATTAGTATCTTGGATTGTATCTAGAGCCAATTGTTCTAATCCTATTTCATTTATAAACTCGTCGGCTTCAGAGTCTGACGATTCTATTTTACTATACAAAGATCTCACCAAAATGGACATTTTTCCAACTAGATCGAGAGAAAAAGGAGAAGGATCAAGCAGATCAAGCCTCTCCTTCTCAGATAACAAAATAGGAAATAACTTCATATCAAGAATCCTTAATAGAAAAACCCCAGAACAAACTAATCAGCAATTAAGCGAAATAATAAATGTAGACAGAGACATAAGTATTTTTCAACAGAATCAACTAAACCTTTTAAACCCCAGAACTTTATACAATGCTGGAAGATTTTCATCAACAGCACAACTATATAGACATTATAGGGAAGAACAACTATCTGTATTAGGACAGAGCGCTATTAATTTAAATATAATTAATCAAGAATCTATAAAACAAATTAATAGAACTCAAAAAACATTAATGCATACGGGTTTAATAATAATAGGACTAAAAGGTTTGACTAGAAAGAACTTAGGAAGTAAAGTACTAATAGCAATTTATGACGACCGATGGTCAGACATGAAAAGAGCAGTAATAGGAATGACTGAAATAGACATGACTAATAACGGAGGAATATTTTATCTTAGTCCAGATTTCGTAATGAATTTAGAAGAATTTGGAAAACATATAAAAATAGGAATTCAAACAAAAGGTTACGAAGATATGAAAAGAGGAAACAATTTGCTAATATGTACGGGATTTTTAGGAAAAATGACAACTAATAGTAATACAAAATTCAAAGTAAAGATAGAAGACGTAGTTGAATTAATGGGAAACAAAGGAATAAGCCCAATTAAACCAATAAAAATAGACCTAGAGTACTACGCAGGATTAGAATGGAAGTTAGAAAATTTTAACAAAAATAAAGTGTTAAAACCAGAATCACACGTAATGTACTCAAACCCAAAAGGAGAAATATCAGTAAGATTTACAGACTATAAGTACATACCTCAAAAAGATATAGAAGAAGAAAATACAATAGAAGAAGAAGAACTAGTTGAAACATGTTTAATGAACATAGAATTAATGGAAGAAGATTTTGCAGTAGACCTAGCAATAAAAGAAGCAGATAGAATACATAGCCTAAATAAAAATAAAAAGTTTAGGTGTAAAGGATGTAAATTAGGAGAAATGAAAATAGAAGAAGTATCTCCACATTTCAAAACATGCGAAGAAAGAACAGATAATTGTACCATATCTTTCATGTATTTTTTTAATATTAATTAATTCAAATAATTTTTTTAGTCATAAAAATTGCATCTGTCCTCAAATGAAAATAATAATAATAAAAGAATAAAGAGGAGGAAACGAAAGGAAAAAAAATTAAAATAGTAGATGAAATATGGGATGTGAAGTTATTTTTATTTTGTTTATTTGGAAAATTATATTCTCTCACGTCCTTTCATAGATTTTTTTTGTTAAGAGGGGAGGGGGAGGGGGACAAAGTAAAAAGTGGATATGCATTAGGACTCCTAAAATTAAGTATTATAGATATTTTAGGAATGTAAGAGTTATATTTTTATAATTTTAATTTTGAATAAATTATATTTATATAATTTTTGTTGAGTCGTCGTAATCTTTTAGTTATCATTTTAAAAAGTTGTATTTGTGTGACTTTTTCTATTCAAATTGAATGGTAGGAAGCATCACATTTTTGCTGATATTGGGATTTTACTACATTATTCAATCTTAGTATCTTTACACAAATATTCAGCCAGATCATATATTATATTATACATTGATTATATATGATTACACACGGATTAGACGTATATTGTTCATTCACCGGCTATTTAGGTTAATTCTTCTAATTTATTTTATTTTTTTCAAAGTCAGTTTGAATCACTTAAAGCCCATATCGTTGGGCCTCAAAGAACCGACCCAATTAGCTGGGCCCCAATAAAAAAAATTTATCATCGTCTTCTATTGAAAAAACCCTAGCGGCACATCAGAAACTTCTCCGAGGTTTGCAGTGTAGGGTTTAGAACTGTGTACCATGGCTCCAGCTAAAGGTACATGTTTGAATCTACTATTTTTCTCATTTGATTTCTAAGTTTAACTTGAACTAGATTTACATTTAAGAATATGTTCAGTGCTAAGCTTCATATGTTGTTTGAAGCTTGGAAAAAAATTCCCCTTTTCCCTTAGTAGCTAGGGGTATTTCTATGAGATTTTAATGGCAGAATATTCTAGTAGTTAGATTTCAGTTTTATGTACAGTATGCTGTAGCTTGCTTTTAGGTGTGAACATTTTTGTTGAATAGAGGGATCCTTTTTTTGGGGGTTTTACCGCATATTTGTGAACGTTAACGGAGTGAATGTTGTGCTAATTATATTAGGGATTTGAAAAATTAAGTTTAGAAATTTTGCAGCATCTGGGAAGTGTAGGATGTTTTTGAGATAATGAGGCGGTTATCTACGCCAATTTGTTCGACGAATCGATAGGATACCAGTCAAGGTTTCGGCAGAGGTGATGTTTGTTGATGTGGGTTATTGAAGTATCAAAATTGATTTGCCTTATAATATCAATGAACTTTCTCATGGTTATCAATGCAAGTGACATTATTTTACAGTTGTTCCAGGGATATGGGTATAGAGTGAATTCTATTCACTCTTTATGAAGTGGAGTGCAATCCTTATATCATAAATCAAAAAGTCAGTATGGTGCCCCGGTAGACGCGTTCAGTTAGAAATTTTGCAGAATCTCGGATTATGTTTTAAAGGATTTTTTTGAGATAATGGCGGTGGTTGTCTGGGCCTGTTTGTTCGATTAATCTTAGGCTGCCAATCAAGATTTGGACAGATGGGGATGTTAGGTCACAATTACTATGAGAGTTGGGACATATGCTTAGAGCTGAGTACTTGCAATTTTTCATGTTCAGATAGTTAGGACTAGCCTGAAAGGTGAATCAGTTGGCACGTAGATTGATAACCATGAGGGGTAACGATAATGATGTCTCTTTAGGTTTGACTGTAAAATCAGGTTTGAGTATTACTTCCTCCGTCCCAATTTATGTTTATGTGACACCATTTGACTTTTGAAATTTGTTTGTGTGCTTGTAAATCATCTCATAAAGTGAAATTATTTCGAAATACATGAAGTTGACATTCTTTTTGGACACTCTAAAAAGGAAAGTGTGCCACATATATTGGGACAGAGGGAGTATATCTTTTACTAGTACTTTTTTTCTACTTGAAATCTTGTGGTGCAACAGAAACAGAAATGATGCGAGTTAATTGAAGAATCAAAATTAATTTGTCTTATAAAAATATCAATGAACTTCTGTTGCATATATTCCTTCTAGTAGATTATTTGATCTGTTACTTAGTCTGGATTTGGATTTGCGGCGGTTGTCCAAGACAGTTTGTTCAATAATCCATAGGCTACCAATCAAGGTTTGGGTAGATGGGGATGTTAGGTCAGAATTGCTATGAGGGTTGGGACCTATGCTTAGAACCGAGTAGTTGCAATCATTCATGTTCGGATAATTAGAAGTTAGAACTAGCTGGAAAGTCGAATTGTTTGGTACTTGTATTGATAACCATGAGGGGTTATATAATGATGTGACTTTTTAGGTTTGATTGTAAACTCAGGAGTTATATATCTTGCTTTTGGTAGTACAGTTTCTCTACTTGGAATCTTGTGTTGTAACATAAACAGAAGCGATGTGGGTTATTCAAGAATCAAAGGTTTGAACGTTAAATACCGACTTTACCTAATGAAAAACGATTCAAAGTCTTTTTGCCTCATAAAAAGAAAATATCAATGAACTTTCTGCTGCGAATATTCCTGCTAGTAGATAACCTGATGTGTTACTTGACGTGAATATGGAATTCCTAATGCTGCAGATGTTGCCAAAAAGGTGACCCCAAAGCCCAAGCCATCAAGGCTGCCAAGGCTGTAAAATCAGGATCAACCTTTAAGAAGTCGATAAAAAAGATACGAACAAAAGTCACATTTCATCGCCCCAAGACATTGAAGAAGGATAGAAATCCCAAGTATCCCAGGATTAGTGCACCTGGAAGGAACAGACTTGATCAGTACCAGATTCTTCAATATCCTCTCACCACTGAGTCTGCAATGAAGAAGATTGAGGACAATAATACACTTGTTTTTATTGTTGACATCAAAGCGGACAAAAGAAGATCAAGGATGCAGTGAAGAAAATGTATGATATCCAGGCCAAGAAAGTCAACACCTTGATCAGGTAACCACTTGGTTCTTGTTCCTATGATTTGTTTTTGGTTTGGTTAATAGGCACTTTTAGTTGTTCACTTAGCCTCGATTTGTTTAGCAGAGGAAGGTAGCTAAGCACATCTATTCCACATACAACATTACTGATGTTATGATGTCCAATAATCTCAAAGCGTTATTTGTTAACCTTAATTTTGTGGTAATTTGTTCATGAACAAATTTGTCTCGTTACTCTGCATCTTGTAAGACTACCTCAAGAAGATTGACATATGTAGTTGTAGTTATCATGTGTTTGCATTAACATTTTCATATCTCCGCATTACATATGTAGTTATCATGTGTTTGCATTAACATTTTCATATCTCCGCATTACACATTTCCCAGTATTATTGCTGGTATTGCCGAATGTTGTTTATGCAGGAACGTCAATCTAATTTAGGTTGAGCCTGATCTTGGATGTAGTACTTATTTGATACTTGCTTGAAGTACTTGTATGTTTTACAACTATTTTAAACATTGCCATTGTAACAGTAGGAAGGTAATATGTTAAGAGGAACAAATTTAGTTCTACCACTGCACTTCTGGCAAAACTTTAAAATTGCTGCTTCTTATTGTTCAGCATTTATGCATTGTTTAATGTATGGTGCAAATTCTTGCCATCATATCTTAGCTGATGTGTTTGTTATATTGGTTCAGGCCTGATGGAACAAAGAAGGCCTATGTGAGGTTGACACCCGACTATGTTGCTTTGGATGTGGCAAACAAAATCGGGATCATCTAAATGCGTTAAATAGTTTGTGTTTTTGGATATGAGAATTTAGAACTTTGGAACTGAAGTACCCAATCTTATTCAATTTTGACAAATTGAGATTCAATGTACTGTTGCATATAAGACTGTCAAGCTTGTATTTACATTAGGTATACCTTGTGCTTTTATTCTCAAGCATTTTTTTCCTAAGGTCCTTTCTCAATATGGCTCCTGGAATGTTCTAACCCACTTGAAGAAACAAGAGGAATATTTACTTTCAATTCACGTATATGTGTCTCTGTGTGGTATTTGTTTGTCTGTTCTGAAGCCAGGCAACCAAATTTTAGTGTCCCAACTCATAGGAAAAAGTTTGCCTTAAAATCTTTGTGCGTGGTTTTATAATTTATTTGCAATCCTACTAAAATTCCTTCAAGCTATCTCTTTAATGGTGCAAAAAAGAACAAAAGTTACATGCACAGAAGACTAATCTTATAGTTTTGGCCATGAGTACCTTCAAATACGTAACTTCAATATTATAACTGAAATAGTATAATAATACGAAGGTTAGTTCACTTGGTGAGTTCTTCCACCAATAGCATAGCATCCTCTTTTCATTGTCCTTTCACCCTCCTCCTTGATTTACAAGTCACAGTATGCTGCCACTCAGACTTGAACCCAAATGCATTAACATTGATTCCTAAGAGCAATATGTCTACCAATTTTCACCAGCATGTCTTGAACTCAAAATAACCTATGAATAAGCAATCTTTACGATTGAGTAATAATAATTTGAATGGATCAATAAAATATTATTCAAACAGGAAATTGAAGGTTCATTATTTTATTAAGTAATTTTACCTTTAAAAAAAAAGAGATAAGAGTTAAAAAAACACACCTCAAGTATTATTATTTTTTTAGTTTTCTATCTGAGTTAGGAAGTATGAGAGTTTTCTACCTAAACTATCACCAATTAGTTAGCAAAACATACATAAACTATTATTTGTTCACTTTTTTACTTCAATAGAGATAAGAAACTAAAAAAAAGTGATTTTTGACCCTTAATTTTAAAAAATTGTGTACGAGTCCCCATTTGACACAGATAACTACTACAGCACTTAGCAGCAGCAATATGATGTTTATCCATTTGACTTTAACACCCTAAAAAACAAAACCCCTAAAGATATTTCTCAGCCCATTTCTCTGGTCCACTTTATATGGCACTAAACACAACAAAAAAGATACCAAGCAAAAACCTCAAAAACACTCCTAAAACCCTCCAAGTTCAATCCAACCACCACCATGAATCCCAACAGCACCACCCCAAATTTCGACAACCTCCTTCTCCAATCCTTAATGAACAGACTCCAACTCCACCCACCACCACCTTTTCTTTCACCTCAATCCCTCGAAGACCTTCTCTTCAACAACCTCCCTTCCTCCTTCTCCTCCTCAGACGACGACGAAAACGACGACGTATACAACCCGACCGACTCCTCCTCAAAATCCCATCTCTCTAAAGAAGAAACCCGCCTCGAAAAACAGATAATCCGAACAATCCTAACTGGAAAAATTGAATCCCTTAAACCCAATTCGGGTCAGGCGGTTACAATTGGGGAGCATCATATATGTGTTGGGTTTCATGAGGACCCGGGTTCGGATTATCGGGTTTGGGAATGGCATGGACATGTTATGTTGTTTGATGAGGAAAATGGGTATACCCCGGAGTATATTTATGGGAATTATTTTGAAAGAGTTAGTGTTAAGTTGACGAAGAAGAAGGAAGAGGAGGAGGAAAAGGAAGTTGAGAAAGAGGAGGCAAAAGTGGGGAATTTGGGGTTGAAGGAGTTGATTGAATCGGGTGAATCGAATAGTGATGAGGGGAGGATTCTTCGTCGAAATATGAATGCGGGCTCTCCAAGGTTTGTAGTATAGTCTGTCCCTCTGTTTTAATTTGCTTGTCTTAGTTTGACCGCGTACGGTAAGAGAGTAAAAAAAAAACCCTATAGCTTACTTTTGAATCTTGTGTCTTAAACTAAAAATATGTATAAGGTACCAAAATGACATTTAATCTTGTGGTCTTAAAACATATCATGTGTGGTATGTTGCAATTAGTGAGTTGTCAAATTAGGAAAGAGTGTTCTTTTTTTAGACAGACAACAAATTGAAATTGGGGAGTAACACTATTCAGTCTTATCACTTTGTTGTAGCATCTACTGCTCAGTTTTTATACAAGGTGTTTAATTTACAATTTATTGAGGTGTTTTCCAGATTTTTGGAACTTTTAAATTACTTTTAGCATAGAAATGGTAGTGTGACGAATGATCTTGTTTTGGTGTTTGGATGCTTTGTTTCTTCTTTATTGAGTATTGGGGTTAAATGAATCCAAACGGAGCTGAATGGATATAGAGGATTCGTATAGGTGACCGAACTAGTTTGAGATTGAGAAGATTTGTTGTTACTGATATACTTTTTTGTTATGGGGTCTGATGAATTTAAGCTGCTTTTGAATTAGTTCTTCACCAAAGCTTGAAAATTTACGAAAGTAGTTGTACTTCCTGCTCCTTTTGTTCCACTTTTAGGATATTGATAATGAAGGACATAGATTAGGAGTTCTCATTTTCAAGGATAAGATCTACTCTTAGCAGATTTGGAATAGAAGGATATGCTTTCTGTTTAAGTATACTTGAGCATAGTTATATTTCTTTTATACCTAATTGAGACTCCTTTTCATTAATCCCAATGTATACCTCCACACCTTTTACCGTTTAAGTTTCACTTGTTGCCTACATATTTGGCCTGTGGTTTTAGAGTTATTAACGAGACTAATTGACTACCAACTGGCTGAAATATTGCATTCCGTGCGTTGAGATTAATATGTGATCTAAATGTGAACATGTAGTCAAATAGGAATTGCACAGATTTTTGAAAACTGAATGTTTGTGTGCTTGTGAACTAAAAGGTTTGTGAATGGTCATGTAATGCTTCTCTTGGATTTCAGTAGATTTGATCATATAAATGAAAATAAACTAGTTCCCTGAAAAAAGTTGTACATTCGAAGTGCCGGTTGACCACTATGGTATTGCTGCACTATAATGAGGGGAAAACTTTTATTTTATGCCTAGTTCTCCAAGAAGCTGAAGTAGGATGAAGGCTCTTAGCATATTGCACAAGCAACTTCTTACACTTGGAACTTGGAAGAATTGTCATTTGGTTGCATGTAAAATTTAGCCTTAGTATAATAGTACTGTTTTATGCCCCCATGATATGGTTGTTAAATTAGCAGGAGTGGGCTGGGATTTGCAAGGTAAACTTCTATGCAGTACTATGTTATATTAACATTCTCAGCTACCTTTCTAATGATGCAATAAAGAGTGTCTTGAAATTTTAAAATTTACGATAATAATATGGATTGATACTGCCAGAAACCTAACTTTGATTCATGTCAATGGAGTATATAACATTGTGCTCTTACAAATGGAATTAATAGTCTTCTGAATAACAGTGTGCACTTAGAGTAACTAGTTCATTTTTCTTCTACGTACATCTTTCAATTGTAGGATGTTCAATATCCTTGATACAAAAATGTGCCTATTGAGACAGCAAATTTTTTTTGTTGGTTATGACAAGGATGGTACAAGGAAAACAGTACCATTACCAAAAAGTCTGGACTTATAGAGCAGCACATCTCTTTCTACCATGACTTTTAGAAGTCAGCGATATTCGGGAGATACCTTAGCTGCAATTCATAGTGGTAAAATGTTCTAATGCCATTTCTGTTTTTATGCCATCTCTAAGATCGTAGAAGTGACATACATTTTTAGTATTCTTCAATTTCATCTGATATTCTGATCGTTGAAATGTAAGACTGGTGCTTTTATGGCGGGACTAGTTCAATCAGTACTGCTTCTACTTCTCATTATTCTAAGGTATTACAGCTGATCCTTTCATAAGAAAGTATGATGCACAATGTTGGAACTCTATAAATAAGATTGCTTCAGAGTCTCCCGGGCCCTTTGCTTAAATCAGCAAACTATCGTAGTAATATTTGGCATTACTAGAGATTTTTTTTTTCCTGTATGGTTGGGTTGATTATCCTGGTTTCATTTTTTCCACATTCTATGGTATGTTTATCTCCGTAACAGCCTTATCAAGCATTTTGATGCCTATGTTACTTGTTGCCTGTCTTTTGCCGCCCAATGCATATTCATTATATGATATGTTTTTCTTCTATGATGAAGTGATTGTATCTTGTTGCTCGAATGTGATTTTTGCTTCAATTTTTGTAACAACTGTTTTGCCACTACAATAGGGTGTCCAACTACAACTCTTCCCTCATCTTTTTTTCTATTATTTTTTATTTAATTTCCTTGCATCATTGGCAGGGTCTAGCTGACAGGCTGGTGAAATTGCTCTTTTACAATGAAGAGGCACTTGAGGTGCTCTGCGCTTTCGCCCTTGGATGCATGGAGTTCTTTTTTCACCTTCTCTTTTCCAAACCACTTGGTATTTTTGAATGGCATACCAAGTAGCTTTGAAAGTTAGGAGAACACAGGCTTTTATTGAAAGGTTAGGAAGAGCTCCACGGTGATAAGACTCTTTTGTTAAATTCTCAAAGCAATTGCCCAAGTTTATTGGGTTGATCGCAGATAATATGATATTCGATTTCTGAATGTTTGATTGTCACTGAACATCTTTGTTGGGCGTGTGAGTAATAGATTTGTTAACTACTTGTCGCTGAACTAATTTGAGGATGTTTGAACATTGATAATACCTTTTATGGCAATACACTGCTACGAGGACGCCATTTCCTGTGGTTCTTTTGCTGGACCATTTAATTTTTGTAGCTCAAACTTGTCTATCTTATATTCCTATTTGTGGATCTGGGCTTAAGACCTTCATTGCTATGAATTCCCATTTCACATTCTGTTTCTGTTAGTCAATGACTACTAATTTCACATTCCTGTTGTAGTTAGGAATCAATTATACTTTTGGGAAAAGTGATTAGGAACCAACTTCATATGTCCTTTACATAAACTAGAAACAAAATCAGGTGATATTCTGGTCAGCAAAGCTTTTTTGTTCCTGATAAAATTGATAAAGTCCAATATGAAGTTCCAAATCTATAATCCTCAATCAGAAGTTTCAAATGCTTTCAGATCATCTAATACACTTGTACTTGATGGATTTTTCGGAATGAATTAGCGACTGTATAATATGCATTTGACTAAAGAGAGGAAATATTGTTAGATTATCAAAGACAACCAAGAAAGGAAAAATAAGTGTGGTTAATACGACAATTTTTGAAGTTTTGGGTTGTCCTAACGGCTTATGCAAAATCTTGAGTTATAAAATCCCCCTTTTTATAACTGAACAAACGTTGAGTAAATGAAGATATGGCCACAAAATACGAAAACAATCAATTGATAAATATAATCAGGGATCAAAATTTATAGGCTATCATAGTAAATTTATCTCGACCAAATACATGCCATCGAAATAATAATTGGTCAGTTTATACATTGAGTCAAAAATGCTGATAAATACAGAATCCTTAAATACCTAACAGAGAAAGAGTATATTTTAGCGTAGTACTATATCCTTCAATAAAAATGCTATATTGCAATCAAATATTTCACCAATCTCAATCCATAAGATGCACGAGTCTGATCATCATCGACCAGTCCAACCAACCGTTTTAAATCAGAATCTAGCAAAATAAAAGAGAAGGAAGATTTCTTATTATTACCTTCAGTATAATAAGGTAAGGTTAAAAGGCAAGATGGTATGAAATTACAACAAAAAACTAATTATATATGATCAGGAGTGTCAGGTACATTCCCCCAAACAGTCAGTGACTTTTCTTTCTTTTTCCCCCCCTTTTCAGATGAAGCAAAACTGCTAAAGAACTTCAGCCAGCGATCTTAATACCAGACTTAAATGAAAGGGGAAACTCCAAGGTACACCTTGGACTTGGTCCTTGTTTCAGCAAGTTCGCAAAATTTTCATATTTTTCCTTTTACAACGTAGAAATAACCTCTATGGTTCATATAAGACAAACAAATATAAGCCTTGGGCCAAGCGGGAGGTAGAGATATGATCAAAACGGCTTTAACTATCAACTTACATAAGCTAGACCTGGCGTTTTCTCACAAATTAGAAGTCAATGATTCAGGCATTCAATTCAAAATGGTGCACTTCCATAACATTTTCTAGTAGATATCATCCTCTAATAACAAGAAGTAGACTAGACATAAAGTGGCTATAAAAAGTGTAAGCAATTAACACATACAAATCCAAGCACCGGGAAGACATTCACACAAGACAGATTGAAGGCAACCAAATCAAGCAATAAAATTTATAAAGCTTCAGAAATCTGCAATATTCCCAGAGCATATATGTCTATAAGGATGAGATTAAAAAAATTAGTTTTAGAACATAACATAAACAAAACACACCCAGTGAAATCCCACAACGTGGGGTCTGGGGAGGGTAGAGTGTACGCAGAAGGTCTGTTTCCGAGAGACCCTCGGTTCAAGACAAAGCATAAGCACAAGCAAAGCAAAAGAGACAGTCAGACCCGGTCAGAAAAAAAATTAAAGTAGTATGAATATGGTGGTATCAAAAGCGAATAAGCCATGATATCGCATTCCGAAAAAATAAGCAGTAACTAGCGCAGGTAAATAAACTAAACAAAGTACACTAAAGGACACCTAACAACAGAAATCAAACTACAGAGGACTATAAAGCAATACTGCGCCTATTAGTATGATAAGCTAAGCGGGCCTACAATACTAACACTACAACTACCAGTTTGCAAGCGTAAGTTGGACTACACTCGACTATCTACTACTCTTCTACCCTAATATGTGTCATCCACAACCCCTTATCTAAGATCATGTCCTCAGTAAGGTTCACATGCGTCATATCCTGTCTAATCACCTCTCCACAATACTTCTTCGGCCTACCTCTACCCATCCTGAACCCGTCCATAGCCAGCCTCTCATACCTCCACACTGGGGCATTTGTGTCTCTCCTCTGCACATGCCCAAACCATTTCAACCTCGCTTCCTGCATCTTATCCTACACCTAGGTCACTCCACTCCGTCCCGGATATCATCATTTCTTTGTATGCCCGCACATCCATCTCAGCATCCTCATCTCCGCAACTTTCATCTTTTGAATGTGCGAAATCTTGACTGGCCAACACTCCGCCCCATACAACATAGTTGGTTTAACCACCGCCCTACAGAACTTGCCTTTAAATTTTGCTGACATTTTTTTGTCGCATAAGACTCCAGATGCGAGCCTCCATTTCATCCACCCTGTCCCAATACGATGTGTGACATTGTCATCAATCTCTCCATCCCCTTATATAATAGACCCGGCGTACTTGAAGCTTCCTTTCTTTGGAATGACCTGAGTACCAAGCCTTACATCAACGCGTGTCTCAAGGTCGCTCTCGTTACTGAACTTGCACTCCAAGTATTATGTCTTGGTCCTACTCAGCCTGAACCCTTTAGATTCCAGAGTCTGTCTCCAAACCTCTAGCTTAACGTTCACTCCGCTGCGAGTCTCATCAATTAGGACTATATCGTCTACGAATAACATACACCATGGCACCTCCCCTTGAATTTGTCGCGTCAGTCCATCCATCACCAAGACAAATAAGAATGAGCTAAGAAAATCATATGTAAGTCTCTCTTCCTCTCCCTGTATTGCTCCACCAACCTCCTAATAAGGTGAATGACTTATCTGGTCGAACGTCACGGCATGAATCCAAACTGGTTTTCAGAAATAAACACGCCTCTTCTCACCCTCATCTCCACAACCATTTCTCAAACTCTCATAGTGTGACTTAGCAACTTGATATCCGTATAGTTGTTGTAACTATGAATATCACCTTTGTTCTTTTAGAGAACCTCTAATTTTTCCTTAATGATGAATTATTTAGTATTGGAATGAAATAGTCCTGAACATAGAAGAATGGATATAGAGTATTGATATAACTGACCATAACAATTTCGGAGTCGAGGCATAGTTGATTATCCATTGACATCCATGAAAACAAGTTTCAGTATTAGTACCAGCATTTGGTAATTGATTTTATAAATGACAAGGATTATGCTCCCTATCCCCCTTTCACAGAAAATAGAGAGATGAATTGATATATTTATTGAATCCGTCGGGACTGACGGGGCTAGGTTCTTTATTCCCAATACTGGTCTTCATTCAAGGATATAGAGTAAGAGGTAACTTCACAGTAGTGAGACTTCTTTATTGGTACTTAACGGGTAAATTAGGTGTCCTAGATTATTGATAAGGACCTCAGGTGCCATGCTTGAAGACCACCAAAGCAATTAAGAAATTGTTTTGTATCTCTTGCAGTTTATTACTTCTTCATTCCAATTAGTCATAGAGTCAAATGTTTTCATTTGTTCATCAAGCTTGAAAGCAGAACCTTTGGAACTGATAACCTTGATCTAAACCAACTTACTGTACTAACACTTCAACCTAACTAAAAATTAGTAATCAGTGAACTTCAAAGCGCCAAATTCCTATTCGACAAAGGACCACAAAACAATTTGATAGGAGAAAGTATAAAAGAATACCAAAAATGATAAGTATAATTAAATAGCAGACACCAAAATGAGTTGTTACATATATCAGAGTTAGCTCCAAAAGAATTCCAAAAAATCAACCTTTATCTCCTTATATTTCTTCATACGAACTGAATAGTTTTTACTTTTAAATTGTCGGATTTATTACTAAATTTTGTGAAGTGCAAATACAAGAAATAATTGATATCATTCATTCAATAACTATTACAAGAACAGATTTACCAAACAAGCACAAAAGCAGTACTGTCATGAAACCAATGAAAAAACGACAAAAAAAAAAATACTAAATCTCTTCAATCTCAAAAAAATGTAACCATGAACATATATCAATAATGACCAACAAAACCACAAAGTATTCATAAAAAATTGTGTGTTTGTGCACATACCACTGACAAAAAGCTTTTGAAGATTCACTAATGCTTGTATTAGGTTAGGCTGACTGCATCACACGTTTCACACGTCTTGGGGTGCAGCCTTTCCCCACACCCTACTACGCATAATGCTTTGTGCACCAGGTTTCACAATCAACTGTTAATTTCTCTTACCAACGGCCAGCCCTCTCTCCTCTGTTGCATTTATAGTTTGCCCAGTTTTCGCATCCTTTCACGGCTTCATCTAATCATCTTACTTTATCATATCCAGCTTTTATAGTTTAGCCTCATGCTTCTTGACTGCTTCATCTCTTCTTACAAACACCGAAGGATTTATTCCTCTATAATAAATTGGAATAGTAATTTAAGAAAACCCTTACCGTTGACAGTAATTTTTAAAAGTTACATTAACTTCTTTAATCTTCTTCTCTGTTACAAAGCTAGGCTGGTGGTTTCTAACAGAAGAAGATTGGCGCAGTTTTGAGAGTTTGTAATGAACTAACAGAGGAAAGACCGATGGAGATTGGTAAGAAAATTAACAGTGGATTATCGTTTTTAACCGATGATACATTATAAAATAATTTGGTACATAATCGAATGATCTACTTAGTAGCTCTTCAACAAAGCCATCTAAAGGCTTTATTTGTCAAACTTAAATGTGAACTTGGTCGAATTTAGAGACATCGAGAGACAACATTTGTTGTCCCAAGTATAGTTTCACAAGGTCATACTTTCCTGCAATGCTCTTTTATAGTTACAACAAAGTACAAACCTCACTGGATAAATTGCAGTCAATCACGTCTAACTTCTTTAACCAAAAAGCTGGTACATTCATTCATCTTATAACATTTCTATCATGTCTTACAAAAAATTAAATAGTGCGGGAGAGCAAACAATGTTTCAGTTCGGATTATTCTTTTGGCTCTTCTGCGGGCTCAGGGGATGCTATAGATCAGTTATCTGAGTTTTAATCGATGGCTGTGATAAACATATCGATACAAAAGCCTTGGACACAACTAACGGTTTTCCAGGTTGCTGAGGCATTTAAGTCATACAGCGATAAGTCTATCTGTAGTATAACAACATAGATGAGAAACTACTAGGACCGATCAAGAAGAGAGTCAATGAACTGAATATTATGAATCCATTTTCTTTGCACAGGGATGGCAAAAAGATACGTAAATTAGAAGAATGATCACACCCCAAGCCTGCTTTTTGAAGGACATCAGCACAATTCACCCATAAGATGTCACGTCCAGTATCTACACCTGGATATAATACTCCTTAGAAGGAGTCCCAATTGAAAATTTAGTGTAATAGAGCCTGCGTTATCTTTTCATGAAGAAAACATGACCGCAATTTCACCAGAAAGAACGTGCATATGTTAATTACGCAATGCCACCCCTCCACCACCGTGCCTTAACTCATGTCCTGCATATGCACACTTTTTTTTGGTGGATTGGATGATGGGCACAATTTTATTTAATAAGACCCTCTAACTTGTCGCGATAGAACTCGCTGAGCAAAATAAAGAAGCCACAACATCAATCACCAATAGGTGTAATCACGAAGCTTCATGCTTTCCTAAATATGAACACTTAGATGCCTGTCGTTAAAGATGAATTAGAAATATAAGAAACATCCAATATCAAAGTTAACAGTTATATAGGCAGTGCAGGAACTTATTCACGTTGTCACTCACACCAAAAGATATCCAAAGGAATCGCTCTATCAGATACTCCATCCGGATCAAAAGGAGTGTCAGCTTGGCCTTTATTTTTTTTAGTCGGAAAAATTTTCCACTTACCAAATCAAGAAAGAATTAACATTACTTTTCCTTATTTGCCCTTATTAAGGGTTACGTGACCAAATCTCAACACCTATTTAATTAGGACTATTTTAGTCAAATTACCTATTTTTGCCTAGGAGTTAGTATTTTCTTTAAGGGGTATGCATCTGGCTAAGTGGACACTCTTTTTGATCCGGAGGGAGTAACAATATATTCTTTGATAGAGAGCATCTTTCTCCAAACACAAATTTGAATCAGGAAAAACGTAATCTGATATGTTTCTCCATAAGACCATAACATTCCTCCATCTCACTGAAGTATATCACCAGAGCAGAAACATTAACAAGTGAAAAGATAACAACTGTATTCATTTTCCCTCTTCAAGAATGAAATGGAGAATAAGCGCACACACTTTAATCACTAAAAAAAATCTAATTCTTAAAAGGAAAATTAACTGCTGCCGTTCGTTCTAAAAACATTTAGTATATAAGCAGAAATAGCAGCTAAATTTGATCTAACCACATAAGTCCACCAAGTTCATTCACTTCTACAAGAACTTCAATCAAACTTTATAGAATTAATTATGAGAAAAAAAAAGTTCCCTGAATACAAAATGCCAGTTTCAATGCAAAGCAATCTACTTTTTTTTCCATAATATAAAAGAACACGCAAGAATCATTACAACCAAGTAGAATTAGACAACAAGGGGGGGAGAGAGAAAGAGAAAGGGAACTAACGCGGCATCAGTGGATTGGCCACTGCCACCCAATTGGAAATCAACGGCGGCAAGCATTCTGCCGGTGACGGCGATTATCACGGGCTTTGATTTCATTCAAGAGTCAAGACTGACCCTCCACGCCCCACCATATTTATACTTCACATTGAACACTACATTATCTGCCTTCACTACCACCACCAAAACCAAACATATTCTTGTTGAACTCGAGCTTCAACAACAACATGCAGACCTTACCCCTACCTTGTTGTGGAGGTAGAGAAGCTATTTCTGAAAGACCCTTGGCTCAAGTTACTCAAGCTTCTACAAATTTCCCAAATATATTATTGTTGCTTACTTTTCTAAGAGAGAAAAAGAAAAAACAACAGAAACGGATCCCATCCATGAAGACAAATGCGAGCTTGTATGCCACAACTCCTGAAATAAGAAACTCTTTACCATGAAAGTTAATTAAGTATGTTTTCTTTGGAGAAATTGCTCTAAAACCAGCTAGGATTTAACCACTAAATTCTAGTATATCGTTCCAAACACAGAATCACAAGCTGAAAGCAAAGAGGGAAAGTAAAATAAGGAACAAACACTAATGATCAAATAACAAAAATAAGTGAAATTCTTTATTTAATTGCTACTGATAAAACTTACAATCTCATACATCCACACATAACAGTGGAGTATTCAAATTGAAGACAAATTTTAAACTCAAATGTTGACATTGGCAAACGCTTGAAGGGCATCACCAGTCAACCTACAAACCCTCCATTCCTGCATAACGTGAGCACCCATTTCCTCATAAAACTTAATTGCATTCACATTCCAATCTAAAACCACCCATTCAACTCTCCCATACCCCATCTTAGCTGCCTGCGCCGCCACAGCAGACAACAACATCCTTCCAAAACCTTTCCTTCTATAACACTCCCTCACAAATATATCCTCTATATAAAACCCAGGTTTCGCCAAGAACGTCGAATAATTAGGGAAAAACAGAACAAACCCAGCAACCACAACATCATTTCCACCCGATTTGAACACCTCGTCTTCCGGGTCGGTAATCGGGAAATCCACATTGACCGTTTTATATATGGGGCTGAAATTTGGGTAGTTTTGGTCAATGGGGAGGAAAGGGGTTTGGGAAACTTCGAGAAGGAAAACGGTGAAGGATGTGAAGGGAGGAGGGGAGTTGGACGGGAAGAGAGTGGATGAGAGTGAAGATTCGGTGGCGGAGAAGAGGTGGGTGAGTCGTTCGAATACGGCCATTTGGTGGATGAGTTTGTGGATATGGGGAACGTCGGCGTTGGTGGCGAGGCGGATCCGGGAAAAGACTTGGTGGCCAGTTGGGACTAAGTCCTCACGGATGACGGCGGGGGCAGGCGATGGCGACGGTGGGGGTGCGGCGGCGGCGGCCATTTCTCAGAGAAGTTGAAAGGAGAGGAGTGTTTGCCGAGCTAAACTTGAACTGGTTTAGTGTAGGTGTGGCACTCGAGTTTTAATCCATCCAAAAAAAAATGTAAACTTTTATATTTAGAAATAATTATATAAATAATTTTATTTTATTGAATAATTTATAGCCACATAAATATTTAAGAGTTATTTTAAATCATAAATTTTAAAAATCTTTATTTCTTTTTTAAATTTCATTAAAATCAAATAGTATCTAATAAATTGAGAAAAGAAGTAAAAATAATACTCTCTTCGTCCCAATTTAAGTGTCTTTTTTTTGTTTGTACAAAAAGATTGATCTTTTTATACTTAGTAAGTTGACAATTCAAACATTTTATATAGCAAGTTTAACACAATAAGATTCAAAGAATATTTATTATATTACACATATATTTAATTTAGTCACAAGATTCAAAAATTTCCTTTGATTTTTTAAACTTTATGTCAATAGTACTAAAATGCCTACAAATTGGTAGGAGCTGGAGAAGGAAAAAGAAAAAGAACAAAAGGCAAGCAACCTCTTTAGTACTAAGGTTAATTATGTGAACTTTGATTAATATTTTAAAATATAATTTTTTATCATGTTAATATTAAAAGAATTATAATTTATAGTAATTTTTGATACAGATTTTGAACATTAAAATTTTTAATTTAAAAATATTGAATTAATTAATTTTAATTTAATTTCGTTTAACTCTAAAAATTAATCAAATTGACTTTTGAGAAACAAAACATGACAAATAAAAATAAACAAAGGGAATACTAAATTCTGCATAGTAACTTATAGTATCATATTTGGTAGCATCTTTCAGCTATATATCAAATTCAAACACACTAAATACTATATCTCGTTAGCAATTTAGAATCTCACATAGCTAATACATACATAAATTATGAGGAATCTATGTATTATTTTATGCAGGATGGAAGATGAAATATCTAATACATGAATAATTAAAACTTTACACATAATATATAGATTATCTCATAATTAATTTCTTTATTACTAGTACGTGTATAACTCTACCAGCAACCAACATGTGTTGCCAATTTTTCCAGAAGTTAAAAAAATACATCTAAAGTTTTCTTCGTTAGGAAAGTGAAATGTTGCTTCGGTCTATACATATGTTTTGAAACTTTGCAAGTCATTTCCAGAAAAATATTTTGCATGAGAATGTTTTAATTACCAAAAGATACTTCTCAAGAAAAACATTTTCCATCAAAAGTAAAAAATAACTTTCCTCACTTACGAGTGAAAATATTTTTCTACTATTTTAATTTTTAACTGCAACCTAAACATATTCCATAAAACATCCTACAGCTTGCACTTGCTCCAACTCTTGAATTTGACTTTAAATCTTAACTAGTTTCCACTTTCCAGTAGCCTTGAACATTATACAGCTTGAATCTAATCTCCATTTTTTAAAGAAAATTGAATCTATTATTTAACTTTTCTTTGACAAGGAAATCTAGTAATTAACACTATCATCCATGATGCAAAGGGAGAATCAGGTAAACAAGGTAAAAACAAATGATTTGTCAATATGAATGTTAAAGATCAGTCATCTTTCTGAAACTCAGCTTATTTGTTCAGATGGATTCAGCCTCCTCAGCAGCAGGCAGAACCAGGTTTTTAACACGCATCGAAGATAATAGAATCTCAATACGCCTGGAAATAACCCTACAAAAGAAGAACCACAAGAATCATCAGCTTGTGTTCCAAAGAATAGGAGTATAGCTTCAGAATCAGCAAGCCAAACCACAAATAAGCACAGCAAAGGAGTCAAGTCAAACGGAGCTTACTTTCCTTTGGTTTTCTCTACTTGTAGCCACCAAAGGGAGTTCAGCAACCTCTTGCCCGAAAATCCTGAGAAGACCAGCTGATACAACTACTGACCTGTGGCCATTTAAACACTTGATTAATAACTCCGGAAATCAGAATAGTATATAACTCCAGAATCACTATAAATGCACAATCTTGAGCAGGCATGTATTAGCATTACATGAAACCAGTAAATAACTTAGAAATCAGTTGACTTACTTTACAATCAAGATGATGCAATACATTCCCCCAAATTCTTGACCTGAGATGTTTCTCCTACATGAGACAGAAATATAGAAATTAGAAAAGTCAAAATGTATGCGATTCATAGAGCAAGTTCTCGAGTTCTGGAAGCAAAAGGCAAAAGCACACAAGCAGGCCAAAATATCCAAGGTAATAATCAACAAACATTAACTTAGCAACTTCTTTGACATAAGTTTCAAACTAATAGACTAGAAATAAGTTGGGACTTAGCTATCTTCATTACTCATTTACCACAAATCATTCTGCCAAAATATTATACATTTAAGTTGCTAATACGCTGAAATATCAATCTGTTTTAGTAACTATTTGCTCATGTACTTCAGGTACAAATATCTGTTACACCGGAACAAAATAGGTTATTTCAATTTGGGGAAAAAGAAACCGGGGGGGGGGGGCGTGATTTGTAGGCAGCAAAAACAATTTATCTTGCCAAGGTGAGAATATACAACAACAACATCACTTTAGGTTTAGAATTCTTTTACTGATTAATGTTACTTATGTCAATTTCTGGAGTTTTAAACCAAAAGTATTTAGAATAAAAAGGAGGTGAAGAAGCCATTTCACATTCTTTAACATGCAATCATGATAGTGTCAATAATTGCGGAGGTAAACTTTCTTGTATATTTAAAAGCATGAAACCCCTTAGAGAAATGTCGTTCGCCTTTTTTTAACCTTTCAAATATATTTTAATTGGACAAAATTGTCATTTAGTTAATTTCCTAATATTTAAAACTTTGAAATCAACTAAATTTTGTTTATTAAATATTTTCTTATTGGAAGAATGTATCAAGTTTAGGGTTTTAAAATCAATTAAAATTTTACCTTATATAAAACACTTTCTTATTTGAGTTATGCAACAAAATTATTGTTGAGTCCCACATCAACTCACTTAGGGATGGGAGGTCTCTTTACATGGTCTTGGCAATCGTCCATAACATGTATCAGAGTCACGCCCATTCCAATCATTGTTTACCTGATGTTTGGGTCCCATCTTATCTTATTCACGCTCCATACGTCCTGTCTTGGGCGTGCGGGGGTTTGATTCCCACATCGGCTCACTTAGGGACGGGAGGTCTCTTTATATAATCTTGGGCAATCCTCCCCTCATGAGCTAGCTTTTAGGGTTGAGTTAGGCCCACGGTCCGTAACAGTTACTCCCTCTGTTTCAATTTGATTATGTTACTTTTCTTTTTAATTAGTTTAAAAAATAATTATTATTTCTGCTACTATTTGTTGTTTCTTGTTCTTTGACTATCGTATTACTTTGTGGCTGTTACTGCTCCTTTTTGTGGTCATTACTGCTCTATCATGATTTTATAGTATGTTGTCATGGTTTGTTCGTTTCTCTTATTTCTTTTTTTTATACTTCTTTGAATTGATTGTCCTTATGCCCAAGGTCTACGGAAACAATCTTTCTACCTCCCAAGGTAGGAGTAAGGTATGCGTACACTCTACCGTCCCCAGACCCCAACTTGTGGGATTTCATTGGGTATGTTGTTGTTAAAAAACAATGCCTCTTTCCCTTTTCGGTAACTCTTTACTTCCAACTTTACACATGGTATGTTTAAAACCAGAAGATTAAAGGATCGTTTGGTACATTCTACATATCTTTGATTTAAAATCACAAGATTCAAAAGTCTTCTTTACTTTCTTAAACTCGGTGCCAAGTCAAAACCAACCAAACAAACAAATTAAAACAGAGGGAGTATAAGTCTTTCCCCATGTAAAATTCTTTCCCTAATATTTAGGATTTTGAAATTAGGAAATGTATTTGCCTCAATAACGAACTTATTGCACGCTACGTATTATTTGTCAATAAATTGTTTGAAATTAGTTTATGTGGATGAAATTTTGGCAGGATTTCTTACTTTACTGTGCTAGCTAAACGGGACCAACATACATCAATTTTAGGAACTTAACGTGTCAGAGACAACATTTTTTTTAAACTGGTAACTGTTAAACTCATGTCAGAGACAACATTTGTTTCAATCAAATACACCTTTTATTGCATTTATGCACAAAGAAGGTTAGTAGGTAGTTGAGTTTTGCCGCACTATGTGTGAGAGAGGTAGGGCTAGCCTCTTCATCTCCTCTTCTCCTTTTCTGTGTAGTATTACTTAGGTTCCGTGTAGATCCATACTATTATGTGTGTATTGCTATGTGTTGCTTCATTTGTTTTGTATCGTGATATCTTGCTGTCTTATTTTCCTTGAATTTCTATATTGACTACGTTTCTTTTGAGCCGAGGGTCTATCGGAATCAACCTCTCTACCCCACAAAAATAGAGGTAAGGTCTGCTAACATCCTACCCTCCCCAGACCTCACTTGTATATGTTGTTGTTTTTTATGGATATAGGGGACCCGTGCAAAGAGCGTACCCATAAACTAGTTATCCTAAATGGAGGCTACTAAAAGATCAAACACGAGAATAATTATCTGTCAGACTTTCTAATACAGTTCATGAACAAGAAAACAAAAAACGCCAAGTCTCTAAGAAAAACTAGTGTGTAATTGTAAGCAAAGGAATACTCACCCATAAACCATAACAGGTATAAGATCTCGTCCAGATTTGGAAACAATAGGATCAAAGCACTCCTGCACAGAAAGACAAAGATGCAATTAAAATTAGGCAAGCAACTTAAATTAGTAAAACTTTGACACATAATTCAAGAATAAGTTTTTTAAATATTCAATTAATGAATAAGTGGGACAAGTGCACATGGAAATTCTTCCCGTTACACCTGTATCCGTCAATGAGCTGTAACTGCTCCATCAAGACTCAATTATTCAATTTTTTTACAAGTAGACTCAATTATCCAATGATGCGGTAGTTAGAAGGATTTATATGTTTCTAACAATGGCGTTGCTGGTCAGCCTGGCATTCTGTCGAGATTTCTTGAGTTCAAGAATCTTGGTGATGCACAAGATTATACTTGCAGAGTGAAATCTACAGTACAGTTCAGTAATCAACAATATCAAAGGAATCACCAACTTTATAGAATTTCTGCAGACTTATTGATAATTCTGGTCTAACAATGAATAGCATGGGATAGAAATGTCACAACATTATTGCAATTTGAGTGACTCAGTAGAAAAACAGAACCCTAACTTCCATGCACATTGTTTCAACACCATGCAGAATTAAGTAGCTTTACCATACGTCTTAAAACATTTATGTCCAGTTATAGCAGTTATGTAAAATCTCCATTGATTCACAGTTTCAGTAAGTGTCCTCTTTATGCTCAGAGACGTCAAAAAAAGATTCCGACGGGTGCTTAATACTAACAATAAAAAGCTCACCCTAAAGATTGTTGCTGCACTGGAAAGAAGAGGTAGATGCTTCGGGATGATTCGCCACTGAATGTCATTTGTAGCTGCATCCGTTAAACACTTCTGGACATGCTTCTTAGTTACGGCAACTGCTGCAGGAGCTGGAATGACCTCAGCTCCCTTCAGAACACAATTCTGAAGTACCGCATAAACTTTATTGCAGTCATTGCAACAAAACCATTTATCCTTCGGGAGTTCATATCACCAATTATAAGAAGCACTTATTAGTACTAATGGACAACATAATCACAATTATCTAACATAAGAAAGAAACTAGACTCATTTTCAGATCACACAGCCCACTTTCCCGCAGACACCCAACATGGTATTCTTTCTCACACTGCATATGCACACACAAAAAGAAAAATTAAAAATAGGAAGCTCGGGAGATGGCACCATAAGAAAGGAATAGGAGGGAGCAAGGTTAAAATAGCAGCAGAATCGGAATATGGCAAGTAAACTGTTGATCAAGGTATACCTGGCCACAGAGCATAACTGTCCGATCATCAAATTTGGCAACGCTGAAGTCCGGGGTCCTAGAAATATATGATGGAAAAAATGAGTTCAAGGGTATATTTGTGTTAGGATTTACGTCCCAAATCCTACCTAATCAGAAAACAGTAAATAAACGAAGAACAAATAACACAAACAAATTTATAGTGGTTCACCCTCAATGCGAGAGCTAGTCCACTTGCCGCGGCAGATTTTACTATAATGAAGTTTTGAGTTTACAATTCTCTCTCTCTCTTTGTCGACTACACCGTCGGCTATGCTCAAAAGAAGTACTCAATAACCTCACAAGACCACGCTCTTTCTCATCCAGAAAAGAACGGTGCCCTAGGTTATATATAGAGAAAACTAGGGCGACATATACAAGCCTAAAATTCTCAAATTACCCTTCACTAATAACATTACACCGACTAACGCCAACCCCCCACGATCGGCTAATTCCAGTCGCCTGATTCCAATCGGCTGATTCCAACCCTCTGCGTAGGGTCTTAATAGTGTTGGTAAATGAATTATGCTCCACAACTCAACAATCTCCCACTTGGAGACTAATTTCAATCATTTGTCTCCATCTGCAGCAGCGACTCCAATTCTCATCCAAGAAGTCCAACTGAAGTTGCACACAACTTCAGTTTATCATTCGGCACGGCCTTCGTCAGCAGCTGGATTCTGACTTCCTGGGATCTTCTCAAGTACTAACACTCCATCTTCCAAAGCTGATCGGATGAAGTGGTACTGAAGTTGTATATGCTTCGTGCGAGCATGGTAAACCGTGTTCTTTGCCAAATGAATAGCACTCTGGCTATCACAGTATAGCACACTCCCCTCGTGGTCTTGATCCAATTCCCGCAGAATAGATTGTAGCCACATCATCTCCTTTGTGGCCTCCGTCACGGGTACGTACTCAGTCTCACAACTAGAGAGAGCTACTATCTTCTGCAACTTTGAAACCCATCAAATTGCAGTACCTCTGAAGGTGTAAACATACCCGGATGTGCTCTTTCTACTATCAACATCACCACCATTGTCAGCATCAACATATCCCTGCAATCATGTCTTTGACTTTCAGAAACACAAAGCTTAACTCGAGCTGCCCTTCATATATCTGAAAATCCACTTCACAACCTCTCAGTGTTGTTTTCCCTGATTGCTCATAAATCGGCTGACAACTCCCACTGCATGTGCAATGTATGGTCTCGTACATACCATTGCATACATAAGACTGTCGATAGTCGAGGAATAAGGTACCTTGTCCATATGTTTCATCTCGTCCTCGGTCACCGGCGACTGATCTTTCGACAAATGAAAGTGTCCAGCCAAGGGAGTACTGATTGGCTTGGCATCATCCATCTTGAACCTCTTGCGAACCTTCTTCACGTATTCCTCTTGTGAGAGCTTAAGGCCCTCCTTACTTCAGATGATTCTCATTCCAAGGATTTGCTTTGCGGCTCCCAGATCCTTCATTGCAAATTCTTCTGACAACTTCTTTTTCAGCCAATCAATCTCATGTAGGTCTGCTCCTACGATCAGCATGTCGTCAACATAAAGAAGCAGTATCATGTAGGAGTCTTCAAATCTCTTGAAGTAACAACAGTGGTCCGCTTCGCACCTTGCGAACTCGGCTTTCTTCATAAAGCTTTCAAACTTCTTATACCACTGTCTTGGAGCCTATTTCAGTCCGTACATGCTCTTTTGAAGCTTGCACACCAGATTCTCTTTCCCTTTGACCTCAAATCCCTCAGGTTGTTTCATGTAGATTTCCTCATCTAAACCATCGTGAAGAAAATCAGTTTTCACGTCCATCTATTGAAGATACAGATCTTCCTTTGCTACCAGCCCAAGAACAGTTCTGATTGCCACCAACTTGACTATGGGAGAGAAGATATCTGTGTAGTCAATGCCTTCTTTCTGTTGAAATCCCTTCACAACCGGCCTTGCTTTATAGCGCTAACTTCCATCGTGTTCTTTCTTTATCCGATAGACCCATTTGTTCTGCAATGTCTTCTTCTCCTCTGGTAACTTAGCTAACTCTCATGTATGATTTGACAACAATGAGTCCATCTCATCTTTCATTGCCAGCTCCCACTTGATCGACTCATCAACTTGCATTGCTTCTTCGTAACATTCCGGCTCCCCTCTGTCAGTGAGCAGAATGTAGTTGAGTGATGTAGAGAACTTGTGAACCGGCTTACTGATCTTGGATGATCTGCGTAGTTCTATGATCGGCGTCTGCTGATTTGTTTCGAAATCAACATTTTCATCAACCCTGCCATCACTAGCTTGTTACTCTGCCTAAGTAGTTCCTGACTGCAGCTCGTCTGTCGAGAAGTCTCTCAAATCGGTTGTTTCTGATTCCTTGTTCTTACATTCTAAACTCTCCCGCAACTTGTCCTTGTACAACACATGTTCATTGAAGACAACATCCCTGCTTCGGATGATCTTCCGATTTTGGTCATCCCAGAACCGGTAACCGAACTCGGTGTCACCATAGCCGATAAAATAACACTTCTTAGATTTCAGATCAAGTTTGCTTCTAGTCGTAACATCAATATGAACATAGGATAGGCAACCAAACACTTTCAGAAAATAAAGATTTACCTTTTTTCCACTCCAAGCCTCTTCTGGAATTCTCAAACCCAAAGGAACAGACGGTCCTCGGTTAATTAAGAAGGCTGCGGTATTGATTGCATCTACCCAGAATGCCTTGGGCAGTCCAGCGTGTATTCTCATGCTTCATGCATGCTTGTTCAATGTTCGATTCATCCTTTCGGCTATTCCGTTTTGTTAGGGGCGTTCCAGGAATAGTCTTCACCATCTTGATCCCATTTTCGGCACACTACCGTTTAAAGTCACCATCACTGTATTCTCCACCGCTGTCGGACCTCAGGCTACTCACCTTGAGATTTGTCTCATTCTCGACCATGTCTTTCCATATTTTGAATACATTGAACACATCGGATTTATTTTTCATAAAATAGACCCATAGCTTTCTGCTTGAATCATCAATAAAGGTCACGTAGTAATGTGATCCTCCGAGTGAGGGGACAGTGGCAGGTCCCCACAAGTCAGTGTGCACCAATTCAAGCTTCTCGGCCTTCAATTCCCTGCCTGTACTTCAAAAACTTACTCATTTCTGTTTTCCAAGAATGCAACTTTCACACATATGATGGTCCACCGACTTCAGCTCCGGAATCAAGCCATTAGTCACTAAAAGCTTCATTTCTTTTTGGCTCATATGTGCCTATAGTGCAACAACTCTGTCTTCTTTGTGTTGTCAACAACAACGACCATATCACGACAACTTGTCGTCATATAAAGAGTGCCAATTTAATTACCTCGACCAACTACCATAGCACCCTTCGTCACCTTCCAGGACCCGTTAATGTCCCTCATTATCAAGCTGACCCACTGAGATCAGATTACGCATCAGCTTCGGTACATGTCTGACCTTTGTGATCTTCCACACGTGTCCATTTGACATCTTCAAATTAATGTCTCCAGTACCAACGTCTAAATGCTCACCATCTACCAAATAAACTTTGTCATGATTCCTAGCAACGTAATTCATCATTATATAACGATGTGGGGTGGTGTGGAAAGATGCTCCTGAGTCAAGCACCCAAGAGTCGATCGGGCTGTCAACCGACAACAACAACGTATCACCAATGTCTTCAGTGGCAGCATTGATTCCACTCCCCTTGTTGTCCTCCTTATTTGTTGCCCTGCAATTTTTCTTGATGTGACCCAATTTCCCACAGTTCCAACACTCAAGTGTTCGCCCGGATCTGGATTGACCCCTGCCATTCCTTGACTTCGACTTGCCCTTATTTCGGTTGTAGTTTTTGTCATAATTTCTGCCTCTGTTTTCAACATTTAGAGCAGAACTAGTCGATGCCTCACCATAATCTATCCTCCTCAACAAGGATACAATCTCTAACATCGTTGAATTTCAGTTTGTCACTGCCAACAGAATTACTAACCGCTGCTCTCATCGGCTCCTAGCTATTCGACAGAGAGCCAACAAAATTAGGGCTTGCACTTCATCATCAAACTCGATTGCAACCGATGACAGTTGATTAGCAATCGTGTTGAATTCATTCACGTGCACTGCAACATGAGCACTTTCTTCCATCTTTAGATGAAAGAGTTTCTTCATGAAAAAAACTTTATTGTTAGCCGAAGGTTTCTCATACATATCGGACAGAACCTTCATCATGCCAGTGGTGGTCTTCTCCTTCGCCGCTTTGTGAGCAACGTTCTTCGATAGGGTCAATCGGATTACTCCCAGAACCTATCTGTCAAGGAGATTCCAATCGACATCATTTATCTCCTTTGGCTTCGGGCTCAGAGGTTGATGAAGCTTTCTGCCGTACAAATAGTCTTCAATCTGCATTCTCTGAAACGCAAAAATTTGTACCATCAAATTTGTTGATGCCGTGTGCTGAACCATCTTCGCCTCACATTGTTTTCTGAATCGCAACAGAACTTGTCGCTCTGATACCAGTTGTTAGGATTTACGTCACAAATACCTAATCAGAAAACAGTAAAATAAACGAAGAACAAATAACACACACAGATTTATAATGGTTCACCCTCAATGCGAGAGCTAGTCCACTTGCCGTTGCAGATTTTACTATAATGGAGTTTTGAGTTTACAGTTTTTTCTCTCTTTGTCGACTACACCATCGGCTATGCTCAAAAGAACTACTCAAAAGCCTCACAAGACCACGCTCTTTGTCATACAGAAAAGAATGACGCCCTAGGTTATATAGAGAGAAAACTAGGGCGACATAATACAAGCCTAAAATTTCCAAATTACCCTCCACTAATAACATTACACCGACTAACGCCAACCCCCCACGATCGGCTGATTCCAATCGGCTGATTCCAACCCTTTGCGTAGGATCTTCATAGTGTCGGTAGATGAATTAGGCTCCACAACTCAACAATTCGGGCACCCATTTGATATTTTTTGGCATAAGCAACCCGGAAAAAATGTTAACCAAATCAACAGATAAAATAACATAATGGCCAGCATGAACTGCATAGTAGGACATGATAAATTCTTCGACACTATCCAACTATTACAAGTTACTTATAATAATGAATCATCGAAGCAGTTCTTCCATCTGCTAGTACTAAATCTGATGTATCCCACTGTTGACAAAGGTGAAAAGTCTAAAAAATGTTCCAGGTCTAATGGGGCTTTAAGCGCAAAGCGCAATCAAAGTGTGGACTTTAGTAAAAAAAGGCGCAATGAAGGGAAAAATAAATAAATAAATATATAAATGAATCTCTCTCTCTCTATATATATATATATGATTCAAGAAAAAAGTAACAAACTCATTCATCGTGTTTTCCTTAACAATTAATATACTTATTTTTTTATTATATTGTTGTTTAGTACCGCTCTATTCAAGAATGCTTTAGCGTGGCCTGTTCGCTTTTGTTACTCTCATTTTCATACTGCTTTAAATTTCTTGTCCAGGTCTGACCGTTTCTCTTGATTTTGCTTTTGCTTGTGCTATGCTTTTCTTGAGCCGAGGATCTTTCGAAACTGCCTCTCTACTTACCAAGGTAGAGGTAAGGTCTGCGTACACTCCACCCTCCCTAGACCCCATGTTGTGGGATTTCACTGGGTATGTTGTTGTTATTGTTGTACCGCTCTATTCAAGAACTCATGGGCAATGAGATGCACGGCTTTGGTGCCTCGCCTACACTAAAGTGCAGCTTAAGCGACGCGATGCGCTCTCCCTGAGCTTCAGGCCTTAAATGAGCCTTTGACAACACTGATGTATACTAACTTTCAACGACAGCATTGCCACACATGACCACTTGTTACAATTTTTTTTTGACACTGAACATGACCACTTTTTACTAGATGTGTAGAATCTAATGATGCTTAGTTCTTAAATTAATTTCATTCTTGAAGTGCTAGGAATACCTAAATGCAGACTGCAACGAAACCTAGGCAAGACATACTCAGGGGAATGAACCACATCTTGAGAAGAATACTATTGGTTCTTGCTGCAGAAGAAAGAGAAAAGATGAACCTATCCCATCGTGGTTTAACCAGTTTTATCACAATGGAATAATACTGCATCAAATAATGTACTACCAACTTGTGTGAAGGCCTAACTTTATTACAGATCTCTTGGAAGATATTCAAACAAGGTTAAAGTGTTAAACTAATTTTATTCATCACAGGAATGTTCTTAATCACAAAAGTTATATAAATGGAAACTAGGGTTAGATAAATTTTAAATGCTCTCTGAAGAATCACAACTGAGACAAACCTGCAAACAATGCACCCACCAACTTCAGATTCTGGAGCTTTAACCACTCTTGTCAACCGTATCATAATTGGTCCTGCGTCTCCTGCAGCTTTCCTACCAGGAACAAATTTGTCTCAGCCAACCACTGGTCGGGGTACACTGTAGACCTAAACAAGCTGCAAGTATACAGGCTTTGTATGAGCGGAAGTATAATAGAGAACCAAAAATCAGGCAGTCTGGCTTACCAAATTGCTTCAGACATGGCTCCATATTAATCAAATAAGTGAAAGGAGCACTAAAAATGTGATTTTTAAGATAATATAAAGATCTAACCATGTACAAATCTATCAGTTTACCAACCAGTACATTGTAGAAAGACAAGAAAGACTAATCACAATAGAGAACTTTGTCAAACATTTAAAAAGAAAGCACCTGCATGAAAAGCCCGAGGACACCCTTCACAACAAATCAGTTCTTCCGCATCGCCACATATTGTACACATATCATCGCTGTTATTGGTGGCAATACATTGACCATTTGCCAGCATTAATGCTATATCATGTAGGGTAAGTCCACTGGAAGTATAGATGTGACGGTACCTGGTCATTGACAGAATAATTCAGATCACTCTCGCTTTTTTCATATTATGCAAATAATAGTCTTTGAGAACTACTCACGGTTGACGTTTAGCTGCACATCCAGCATGAGCCTCAAACTGAGAAGGACTTATCTGTTTAGAACGGATAACAAGGTAATGATAAGTAGCTTTCTGAAATTTATATGCATTACTCACATACATAATTACATATACACACACACACTTAATATATATATATATATATGTGTGTGTGTGTGTGTGTGTATGTATGTATAAATATGTGCAATACATATAAACATATATAATTAAATATACACATTAATATATGTATGTATATGTATTTGTATATATAGCCGAGCTGAACTGGTTAGTGATGGAAGAAATTCCCACTAACTGAGAACAAAAGGTTGTACTTAATATATATATATATATATATATATACATATAAACATATATAATTAAATATACACATTAATATATGTATGTATATGTATTTGTATATATAGCCGAGCTGAATTGGTTAGTGATGAAAGCAATTCCACGAACTGAGAACAAAAGGTTGTACTTGCTCCCTTCCCCGGCCATTACCGCTCATCCACCGCTTTTTATGTTTCAAGCCAAGAGGAATCTTATTCCTCCTTGCTTTCCCCTTTGACCTGTGCCAAACTCCACTTTTGTTGTTGCCAGGTAGAATTGGCTTAATTTTACCACAGATGTTTGTGAGCGTGTAGGTTATAAAATTTACCTCAGTATCACAACAGCTACAGGCTATGCCATTCCCCTGCTTGTAGCCCCCCAGAACTTTCTGCACAAATATTTTAATTGCTCACAAATGAATCATAATTATGGCAACTGGTGCTGAATATCCCCGAACACATAATAAAAAATTACAGAAACCAATGCACAATAAAAGGATGTTCTTTAAGAGTCTGGATAAAAATGAATCTAACCTTCCCCTTAGAATAATATGCCAAATCAGTACCATCTGGAAGTCCATTTGGCATGAACAGCGATCAGTGCAAGTCATTATCCCTTTATATTAAAAAGATTGACGATAAATGCCCAGCCAAAAAGGAGAAATCATTTTAAAGGAAAATAGAGAAGGATACCTTCTTTCTGTGCCACCTTCAGCAGATTTCTCTGGCTGTTGCGTTGAGCTGGAAAAATTGCACCTTGGCCTGTCAAAATAACTGCACCATTAGCAACAACATAGGAATATAGATTTACGTAGAGAATGACCAGTTGCACAATTAGATAAAGTAAATAAAGTGATGACAAACTTTTTAACCACGTACTTCCATGCCTCCGCTGTCTCCATAGAGCTAAATTGATTTGATGGGAAGTTGTCAATATAGGAGTACGAAGCAGGATAAAGGCCATCTTCCATCACCGGACTGCAATCACTGAAGTCCACCCTAATAAAGTGCAAAGTTACAAACAAAATGAATATGAAAAGTTTCAGCAGCTCCAACACCCAAAACCACTCAATATCATTATTACGCAAAAACCTCAATCTACAAGTAGATAAACTCCAAACGGAACCAATAAGCTCATGCCCTGGAGACCTGGATCTAACTTAAGCAATTCTAAACTCTTCTATCAATCTCCAACAGTAACTGAGGAAAAAGAAAAGGTACTGCCAAAGAACTGCAAAATGGGTCATTAAAGTCAATTTGGTACTCTAGAATGCATCTAAAGGAGGCCTAGTTGGCCAAGATGCACATTTGGATTATTTGGGTTGATTAGATATTCATTTACTAATCCCAACATGCATGACTGATGGAACAAACATTCTTCTGTCAGTGTTGCAAATGTAAAACTAAAAGGATAAGACTTAATTTAAACTAAAAGGATAAGACTTAATTTAAAATGGTTTTTGTTCTGTCATTTTTTTAAAAGGTCAACAATATGTTGGCAACATAAATTAATTTAAATCAGTCAGCAGATTCGATATAGGTGAAAAGAAATATGGCAAAGATCAGTAAGCTATTGGGGATAAAATCGAGTGATGATCGTGACAAGCTAATGGAGCTTCTTCTGCGAATCGATAGTGCTCGACCCAAAAAACAGCTCCGGCATCTTCAGTACGTGTCTCACCCAGCAAGAAATATGAGAGGGAATTAAAGCTGTTGGAGTTTGGTGTTGGTTTTAGGGGCAATAATGAGGGCAGAGGTAAGGGCAGGAGGGCTTATCTTTCTGATTAATGATGCTGAAAATTATATGCTGGAATGTCAGGGGTATCAATGATGCGAAAAAGAGAAACATGGTGAATCTGTTATTACGTAAATGGAATGTCGATATAGTATGTCTGATAGAAATGAAAATGAAAGGAATAGATCAATCTTGTATCAGCCAAGTTGGAGGATCAAGATGGACAGAATGGATTGAGTTGGAAGCACAGGGAAATGGTGGTGGAATTCTAGTTTACTGGGACAAAAGAAGATGGAATTGTTTGCAAAAATATTTGGGTCAGCATTCAGTCACTATTTTGCTGGAAGAAGGCAATTCTGGTCATCAATATGCTTTCACAGGAGTTTATGGACCGTGCGATAGGAAAGCCAGAAAAGAATTGTGGATAGAAATTGCAGCAATCAGTCGTATTGTGTCTCAACCATGGACAGTGGGAGGAGATTTTAATGTGATTAGATTTGAAGAGGAGAAAAAGGGGAGAGCTAGAAACACGAGCAATGAGAGAATTTTCAAATTTTATACAAGACCTTTCTCTGATTGATCCTCCATTACACAGGGGTTCCTTTACATGGTTTAGAAGCATGAACAGTCCGTGTGCCTCCAGAATACATAGATTTCTACTATCAGAAGGATGGGATGAGCAGTTCAAAATTTTAAAACAGAGGGTCCTTCCCAGGACCACATCATATCATTGTCCAATTCTTTTAGAGTGAGGAGAATGGAAAAAAGGGAAAGGTTATTTCAAGTTTGTGAACATGTGGTTTGAACACCAGGGGTTCACTGAATTGTTAGAAAGTTGGTGGAAGGCCTATGATATACAAGGTGAACCAGATGCTATTCTTGCAAAAAAGTTGAGGTTTCTGAAAAGTGACATCAAGAAATGGAACAAAGAAGTATTTGGAAAATTAGAGGAGAGGAAAAGTAAGCTTTGGCTAGACTGCATGAAATAGACCATGGAGGAATGATGAATCAAAGTGAGGAGCAGATTGAGACAGAAAGAAATATTATCAAAAGAGAGCTGGAAGAAGTGGCAAAAGCTGAAGAGATCTCGTGGAGACAAAAGTCTAGGTGCCTATGGATTGAACAAGGTGATAGGAATACAATTTTTTTTCATAAACAGGCCAATCCTCATAAGAGATTTAAGTGTATTGACAAGATAATGGTTGATGAGGAACTTGTTGATGATGAGAAGATTATTATAGAGCACATACAGGGTTTCTATGAAATGTTGTTTAAAGAATCTAAAGATTGGAGACTAACTTGGGAGGATGTAAACTTAAAGAAACTTTCTGATGAAGACAAAGTCTGGCTGCAGAGACCCTTCTCTTTGGAGGAAGTAGAAAATGTAATAAAGTCATTCAGAGGAGATAAGGCCCCAGGCCCAGATGGTTTTAACTTGCATTTCTTCCAAAAATGTTGGAACATGGTCAAGGATGATGTTTGGAAGACAGCAGAGTCATTTCATCAAAAAGGCACTTTTCTTAAGAGTCTGAATTCCACCTTTATTGCATTAATACCAAAGAAGAAGGGAGCAGTGGAAGTTAAAGATTTCAGGCCCATTAGTTTACTTGGAAGTGTCTACAAAATTATTGCTAAATTATTGGCCGAAAGACTCAAGCTGGTAATTGATAAGTTAGTGTCAGTCAACCCAGATGCCTTTATCAAAGGAAGGCAAATAGTAGATGCAGCTTTGGTGGCCAATGAAAGTATTGATCATTTAATTAAGATGAAGAGGAGGGGAGTTGCTTGTAAGCTTGATATTGAAAAAACGTATGACCATGTCAGTTGGACTTGTCTGCTAAATTTGTTAAAGAAGATGAATTTTAGTGATAGATGGATTGACTGGATCAGGTACTGCATATCCACTGTTAGATTCTCTGTATTAATTAACGGGAACCATAATGGTTACTTTGATTCACAAAGAGGATTGAGGCAAGGGGATCCACTGTCACCCTATTTATTTACCTTGGTGATGGAGATATTGAGTTTGATGTTAAATAAGGTTGTGAACTTGGGCTGAATTACAGGTATGAAATTTGGAAGAAATGCGGCTGAAAATGTGACAATTTCTCATATTCTTTATGCCGACGACACTCTCCTTCTATGTGAAGCTGAAAAAGAACAAATACTTTATCTTAGAGGAGTTCTATTAGTGTTTGAAGCAGTTACAGGTTTGAAAATTAATTGGGCAAAGAGTAGTATTTTCAGTATTGATGTTGATGATTGCGTTGAGGAATTAGCTGATATCCTGGGTTGTAAGGTGGAAAAGTTTCCAACTGTCTATTTGGGTTTTCCACTTGGGGAAAAAAGGATTGACCAAAGGATCTGGCAAGGGGTACTGGATAGATGTGCTAGTAAGCTAACTCCATGGAAGAAACAATATTTATCCTTTTGGGGGTAGACTCACCCTCATTAACAGTGTCTTGGATGGATTGCCAACTTATCTAATGTCCCTGTTCTCAATGCCTGTTGCGGTGGAAAAAAAATAAATTCCATGAGGAATATGTTTCTATGGGATGGCAATGCCAATAGGAGGAGAATACACTTGGTAAAATGGCAAGCGGTTCTAGGAGATAAGAAAGGTGGAGGGTTGGGGGTCATGAATTTAAAATTACACAATAAGAGCTTGTTACTCAAATGGCTTTGGAGATTCTACATGGATGGTAATGATATCTGGAAGAAGTTGATCTATGTTATATATGGTAAAAAAGTTGTGTGGAGCTCTCCTCCGATTCAACCAAATGCTAAAAGTGGACTCTGGAAGGATATTTGTAGGCTCTGGGAGGAGTTTATGAAACATGCTAAATTGGAGGTTGGGAATGGGTGCAAAATAAATTTCTGGACAGATATTTGGGTGGGAGATGATAGCCTAAAGAATAGATTCCCTATCTTGTTTAATTGTTCTATTAATAAGAGTGGTTCTATTGCTGAATTTCATTCAGATTCAGGTTGGCATTTCAATTTTAGAAGGAATTTGAATGATTGGGAAATAGAAGACTTTTGTCAAATACTTCAACAATTGTACTCAGTCCTGCTAGATCAAAGTCGGGTGGATTCTTTGATACGGACAGCCAGTAAAGATAAGAAATTTTCAGTTAAAAGTTGCTACACTACACTGCTAAAGGAGTCAGGTAATTGGGATAATACTTGACCTTGGAAGATGATTTGGAAAACGAAAGCTCCAGTGAAGGTAGCTTGTTTGGGATGGACTGCAGCCCCGGGTGCATGTTTAACTCAAAACAATTTGCAGAAGAGGGGTTTTTCTTTATGCAACAGATGTTACTTATGTGAAGATGACTTGGAATCAGTAGATCACCTATTTCTTCACTGCGGGTTTTCTAGACAATGCTGAGAACTATTTCTAAACCTTCGGGTCATCTTATGGGTAATACCCAGAGATGTAAGGAGTTTATTAGATAGTTGGAAATTTCAAAAGGTTCAAGACTGAAGCAAATTTGGAAGACCATCCCACTTTGCATTTTTTGGACCCTATGGCTGGAGAGGAACAAAGCATGTTTTGAAGGACGTAAAATTCACATCTCTAGAGTCAAGAATCAGTGTTTGCATAATCTGTTTTTCTGGTGTAATAGGAATCTGTTAGTTAGTATGGACTAATACATGGATTTTCTGGAATTGTTAGGAGAGAAAGAGTGATAGCTTGTCTGCTTGATCTTTGTATGAACCCTGTTTCCTTTTGTACCAGCTTGGTACTTTATTAATAAAATCTTACCTTCTCAAAAAAACATCAATCAATCAACTATGCTTCAATCTCATATTAGTTGGATCAACTATATGAATCCTCTACATCCATTCCCCTCTATTTATGTCTATTTCATGTATTCGGAAATAGTTAAGATATTCTACATTGTTAACCTACCGCAAAACGTAAATATACTCCCTCCGTCCCATTTTATATGAGGGTATTTGACTGGACACGATGTTTAAGAAATAAAGAAAAACTTTTGAAAATTGTAGTCTAAAACAAATCATAGAAATTTGTGTGGTTAGAAATTATTTTAAGAGATAATTTGGTTCCTCAATTATTACTAAATTCTGATTTTAGATCTTGTAATTTATGACACAATACATTTAATCTTCAGTTAGTTAAAATGTATATTTTTTGTCCCTTATGTTATAGTTAAGCTTTCTAACCCTCCTTTATCTGGTTTAGTATGGCTATGCTATGTGAAACTCATATAGGTGGAGTTTTGAAGGAGCAGACTTTGACATTTACAAGTTATCCAACATCCTACCATTTTTAATTTGTGGTAATATCTTTTTGTGGTGTTATTCCAAAACAACTATCTTCAATAAAAGTGAACTCAAGCATTCATACTATAAGATAGCAAATGAATGACCAGTCCAAAGTATTTTGACTGTACACAACTTATTTCAATTACCAGCATAGAGCACTTACACTCCAGCAAAATCGCCCTTTAAGCTAAATTGTAATCAGAACTGTGATACAGGTAAGACCAACACATGATCATCCTAGAATCATATTATAAGGAACCTTCAATTGCACATTTTATCAAACATCCAGCTACTGACAAAACATAAAGTTCAGTTGCTGAAATGCCCGGTCAAAAATCAGCAATTCATTTCCTTGAAGATAACAATTATCGATTCCACATCGTTCACGTGATTGGAAAAGGAGAAAAAGATGACAGCTAATTAAATCAACTGATAAAGTCACATAAGGAACACTATGAAACTGCAAGGCTTTTCATGTTCTTAGTCGCATTACTGCTGTTCAAGGAACAAAAGCATAGTGGTCAATGGAGCATAAATTGGATACCATTCAAGAGGATGCTAGATTTTTGTCTCCTTTTCCTTGTTCTACAGCCCAAAATAAAATAAAATATCCCGCCCCAAGAAACTGAAAAGAAAATAAGTTGGGGTGGAGGAGCAAAGACCAGAATCAAAATATAAGAACAATTTTACAATGCACCTTGGCTTATACTGATACATCCCTGAAGCCTTTCCATGAGAATATTGGTCTGCACTAGCCGCCTCATAGTACTGCAGGAGTTTTGCTGCAAAAATAGAAGAGAATATCATAAATCATCACACAAGACAATAACTGATACTCTATGTTCACTCCTCCTACTTGCACTACTCGTCTCCCCCTCTGCATCCACTAGCTCGGACAGTCTTATATCATAATCAAGATTGATTATCCATATCTATACTAACAAAGCCTCAATACCCTAGAATAACTACCTTGGACATTTAAACACTATGTTCCCACAAGTACTTACAAACCCTTGTGTTAAATTTGTAAACTTCATTGCTCTGTACAATACTCTCAACTCGCCTTTTTGTCAACTTTGCTGGAGAAAGTGCTTTAAAATATCATCCTACATTAATTTTAGCAAGCTTATATTTATTGTGGATAAAGAAAAAGTTATTTAAAAAGTATCAGTATGCATCAAGTGTGCCACTAATTCTAGTTGCAGAAAAGGGAACTGTCTCACTTGCGGAAATACTTAAGCTGGTCATATTATTTATTTTCTACAGAGTTTGAGCTTGATTGTTTATTGAAACGAGCATCATCTAGAGTAGAGATCTATGATGAATAAGCAGTAATATGGTGATTACATCCCCCCCCCCCACAACCCTTCTCCATGACCACGCACAACAAACTACAACGTAAATTAGCGCATGGAAAGCATGAGAATCTCCTCCTACATACTTAATTCCTGTCATCCTGATTATCAGTGTGTTTCAGAAATGAAAAGTTAAATAAATAATTGAGACATAAGCATCAAACCACCTTTCCAAGCCTCCAAATATTGCTTGTTAATAGAAGAACCAGCCACGTCTCTTACAACGTCTTCTAGTTGACTAAGTGGCGCAGTCTTCAATTCTTGAATTATCCTGTAAATAGGTTTCCCATTCTCCAAATAAATATGATTGTTTGGGTGTCTAGTCTTTCCCCCAGCGTGCACTTCAAATTCGTAAGCACTGAGAACCTGCTTAGACATAAATCTGTTCAGTATGTTCATTAACGTGCACACAGACGAACTTTCAATATAGACAGGAAACTCACTTTAGAGAAATTGCAGAGTGAACAACCACACAAGTACCCACTATCTTTTATGATTCCAGGAAGCTCCCTCTGACAGTCATTTATAATAGTGCTTCAGGCTTATGTAGAAACCACTAAATTACAAGTATAAACAGAGAAAACCACAAATTACCATCCCAGAAGTTGAAATGTACTTCACCAATGCTCCTTCCAAAATTCCCGTTGATAGAAGCTTCTTGACATTTGTCGGGTAAGCCTCAGAAGTGACCTTCTTAGACATTTTTAGTTCCATGTTTGGAGGACATAAAAAAGGATCTCCATGTCGATAGAATGCTCCATTTGTGCTTGAAATCCAATGTGGATTCATATCCTCAGATACCACAGGATTCCATGCATGTGCTTCCCTAAACCCACCATCAACCCCATCAGTCACAAGTGGAGCAGCTGAAGCAGATACATTACCATAATCCTCCTTCCTTTTGCTAAACTTAAATGTAATCTTCCTGACACCAGTTGTGCTAAATTCAAGAACCACAGAGGACTTAGCAACTGCCTTAGATGCATCAATTTGATTATGCTCTTCCTCACTGACACTTTCCTCAGCACTTGAATTCCCCGACGAAAAAGATGTAATCTCTCCAGAACCACCTTGATTATTACTCAACAAATCCACCCCTTGACTACTGATAGTCTGGAAACTTGAAGTGTTCTCTCTTGGAGACAAATTTGGATTTGAAACTTCAGACAGCATATCATCATTCGAAGCTTCCTTCACATCAATCCTTACATAGGGCTGAACATCACAATTATTCAACTTCTTCGGATGCTTCTCATCCGACTCCATTATTTCTATGTTTAAAGTTTCATGTTCACGATTCGTAGCACAACGTTCTACTCCTACACCATCTACAGTTTCGGGTTCACGATTCGTGGCACAATACTCTACTTCTACACCATCTACAGTTTCACGTGCACGATTTGTAGCACAACATTCTACTTCTACACCATCTATAGTTTCAGGTGCACAGTTCGTAGCGTGATTCGTTGCACAACTATCTATTTCTACACCATCTAAAGTTTCAGGTTCACGATTCGTTGCACAACGTTCTACTTCAACACCATCTACTTTTTCAGGTGCACAGTTTGTAGCATGATTCGTCGCACAACAATCTATTTCTACACCATCTAAAGTTTTAAATTTCTGCTTTTCGACACATAGCTCCTGTTCAGTAGAATCTACAACACATTGTAGGTCGCACTTTAAATCAACATTTACCGGTTTCTCAATTTCCATCATCCCACATGTTTCAGGTTCACGATTTGTGGCACAGCATTCTACTTCTACACCATCTACAGTTTCAGGTAAACAGTTCGTAGCATGATTCATTACACAACAATCTAATTCTTCACCATCTGAAGTTTTAAATTTCTGCTTCTCAACACATAGCTCCTGTTCAGTAGCATCTACAACACATTGTCTGTCACAGTTTGAATCAACATTTATGGGTTTCTCAATTTCCATCATCCCATATGTTTCAGGTTCACGATTTGTGGACCAACATTCTACTTCTACACCGTCTACTTTTTCAGGTGCACAGTTCGTAACACAAATATCTAATTCCACACCATCTAAAGTTTTAAATTTCTGTTTCTCAACACATTGTAGGTCACACTTTGAATCAACATTTAACGGTTTCTCAATTTCCATCATTCCATCACTCATTACCGTGATACAAACTTCACGTCCCCCATATCAATTATCAAATACACCTTATCACAAACTCAATACTACCAAAGAACTACCACACAAAAACATCCACAACACAAATTTATTCAGAACAATCTATAACAGAATCTAATCCATACTTAAAGAGACAAATTAAAGGTACTTAACCGCCAAAAAAGAAAACTAAGAAGTCCTCATATGCAAAACCTTCAAATTTCTAAACCAATTCCAGAAAACCTCCTCCAATTATATATGAATTTAACCTACATCCGCAGCTCAAAACTCAAAAGGTCCAAATGTGAATTATTATCCAAATATATAAAGAAATAAAGGTACTTAACCAACAAAAAAGGAAAACTAAGAAGTCCTCATATGCAAAACCTCCAAATTTTTAACAAATTCCAGAAAACCTCCTTCAATTTGAATTTAAGCTAACTCCACAGCTCAAAACTCAAATTCCAAATCTGAATATCCAATAATATAGAAAGATCTGTGGATAAACACAAAACAATTGCGAAGAAAAAAGATCTGAGAACTCAACGCATAATTTGATAATTTTTATTTAAAGATTTATGGCTAGGGTTTTTGCAGGATTATTATTAATTAAGGATATTCAAATCAATAAACAAGAAGGATTATGAAGGGGAAAAAACAACTGCTACTCCATTTTTATGGCCTTGCTCCATTTTTTTCCTAGCAAAAAGTTTGAAAGTTTCTCATGAAATTGAGGAAAATGTTTCTTAAAGGTGAAGTCAAAATTTAAAGTTTATGGATTTGGAACTTTAGCTTTTAAATTATTGAAATTAATAATCTATACTATAATCTCATCTACAACAACATCTCAATATATCAGCTGCCTTGGACAATGTTGTCGAGATGAATATGGTTGTTCCATCATGCTGTCATGCAGCATTCTCTTTGTTCCACTTTCTTTAGCTTTTGCTTATAAACAATACAACAACAAGATACCCAGTGAAATCCCACAATATGGAGTCTGGGAGGTAGAGTGACTTTACCTCTACATTGAAAGGTAGAGCGGTTGTTTCCGGGAGACCCTCGGCTCAAGACAAAGCATAATCACAAGTAAAGCAAGCAAAGCAGCGCAAGAGAAACGGTCAGACCTAAACAAGAAATTAAAGCAATATGAACATGATCGAATAAGCCATAGTAGCGCATTCTGACAGAAGAAAGCAGTAGCTAACTTAGATAAATAATATCAATAAAATACACTAGGGAACACATAGTAGCAGAAATCAAACTACAAGGGACTATAAAGCAATTCTGCTATGTGATAAGCTAATCGGGCCTACAATAATAACACTACAACTATCATAGTAAGCGTAAGTAGAACTACTCTCGACTACCTACTACCCTTCTACTCTAATCCGTGTCCTCCACAACCCCCTATCTAAGGTCATGTCCTCAGTAAGTTGCACATGCGTCATATCCCGTCTAATCACCTCTCCCCAATACTTCTTAGACCTACTTCTACCCCTTCTGAACTCGTCCATAGCCAACCTCTCACACATCCGCACTGGGGCATCTGTGTCTCTCCTCTGCACATGCCCGAATAATCTCAACCTCGCTTCCCGCATCCATCTCAGCATCCGCATCTCCGCAACTTTCATCTTTTGTATGTGCGAAGTCTTGACTGGCCAACACTCCACCCCATACAACATAGTATGTCTAACCACTACCCTATATAACTTGTCTTTAAGTTTTGGAGGCACCTTCTTGTCGCACAAAACTCCAGATGCGAGCGTCTATTTCATCCACCTTGCCCCAATACGATGTGTGACATCGTCATCAATTTCTTCATTTCTTAATAGACCCTAGGTACTTGAAGCTCACTTTCTTTGGAATGACCTGAGTTTCACCTCCACATCTGTCTCAGAGTCACTCCCGTTGCTGAACTTATACTCCAAATATTCTATCTTGGTCCTACTCAACCTGAACCTTTAGATTTAGAATGAATTTTTCACGTATTAAAATGATATTAAAAAAAATACTCAAAAAAATCGACAGTCAAAAGATAAAAGTGCAAAATAATTTGACACTCAAAAGTAGTACGGTCAAATGAATATTTTTCACATAGCGAATTATGTAGGCTACTTTCTTATCTTATAAGTTAGAACAGTTTTCTAGTTATGCAAGATGAACCATACAATGACAATTTATATCAAGCGGTGATCTTTTTTCTATATTTTTCACCTGAATTTTAGTATCTGTTTTAAGGACCGATTAATTAATTTGACTTCGCACATAAAAGTCCTACTATTGAGATTTTAGCAGTAATTTTTTTTGTTTTCCTGCTCGGTGTTCGGTATTTGCATTGGAGTCCGACTATATTCGGATTCGCGCCGCGTAGAGCTCATTTCTGGGAGAAGCGCTCCCTAACAAGGATTTTTCTATATTCATGACTTAAACTCGAGACCTCTGATTAAGGAAGGAGCGATCTCATACACGGCAGTACATCCTTTTGGTGGTAGCCGTAATCATTTGTAGCAATATCGAGGAGCCTTTCTAAAAATAAAATTTACAAAGGAGCATTCAGTCCACTAAACTTGGGCTTTTCTTCCTTTTTTTTTTTTCCTTTTTGGAGTTGGTTCATACAGCTAGCAAGTTTTATTGTACGTTAAAATAAGTCAATTTTAATAGCGGTATATCATTAAAAATTAGTGGTTAACAGTTAGTAATTTGCTTACGGCATATTTTGCCAATCCAAAAATATACACTATCTTAGAATTGTACTTTTGTGATGACCAAATGGTCACGACTTCATCTGAAGTGCAGTTCAAAAGCTGAATCCAATCGACCCTTAACCCGAGTATCATATTTGGTTATTTACTAAAATTTCCTGTTGGAGGCAAACCGTGCAATTTCTTCCTTCATATGTAGTGCAGTTTCAAAAGCTGAATCTAATTCGACCATGGCGAAACGAAAAGAGAAGATCATACGGTCCATTGACCCAATATGATAACGTCGAGGCTGGGCCAACTTCTATTCTGGGCTACCCATTTCTCAGTTAACAAAGATTATAGTTGTGACCCACATCAGCGCTTATGTGTTGCATTTTTTTGGAAAAAAAAGTGCATGCTTGAACATTTTTTAAAAATAAAAATTGATGGGTGGTGTCAGGTAGTGGGTTGATTTTGTGTGGATTGAAAATTTGAAATGTAATTGGTCCAGATTTTAAATTAATATTTTAACTATTTTCGCTTAAAATTAAACTTATCAAAATATTAAGTCTCACGAAAAATATAAGAATCGGCTAAGATGATCATTGAAGTGAACTAGGTAAAATAACATAACTTTTGGAAGACAGAAAAAATATAGATGACTTTGCTGACCAATTAACGTAAGTTAGAAGACCATTCATATAATTACTTTGAATTATCTAATAATAATAATAGTAATAACAACAACAATCACAATAAAACAATAGTGTCCAAGGAATAAAATGCACGGCGGCGATTATGAGAAAACTTTTAAAAACAATGTTTATAATTTTTTTTTGAGTTTCTGCAACTTTAACAATAATAATATATCTAGTATAATTTTATAAATGGATTATGAAAATATTAGAATGCACGTAGAACTTATCTGTATCTTTGTGGGGATATGGGGGATGTTTCCGAATTTCTGCAACTATGTTTGTTTGAATTGTTTTCACAAAAAAAAAATTTAATATAAAAGTCGTATACAAACACTATTTTGCAAATTTCACTTTTGTGAACTTTTGAAATCTAAGTCAAGTAACTAACACCAACCTCTCTTTCGTGTACATATGTCATCCATATAAAGTAGGGTCCTCGTCCCCGGACATAGCTGGATGGCAAATGATGAAAATTTAAAATTCAGTTGAAGGCTTGCAGCGTGGGTTTGAATTTTGGTGGGAGTAATTTGTTCTTTTCTGGGGTAGGACCTTGTAGGTGATATCAGTTGCTCTGTTCTCAAACTATGGTCATTCAGGCACATTCCGTGATTTACTGGTAATAGTGCTAAGGGATTGGGACTACTATCTCTAAGAATAGTCTGTCGTAAGCCGGGAAATTAAATATAAAAAAAAGTATGATCCTTTGTAAATTACTTATGTATTATTTATTGGTAAATAATAAATTGATAAATTAGCAAAAGCAAAGTGGAATGAGGTGGCGTGAGATTGACGCAGAGGTAGGCAAAAGAAAAAGATTCTTGATGGACCCACCCCTTTGTACCTTGTGCAATCACTTTCCAATCTGGTACACAAATGACATGATACCAAAAGGCATGAATAGAATTAATTTAATTTTAATTCGGCTTGGCTATCTTAATCGAAGCCTTGTTCTTGTAAAAACTGTCTTTTGCAGTGTTCTTAACCACAATAATAAAATCTGAATTTGTAATGCTTAAATAGAATTTTTTTTTAAAAACAGTAATGTCAACAATAACGTTTGAACTAAAACTTAATTTGTTTTCATATAATTTTTGTGTGTTTTTAAGGAATTTAATCTCTTTAAAATATCCAAAGTATATGATTATTTTTTCTAAAAATAACCTTATACCTTTATTGAAATAGCATTACCTCAAACTCCAGCTAAGTTCGCAAATGCTAGAAGCAAATCACACGATGCCGCTTTTATTTTGATTGCATAGAAAAGAGAAGAAAAATAATTTCAAATTTTATATCAGAATATGAAGCAAGACCTCTGAAATTGTAATCAATTAGAGGTATCTATTTGAGAAATTAGGATTTAGGTGCGCCTTTACTGGAGATGATATCAACTAGGCCTCATTTGTTTGCATAAATGGAGGTCTGAATTTGAATGGTTCAGACCTTAATTTGTTAACATTAAGATCTAAACAAATTGAATGGTTCAGACCTTAATTTTTTTTTATCTTTCGATAATTTTTACTACCACTCTGTTCATAACCACCAGTTCAACCCCCACCATACTTCCACCCTGCACCACACTACCCCCACCCCCACCTCCACCAACACTACCCCACCACACTCGCCCCACTAACCATATCTACTATTACAACCACCACTGACAATCAGCACCGCTGACAACCACTACAATCAGTCGCTACCATCTCTAACTCCTCTGTTATTATAATTATATCAATAACCACTGCATCACCACAATCACCACCGTCGCCGCAACACTAATCATCTCCACCATCACAACTATCACCACTACCATTACTAGTCACTAGCATCAACCACCACCACTACAAAGCATCTCCACCATCACTAGCAAAAATAAAATTTTCAATTAATAATTTTATGTTAGTTATTTTTTATTTGAATTGTATATTTGTTATGTTTAAGTAAATACATTATGCATATTCACATGTTGAAAAATAAACACTCTTAATCATTTAGTGCAGTGGCGGAATTTGCCCAAAATATTAAGGGGGCGGTAACTACTAACTAAAATATTATAATTGAAATTTATAAGAACAAAATATAATTTTATCAAAGATTCAAAATAATATCAACACAACAAACATATAATATATAAACGGAAAGACGTGCCTAGAATCAAAGTGCTGCCCTTCGTTCTTTTAAAGACTTGAAATCATTAATAATTGAATCAGAGCTAAAGTTTTCAGCTATCTCTTTTTCAATATAAACCATCATATTGTCAGCAAGAAATTCATCATCCATCTTATTATGCAACCTTGTCTTGATTATCTTCATTGCTGAAAATGATCTTTCTGTAGTAGCCGTAGAAACTGGAAGAGTTAAGATAAGGCGGATTATCCGGTCAATCAAGTAATATGTATTCGTCTTTCCTATTTTTTCCAAAGCTTCACACAATTCAGACATAGTTGATAAGTTATTCAATTCTAGATGACTAACAGTCTCAAGAATAAAGTGTTGAAGTTGAAATCTCAAATTTGTTTTCTCTTGCTTACTAAAATCCACTAGATAATTTTTTTCTACAAGAGCACATATATCATCCATATTAAATGCTTTGTAAATATCTATAGGAATCAAACTATTGCTTAGGCTCAAAAGCTCCATTATTTGCACATTAAACTATGATTCAATTCCTGCAATTGTTGATCAATTGTAACACAAAAGATATTCACTCTAAAATGTTGACCCACTGTGATGTGATCCTTCTGATGACGAGCATGCCCTTGACGCTCTATACAAACATCATCACAATAAGGAGAATCAATATCATGTTGTTCACAAAATAATGTCACATTTTTCAATAATTGATTCCATCCTTCATCTCTCAACTTCTGAATTAATGTTTTTGTAGTGCTGACTAAATGTATAACATTAAGTATATCTTGAAATTTCTGTTGTAAAGCTTGACAAAGACAATATGTAATTCCCATAATCTCTTTCATCATGTGCAAAATCAATATGAACTCAAATGAATTCATAATCTTATAAGCAGCATTAGCATCTCCTCGTTGAGAGTAAGTTGATCCATTTTTCCTTATATTTTGAAGAACCACACAAGTTGCATCATGCATATTTATTATACTACAGATAGAAGAAAAATGTGAGCTCCAACGAGTATCTCCAGCTCGTTTCAAAGTGCCCATCTGATTTTGTCATTTACCACTATCAAGTTCACCAATCTCTTGCAAAAGTGATATCTCCTCTAATTTGACAGCTTGCAATTCATCATGATGCTTACTAAAGGAACATACATTTCTGATGTGCATTGACTGATTGAACAAGTGTTGAGAAGATTTCAATACATTATTGTGAGACGAACACGGACTCTCACCAATATGATTAAGCAAAGCACAACTCTTTCCATCATTGACCTTTATCCATGCTTTAAATTCTTTTCTAGTAAAGACATCAGCTCCAGGATGTCCATTTGGCTTTTTTAATGAACAAGTAACAAAGCAAATAGTAAACAACATCATTAGTCGGTGAGTACTCTAGCCATGAAGGGAAAATTTTGAACCAAGATGTTTGAAATCGCCTTGGATGCTTATCTCTATTAAGGGGATACTTTTCAACTTGACATTGATAGGGACCCTAATTGAGATAAGCTCTTTGAACTTCATCTCTTCGATTCACTGGATATTCCCAAATTTGGGAACGCTTTTCGGGGTCACGTTCTAAACAATTGACATCAAATTCATCCATGGTAACTTTTTGAATCTTGCAATGTTGCCATCCAGTTTAACCGTTTGATCATCGGAATGGTGATTTTCAAGTGTCGATGTTGAAGCTATACAATTTTCATCTTTGTTGGAAGCTTTCCTCTTGAAAATGCATCAATTTTCTTAAGTTTGACCATCGTACCACTCCTAAAAAAATACATAAATCAATTATCAAATATGAAAGATCATAATCAATTTATCACATTTTAACACACTTTTTAGACATTTTCAACTCAGCTTATATTTTAAAACAATTACATATTATCCTTTAAAAAACAATTATTATATATTAAAATAAATTACAATTCACTTGAATTATCAAAATAAGTAATAAAATATTAATTGTCTTTATGTGGTGATGGCCGGTGGGGATGGAACCCACTAGCACATCACTCACCATTTGAAATCAATTTTAAAAGAATGTGTAGTGACACTATGACAGACAACTAAATTTTTATTATTCGCCCCAAAAATTGTTTATTGATGGTAGCAATTTTTTTTCCTCTAAATGTTTTTTGATTTTTACCAACATAATAGGGTAGAGATCTCCGGTGCTGTTACATCTCATTATTCGTCTCCCTGTCGTAAAATCTTTCACAGAAAAATCAAAAGGATCAAAGTCAAGGGATACATTATTACCAGTTGTGAAACGCCGCACAAAGACTAGATTCTTAATGAGTTTAGGAGCATGTAAGATATTTTTTAAGATTAGTGGTGGATGTGGTGGGGATAAGGATGAATGACCAAAAACACGAATGGGAATGCCTTGTCCACTACCAACAATAATATTCCGATTTAAATTACTCAAATTGGAATAAGACGAGAGAGTACATTGTGATGCCGTCATGTGAGATGTGGCGCCTGTGTCCATATACCAATTTTCATTTGGAGCATTGAGTGACATTGTGTTCATAGTTGCCTCAATGTCAATCGGTGCATACGTTGAGAGTGGGGGGCATGTGCTGTGTAGGCCTATTGGGACGTGGGTCGAGTATGTCAGGGTAGGTCTGTCGATTCTGATGTGGAGTCCACGAGGATGTCGTATACGGGCTAGGAGAAGAGGCCCATGACGGTGGGGCGCAAGCGGCCCACGGGGGGTAGGCAGCCCACGGCGGAGGCTGCTGCCACTATCGCGATCGTTGCTGGCTATTTCCTACCGGCGGAGACTGCCCATTCCCGCCGCCGTTGTTGCCGAAATTTCATCCGTCGCTTCCCTTGCCGGACTGTCTGCTCCGACGGTTGTTGTGGGTGGATGCGGGCTGCTACAGGTCCTTGGGCCGGCGATTCTGGTTGCCAGAGTCGGAGGCCCAGCCGTTTGCGGAGGGCCCGATGGTGGTGGTGAGGGCGGCGTCAACGCTGGCCTGAGTGGTGTTGCGCTTGATTTTCCGAGATTACTCAAGAATAAGCTTCGAACGGACCTCATAAAACTGAGGTAAATGCGTGCATTGCTGAAGGATGGTGGCAACACCGTCATAGGATTCGTTCAAGCCTGCAATAAGTTGCATGACCAATCGTTGATTAGCGACTGGTGCTCCAACGTTGGAGAGTTGGTCGGCAAGCATCTTGAGTTCTTGACAATATGCAGACACGTTTGGGAAATCGTCCTGATGAACGTCCTTGAACTCATTTTCAAGGTATAACACTCGTTGAGTTTTGTTGCCGTGGAAAATACCTTCCAAACGTTCCAGAGTGCATCCAAACGAGTCCAGAGTGCACCATCAAAAGTCAAAGCAGAGGGTAGGTCTGTGGGCTTCGGTGTAGGAGGGATAATGTGGTCGATAACTTCGTAAACACGACAATGGATCTTAAAAAGAGGCCCACGAAGAGTATTGATCCTTTTTCATCTCAAGGGTGATATTGTTTACTGCACTTGCATGATGAAATTTGGTTGTTAGTCATGGAAGATGAAATTTAGGAGAAGGGAGAGAATGGCTTGGGGGTGGCGGCCGAGAGCTATGTCGGCGGCGGTGGAGGTATTTTTAGGCTACTGATACCATAAATGAATATGTTCCTTGATTGTATTCATCAATAATGTACAATATATATAGTAGTACAAGAATATTTAAACTATGTAACTAATCAACCTAATTACAATAGGAAATATAATTCTACCTAAAATAGGAGACCTAATTACAATAAGAATACAATTCTACCTAAAATAAAAGATATACAAATAATGAAAGAATATTCAGGAAATATTCTATTACTTTGCACAAAGAGAAGGCAATGATTTTGCTTCTCTCTTTAGTCTCTTCTCCAATTATACCAGAACCAGATTACATAACGGGATAGCTAAATAAATCCTACACTAATAAGAAAACCAGTCTGTTATGTGCCCTCTATTGCCCTCAACCAAGTACGAAATTAGCTGCTAGTTGCATTCATATACTTCAATTTCAGCTTAGCCCTTTAGTATCATTAATCGGTGAAGATTTAACAAATGAGGGTAAAGATTCAGTGTCAATCTCCACAACAAACATATAACGAAAGATCCAAATTTACTAATAGATCAATGATATGGATCGTGTTAAAATATCAGTATATATGTACACTGAATAAGTAAATTCAAGGGCATGGAAAGAAATATTTTCTACAATTTTTTGGATAAAAGAATAAAGTATCCCATTAAATTGTAACTGTCCTTACAAATATAATCCATAGTTTGAGGAGCACTCTCTAAATGTGAAATCTTCAGTTGTTAACATCTTCTCAAACTCCAGAACAAAAATCTCAGGGTAAGATGTCAATCAAACTTCAAAAACAATTTAAAACGTGTCCTATCCCTCACGACAGATACGTATTAGCTTTAGAATCAAGCTACAAGGGAAACACTCAGAGAAATGAATTCTAATAAAATAGAACACATCTTATATTAGACCAGCATAAAGCTCGTCCAGAAACAAATAGAACATATACTATAGCACTTGGCACCAATATCATCTCTGCCCAAGTTTTTGTCCCACGGGCTATAAACATTTCCTTAAGATGATTGCATTAGGATTCTTCCTTACAGGTCTATCTGATGCCTAACCATCCATACCTAGTTCGCCCGGCTTTTAATTACATCAAGTCCCATTTCAGTTGGATCAGTAGCTTGCAACTCAACCTGAATTCCGTCGAGCTCTGTTTTGAATCTGTCCTTTGAACTGGCATAGATCATCTTGCTTCTCACTCTTGCTGTGTCAGGGGACCTTACAAAGGAAAAAAACCACAAATGAGACAAAAGTGCCTCTATAGTATATCCATTAAAATGCATAGGAACATTTAGAATACCATGCGATGAAAACGATCCTGCTTTTCTGGCAATTTTCCGCAGTCACGAAGTCAAAATCATAGACAGCATATCGGCATTCATCAGCAGGAAGACTTTCAGCAAAGTCCTCGTAGCTTTGAGTTGGCTCACCAACTTTTTCAACCACAACCTGTTTTTGCTTCTCTTCTATCTTGAAAACAATAAATCGGTGAGTTCTTTTTGCTTTCAGCTCCAAGAACCTTAATTTGCAGTTATCATGCACGGCCATCCCAGATGCTGCGTTGGCCTATAGCATGAACAATATCAGATCCCCCAATCAGGTTAGAACTTTAGCACAGTTAAATTAATCACATGAACTATAGCTCAACAATTCTAATCCAATTAAAAGAAGGCAAAGAATATCATAGGAATGGACCTTCTAGACAAATTCTCCATTGCACCTAGTTGATCAATCAAGACACACCGAAACCAGTAAAATTTGAATTCTATTATTCTTCCTTCTTTTTTTATTTATTTTGCATATGGTAAACCCCACTTTGCTCCCTTTGGTGACTCGAACTCCAATCTCGTGGTTGGTGGTGGAGAGTCGTTTTCATTAGGTTATTCCTAACTTATCATGTCATTGCATTACTATGCATCAGCAATTTTGTCTGTCTGAAAGCCATACAGAAGACAGATAACACCTATCTTACCCAGTTCTTTCATTTCGGGATAAACTTCTTTTAATGGATGATGGGGAGAGTGGAGGGTAAAGGTTTAACCAGATATTGGCAACAAATGCATGCTAAGACATCATAAAAAACACTAAGCGAGTTGAGAACCATGAGGTCTCATGTTCAAATTTCAGTAGACGCAAAAACACTAGGTGATTTCTTCACAATTTAAGCCTTAGTGGACAGAGTTATATGGTACATGTGTTGTTGGGGGTAATACGTACCCATGAAATTAGTCGAGATCACGCAAACTGGCTAAGACACCACGGTTACTAAAAACTGTAGAGAATTAGCGGAAGAAAAGTAAAGTTGGGAAAACCTTCTGCTAGCCCAATATTGTTAACTAAGATCGGAAGATTCAACTAAAGAAGAGGAAGCCATGAAAAAGAGCAAGGAAGAATTTTGGATATGGAGAAGGACTTCTTGAATTGAGATTTGAATTGGGTTGTATTGGGTTGTTTACATATGTACAAGACCACTCCTATTTATAGTTGTCTATGGACGATTCTAGATATTCTTCTAGATACATCTATAAGAAAAATCTAGTAAACTTTATCTTCTAGCACTACTCTAGAATTCCATCCTCTACTTCTAATATCTAAGTGTCTAGAATTTCTAAACATTTTCTAAGTACAATAAATATAAAGTCGGCGCCTTTGAAGCTAGAAGCCGCCTGCTTATCTTAGGCCTCATTTCTTTTCATTATGTCTTAATTTAAATGCATATTTTAATTATTAAAATGTTTTTTCTGCATCTCAAGTCTCAACACTAAATCAGTGGCGGATGTTTGTAGGAGCGGAAGGGAGCCGTGGTATCCCTCAAAAAAATTAGAATTTTTTAATATACTATTACTCAATCCATAAACAAATGATCCTTATTTATTTTTGGGTATTCAGAGATATTGGGTTTCATCTAATAATTATGGTTTTTTGCCCTCTTCAGATCACAACTTTTCTCCCAATACGACTCTCCTCTCTCTTCTATGCATTCCAACCTTCCCCGGTTGCCCTAAATTCACAGTCGCCTTAACGCATGTAAATTTTCTTCTCACTCACTGTAATTTTTTTATTTTACATGTTTTTAACTGTGGTAAATCTTCTATTTAGCTTCAAACGCCATCAATAATCCAGCCTCAATTCCATCAACATTTGCTGCTCTTTCGTCTTCTTTATGGCACTCTAGATTAGGATATCAGAGATTCTGTTTTACGCTCCCTTAGGAAAAATAATTTTATTAATTGCAACCGTATTTCTAGAACTCTTATATGTGAATCCTGCATTTTTGGAAAATATGTTAAATTACCATTTTCTGTATCCATAAATTATACTTTACTACCTTTCGATATCATACATAGTGATTTGTGGACGTCCCCTATTTTAAGTACGGCTGACCATCGATATTATGTGTTGTTTTTGGACGATTATTCTAACTTTTTATGGACTTTTCCAATTGGCAATAAATCTCATGTCTACTCCATTTTTCCTCATTTAGTGCTCTCGTAAAAACACAATTTAAAAAGAGCATTAAATGTTTTCAATGTGACAATGACAGGGAATTCAATAATAATCAATCAAACAGTTTTGCTCCAATAACGTTCTTACCTTTCATTTTTCCTGCCATCACCTCCTCCCAAAATGGTAAGATCGAACGGAAAATTCGAACCATAAACAATATAACTCGTGCCTTACTTGCTCACGCCTCAATTCCCCCTCAATTCTGGCATTATGCACTCTCCATGGCAACCTATCTCCTAAACATAATCCTAAACAAGTCTCTAGCTCAACGATCGCCCACTCAAGTTCTGTTTCGTAGGAACCCCTCCTACCAACACTTGCGTATCTTTGGATGTCTCTGTTATCCTCTCTATCCGGCCACTCACAAACTTCAACCCCGGTCTTCTCGGTGTGTGTTTTTGGGTTACCCCGTCAATCATCGTAGTTACTCGTGCTATGACTTGTCAAGCCGTAAAATTATTATTTCACGTCATGTCCTATTTGATGAGTCTCAATTCCCCTTTACCTCCCTAAACTCGCCACCTCGGCATTCCTATGACTTCCTAGATGATGGCTTGAATCATCTTCTAATTCATCATTAACATAGACCGCCGTCCCAGACCCCGGCACCCGCCCCCACCTCAGACAGTCTGGGACACACTGCCCACCTGCCGACGGTGGCCCGGAACAACCCGTCTCAGGGTGATTCCGCAGCCACCTCTCAGCAAACCGAGCATCGGCCAGCCAGTCCCGCCACCCCATCCCTTCCTCCTCTTCCCGGCAGTCACGCGACATACCCCCCTTCAATCCCACATCTCGAGACGCGCTCTCGGACCATGGAAACCCGTGCCATGCACAAAATTCATAAACCTAAACTGTTGTATAACCTATCCGTTTCAGTTGTCCTTTCCCATGTCCCTCGAAATCCGAAAGATACCTTGTCCGACCCTAATTGGAAAGCCGCAATGATTGACGAATATAATGCTCTTATTGATAATAAGACGTGGGACCTAGTACCCCGTCCACCTGATGCTAACATTATTCTTTCTATGTGGATTTTTAGATATAAAAAAAATTCTGATGGTTCTTTTGAGAGGTACAAGGTTCGTCTTGTAGGTGATGACATGTCTCAACAGGTGGGAGTGGACTGTGATGAAATGTTCAGCCCGGTCGTAAAGCCAGCAACCATTCGGACCATCCTCAGCATTACTTTATCCAAGTTTTGGCCTATTCACCAACTTGATGTCAAGAATGCCTTCTTACATGTGATCTTCATAAAACGGTATATATGCATCAGCCTATGGGTTTCAGGGATCCTATTCATCCAAATTATGTGTGTATGTTGCGGAAATCGCTCTATGGACTGAAACAGGCTCCTCGAGCATGGTACCAGTGGTTCGTTGATTATGTCTCCTCTCTCAGTTTTTCACACAGCAGATCCGATCATTCCCTGTTCATCTACAACAAAGGTACAAACATGGCTTACCTATTATTATATGTTGATGACATCATCCTCACCACATCATCTGATGCTCTCCGTCGGTCCATTATGTCTCTCATTTCTTCTGAGTTTTCTATGAAGGATCTGGCCCCCCTGAGTTATTTCGTGGGCATCTCTGTCACTCGACATTCTAGCGGCCTATTTCTGTGTCAGAAGAAGTACGTCGAAGAGACCATTGACCGTGCAAGCATGACATCTTGCAAACCATCCCACACGCTAGTAGACACAAATTCCAAGCTCAGCGCTGATTCTGACCCCCATATTCAGACCCGACTCAATATCGTAGCCTGGCTGGGCCCTGCAGTACCTCACATTCACGAGACCTAACATATCCTATGCCGTGCAACAAATATGCGTACACATGCACAATCCGACGGAAACATACATGCATGCCCTCAAACGTATTTTACGATACGTCCAAGGTACACTTCACTTTGGATTACATCTATATAGGTCCTCGCTCACTGGTCTCACTGCTTATTCTAATGCTGACTGGGGTGGATGTCCTGACACCCGACGTTCCACGTCTGGTTACTGCGTTTTTCTCTGAGATAACCTATTATCTTGGTCTTCCAAAAGGCAAACTACATTATCCCGATCCAGTGCCGAAGCAGAGTACAGAGGTGTCGCCAACGTCGTCTATGAGTCTTGTTGGATCCGTAACCTTCTACTTGAGCTTCACTGCCCGATTCAAAAGGCAACACTGGTCTACTGTGATAATATTAGTGCGATATATCTTTCTGGCAATCCCGTCCAACATCAACGCACTGAACACATTGAGATGGACATTCATTTCGTTCGCGAAAAAGTGGTTCGTGGTCAAGTTCGTGTCCTTCGTGTTCCTTCCAGATATCAGATTGACGACATCTTCACCAAAGGACTTCCGCGTACACTATTTGATGATTTTCGAGCTAGTCTCAGTGTTCATGAACCTCCCGCTTCGACTGCGGGGGTGTAATAGAATATTTCACGAATATTCTTTTATTAATTATATATCTCTTATTTTAGGTAGAATTGTATTCCTATTGTAATTAGGTCTCCTATTTTAGGCAGAATTATATTTTCTATTGTAATTAGGTTGATTAGTTACCTAGTTTAAATATTCTTGTACTATTATAATATATTGTATATTATTGATAAATACAATCAAGCAACAAGGACCGAAGTCACTTCACATTGCAAACAAAAACCTTAACCTTCATTCGGTCCCTTCAAACGAACATTCAGGACAAACACTCTTTGGTGTGGCCTAGTGGCCATTGGCCAATGAGGTAGGTTGAAGATATGAAGTTTCACATTCAAATTCTAGTGGAGGCAGTGCGTCCAAGGGGGTATGACTTAGTAGGTTAAGAACCATGAAGTTAGATCTCAAGTTTAAATTTCAGCAGAGACAAACATTAAGTGATTTCTTTTCATCTGTTTTAAGCTTTGGTGGACCATATTATTCGATACTTATGTTGGTGGAAGATAGCGAATATTCCGTGAAATTAGTCAACGTGCGAGCAAGCTAGCCCGAATTACAATTATAAAAAAACCCCAGCCCAATCAAGAGGGAATTTATAGTTTCCCACTGTCAAAACAAACAATAATCCTACATTTTTGTTTACGTTTGATGTTTTGAGCGGGTGACCCATTTTTATGAGATTTAAGCAAATCATTGGAGAAAACGTTTAGTAGGGTATAATGATTGACTCCAGTAAATAATGCCGAGTTTGAACAGTTAGACAATTCAAACTTCAGGAAAAAATGCTGAATTTAGGAATCACAATTCAAATGTCATGAAAAAGATTAATAGTTTGAACAGTTGCAGTTCAAAATTGCATGAAACTGTGCTGGAATTTGATCAGTTCAAATTTCATGAACTTTTGAATGGGTAGTGTTCATTATGGATTAGCAAACCAAATAAATTGGATCATAATACTTCAATTTCCTACTCAACAAAGGTAGGAGTAAGTTCCGTGCAAATCATACTCTCCTCAGACCCACTTGTGAACAATAAATTTATTTATAGAATCTATATCTCGGTTTAGAGATTGATAACACATGTTTCAAAAGCTTGTAAGTTTTCACAATATAAACTCTACAGGTAAATTATCCAATATAGTATGAAATAAGTTATGAAAGTCTAACAAATTATTAACTAATTAAAAGGCCATTACGTTAATGTAATTGATAGATATGCGTAATCCATAATCATAACATGGAGAGTTAATTAGGTTTTTAATGCTAAATTCAAACTTTAATAAGAAATGCAATTAATTTTCTTAGTAAAATAATTAATAATTTATCATGGTAAGAACAGTTTAGGATTATAAATATTATCATCACAAAGAAAGAGTTAATACATTAATTTTGTGGTTTGTTTACTTGTCTGGAGAGAAATATCAGTTAACCTAATTCGTCTTGAAAAAGGAAGATAAAAATTACTTATATATATTTGGATCTTACCGACAAGAAAAATAATTCTTAGAAAGCATTAGACAACACAAGTTTGAGTCTTATTTTTTTTGTGTGTGAATATTAATTTTAAGAGGTAAGAAAAATCCGGGTTAATTGAACCGGAGTCAACATATAGCCGGTCCTTATTTAAGGACGTTACAATAAACCCCAACATCTCATCCCTTTAGCTTCTTCTTCGCAGGTTTTAGGGCAAAAAGATATAGCGGTCGGCTAAATACATCTAAATTCAGGTATATATTAATTTCTCTAATTTTATCATAAAATTGCCTAGCGATGTTATTTACTTTCACATGTTAATCTATTTGTTCATCCTGTTTTTTTGATTGATAATTGGAGGTTTTAGTATAGTGAACTCTCGATATGAGTATGTGCATCAACATGCATATAATGCATTTGGATCAGTATTTTTTTGTTTTTTAATGAATAATTTTCCTTGAGGTTGTGCAGTAAATTTTCAGATTTGGAGTTGAATTTGCATCTTAGTTTATGAGTAATTTTCGTTCTTCGTCCCCTTTTAAATTATTTTTGTTAATAATTGGAGGTTTTTTAGCACAGTGAACTCTCGATACAAGTATGTGCATCAACCTGCATATAATGCATTTGGATCAGTAATTTTTGATGAATATTTTGCCTTGAGGTTGTGCGGTAACTTTTCAGATTTGGAGTTGAATTTCTACCTTAGTTCATGAGTAATTTTTGTTGTTCGTCCTTTTCTAAAATTATTTTTGTTAATAATTGGAGGTTTTAGCATTGTGAACTCTCGATACGAGTATGTGCATCAACAATGCATATAGCGCATTTGGATCAGTAATTTTTTTTATGGATATATTTCCTTGAGGTTGTGCGATAAATCTTTCAGATTTGGAGTTGAAGTTTCTTCTTAGTTATGAGCAATTTTGTTGTAATCAAGGTGTTGATGGCGCAGACTTATGACATTAGAGTTTGGTGATGTCATTCTTTCAGTGGAATAATCTTTTTTCATCTTGTTAAGTGTAGGGATAAGCGAGAGATTAAAGAATCCCTAATTTGTTTTGAAAAATACGTTATTTACTACTATTGGAATGAAATCACCCAGATGGAGCAGAATTATATACTGTTCATATGTCCAACCACAACTAGCTTGGGATTGAGGCGTAGCTGATTATTGAATATTGTTCATCTGATAGTTGTGTGAGGATTTGCATGAGAATTGAGATTGTATTGTCTTGCAGAAAGTTTGTGTTTTTTAAAAATTTTCTTTTCCAGTTTGCAAAATCTGAACAGGCAAGAAATTAGTTGTTATACGTTTGCTACATGGAGCGATATGAATATTTTTATTACTTATTCTGTTCTAAACTTCTTAGTTTTTTGTAATTTTGCAAAATCTGTGGTGCCTTCAGTTTTTTCATCCAGGGAAAGAGTCCAAGGAACTTATTTATGTTTCAAAACAATTAGTGTTATTTGTTTTTAGTAAAAAAGGCACTAGAATTCCTGCTTTTCCTTTGGCTCATTGATAGGATTTTGTCTTAGCAATTCCTTGACACGTGATTCAGGTATTTAATGTCATATTGTTGTTATTTTTAGTTGGAAGGAATTTAATTTTGTCTCATCTAACTACTCATCTTCAGGTGAAAGATCTAGTTTTCTAAATCCAGACAATGGCGACTTTTGCCAAACCTGAGAATGCTTTGAAGCGAGCTGAAGGTTAGTTGTTTCTGTCATCATCCCGTTTGGTAGTTCCATTTAACAGAACTAAAATTGATATTTGCTCTGCTAGTCAAATTGTTACATCCAATTGTCTTAGTTAGTTGAAGATATGACGCTGAACGTAGCTACTCACATCAATATATGACATTATCTTAAATGTCTAGACTGGGATCTGTGAATGGTTGTTAGTGTAGGCTATATAGGGAGGGGGTCAAATATATCCCCTTACGACGTTGCATGTATTACTCACGTCTATACATGACATTATCTCAAATGGTATGGCTGGGCTGGGCTGGGCTGAGATCTGTGAGTAGTTGTTGGTGTAGGCTACTGGCTGTATAGGGAGGGGGACACATATATCCCCTTTTCCCCAATATATTTTTTCCTGGGGAAGAGAGAGGGGGGGGGGGCATTTAGTAAATTTAGGTGTCTTAAAAGTTTTAAATCTAGAAGAGTTACAACCAGAAGCTTCCAAAAACTGCAGCAACTCTGTCCATATATCTTTAAGTTTTTATATTGGTTGTATTGGTCAATCAAAAGCACTCACTTGCTCTCTTTAGTCTTTAATCATTCCTGAGCTTAATGTCCTGCTGCAGAGCTGATTAATGTTGGACAAAAGCAAGAAGCTTTACAAGCACTTCATGATCTTATTACATCGAGGAGGTATAGAGCATGGCAAAAGACACATGAGAGAATAATGTTCAAGTACGTAGAGTTATGTGTTGACATGAGAAGGGGGGGGGGGGTTTGCCAAGGATGGCCTAATTCAATATCGTATTAATGTCAACAAGTGAACATTAATTCACTGGAGGAGGTGATAAAGCATTTTATGCATTTAGCCACTGAGCGAGCTGAACTGGCTCGCAATCAAGCACAGGCCCTAGAGGAAGCTCTGGATGTGGAAGACTTAGAAGCTGATAAAAAACCTGAAGATCTTATGTTGAGTTATGTTAGTGTGGAGAAAGGAAAAGATAGATCTGATCATGAACTTGTCACTCCCTGGTTTAAGTTCTTGTGGGAGACATATAATCTTGCGCAATAACTGTAAGTACCCGTCTCCATTTATTTCCTTGTTTGTTATTCTCCTTTTCTTCTACGATTCTGGAGTCAACCTCATACCGTGTTTGTGTCGGCACATGAGGGATTTGAGTATCCTGACTTTTCAGTATCTTGTTTAGATAGTAAGTTACTGAGCAAGTTGTTTCAATGTTTATTAAAAACCATTGCTTCATCGCTTAAAGTGATATATCGATGCAAAGTGAGGCACTTCATAGATGCTTCAAACAATAATGCGCAGAGTTGTCCAAACGAGAAGTGACGATTCTTTAGTTGTTTTAATTGCAATTTGATTATTAATGGTAGCTAAGTTCATGTATGCTATATAATATTCTCTAAACAGTGTGCTTCACTTCTTCGCTTCTTGTATTTTCGCTTCAAACCCCTCGGGCCTTGTTGCTGTTAAAATTAGTAGGTTGTTTATCCTCTTTCTTTTTCTTGTTTGCTTTTGAGTCAGTGGCTACCCTGAAGCAGCCACTAATGCTTGCATTAGGGTAGGCTGTCTACATCACAACCTTGGGGTGCGGCCCTTTCCGGACCTTGCTAACGCAGGATGCTTTGTGCACTGCGCTGCCCTTTTTTACTTTTGAGTCAGTAGTCTGCATGCACTATGATTTTATTTGCTTCTTGTCAAAACAATCCTTATTCATATACTGCTGATCGCGTTAACTTATCTCGATGTGATGGGCTTCTATCTGACAACATAAAATGTTTAATCAGATAGTTGTTTCTCTGATATTATCTGTGTTTTTTTGTTTAAAATCATAGGATGGGATCTTGTTTGCAACTTAAATGTTACACCTAATTCCTGTTTGTCCTTCGTGCCATTTGAGCTGGCTGCACAGTTGTTGAGTGTTGAAAATCTAAGTTGCTCGGACTCGGGTGCGGGTGAGGATCTAGAGGTCCGATCCTTCATGATGTAAATTTTAAGATTCAGAGATACGGATCCAGGTATGGATACGGGTATAGGGATTCGGCTAATAATAATTCAAATATCTAAAATACCTAAATTATGAGATATTATGTAAAAACTTGAAGAGAAAATATTGATCAAGAGGAGAATCCCGTAAGGAGATAAAAGGAAAGGAGTGACATAGAAATTTCTATATACAATGTATTCCATTTTCTTCAATTTCACCTTAGCTTTTGTTTTGATTAAAGAAATCATTTTTATATGTCCGGAATTTCTCTGTCGATTTTGGTCAATGTACCCATAATCGGTTGACTAGATCGGGTACGGATCCCACACCCGTGTCGACACGGGTGTGGCACCAAAAGTGAAGAGTCCGAGCAACATATTTGACAATAGTTTCTTTATTTGTACCATTTGAATTTTAGGCATATATTTTGTTGGTGCAACAAATGAAATTGAATTAAGTTATCTTGATATGCCCAGATGACGGCGCACCGTGCCTTTCAGTTCTGTAAGCAGTACAAACGTACAACCGAGTTTCGTCGACTTTGTGAAATCATACGGAATCATCTGGCAAATCTTAACAAGTGGAGAGACCAGAGGGACCGCCCGGATCTGTCGGCTCCAGAAAGCCTACAGTTGTATCTGGACACAAGAATTGAGCAACTTGGACTTTGGCAGGTTTCTATTAGTTTCTCTGATATCATATACATATTCTTATTGGAGAGGCATAGAACTTTCACACACTTGCAATGGTATTTTAAGCTTGCTTTGAGGTGCATGGATTTGTTTCACCTTTTTATTTGGACATTATGCAGGAAGCCTTTCGTTCTATTGAAGACATATATGGATTAATGTGCATGGTCAAAAAAATCCTTAAACCATCGTTGATGGTTGTGTACTATGGAAAGCTAACAGAAATATTCAGGATGTCATCAAATTATCTTTATCATGCTTATGCATGGCTCAAACTCTTCTCTCTTCAAAAGAGTTTCAATAAGAACTTAAGCCAGAAGGATTTGCAGTTAATAGCATCATCTGTTGTTTTAGCTGCACTGTCTGTGTCTCCTTCTGATCAGTTTTATGGTGCCATCCCATCTGGAGCTTGAAAATGAGAAGGAGAAGAGTTTGAGGGTGGCCAATCTCATTGGCTTTGATGTTGAACCCAGAGCAGAGAAGAGAGAAGCAGTAATTTTTTTTAATAAAAATAAAGCTGCCATGTGACCAGGAGGTCATGTGTTCAAGCCGGAAACAGCCTCTTGCAGGAATGTGAGGTAAAACTGCGTACAATAAACCCTTGTGGTCCGGTCCTTCCCCGGACCCCGCGCATAGTGGGAGCTTAGTGCACCGGGCTGCCCTTTTTTTAAAGATGCGGTAAATCAATGTTGGTTTCTCATATAACATTTGTCTTAATTTTTAATTTCTCACCTTTGTTTCTTTTCTGTTTTCCCCTTTTCAGGTTTCCCAGTCATCAATTCTATCGGAATTGGTAAAGCTAATCTCCAACTAAGTTCTTTTAGATTTTTGCACATTGGTGTGTTTTTGATTTTGTATATATGAAAGGATACTCTCCTCAACATCTTATTTTTTTTGGGGGGGGGGGGGGATTCTTTGCATCTAGCAATAATCATGCTAAAATTCTCTCACCAACCAAGCTATCCGAAAGCCGACTAAAAGGCTATTCCATAACGGACTCTTGTTACCGAGTCGAGGGGGGGTGACTTCGTGTATCTGTACAGATGAGCCTCGTGTTGTACTGTTTGATTAATCTTCCATTTTAATATTCTTTTATTGTCTTGAAGTCCTGGCTGTTTTTTCTTAATTTCTTTTCATGGATATAGGTGTCCAAAGGCGTGATGGCATGTGTCAACCAAGAAGTAAAAGATCTTTATCATCTGTTAGAACATGAGTTTCTTTCTTTGGATCTGGCACTGAAAGTGCAACCCTTATTGAACAAAATATCGAAGTTTGGAGGTAAGCTATCTTCGGCTTCTTCAGTTCCTGAAGTGCAACTGTCCCAGTATGTTCCAGCCTTGGAAAAGCCTGCAACTCTGAGGTTTCTCCAGCAGGTTCTCGCGTTTATCTTTGGAGTCCTTTTTTATTTGACATTTTGTCTTACATTTTAACCAACTTAGAGTGTGGTTATTTTGCTTCTTTTTATATTTACAGGTATCTCAGGTGTACCAGACAATCCAGATCAGTAACCTGTCTAAGATGATTCCATTCTTTGACTTTGCTGCTATTGAGAAGATTTCTGTGGATGCTGTTAGACATAATTTTGTTGCCATTAAAGTTGATCACATTAATGGTGCTGTCTTCTTCGGTAAACAGGTACAATTGTGTTCCTGGATGTTCCTCTTCTCTGTGCTTCTATGTTGGTTCTCTGAGATATCCTGTCCGCCTTATAATTATCTGTGATGAGCTACATGATTTGTTCTCCCTATTTAAATAAAATCATTGGCTTAGTTCACTACTAACATTTTCCTTGTTTTATTTTCTAACAACTCTGGTAATTTACATATTCTAAGTTTTGCTACGCATGAACAACAAAACCTGTATTCCCAGAGGAGAAAGTAAAGGTATAGGTGGGATCAAATTGTTGGGATCAAACTGAAGGACTCCGGGATCACTTGTCACTTTTTGCTGAATCCCTTAGCAAGGCAAGGTTAATGATCTATCCCCCCTGCGAAGAAAGTTGCCAAGCTTGGGGATGCCCTCTCTAATTTGGCGGAGATAGTGGAGAAGGAGCACAAGAGACTCCTGGCACGGAAGTCCATAATTGAGACACGCAAAGAAGAGCAAAAGTGTTTACTCTTGGAAAAGGTATTCCCTTCTTGAGGGTGTTGGAGTTTCTTGCTATCATTGTTTTCTTGGTTGATGACCTTCTGTTGACATTTCCTTGAAGGAACGAGTGGAAGAGTCAAAGAGGCGAGAACATCAGAAGATGACTGAAGAGGCCGAGCAAAAAAGGGTTGCTGCTGAGCTAGAGCAAAGAAGGAACCAAAGGATTCTGAAAGAGATAGAGGACCGAGAACTCGAAGAGGCCCAAGCAATGCTGCAAGAAGCTGAAAATCACAGCAAGAGGAAGAAGAAACCAGTCTTAGATGGAGTGCGTACAAACCTTTTTTGGTTGTTTTTCAGACCTCTAAGTGGAAAATCTTACCAATGGTAATCTAAGTGCAGGAAAAGATGACCAAACAGGTTATCATGGAGTTGGCATTGAATGAGTAACTCAGGGGAAGACAGGAAAAGGAGAACAAATTGCAGAAGTTTGCCAAAATAATGGATTATTTGGAGAGAGCAAAGAGAGAAGAAGCAGCGCCTCTTATTCAAACTGCATTTCAATGGCGTTTAGCTGAAGAGGTGACTCTCCATGAACGTGATCAGCAGGTATGTATAAAATTAGCATGTGTTTGGCCAAACCACCATAACCTATTGTTTCACATTTTCCTTGAAAAATTTCATAGGAAAAAAGGTTGGCTTTTCTTTTTGTATCTCCTTTTTGGTCAACTGTTATTGATAACAGATCTGGGATTACAACAATCTTTGCAGCAACAGATTGAATTGAGCCAACAACGACATGCTGGGGACCTTGTAGAGAAGAGGAGGCTGGGCCGTATGTTGGAGAACAAGGTCTGTTGATCTTAATTTTATGATATGGTTGCGTTATGTTCTAGTAGCTTCGGACAGAGTATTTGAGCTTATGGTTTTAAAGGGGCAGTGCCTTTAATATTTGCTTCAACTAACTGAATTCTGTTGAGCCACTGGCCATTGGGGACAAAATTACTCAAGGTTTCTGTCGAAAAAGGTTTTATGACATAGTTTGCACTCGATTCATGCTAGCCTTACGCCAACAGCTGATATAGGCTTGATTATGCAGATAATATTCCAAGAAAGAGTTGTTAGCCGCAGGGAAGCTGAATTCAATAGCTTGAAACAGGAGAGACAGGAACGAATAAACCAGATAATTCAGACAAGGAAACAGGACAGGGACACCAGGAGGAAGCTGATATACTTTTTGCGAACCCAGGAAGAACAACAAAAGAGGTTGCAGGAAGAGGAGGCGGCACGGAAACGTGAAGGTATCCTTCTGGTTAAAGATGCATTTTATGCATTGAATTTAGTTTTAAGTGGGTTTCACCAAAAAGTTTATGCTTCTGCTCAACTCGGCTGCTCCTCTTTTTAGCAGCAGCATTTTGTTGTCATTGCTTATTTAAGCGGTTAGCTGACCTTTTTTAGTTTATGCACACTGCTTGTAATGTGGTCTTATCTTCGCAAGTCCTTTCGTGCACATGTTATTGTCTGGTTTATAATTCTCAAAGTGTTTAGGAGCTATTCTGATCCCTCTCAAGTTCTTTTTTTCCTCTCACCCATCTCCCCTTTCCCTTTTTCTTTTGGTGTTGAGTTGTTATTCGTTATCAATTTAGCATCCTATGACAATGTTTTGAGAATTTTGCAGAAGCGGAGAAGCGGAAGAGAGAGGAAGCTGAACGGAAGGCCAAGTTAGATGCGATTGCAGAAAAGCAAAGGCAACGAGAGCTAGAACTTGAAGAGAAGAAAAGGCTGGAGAGAGAGGAGGTCTTGGGGAAATCCATGCCTGTGTCATCAAGGCCTGCTGAGCCTCCAGCCGTAGATCGTTCCTCAGAAGCTGGAGCAACCGCCCCCGCAGCAACAGCAGCTGCACCTACTCCCGGAAAATTTGTGCCCAGGTTCAAAAGAGAGAAAATTGATGTGGCAGGCCAGGCTCCACCTCCCGAAACTGACAGGTGGGGCAGTGGCAGCAGGCCTGACAATCGACCATCTGATAGATGGGGGTGTGACGAACGCAAGCCGCCCTCGTTTGGTGGTGGCTCAAGGACCAGTTGGGCATCCTCGAGGTGCTGAATTGCGGAGAAACATGTTGCTGCCTCGATCAAGGCGATGCATTGACAGGATATTTATTGCAGAAATTCAGTTTCGGCATTTTGTTGTTGAGATTTTCTTGTAGCATTTTTTTATTGTATATCTGGGCGAAGCTGAAGAGTGGCATTTCTTGACTAGGATAATTTTTGGACGTTGCAGAGCTTTAAAGTTTTGATGAGTTTGAACTAAATTAAAACTTTTCTGACGGCAAATTTGATGATGAATAAGAATGTGTACTCTATTTCCTTCACATTATTGTCAATGGATTATTATTTGATTTTTTTATTTTAGCTAATCGTGTCACTTAAATAACTGGAAATTGTTTGGGTGAAATATGATTTGGACGTTACTATTTAAAAGCATTGAAAAGAAAATACGTCGAATATTATCATGTTCCCCTTTCTACAGGTGGTTAACACATACTCCTGGGAAATACCCGAAATTTATTTTAAAAACGAAAAGAAAAACATAAACCAAGTCTAAAAAGCGTGTAATTGAGTTGTCAGGAAATAGAATCCTCTACAGTTTATGAGCCAACATAATGAATATATGATTTATGTTATATGCATCTACAATGTAATTTCTTTTTACATTATCAGTGTAATGGAACCTTTAATAACATGTTTCTCATCATTTTTATTAGATTACTAATTAACGATTATTCTAAAAATTAATTTGTTATTATTTTTTAAATGAATTATTTGTGTAAATACCTGTTAGCATAAAACTTTAACTCATGAATCTATACCATATCTTTTTAAATGTTCCTTATTGTTGCATAAAACTTCGCTATCAAACAAAATTCCTAATAATCAGCTTTGGTACTAACAAGCACGAATAATGCCTTCTCCACATTCAGAGGCAAATATCTCTCATTCCATAACGGCCGATCATCAATTCTTTTAATTCTAATGGGATCTTTATAATGACCCTTCATCACTTTGATTGGACGTTTGCTACTATAAAGTTTACATTTATTAGATTGCGTAATATTTTGGTCTCTCAATTAGCTTTTGTAATATCTAACTAAGCATATTCAACCTTCACTAATTAAAATGTTCACTATTAAATCCTTTGATTGTGAAATTCACAAAGTATTAACTGTTTCACCATTTAGTTGTCCATGTGTTACGGTAAGTTTATACTGTTATCCCATATTTGAAGGTAATATAATTCTGAAATAGTCTAAATATAACAAGTTTCCTATCAAAAATAGACATTTTAATTGCTTGGAGGTTAAATATGTTGAGTCAAATATCAAAATCAGAATTTATAACGTCATAAATTCTACTATCCCTATTTAATGATTTGTTGTAAGTAAGTGCTACCCTCTTCTTTTTTCTTTTAAATACTATATATACATGTACTTACATGTGTTTGCATATCAAGAAATTCATCATTATGGAGTCCACAGTTCAAGAAAATAATCCACATTTCCAAGCCACTGAAATGTCAACCAATCAACAATCATCAGCAAATTTCATGGGAAAATTGAAGCAAAATTTGATTTTCAGATCAAAATGGGCTGAATTAAATGGCGCAATGGGTGATTTAGGCACATATATACCAATAGTCCTGGCTCTAACACTAGCCAGTGACTTAAATCTTGGTACAACACTAATATTCACTGGTGTATACAATTTTGTTACAGGTGCAATTTATGGTGTACCAATGCCTGTACAACCTATGAAATCTATTGCAGCTGTAGCTATCAGTAATCCTGATTTCGGCATACCGGAAGTTATGGCTGCTGGAATTTGCACTGCTGGAATTTTGTTTCTGTTAGGTGCTACAGGATTAATGCAACTTGTGTATACTCTAATTCCTATTTCTGTTGTTAGGGGAATTCAGCTAGCACAAGGATTGTCATTTGCTATGACTGCTGTTAAGTACATTAAAAATGTACAAGATTTAGGGAAATCGAAATCTAAAGGGGAGAGGGATTGGTTGGGGTTAGATGGTTTGTTGTTGGCTTTAATTTGTGCTATTTTTATATTAATTGTGAATGGGGCTGGTGAACAACAAATTGAGAATCAAGAAAGTACAGAAAGAGGTAATATGAGGAAAAGAGTAAAGAAAATAATATTTACTCTTCCTTCAGCTTTTCTTATATTTTTGTTAGGTGTTATTTTGGCTATTATAAGAGGGCCTGAAGCTGTGAAAAGATTCAAATTTGGTCCATCAAGAATTGAAATAGTCAATATTTCAAAACAGGCTTGGAAGCAAGGGTTTATTAAGGGCACTATCCCTCAACTACCTTTATCTGTGTTAAATTCTGTTATTGCCGTTTGTAAACTGTCAACGGATTTATTTCCGGAGAAAAGGGAAATCACGGCTACCTCGGTATCCATGACGGTCGGGTTGATGAACCTGATAGGGTGTTGGTTTGGTGCAATGCCATGTTGCCATGGTGCAGGAGGGCTAGCAGGGCAATACAAGTTTGGTGGTAGGAGTGGTGGATGTGTGGCACTACTTGGTGTGGCTAAGTTGGTTTTGGGGCTTGTTTTAGGGAGTTCAATGGTTAAAGTTTTGACACAATTTCCTGTTGGGGTTTTAGGGGTACTTTTGTTGTTTGCTGGGATTGAATTGGCTATGTGTTCAAGAGATATGAATACTAAGGAAGAGTCATTTGTGGTGCTTGTTTGCACATCAGTTTCACTGGTGGGATCTAGTGCTGCATTGGGTTTCTTGTGTGGGATTGTGGTTCATTTGATTCTTAAGATGAGGAATATGGATAGAGATGGTTATTCTTGTTCCAGTGTACTTTGGTTTCATAGAAACCCATAAGCAACTTGCAAGTTTGTGTCTTGTAACTAAATAAAGGTGTGTATACCTTTCTCTTCTTTTTTTTAACAACGATGGTTTGAATATTTGTGATATTATTTACTGTCTTTTGTTTTTCGCTTGGCATACTATTTGTTGTAGTTACTGTTTCCTTTTTTCTATTTGACCTGCTTTCTAATTGCTTTTATTCTGAGCTGAGGGTCTATCGGAAACATCTATACCCCTCCGAAGGTAGGGTAAGGTATGCGTAGACTCACCCTTCTCAAACCCCACTTGTGAGATTACACCGGGTATTTGTTGTTGGTTTGAATATTTTATCGGAAACCTGCTACCTCCTATTAGTACAGATATCAGGTAACTTTGTTCATCAAGGCTTAGGCAGATGAAAAGAGATTACTTAGTGCTTTTTGTCTCTATTATATGTCTTCAAGATTTTCATCACTTCATTGATTGCTAGGCTCCCACCAATACATCTAACGAGTAACTCTATCCATCAAAACTTAGATAGACGAAAGGAAATTACTTAGCATTTCTTTTTGTCTCTGCTGCTGCTACTAGTGTGTTGAATAAATATGGTTATAGGCCTTAGAGATGAGACCATCCTCTCAGATCATTTTGTTTACCAGCACAATAAAGAACAAATAGTTTTGCACTTTGCTATTCACATATATTGTGTAAGCGATATATTACCAATACTCCAAGGTGAATTTCTTACTTATTTTCTAGTGTTTGGTAAATAAGTAAAGAAATATTATCTCAATAGTATTTATATGTAATCTAGCAAAACACTATGGGATGGGATGGGGCGGGGAGTGAGGGTTCGGGAGTGGTGGAGGATGGGATGGTCAAGGGGTGGGGGTTGGGGATGTTGAGGAGGTAGGGAGGAGACAATGAACTTGGTATGAAACTTGGGGAACTTGATTTCCCTACTTCCATTAGGGAAGTCATTTTTTTCATTTTTAAGCAACTTGTTTTTCTAGAGAAAAGATTGTCCAAAACTTTTAACCAACCAAACATAAAAAAATTGAAAAACATTTTCTGAAAAATATTTTCCTCCGTACCAAACACACCCATAGAGTATACTTCAAGTCACAAATTGTCTCCTAACTCTTAATGAGATGTCCCTAACAAATTAGAGTACGGAGGAAATTTCTTATCATGTTATCAAAGAATCAAGCAATCTATGAGTTAATTTAGCAAAGTTACTAAACTAAGTCGATTTTCTGACCGGATCTGACTGTTTCTCTAGCTTTGCTTTGCTTGTGCTCTGTCTTGAGCCGAGGGTCTCTCGAAAACAACCGCTCTACCTACCAAGGTAGAGTTAAGGTCTGCGTACACTCTACCCTCCCCAGACCCCACGTTGTGAGATTTCACTAGGTATGTTGTTTTTTGTACTAAACTAAGTCGATCATGTAAAAATTACCGAACTTTGCACATTTTGTTCAGAATAAAGTCAATAAACTAATTTTACCACGTAAGAAATTACCCCCTCCATCCAAATTTATGTGATGGTATTTGTTGGACCCGGAGTTTAATAAAAGAATGAAGACTTCTAAAATTTGTAGTCTAAATTAGATCATAGATATTTTTGCGAATATAAATCATCTTATTAAGAATTGTTAGATTGTATTAATCTCCATTGCGGAGTCTTTCTCATTAATACAAATATATATAGTATGTACAAGATGAATTCTAATTGAATGAGGATCTCTATTTTACATAATTACACACTAATATTAATTACAGAATATACGACGAATATATGGTAATATATTCGCTATCACACCCCCTTCAGTTTGAGCGGGAGGAGGCCGGACGCTGAGACTAGATCTGAAGTCTAGGAACAGCTGCCTAGGAAGCCCTTTAGTGAAAATATATGCATACTGATACGAAGAAGGCACATACAACACCTTAACATGACCTATAGCAACCTTCTCATGAACAAAATGTATATCCATCTCAATGTGCTTGGTTCTCTGATGCTGAACCGGGTTATGAGATAAGTAGACCGCAAATATGTTATCACATTAAACCATAAACGCCTTACGTAAGGGACAGTGAAGCTCCAAGAGGAGGTTTCAGAGCCAGCAGATCTCAACAACAACGTTCGCAACACCTCTATATTCTGCTTCTGCACTCGATCTGGAGAGTGTGGCTTGCCGCTTGGCAGACCACGAGATGAGATTGTCTCTTAAGAACACACAGTAGCTAGATGTGGAGCGTCGCGTGTCCGGGCAGCCTGCCCAATCGGCGTTCGTGTATGATATCAGCATGGTCGATGCAGAGGGGTATAGATGTAATCCATAATCAAGAGTGCCCTTAACGTATTGAATGATACGTTTAAGAGCTGTAAAGTGAGACTCCCTGGGGGCATGCATAAATAAACACAACTGTTGAACAACATATGCAATATCAGGCCTGGTGAATGTAAGATACTGAAGTGCACCTGCGAGACTCCTATATAGAGTGGGACAGGACGCTGGATCACCATTAACAACACTGAGTTTTGACTTTGAGTCAACTGGAGTATGCATGATCTTGCAGTTTGCCATTTTAGCCCTGTACACAATTTCTTCTTCATACTTACGCTGACACGGGAACATAATATCTGCCAATCTAGTCACAGAAATCCCCAAGTCTGTCATAGTAAATTCGGATTTGAGCAGAGCAATGATCTCATTTTTCAACACATCAGAAGAGGCAGTCAGAACAATATCATCCATATATAATAACAAGTATGCAATGTTACTACCTCTATGAAAAATAAAAAGGGAGTGGTCACATTTGCTGCATACGAACCCAATCTGCATAATGTAACTAGCAAAGTGATCATACCACGCCCTGGGGTCCTGTTTCAAATCATACAATGACTTACGAAGACGACATACATAATGAGGAGCCTCTGGATGTACAAAGCCTGGCTGCTGGTCCACTGTCTCAAAATCGTGCGAATGGTAGGCGGTTTAACCACCGGACTAAACGTCTCACCACAATCAATACCCTCCTGCTGCCCAGTTCCAAGCGCCACAAGTCTTGTCTTATGGCGCTCAAGGTCACCATTGTCTCTGAATTTATGACAAAAGATCCACATACACCGAATCACATTAACCCCATCCGACTTCAGAACCAGATCCCAAGTGTGTTGTTTTGTTAAAGCAATAAATTCTTTACGCATGGTCGCATTCCAATTCGGCTCAAGTTTGGCTAATTTTGGGTTTTTAGGAATTGGGGATATAGTTTGAGTAGAGAGGTAAAAGTGAACATTGGGTTTGAAAATCCCGTGTTGAGCATGGGTCTCCATTATGTTCGTGGGGACAGGGGTTGTTTGGGCAGAGGGATTGGGTGAGGTCTGGGGTGTCTCGGATCAATGGTCGAGGGCAGGAAGGAGGGTGACAAGGCAGTGTTACCGTTGGGTGAGGGCCGGGACTGGGAAGGAGTTTCTACGGGTTGTCAATGGGTCATTGGTTGGACTGAGGTGTTCGACGGGAGGGTGGTTGTCGGGTGTCGGTGACAGTTGGGTTGTCAGATTGGTTGGCCAGTGGGTGGGGGATACAATGGCGGTTTGGATCGACGCTAGTGGAGGGAATTTCGACGGGATAGGAGTGGCAGCGGCGGCGTCGGATAGTGACGAAACAATGGGGATAATGTCACGACGGAGTAGGGTGTGGATAATAGGGGAGGCATCAGACTGGTCGAGAAAGGTATAATCTGTGTTCCAGAATTTTTGGATGTTTGCAAATGGGAAGATTGATTCATCAAACGTGACATGGCGAGAGCCAATGATCTTACACGTAGACAACTCATAGCATAAACACCCCCTATGATTGGACGGGAAGCCTAAGAAGACACATGGAGTGGTGCGAGGTGCTAGTTTGTGAGGGGCCGTGGAAGCAAGATTCGGGTAGCAAAGGCAACCGAAAATCCGAAGGTGATCATAGGAGGGGATTCAACGGAATAGAATTTTGGTGGGGGTTTTATTGTGAAGAGTGTGGGTAGGTAATATATTAAGAATGCATTCTACCATTTTAATGGCATAAACTCAAAAGGAAGGGGGAGAGAGGCATGAAAAAGGATCGTAAGAGTTGTCCCCGTAAGTAGATCCTTCACAGAAAAACCAAAGGGGTCAAACTCAACAGATACAGAATTGTTACGAGTAAATTTCCTAACAGATATTAAGTTTTTAATGATGTTAGGAGCATAGAGGACGTTATTTAGAGAGAAGGGTGGGTGAGGTGGTTTTGTGTGGGTGGTACCATAACCTAATTGGAATGCGATGACCATTATCGACCGTAATAAATTGAAGATACTTCAAACGAAACAGTTGGAAGAGATTACCTGAGGAACGGGTGAGATGAGAAGTGGCTCCTGTATCCATGTACTAATTTTCCTCGAGCTAATGTAGATTTAACGAGTTGAAGGCCTGGCCCAATCAGTGGGGGCCAAGTCGTACGCGGTCTGCTACTGTTGGACCATCATGAGATGTTCCTACTAGGCCGAGTGGGGCGCCTGGCGTGGGCCTGGTGATGAGCCCAAAATGTCGGGCTTCCAGTTGGCCTGGTACAGGGCCGCTGTTGATGTAGGAAAAAGGCAAGGGCGAGGCCCAGTTGCCTGGGTTCGGCTAGCTGGCTGGCCTGGGCTATTAGCCTGCTCGTCCCCCACGCCCGTGGCCTTTGCCGCTCTACTATCGCTGCGGCTGCCCCCGGTGGTGGTGGCTAGCCGACGGGGGTGGCGTTTATCGCCTGAGTTTCAACCGCTAACGCTTTTTAATTATGTTCATCCTGTTTAGCACGTCGGGTTTCTTCTAATAGTAGTTGTGAATGGGCCCTGTTGAAATTGGGTAGTGGATCGACTTGTTGGATCATAGTCTCCAGAGTATCGTATTCACCCTTCGGTAAGCCAGCAACTAGTTGTAGAACCATCTTTGTTTCGGAAATTGGTGTCCCCACATTGGATAATTGGTTAGCAACTAACTTCAATTGTTTACAATACTCGGACATATTGGCAAAATTCTCAAGACGTGTATTATTAAATTATTCCTCCAGGTACACGGCACGTGTGTGCTTGTTGTCCTGAAATATATCCTCCAACCGTATCCATAACTCACAAGCCGAGGCTCTAGTTTTCATAATCGTATGAAGTAAGTCCTTAGAGATGGTGCTATAAATCCATTGTTTGACGATAACATCAAGTTGGCACCATGCCGTTTCATCGACCTCGACAGGGCGATGGAAGGAGTCGTCAATATAATCAAGCACGTTATAAGCACATGCATGTATGCGAAAGAGTTCAACCCACGAAGAATATTGACCATCTTCTTGATCAAGAACTAAGGGAATGAAGTTCTTGATATTTGTGACGGCAAATGCCGGATGAAAAAAATAAGTAGAAGAGGGGGGGGGGGGGGGGGGGTTGTGGGTGACGACTGGGGAGGAGGAGAAAGCCGTGGGAGTAGTAATGGAAGCCATTAGAGGGGCTGAATGTTGGTTGGGAAGAGAAAAAAATTAGGGTTTGTGGTAGGGGAAGCCATCGGCCGAGGAGTAGGGGGCGGCGGTCGTTGGGAAACGACTTAGGTTTAGGTGTTTTTAAGGTTTGGCTCTTGATACCATGTTAGACTGTATTAATCTCCACTGGGGAGTCTTTCTCATTAATACAAATATATATAGTGTGTACAAGATGAATCCTAATTGAATGAGAATCTCTATTTTACATAATTACACACTAATATTAATTACATAAATATACAACAAATTTATGGTAATATATTCGCTATCAAGAATAAAAAAAGAATTTTAAAATTAGATTGTTATTAAATTTTTTTTTTAACTGAACAATAAGAAGAAAGTCACATAAATTGAAAAGAAAAATGGAGAGAGTGCTGAACTTTGTGCACCTTGCTCAGGATAAAGTCAATAAACTAATTCTATCGCGTAAAAATTACTACACTTTGCATACCTTACTCAGAGTAAATCACTAAACTAATTATTTGGTACACATCACTAAACTAATCCGAACAAGGGCGATATTCAGAGTTACAACAACTATAGGAATATCAAGTTGTTAAGCCATACTATGAAGTCTGGCAGAGGGTGGTCGAGTTGAGGATGAGAAGGGATGTGTCGATATCTAAGAGCCAGTTCGAATTTATGCCGGGTCAATCGACTACAGAAGTTATTCATCTTGTCAGAAGATTGGTGAAGCAGTACAGACACAAAAAGAGAGACATTCACATGGTGTTCATTGATATGCATAAGGCATATGATAATGTTATTCGGGAGGTCCTTTGGAGATGCTTGGAATATAGAGGTGTGCATGTGGCCTACATTAGGGCAATTAAGGACATGTATATGAGGGTGGAAAGACTCGGGTTAGGACAATGTGTTGGCTAGTCAAGAATGTCCACGTCCAGAAGATGAAAGTAGCAGAGATATGAATGCTCAGATTGATGTGTGATCATACTAGGAGAGATATGATCAGGAATGGAGATATACAGGACAAGGTCGGAGTGCCTCATTCGAGGAAAAGATGAGGGAAACGAGACTGAGATGATTTGGGAATGTGAAGAGGAGGTGTGAGGATGCGCCAGTCAGGAGGTGTGAGAGATTGACGGTCATAAGAGTTATGAGAGGTAGAGGTAGGTCGAAGAAGAACTGGGGAGGTGATTAGACATGATATGACTCTACTCTAGTTGACTGAGTACATGACCTTAGATAGAAAGATTTGGCGGTTGAGGATTATGATAGAAGGGAAGTAGGTATTGGAGTTTTGTTGCGTTGTTTGTGAGAGGGGCTAGCCTTTCCATCTCCTCTTCTCCTTGTCTTAGATGTATTATTTTGGTATCGTGTCGATCATTATCGTTATGTGTGTATTGCTATGTTGTACAATTTATTTTGTATCTTGATATTTACTGCTTCATGCAACCCTGTAATGATTACGTTTTTTTAGCCGAGGGTCTATCTAAAACAGTCTCTCTACCCCGCAAAGGTAGAGATAAGATCTGTGTATATCCTACCATCTCCAGACCCCACTTGTGAGATTACACTGGGTCTGTTGTTATTGCGGCTGTTGTTGTTGTATCACTAAACTAATTCTATCACATAATAAATTACTGAACTTTCACACCTTGTTCATATAATAATTTGGTTGGAAAACCCTCGAACGCACACCGAAAATCCGAATAGGCATGCAACATCATTCAAAATGTCAAATTGGCTTTACCATGTTATGTCGCCACATGTGATTCATTAAAAATGGAATAGGACATAAATGCAAAAATAATTTTTGTTTTAATATCTATATGTTATACATCCAAACTTATAAATTTACAACAATAATTAGTAAAAAAAATGCTAAAATATTAGAATTTATTAATTTAATATCATATAAGCTAAACCGATAGCAAGGATAGATATAGATTTTGGTAATCTATTTGTAAAAAGAAATGTATAGATGATCTTCACTTTCACAATGTTCTTAATTAATAAAAATGCTACTGTGACTCATAATTTGAGTTACACTTAATTTTCATATTTATCATTTATTAAAGAATTTTAAAGGGCAGCAATACTAGTTAGAGATTTTGATACGTGATTTGCATAAGAATTGTTCAATGAGCGTTGGGCATTAGGGGTTGGTTAGGCCAGACACTTGGGCATAGGCCTCGCAAAACAAAACCTCACACATGAATATATTTTGTTAAGAGTCCACATCGGATATGTAATGAGAATATAGACTCCTTATATGGACTTGGACAATCCTCACCTTACAAGATAGCTTTTGGGGTTGAGTTAGGCTCAAGATCCATTCTTTACATGGTATCAGAGTCAGACTCATTCCAATTCTATGTTCACCGATGTTGGGCCCCCTAAATTATATTATTCATGCTCCAGTTAACAATGTCTGGGCGTGCGGGGAAGTGTTAAGAGTCCTACATCGGATATGGAAATTATATTATTCACGCTCCAATTAACAAGGTCTGGGCGTGCGGGGAGTGTTAAGAGTCCCACATCGGATACCAATGTTGGGTCCCCAAATTATATTATACATGCTCAAGTTAACAAGGTCTGGGCGTGCGGGAGTGTTAAGAGTCCCACATCGAATATGAAAATTATATTATCCACGTTCCAATTAACAAGGTCTGGGCGTGCGGGAGTGTTAAGAGTCCCACATCGGATATGAAATGGGAACATGGACTCCTTATATGGACTTGGACAATTCTCACTTTACAAGCTAGTTTTTGGGTTGAGTTAGGCCCAAGATCCATTCTTTACACCTTATCCCATCCAGGAGCGAGTCCTGACATAACCTTCTACAACTTTTTTGGATGGTTTTAAATAATGTTTATTTTGATTGTTATTTAAATTTTATTGTGTCGTATCGTTAAATTCATCATTATGTAATGACATGTAACGATTTATTTGGTGTGATTGCATCGTTATCATATTATTTTTTTCTCATTATACCTTTACTTATAATATTAGCTAAAGATCCTATTTTATTTTTATCCGATATTTTTATAGTAGCTCTACCTCAAATTCTATAAGTATTTTTCTTATAGGTTTATGCTTGAATGGTTGATGTTGGACATTATATTACAACGGAAAAAGATGCCATATATCTAACTGTTAAGAGTTCCGCATCGGAAATGGAATGGAAGCATGAACTCCTTATATGGAGTTGGACAATCTTCACCCTACAAGCTAGCTTTTGGGGTTGAATTAGGCCCAAGATCCATTCTTTACATGGTATCAAAGCCAAACCCATTACAATTCTTTGTTCACCGATGTTGAACCTCTAAATTATATTGTTCACGCTCCAGTTAACGAGGTCTGGACGTGCAGAGACTGTTAAGAGTCTCACATCGGAAATGGAATGAAAAACATGGACTTCTCGTATGAACTTGGACAATAATCACTCTACAAGCTAGCTTTTGGGTTGAGTTAGGTACGATATCAATTTTTTACCCTAACCATTGTATTGATGAAGATAATATAACACTAAAATATAATACATTCATTATAAAACAAATCTAAAGTATAATACGTCCAAATAATTTACAATTGTTTTTCATTCACTGTTATTTGTAAACGAGCCGTTACCACCTCATTCATAAACAATGGCAGCATCACGTCGTCTCCGAGATCTCCAAGCCCAACACAGCAACAAAATCTGCGTGGATTGCAATCAAAAGAATCCTCAATGGGCCTCTGTTTCTTACGGCGTGTTCATGTGTTTGGAATGCTCAGGAAAACACCGTGGCTTAGGTGTCCACATCTCATTCGTCCGATCCGTTACTATGGACTCATGGTCCGAGATCCAGCTTCGTAAAATGGAACTGGGCGGAAACAACAAATTAAACAAATTCATGGGTCAATATGGAATTTCAAAAGATACTGATATTATCACCAAATACAATACAAATGCTGCTTCGATTTACCGTGATAAGATTCAAAACCTAGCTGAAGGTAAATCCTGGAGGGACCCACCTATTGTTAAGGAAGCAGGTAACAATAGCAGTAAACCTCCATTGAGTGGTAATAATTCGGGTTGGGATAATTGGGATAATTTTGATGATGGTGGTGCCAACAATAATAGTAGTAATATGAGGAGAAATATGACTGTGGGTGATTTTAGGAGTGGTGGAGGAGGTGCTGGTGGGCCCGCTCGGTCGAGGTCGACGGATGATGTTACACGGGCTCAGTATGAGGCGTCCGCGGCGAATAAGGATAATTTTTTTGCTAGGAAAATGGCTGAGAATGATTCGAGGCCGGAGGGGCTACCGCCTTCTCAAGGAGGGAAGTATGTTGGATTTGGATCGAGTCCTGGTCCAATGCCTAGGAATAATAATAACAATTCGCAAGGCGATGTTCTTTCTGTTGTTACTCAGGTATAAAGATTGAGCTAATTATGGCTGTGTTGCTTATTGTGTGTAGGATTTAACTTTTATACATTCACTGTGAATTTATTTTTGCAATGTACCTCGTTTGGTAGGGTGTATAAGTATAGTACTGAATAGGGTTGTATTAGTAATATTGGGATTAGTTTTTATCGACCGTTTGGTTTGTTGTATCCAATAACATGCATTGCATAATTTTTGGTTTGTTGTATCCAATAACATGCATTGCATAATTTTTAAATAGTACTGAATAAGGTGTATTAGAATAGGAATAGTATTAGTATTGTTAATGCCATGATTTACTATGTATAAAATAGTACTAAATAGGGTATATAAGTAATACCTGTATTAGTTGTACCAGACTTATTTGCAACCAAAATTGTACTAAAGATTAGTACCAACATTATTCTAGCTAATACACACTAACAAACAATCCTGAACAGTTTCACGTGTAGCAGGTTACTTATCTTATTTTCTCAATTATCTATTACTATTGGTTTATAAAATAAGTTGATACTGTAAAACATAACACTATCAAATATATAGGAGTTAAACTCATTTATGTATAGGTTGATGAGATTGTTGCTTGATGTACGCAGGGATTCGGTAGATTATCTATGATAGCAGCCTCAGCGGCACAGTCTGCTGCAACTGTTGTTCAAGTAGGGACCAATGAGTTGGGCTCTAAGGTACTTTGAATTGACTTTTATACTAAATTGAAGGTCTACTAATCTTATAATTCTGTGGAGATGCCTTCATGTTTAATACCCAAGTGTGGAGGAAGTCTCGCGTTATCCAAACACAGGATTTACAAATTTCTCAATCCATTTTGATTCTTGAAAAAATGAAATCTAGATTATTTATTAGGAGGTAGAGAGATTCGATTTTATTTAATCAATTGGGGGTTCTGATGAAAGTAAGTGAGTGCTAGAAATATGGAGGAGTCATGGGTATCATCAATCATGGAGAAATTTTAAAAACCAGGAAGAAGAAGATAAATGTAGAAAAGGAAGTCTTGAATGGCTGGGAAAATGGGAGAGTTGTCCTTTTTAAATCCATGGGTTTAGAATTGATAAAAGAATGATTTAATGCTTCCAATTTAATGAATCGGCAAATTGCATTATAAACTTCTCTTTGTCTTGGAAAATGTCAAATTGTCAAGTCCTAAGTACAGTGCCACTGAGCGTTATGCTTAGCGAAAGTGGATTACTAATGTAGGTGATGAACCAAAGGAAAGTAATGGATGCTATGTGAAGTTTAATTGTTGAAACTATGAAGATAGAATTTGCATAATCATCAACCTATATCTTTTTGTTAAGGGGTTGGGACTTCTAGATGTCGCACATACACACGCACACGCACACATGTAAGTTTGGAATATTCTTTGATCGATCATTATTTTGTAACTTGAACTTGTATTTAATAATTTTGGCTATTTTGTAGTGTACCTACCCAAGGCCTGTGATGTATCAAACTTTTATGCATTACATGCATGCTGATGATGAATACAACAACATACCCAGTGTAATCCCACAAGTAGTGGGGTCTGGGGAGAGTAGAGTGTACGCAGACCTTATCTCTACCTTGAGAGATAGAGAGGTTGTTTCCGAAAGACTCCCGACTCAAGAGAAAAACAGGACAAAAAAACGTTAGTCAAGAATTGATGAAAGTAAGGAAGTCATGACAAAAAAAAAACGATAAATAAGCATTATGAAGAAAAGTAACATTAACTGCAGCAATCTAAAGCAATAATTGAAGTACAAGAGATAATAGATAGTGACCGAAACTAAGAAACTACTACACATACTAGTCTGGAAGGATACACGAGACAACACACTACTACCTACTAACCTTCTACTCTAGTCCGCGTCCTCCACAACCTCATATCTAAGGTCATGTCCTCGGTAAGCTGCAACTGCGCCATGTCTTGTCTAATTACTTCTCCCCAAAACTTCTTCGGCCTGCCTCTACATCTCCTGAAACCATTTATAGCCAACTTCTCACACCTCCGCACTGTGCCGGAACCATCTCAGTCTTGCTTTCCGCATCTTGTCCTCCACTGCGGCCACTCCCAATACATGCTGATGATGAATGAGAATTTAAAATTATTATAGTATCGGAGATTTGAAAGTTGATATTGGATACTTTTCTGTTAGGTCAGCATTGAGATTGGATAGTCAGTGTAAGTCTTGAATGATGTTTCATGCAAAATTCTCACATGTTCCATTAAATCTGGAGTCCTCTGTTCCAGTCTCATAAATGATTGCAACACGTAATTCACTGTTGTATATAGATATAGCTTTATATATCTATTTTATGTGGGATTTTGTAGAATGATATCCGATATTTTGGTAACCCTTGCTCATATGAACCTGCACAAGGCATGACCACATAATGCTCCGATTCAGTTCAACTTTTGGTTTAGTAGATGGGAGAATTGGTGATACTCTTCACAGAACTTTTAGCCCTATTAGTCTAGTTTCCATGAAATCAGACGGAATGGAATTTGGACAACTATAAGAGATAAGATAGGTTGAGTGAAACATGCTCATGCTGTTTTACACTGGTATTTGTGCGCTTTTCTGACTTTTAAGCTTCATAGAGGACACCTTTGATTTCTCTTCTGCTGACAATTAACCCGAGTAGCTTACCTGACGAAGCACCAAACCTCCTCCCGGCTTTAAAATGTGTTTCAGAGTGTAAACCTAAGAATTTTTGGTTAATAGCTATTTGATATCTTTTTAAACTTTTTCTTAGTTTTAACGTAAGTTGCTCGGACTCGGGTGCGAGTATACGATTTTGGTACGGATCCAAGTGTCAGATTCGGCAAGATCTAAATTTTAAGATTCGGGCGTGCGGATACATGTATGGATACTGGTGCGGGGATTCGACTAAGAAAATTCAAAATTATAAAAATAGAGCTATAAAGACCCCAACTTCTTCTTTCAAGCTCTCTAGTTCTTTCCCTCAAAAAGAGAAAAAGAAAGTCATTCAAGGCCTTCCACCAACTCTCCTTATAGATCGCTGCTACTATCTACCATAAGTCAGAACTCAGAACACAACCCCTTGAATTCTTGTTTCTCTCTTTTTGGCCTGAAACATGAAACGGCTATGAGACAAAAGGATTATAATATTGAAGGTATGTCATTTCCCATGTCATAAAGTTGTTGTCTTTCATTTTGAGAAATCAAAATCTCAATTTTGCCCCCAGATATGTCCATGGACTCCAGTCAAAGTATTCGAAGTTGGTTGACCGAATCCGAAACATATTCGACACCCGCACCATGTCGAGACGGGTGAGGCAGCAAAATGGAAGAGTCCGCGCAACTTATTTAACCCCTTGAGACACCCTAAGACCATATAAATTTATAAGACGTTTTCGATCTTCGATTAGAAATGGTCCAATGGACCTATTCGCTCTGATAAACCATAACGGTCTATGCATATGTTATATTGATGAGAGAGTCTTGGAAATGCCTAGTCTAGTAAGTATTAGTTTAGTTAGCTAAGTGGCGTCCTCCCGAAGGGATGCCTCTAGGGATGTTAGGATTCAAGATTGTCTTTCAATAGTGGCCCTTAGGAGAAGCGCGGAAGGAAGCAACTTTTTGTTGCACTACATCATAACCAAAATTTTCCTCCACAATATTATGACTCTTTGTCCTTTAACGGTAGAACTTCACAAATATTTTTCCACGTGATATCCATTTAGGATTCTAATTTTTGTATCGTATCCTTCTCGCAACTCCATCCAAAAATGAAGAACTTCTCGTCTTGGTAGTTACTCTATATGAAAGTGAGCATCCGTATAATTAGTCTTTGCCCTCTTATCTTGAAATGAGAAAGAAGATAGTACAGTTGACTTGTATTATTTGAAACCAAAATTTGTAACTTATAGTTTATAAAACTTGGCATCACAGGAAGAAAAGTTGCAATGAAACATAAATATTTATATTATTTTATATCATTTAACTGAGTTGGAGTTGTCTTTTGCTGTAGTTCAAGTTTTTTCTGGTATGTGATCCCTCTCCATAGTGATTATTCAATGCTCCACAGGGATGATAATTTCTTCAATTTACTGATTTTAATCTAGCGGGAGTCATCCTCTCTCTTTCAAGTTATATTTTCAACTCTTAAGTGTTTCTAGTGTTTGGACAAAGAGGCATGGAGTTTTTAAATGTTCTGTAAGATGCTTGTGTAATCCCACTCTTACAGGTGTCAGAGGGTGGTTATGATTACAAGGTGAATGAAACAGTCAATGTTATCGCAACAAAAACAACTGAGATTGGACAGAAGGGCTGGGGTATCATGAAGGGGGTCTTGGCTTTAGCTTCGCAGAAGGTTGAGGAATTTGCTGAGGGTCCAAACTCGAGGGACGATAGCTGGCAACAAAGTGAAAATCAACAAAACGGCTTTTATAAGGAATTCAGTCAGGTGCCTAAAGGATGGAATTCGTCTGGAGGAGTGCAATCATCTGGTAGGCAATCCAATTCTGTCAGCTCGGGGTCCTGGGATGACTGGGATAGTAAGGACAACAGGAAAGAAAATTCTACAAAAGGGGCCACATCCAGTAATGACGATGGCTGGGCTGGTTGGGATGATGGTAAGGATGATGATGGATATGATAGTTTCCAAAGTGCATCCAATAATAAACATGTTGTTCGTGGTGGAAAATCACAGTCCAAATGGACTGATAGAGGTTTCCTCTAAGAGCAACTTCTAGTAATTCTTTTCCTTTCCAAAATCAATTTCATCCAAATTACTTTTTGGAAGATATGTACCATTACAAACAGGATTGGTTAATTGCCTCTCGTGTAAAAGAAAAAAGGAGTGCAGGAAACAAAACAACAAACTGTTCCGAGGATCATTATTTTTTGAGGTTACAACTTTTAGCGTACATTTGGATTTTTAATGACCATAGTTATATTTACTATTTTTTGCATTTCGGTCCTATTGATCGGAGATTGTCTTTATTCATGTACCGTTTCTTTGTGTTGCATACAGCTGCATAATATATTCATTTGCGTGTGAACTTCTTGGTCAAGTTCTGGTGTCTTTTTATGCTGCTATCCGTCAGAACTAGCATGTTCTCTTGCTACCTTTTCTTTTGTTCTATTTTACCTTAAACAGAACCAAAAGCAAGTAAATTGTTCTTGTCCGTGTTCGACATCAAAGGGGTTTGTGCCTGTGATGACTTTTAGTTTCTCTCAGATTAAGTTCTGATCGTAAGCATATTGCCTATCATAACTCACTAGACTTCAACAATGATGCCAAAAAACTTACTTTATGGATTCAGGAGCCACTGTATCTCATATTCCATCTCCCTCAATTTCGAACATTATCAAAGGAAAGGGATTAAACTTAATGAATCTTCATAACACTCCAATTTTTAGCATTGTTAACAATGGAGTAACTGTGCAATGAAATACTGATTGCTGAAATAGGGCCTGAATTGTTTAGAGGCAAGGCAAAGGGCACAGGGAGCAATTGATATTGTAGGAGATTAAACAGGCATGAACAAGCAATGTTAACTGGTAGAAAACATGTTTCAGTAACAGTGCATTCTGCCATTGGCGCTTTTTCCTTCTTTCTTTTCTGTACTTGAACAACTTCTGAAGTTAATGCAGGAGGAAGAACAACAACAGCAACAAAGACGAAATTTTAAATACTTTAAAAATGTTGCCTATATCTTAAACAACTGTCCAAAAAGTGGATCTTGATTAGTGCGGAGCTGGGGGCTCAAACTTCAAATGCCAACAAACAACAACATACCAGTGAAATTCCACACCGTGAATTTGTTGAAAAATTGCACTGCGCAAATAGGGAAAAATAATTCTTTGTATGTATATTAGTTTGAATCACCTGGATTTCGGATATTGAATGTATAAAATAAAATATATATAAATGGCGTCGCCCGGACTCGAACCGGAGACCTTCAGTGTGTTAGACTGACGTGATAACCAACTACACCACGACACCTATTTGTAGCGATTCTTTCAATTTTTGCAAATTATGTTGGTGATACCTTAAGCTCTTTTACAGCAAGGAGCATTTCGTACACAAGATGAATTATCGAATTGCATTAGTAGTAGGGGATTTAATTATTTAAAGCTCTAATCGGAGTTTTAAGTAACTATCATAAGTTTAAGTACCAAATAGTTAATCATATCAACATTTTACTCCCAAGATTTCATAGACAATTCCCCCCCTTGATTTATTAACTAAATTGTTGAACTAATGAAGCTGTATAAGAAAGTTTTGTCATACAATTTCAACAAACCAAAAGCTGGGAAAAGGAACAAAATCGTTCAGAAACAAAAATTTCCCCACATTTATTTTTGCTACTCTTCGTACAATTTGTCATTTTGTAAGGAGTTCAAATTTATTGAAAATTATTTTCTATAACTGTTGTCTTGCCTTACCTAAGATTAAACAGTGTTTTAAAAGAATGTAATAACGTAAAGGGTCTTGTTGAAATTTGGGAACTAATAAAGCAAAAAGTATGTGTTTTTCCTAATATTTGAAGGGAAATAAGAATCAGGTTCACATATCATGAATCTTATTAATAAGTAAAACTTAAAGAATAAGCTAGAAATGGATTATTCTGTATAATGTCAAACTTCTTAAGAAATCATTGCTGGTAAGAAAAACCCAAATGAACATGTATTGGATATATAGTATGATGTATAATGATTTTTGATATATTTGTATTCCTAACTAAAACCTTCTCTTATTTTGGTAAACACAATGAACTCAACTAATACAAATATTAAAGTAATGTTTGCATCTTGTGGCTGTAGTTTAGTGGTGAGAATTCCACGTTGTGGCCGTGGAGACCTGGGCTCGAATCCCAGCAGCCACAATCTTCTATTTTTTATATTTCTTTTTTGAGCTTTTCACGCTCGTTTGCAGTTTCATACTCGCGAAACAGAAAAGAAGTGGCAAGTAGTTAGTATTACTTATATGGATCATTTTCTTCCATTACTTATATTCTTATCCAACTCAATAGCGATTCTAAAGATTGTTCGTGTGTCGAGACAACTTCATTTCCTATGATTTTTGGTGTATCTTGTTCCCTTTCTAGCACCCTTAATCACTATAATATTAGTTGCATCTATTGACTGGTGCATTTGAAGGTCTACGTAGAAGTTTAAATAATCTCTAGCAACTTTCTCTTAGTTTTCATGTATGTAATTATGCAACCTTTATTTAACCTCATAATTTCTAATTTTTTTCAGACTTATATAATCACACATCCAATTTGACATTCATCTTGTGGCTATATTGGATTTTAGCTTCATTATTCAATTCCTTATAACATTCGTGGTCTTTTCAATAGTGCAAAAATTCAAGTGCATATACTTTACTTAGTTCTAGTTGTTCTAAAACTTTTACCCTCCAAACAGCTTCTTATCATTGTAGCTTCCGATTGACTTCCTCGTTATTTTTTCAACGTACAGAATAGAGGTGGGCATAATATCGTTCTAACCGAAATAATCGACCTAATCGAGAATTACATTTTTTATTTATATAGTTTTAAAAGTTTTTTTTTTGAGAGAATTGCCCTTCATACTGACTGATCTTTAATTTTTGTCCTTCAAATCACTGGTCTTTAATTTTTACTCATGCTTCTCATTTAATAAAAAATTCTGGACCAAAGTATCCTTATTCACTGATCTACGAAATCAGAGATTCTTCATCATTGATCATCATCAACTTTTTCATTTATTTCCATTTTCTCTTTTATCTACATTCTGGTAATGGACCCAACTTTCCTTGTCACTACACAGCCCTTGATGATAAGCAAAGCAACAATTCATTTGAGTCTGCTGAAGACTTTCAAAGACGGATTTTTGGTGATAGTACGGTAAACAGGCCAAGTCCAAACTCCTTTTTCAGAAATCTCGATAGGGCTGAAAAGTCTTATGATAGATCTGGTCCACCCTCCACGTTCCACGTTCAGTTCGGGAAACAGATCTAGTGTCCTGGATGAGAGTTTTGATACATTATCAGATGGGATGGATGGTAAGCCCAAGGACGCAGCCAGATATTTTGAGTTTGATCCTGATGAAGTAGAGAAAGATGATTATGCTTACAGATATGATATGACCTTTTCTTGCATGCCTTTAGCATCTTGAACGTCATTTCCATATGAGGATATGTTTTACTGTGGTTTTTGTATATCTTGCACCCATTGGCGTTTCAACAGCTTCCATCAAACATTCAAATGTTTGGGCTGTGCTAGAATAGTATACCCTTTAAGTGCTTATTTCTCAGTACACCTTATTTTCATGCTTTGTTCTCTGTGGCAAGAGCACAATTATTGATGGCATTAATTTGTCGCTATAACTCAACCTGTCCTCGTTTGCACTGTATTCTCTATGGTACTGTCATGTCGACCTCTAAGCTTATCATTATTATCTGTAGGATCTTGATCTTAAAAAGCCAGGAGTTCGCAAGCCCAAAAAAAGGGATGAATTTGAAACTACGACGGAGGAAGTTTTGCGCAAAGCTGATTTCAGGGTTGGTATTCTTGGTTCTGCATCACTTTGACCATGTATTTCTTTAAAATGTATTTGTATATGCACCCCAATGTCTGCACCGGAAAACACCCTCGAGTACATATATTACTTATTTGATATTCTTAGCCTCAAGTTTTTCTTCTGGTTAGTTTATTGTTACTGAATATCACATTCCAAGTTCTGGGATATTGCTTATAAACATAAAAAGTGGTGCCTTCCTCCCAAGTATTGCCTTGTAATAACCTTCTGACTCTTAACGGAGTTATCTGATTTATACGTTTAACAAATTGCAATACAGAATGTGAGGTTCCTAGCTAACTTCATCACGGAGGCTGGAATTCTCATCAAGAGGAGCAAGGTTCGTAATCAAGTCCATTTGACTAATTTTGATGACTGAATATGTGAAATGTTTCTTATTCATTCTTTTTGCTCATGTATAGACTGGAATTAGTGCCAAGGCTCAAAGAAAGATTGCCGGGGAGATAAAAACTGGCAGAGCTTTTGGTCTAATGCCTTTCACGACTATGGGAACAAAGCAGTTTGTATTTGGCAGAACAATGGAGGACCTTGACGCAGATTATGAATATGAGATGTACGACCCCACTTTTGTCAATACAGAAACTGATTGAGAACCTCTTTAAGCCTGAAAAGATACTACTAGTTACTATTCGTCCTTGAGAATGTGTATTTCAGTTATGGCTATGAAAAGATTACATACTGCTTCAAAGGACTGCCCTACATTATACACGTTGGTTTCATTGTACATCAATCTCCTTTGGTGGTTGTCTTTTGGTTCATTTTCGTATTCCTATTAGCTCCAAAGTGTAACTCCAATAAGTTGCATAAACAAATAAATAATGAATAGCAATCACATGTTGTAGCCGCAGGAGTTGTCTCTGGAAATGGAAGAATTTTTTTATAGATCTGCACATGCACTATGGTAATGTTTTGTTATCCCATTCATTAGATGAATGAATTTTGATGTGCCAAAAAAAAAAAAAATCTTTTGAACATGGAGTTGTATCTGGCAGCACGGTGCATTGATAACCTGGGTAAGACTATTGATTTACCATGCAGTGTTTTGTACATGCATAGTGTGAAGGGTTAATCAATTGAGTACAGGTTCTTCTTAGTCTTCCTTTCATAGAATATTTCTGGAGTGTTTGAAATTATTATTTAAATCTATTTTTTCTTTTCTTTTGAGGATGTTCAAAATCAATTCTGGGTTTACTTCTGTTTTCTGAGAACTAAACTTTGGAACACTTTTCTTTCAGGGGGGAGGGGGCATATGAAAAGGTGGCTTTGTTTTGCATAACCTTCAAAGTTGAAGGCGATATAGAGTTGGGTGATACAATTACTTTGTTCAGATTTATCCGTTTGTTTGATCATCTCTTGAACCGCATCAGTGCCGTTGAAACGGATCCACGCCATTCACATGATTTTCTTCACTATCCCCTAACGAATCATCGTCATCGATTTTGAGATCAACAATTGCTTCCTCTGTTCTTGTCTCCCGAAAATAACCGCTCTACCTATCAAGGTGGAGGTAAGCTCTGTGTATACTCTATCCTTCTCAGACCTCACGGTGTGGGATTTTACTGGGTATGTTGTTGTAATTGCTTCATCTGTTCTTCTAGAACTTTCTGAGAACACTTCCGACGAATCATGATCTCCTACAGGCCACACAAATTCCTCGAATTCGCTCTTCACATTCATCTTTCTAGCTTGTTTTTTCAGAGAATTGTTCATTTTCGTGCGAATCGCTGAGAGGAGAGATAGATCCAAGTAATCTTCTAATCTATGATTCGTCACTTTAACAGCTCTCAATTTTCTCCTTTTCTGTATTGGAGATGTATCTAAATTCGATTGCGAAGAGTTCTCGTGCTGTAATTCGTACCTGTGGTAACAGAAACATCCAGATTTCGCATGAATACTTTGCAAATGCATAATTAAATGACTAGTACGTATTATGAAGGGCTTAATAGCGTTTTTTTGTGATAAATTTTAATTATGGTCTCTAAGCACATTAACCTTCAACTTTTCAAATGTACACTTTTAATCTATTTGTCTATTAATTCACAAAGTTTCAGAAATATTAATCGTTTCATTAATTAATTATCAACATGCTGTTACTTCTAAAAATAATCAAAGGATAAAGGTGCAAATATACCTCTCAACTTTGCGTTTTAGAGTAGATATACCCCGTTATAAAAGTGATAGATATATAATCTGCCATAACAAAAATGATGCAAATATACTCCCGCCGTTACACAAATGGTGCAAATATACCCTTTTCGCTGACGTAAATTTTCTAAAAAATCGTTTAGCTTATTTTTAATTAAAAAAAATATCTCATCATTTTAAAAAAAGTCTATCCATTTTTTAGTAGACATATTTTTCTAAATCCATGTGGTAATTTTTTTCTGGTGGATCAGGTCTGATTTGTTTAACAAAATATCTCTGTGGCTTTAAAAAAATAAGTCTACTCATTTTTTTAAACGAACCAGACCCGACATATGTCTACTAAAAAACGAGTAAACTTTTTCTTAAAGTCATGTGACATTTTTGTAAATTCAAAAATAGGATAAATGATTTTTTTTAAAAAAATTATCAGCAAAAAAGGTATTTTTGCACTATTTCGGCAAGAATATATATCTACTATTTTTATAACGGAGAATATATCTACTCTAAATCGCAAAATTGAAGAGTATATTTGCACCTTTCCTACATCAAAGGACTAAAAACACACATTATAATTAATTACGAATTATATGTGTGTTCAAGTTATATATCACCAGAGCCAAAATCATATACACTACAATAGAGAAAGGGATTACATATGAGATGCGATAACGGAGGACGAACCTTTTCTGTAACAGAGATGTATCTAAGTTCGATTTCGATTGCGAAGAGCTCCGATGTTGTAATTCGTGCCTGTGATTAACAAAACATACAGATTTAAGCAATTTGCAAATGCATTATGAATAATTAGCTGAATTGAACAGAGAAAGGAATAATTACAGTTGAGAATGAAGAGGACGAATAAGGCGTTTGTGAATATCTTCGATTGTAGCGAGAGGACTCGAAGCTTCTACTTCATGTTTATCCATGCTCATGGTGGAAAGATAAAAAGTACTATGACAGTTTACCAGAAGATTTAATTTGTTAATTTATGTACCGAGTTCAACAGAAATATTGTTACAAATTTTCGCTTTTGGTCCCAAATAAATGTTGAAGTGCTAAAATCATTCCAAACCCTATAAGTATTACTCTTTCTATCTCAATTTACGTAATGTTTTTCATTTTATAAATTTTAAATTATGTGAACTTCAATTAATATTTTAATATTATACTTTTTATCATATTAATCTTAGAAAATTTTCAACTTATAATATTTTTGTATGATTTTTGACTATTTTAATTTTAATTTTAAACTATTGAATTTATCTAATTTAATTTAATTTTAAAAATTAATTAAATTATTTTTTGATAAGTGAAAAATATCACAGGAATAAAAAAGAAGTATCATAAACCAGGTTCACTTAGGTCTTACTCCTATATTGTATGGTTAAAGTTGTGGGTGTTCATGGGTAGGTTTTTAAAATTGTTGTCGGTTTGGTTCGATTTTTAAGTTTTTCAGAAATCTAATATTATTTCTCTCTTTTATTTTTTACCCTATGATTAAGATTGACCTTTTCATCATTTTTTAACTTATAATCCGTCATTACCCTTTTATTTTGGGAGCTATAGCTTTCTTAAATTATGAAGAAAATGTCTTAAAATCTATAAGCTTTGATCAAGTGAATAAATTTGTAAAAAAATTATCTTTTTGTAGGTAAATTTCATAATTGTTTTCCTCAAATAAATGAGTTTAGATTCATGAATTTATTTTAAGAAATGGGCTTAAGCTGTAAAGTTAATTCGCCTAATAGATATAAAGAGAATTTCAATGAAAGGGTAAACGAAATATTTAAAACTATTTATAAAAATTAGTATATTGTATAAATAATTATAAAATTGTGTATATTATTTAGTCGGTTTGATACAATTTTTTCTTCAATTTGTTTTTAATAAAACTAAATTAAATCAAATATTATTGATTTTTTACAATTCAAAATCAAACTAAACCCAAACAACTATCAGTTCATTTAATCAGTTTGATTAGATTTGCAATTCTAATCGATTTTTAACCAAACCCTCTAGTAACTAATCATTTGCATTTAAATCCCCAGGCACTCGGCTAACTCCCTAGCAAGCCCGACCCTACACACGTATCCCTTGCCTAACTCCTACTATTACTCGGGCCTGCCTAATGAATAACAATAGGGAGTTTAAGTTCACATTTATAGTAAAAGAAAAAAAGTAGTAAGTACTAGGAGTACTATTTATCTGATTAACTCATCTATAAGATTATTATACGTATATTTATATATAATTTTGTTGTTAATTTGGTAAAAATAAGTAGCTAACTTGTTATCATAAATTTAACTCTGATCCACTACTTTAAAGATGAAGCTATTTTTGTCTAATTGACATCTCTTAACCGAAAAACTATACCATGTAGAAAGGTTATTTATTTATATAAATGTATAATAGAATATTAGATTTACTTGGCTTCTTTACGTACACATCTTTTTATATTTTGAATCTCCTTAAATAAATTTCAGCTCGACAGATATAAAAAAGATTTTACAACGTCTATGTATATTGCTCCATAGTAGGTCTTCCGGTTAAAAAAGAGTATCCACTTAGCCACTTAAGAAAATGTTAATTTCTAAACAAAAATAGCTAATTTGACTAAAATATCCATAATTACATAGGTGTTGATATTTATTCATTTACTACTTATTAAGGATAAATTTGAAAAAATAAGGTTAATTCTTTCTTGATTTGGTAAATGGACACTTTCTTTGAACAAAGAAAAAGACTAAGGAGCCGTTTGGACATGATTTGAAATCATAAGATGAAATCATGATGATTTGAAGTTGAAGTTTCGCTTGGACATGCAATTTAAATTTTTTAAATTGTCAAGTTGTGAAAAATCATCAAAACTTTCCCAATTGTTATGCAATCTTACCAAATGAGCAAGTCATAGTTCATAGCAAAATTAATACGCTACTAGAAGGACTTTTTAAATATTACAACATCAATTGATTAAATTTTAGTTCAATAAAATGAAAATTTGAACATTAGTTGTAGTGTAACTATTCCTTAATACAATCTATGGTAAGAGTAAATTTGTTGTAAATATACTACCAACTTGTAGTTGTTTTAATATTTGATAGAAATTATTGATAATAATGATTGATAAATATATCTACCAACGTATGAAACTTTTTTTACAAAATATAAACTTATGAGTTAATTTTTATATTTAAAAAATTTTAAATTATGATTTGGGACCAAATCATGACTTTTTGGATGATTTGATGAGATGAAATCGCATGTAATTCATGATATGAAATCATAAAATGAAATCGCATGTCAAAACGCCTACTAAGTAAAACTCTTTGTTAACCGGAGGGAGTACTATGCTAATAGGATTTTACGTTTGCTATAAATATACTTTGTGGTCGCTGATAGAGAGAAAAAGAAAGAGGACTTTATGAGAGTTTGTGCGCATCGGATCCTTCGCGAAGGCTAGCTTAAACTTTCCTTATTTTTTTCCAACGACTTCTAATTTCTTCCATCTCTTTTCGTCTTCACCTGAACAAAACCATACACAAATTACATCCAAAATTAGTAGAAACTCAGGGAAAAATACGATGGAAAATGAGGAAGAGATCAAATCCAGTGGAAATATAGTACCACTACAAAAGTTAAAAGCTCCAGATGGATCATGTCCACGTAATATTGCACCAAATAATCGTGATCAAGTCGAGCTTCAAGATTTTTATGATGACATCAAGAAGAAAAAGTTTCAAGAAAATTACTGTGAATGTACATATTCTTGTTTACCGGTACTTGATGAAGACGGATTTAGAACTCCAACTCCTTTGGATAACAAAATCCCAAAGATGACAAAATGTCCCTCAGCACCCAAGAAAACCAGCAGGCCAACAATTAGTACAAACAGAAAAACTGCAGTTTCACGGAGATTAATCCTCCAGTTTGATAATTTTGAAACAATTTTCCCCACAACCATTCAGGATGATTTGCATATGTGAATCAATAAATCGACACACTATTTTTTGGCCGATGATCTATCGAAAACAACATTTCTACCTTCCAAGATACGGATATGGTCTGTGTATACATAACACACTACCCTCTCCAGACTTCACTTGTGGAATTACACTAGGTATGTTGTTATTTGTAATCAATAAACCGAGAACATTAGATTGTTAACACTGATGACTTTTATTTCCTTATAGTAGATGTTACGATTTTGGATATTTCATTAATTCTCAATTGTGGAGTGAATGAAAATCCGATACATGAATCAGTTAATAAAATAGTAGAATTTCAAAGCGAAAGATAGAAGAAAATACCATAGACGTACCCTTAATCTTTATTGTTAGAACAGATAAATACCCATTTGTATTTTGCTTCTTCCTTTTTTCTTTTAAATAGAGAAGAAATTTATAGTTACATTTCCGATTATTCTTTTACTTTTATATCTGAATATGTTGATTCTTATTTGTTATAATCACGGCCTTCAATAACCTATTTCTACACAAGCATGTATAGTTTATTAAGAAACATTATTTCCTTCTCATATGATTCTTTTCATTGTTCTAGATCATTTTCTTTATCTTGCACCCCCAAGAGAAGATTTTTCTACGTTGAAATTGTGAGTGCCAGTGGACTTTTTTCTTTGTGATGCACATAATTAATAATATATCAAGAACTTGTGCTTTCTAAGATGGGCAAATATCCTTCATGCATTCAATTAGTAGCTGAAAGTTAAAATATAGTGTCAAATGAATATTTGTGGGACTATGGGAGATACAGCCGTGTCGTTTCCTCTATTTATTGTGTGGTCATCAATGATGTAATATAATATACATAATCATCTTGTAAATTTGAGTCGGATGTATGTATTTGGATATATATTACTGCCAATTTCATGTGAAAATAGATTCTTTATTTTTACATTGACTCTTTTGGATCTCTATCGTTTATATCGTTAAGTGCGTAGGCCTGTAGCATGTAATTCATAACATGCTTCCATGGTGATTTTTTATTCCCTATTAGTCGAATAACAAATTATTGTGATTACATTTTCCTTCGCTTCAACATACATGCGGATGAGCTCAAATATACATGTTATCATGAAGCTAAATGAATAAAACAAATGCAAGCTGGTCAGGAAGATCTTAGACTCATAGTCATTATAGTTGTATTTGAACATTATATAGTTGTGCTTCAACAACTAGAGATGTGAGCTCCTTTTTTAAAAAAACAAACAAACTTTATCATCTCATATTTGAAATTCACTGACTCGATTAATAATAATATGGATTTACACCGACTAAATCCATTAAGGGGGTAAAATGCTTCTTACATCAAGAGATACTTCATTCTCACGGTTTGAACTCAGGTTAGATGAAATATTTTTTATTGCGACTTGTGAGGCCTTAAAGCTAAGAGACAAGAGATATTATTTTGAGATAATGGTAAAACACACCCCTCAAGTATCATATTTTTTAATGTTTTTTTACCTAAACTATCATGTGTGAGTGTTTCCTACCTAAACTATCACCAATTAGTTTGCAAAACACACCTCAACTAACAGTTGTTCACTTTTCCTACCTAAACTATCACCAACTAGTTTGCAATACACACCTCAACTAGCAGTTGTTCACTTTTAATAAGGTGTGTTTTTCAAACTAGTTGGTGATAGTTTAAATAGGAAAAGTGAACAATTCATAGTTGAGGTGTGTTTTGCAAACTAGTTGTGATAATTTAAGAAGGAAAACTCTCACACCTGATAGTTCAGGTAGGAAACTATGTATAGGGCAAAATTCATATAAGACAGTTGTATGAATTATAGTGCGACACGTGGCGCACAATGCTGAGTTAGGATCACGTCAGCCCAAGGCGCTATCGACTAGATGCGCGTGGTACCAGGAGAGACACGAGCACGGTCGGTACCGATAATATAGAAGGTTGAGAGCTGTTTGGGTTGTAACAGGAGGCTGTTACCAAACCGGTTATATGTCTTCCATGAGGCTTTAATAGCATTTAATGAGATATTGATTATCCAATTATTACAACATTCTTTTTCCTGTATTAATGAGGTCATATTTCATAGATTGTGTACCCGTGTAGCTCATGTATAAATAGGACACACTATTTCATTGTAACACATCACATTCTAACTATTACAAGATACTTGTTCATATTCTCTCGATTTTTGTGCTTTCATACAAGTTATCGAAGTTCTGCCCAGAAGTTGTCACAAGGCTCAAGCTAATTATTGCTTTATTTTATTTTATTATTACTTATTTTCAGTATAATTTATCTCGAATTCCTATCTAATGTGTCACTTGAGATCCATGTATCCTTGACCACGTATACAAATTCAACTGTACCATTTTATGGGTAAACAATTTGACACCCACAGTGGGGCCTGGACAATTATGGTGTCACAAGTGACCCCTCTACTAATCTAATTTTTTCTCTAAGTTTTATTCTTTGTTCAGATAAGATAAATGACAAGAATAAGATAAAGCAGTCATAGCGTCAAAGATAACACAAACAATCTTGGGCCAGATGGTTTACCGGTACGATCCACGAGATATGAAGACTCGATGTTTACAGAAAAAGTCGCTTCCGAAGAAGGACAGACTCGGCATGAGGATGTTCCCACTGACGAAACTCCCGAAGAAGATTTACAAAAATTTTGGGCGTAAAATTCCATAATGAGCGAGGAGTTGGAACGTCTTAAGTGGTTTCAAGAGGAGTTCATGTCCAAAAATGCCGATAATACTCTACCAGGGGGAACTAGTGTCTCCACTAAATACAGATGGAGATTTCGGTAATGATCAAGACATACCAGGAAATGATGGTTCAGAGAACTAAGTCACCCCTGAAAATGCATTCCAGGAACAAGTTTTAAAATTCATGAAAGATATGACTAGCAAAGTCAATTCCAACGTTGAGAAGGTGAAAAAAACTACCCAGGAGTTCCAACGCCAGTTCAGCCAGATACCGGGGGTTCCTCCTATAGTTGATGGTCCGGATGTAAAGAAATATATTCAATTGACGTACAAGCCAGAGGATGCGCCTGAACTAATCCCCAAAAGATTCAAAATGCTTTTTATGGCCAAATATGACGGAACTACTGATCCCTAGGAGCATATCATGGCTTATACTATGGCCATGAAAATAAATGATCTAAGAGAACACGATACATAATCGGTTATGATAAAAAAATTTGTTGAAACACTTGCTAATGGAGCTCTGACATGATATTTACAACTCCCCGAGCATTCAATCAGTTCATTCACCCAGCTTGCTAACATGTTCATAAAGGCTTATGCAGGGCCAGAAGGTGAAGACACGAAAGTCGGATATCTTCCGCATTGCGCAAAGAGAGTCAGAACTCCTTAGGGACTTTGTTACACGGTTTCATAAGGAGCAAATGTTGTTACCAGCGGTCCCGGATGAATGGGCTACAGAGGCTTTTACAAAAGGTTTGAATCCAGCAAGTTCATATGCTTCCCGAAAGCTCAAGAAAATCTCTTGGAGTTCCGGGCATAACTTGGGAGGATGTGCACAATTGGTATGAGTCTAAGATCCGTATTGAGGATGATATATTTGGATCTAAAGTCGGGAGTATCTTTGCAAAGCCTGACAAAAGAGTTGGAACTAACCAGACTTCCTCGAATAATCATTATCAACCTAATCCTTCTCCTAGAAAGCGGAAAGGTGGACAGGGTTTTCACTCATTTGGAAAATCAAATAACAAATGAGGTATCGGGCAAAAGAATCAGCGATTGGTGAATTCTGACAAAGGGAATTCATCTATCTTTAATAAAGGTACCGGGTACCCGAAGTTATCCGAGTATAACTTCAGTATAGATGAAGAGCAAATAGTGGCGGTGCTGAGAACACATCTGGCATCCTAGCCACCGAAAACACTGCAGTTAGATCCTAGAAAAAGAAACCAATCCATTTGGTGCGACTTCCACGAAACACACGGGCATAAACTTGCAAACTGTAGACATCTAAGAGAAGAGGTGGCAGGAATGCTAAGTAGGGGCCACCTCCGGGAATATTTGAGTGAGAGAGCTTGCAACAATTATGAGCGGGGATCACCCACAGAAAATAAGTCAAATCCGATCGCGCCACCCCATGAAGCTGAACCCCGAGAAATGTGCTTTTGGCGTAGGCTTGGGAAATTCTTGGGTTTCTTGGTTTCTTAGAGAGGAATCGAGATAAACCCTGACAAAATAAAGGCTATCAAAGATATACCAGATATACTCGAAGACGTGAAAGAAGTACAATGACTGGTCGGGCGTGTGACAGCCATAAACAGGTTTATTTCTCGGTCTTTGAAAACATGTCACATGTTTTTTTTCACTTTTGAAGAAAAAGAACGATTTTGTTTAGATGCCCGAATGACAGCAAGCCTTACGGGACCTGAAGGCATACCTATCCAGTCCTCCGCTTATGTCAAAACTTAAGGACGGAGAACAACTGTTGATCTATTTGGCGGTCTTAAAGGTAATGATAAGTGTTGTGCTGGTACAGGAGGAAAAAGGCACACAATTTCCTGTCTATTACGTAAGTAGAGTAATGTCAAGGGCTGAAACCTGGTACCCATTACTCGAAAGATTGACTTTTGCCTTAGTAATGTCATCGCGGAAGCTTCGACCATATTTTCAATGCTACCCAATTGTCGTAGTAACTACATTGCCTCTTAAAATTGTGTTGCATAAGCCCAAACTTTCCGGGTGCTTGGCTAAATGGGCAGTAGAACTAAGCGAATTTGACATTGAATACAGACTTCGCACTGCGATAAAGTCGCAAGTCCTTGCGGACTTTATGGCCGATTTTAGTCCGGGAGTAACCTCAGGCAGAAAAAGAGGCTATCCTGGTTTCGGGGACTGCCCCAATGATCTAGCACATTATACAGATGGTGTCTCTAACGTCAAGAGGACCAACGTAGGAATAGTATTGTAAACTCTTACCGGTGAAACTTTAAGGAAAACAATACACAGTCCTCCGTTAACTAACAATGAAGCAGAGTATGAGGCTTTAGTTGCAGGTTTAGAATAGGCCTGAGGATTAGGCTCACAAATTATTGAAGTCAAATGTGACTCATTGATGGTAGTGAACCAAATCCATGGAGTGTTAGAAGCCAAAGAAGAACGCATGTCGAGATACCTTGAAAAGGCCTTGAAGCTTTTCTCTCATTTTCCAAGAATGGACGGTGGTGCACATACCCAGGGAAGAAAACATAGAGGCAGATGCACTCGCAAACTTAGGCTCCAACGTGGAGGCCGAAGGTTCTAAAACCGAGTTAGTTGTTCAGTTATTGCATTCGGCACTAGATCCCATTGGATACGATGAAGTAAATTCAACCAGCCTAACATGGGACTGGAGAAACTGACCCAGTAAGAAGACTGGGCAGAGATAACGGGCCAGTGGGCCCGCTGGAGAATTTTGGGTGCGGGAGATGTCCTAAAAATGCTGAATAATATATTGGGATATTTGTTCATCCAAAATATTATACGAACTAGGCACGGGAGTATGACTTTTAGCAAACGGAAATTGGGATTCATCAAAAATGACATGGCGATTAATGATGATTTTATTGGAGGATAAATCAAAGCATTTGTATCCACGATGATTAGATGGAAAACCGAAAAACACACGGAGTAGACCGGGCCTAAAGTTTGTTAATTGTGGTGGATGGAAATAACGGATAACATAAACACCCAAAAACCGAAGATGAGAATAAAAAAGAGTTTTATTATATAAAATTTGAAGGGGAGAAGAACATGTCAGACCTTTGGAAGGAATTATGTTAAGGAGATATGTAGCCATTTGAAGAGCATGATGCCAAAAATATGGGGGTACTGAAGCATGTATCAATAGGGTGCGGAGAATGTTATTTATGGAAAGAATTTTACGTTCGGCATTCCCATTTTGTGAAGATGTATGAGGACAAGAGAAATGAAAATTTATCCCATTAGTAGCACAGAATTCCCGAAACACCCCATTGTGATACTCTTTTCTATTATCACACTGAATATTTTTTATTTCACGGTCGAATTGAGTTCTGATGAATGCTCTAAATTTTAGGAAGATGGAAAAAACTTGAGATTTCTTCGCTATTGGAAACGTCCATAGAAATTTAGAATAATCATCCAAAAAAAGAACATAATATTGATGACCCATTGAACTAGGAACATAAGACATCCATAATTCGCTATGAATAATATCAAATGACATTAAAGTATGAGATTTTGAGTCTACAAATGGCAACTTAACATTTTTTCCTAAAGAACAAGATTGACAAATTGGAGTACGACTCGTACTCTTATATGAAATAAAACTATTTTTATCTAAAGCTGACAAAATAGAGGACCCCGGATGACCAAGGCGAGCATGCCACAAGGAAGGAGAAATGGTTGCAAAGGCTGATGGCAAGGCTTGACTCGATAGACTGAAACCGGGAGTGACAGGATAAAGATCTCCCCTACTATCACACCTCATGAGAGGACTCCCCGTCTTGAAATCCTTCACAGAGAAACCAAAAGGATCAAATTCAACAATAACAGAATTGTCAGTGGTGAATTTTCGGACAGACACTAAGTTTTTAATCAATTTGGGGGCATGTAAAGTATTTTTCAAGATAAGGGGAGGATTTGGGGAAGATAGAGTTTTATGACCATAACCCTGAATTGGAATAGAATTACCATTACCGACAATTATACCACGAGGGTTGCTCAAATTGGCATAAGACGAGAGAGTACCTTGATCGAAAGTCATGTGTGTCGTTGCGCTGCTGTTCATGTACCAATTTGGATCCGGTTACGTCAACCCAAGTGTGTGCATTGCGGCCTCAATGTCGGTGTGAGTAGATGTGGGGGCCACTGCCGAGAATGCTTGTGTGGGCCGAGGCCCAAGCAGTCCACCCTGTTGCCCCGACCCAGTGCTGAACCAAGAACCTGCCTGCTGATTGTTGGGCGTGAAATTAGGTTGTCCAGCCCACTGGCTGCTTGAAGGGCCTGGAAAAAAAGGGTTGCTGGCCCACGACCCATTGCCCTAGTCCCACTGCCATGGGCCCCACGACTGGGACCAGTAGGGAGGAGGCCCACTGTTGACTGGACGGGGCCCACTGCCGGACTGCTGACTAGCGGTTTTTGTTATTATTCTTACGATTATTTTTGGCACCACCATGAGTACGGTTTTGGCCCGAATTATCAACAAAACCTGAAGAAATTGTAGAGGACGTCATTAGGACGACGGGGCTTGCTCCGGTAGCCGCCTTTTTAGCCAAATCGGCTTCTTCCAAAGTAAGCATGGAGCGGGCTTGATAAAAAATGGGAAGTGGGTTGCTTTGACGAAGGAGAGTCCCAACACCATTATAGGCCTCAGAAAGACCGGCAATCAGTTGTCGAACCAGACGATTATTTGTTACAGGTGCGCCAACGTTACGGAGTTGGTCCGCCAACTCCTTGAGTTTCTTGCAATATGCAGATACGTTTGGAAATTCTTCCATGCGAACTTGAGAGAATTCATGCTCGAGTGTGACAACACGTGAATGTTGGTTATCTTGGAATATGTCACGCAATCTATTCCAGGTAGTCATAGCCGTGGTATCCGGCTCAATAATCGTCTGTAAGAGGTCAACCGAAATAGTGGAATAAATCCACTGGTGAACGGTAGCATCAAGAGTAATCCATAACTGAGGATCCTCCGCGGGAATAGGTGCAGCGGGAGGAATTATGTGATGGATAACTTGATGGGAGATAGCGTGAATTTTAAATAATTCTGCCCACGTCGCATATTGGACGTTTTCCATCTCAAGCACAATAGGGATGTTGTTCTTGATGTTAGAAATCACGAGGGCAGGATGAAAATTGTTCTTAGACATATTGAAAGAACAAAGGTATAGGAGGGGAAATTTGGGAATAGTAAGAGAGATTTTGAGAGCGGAAGAACAATTTGGTAAACCCGAGGGGGGGGGGGGTTCGGCCGAGAGGAACAAAAAAATTGGGAGAGAAATTTTTTGTTAGACCTAGTCTCTTGATACCATGAAAGAAATAATCCCTTTGATTATTTTCATTAATTGAAAGGCTATATATACAAGTTACATAATAGGAGAGAATCATATTCCTATTCTATTCCTAAAACCTTATTCTATACATTTATGGTAATACACTAATTATGGTAATACACTACTAATTATATTACAACTTTACCTAAACTAGGATACTAAATATTACCATAAATTACATTGACTTAAACAGCCAAAAACCGAGTCATTATGGTGCAAATTCGAGACTCAATATACACATGTATATTGTGTGTATATTGTGTATATTTAACAGTGTGAGTGTTGATTGAAGTGAGACTGAATATGAGTTGGGTATTTGTAAAAGTTACTTCTGTCTATAGGTGAGGGAAGTTAGTTTCTCCATTTTGGTAGAGAAATTTTCATTAGAAAATCAAAGAGGACTATCCAAAACTAAAACTGTAACCATTTTCCTTCTACTTTTAAAATGCATTACATTATTTCCTAGTTGATCCATTATTTTGGCAAATATGGTTCATCACATGTATCAGGTGTAGGATGTTGGAAAAATCTAACTCAATTAGTTAGTAGTACCTGTAGCTGGTTCACAAAGAGTATACTGTATCAGAAGAAGTATACTGTAACAAAGAGTATACTGGAAAAATCTAACTCAATTAGCGATGCTGTACCCTTCTTCTGATACATGTGCAAATAGACAACGTTCAATAAAATCTCGTTTAAAAACTTTGATCACGAAAGAACTACTATCTAGAATAAGGGTCCAGCATCGCCGTAGCGTGTCCTGTCCTACAAGAATGCCGCTGGAACAAGCTGTTCCTAATGTAGATCCTTCTCCAAAAAATCGTTTAAATGATGAAACTTTGAAGCATCCTCAGGATGAGTATTCTTCCGTCGCAAGTTTGTTAGATCCACCTCTGCGAAAGAAAAGAAAGGATGTTGTTACCAACAACACATGTGAGTTGTGTGCTGCTATGCTAATATGAATCACTTAAAGCAATGTCATACTAACAATAACCGGAAGCAACCAATTACGAACTTCACTCTTCTTCGTACACAATCACTTTATTTCAGAGAGCGGACTAAAAATGCTTAGCCGAAGCTATTTTTGGATGCTCTTGATTTACTAAACATGAGAGGAGTTATTCCTTAAAATATTACGGGACCCAAATTCTTCATTGGCGCATCAGTTACATGGTACACATGCATCCAAAGGCTCCGTGTCATTTCCTTCCCGTCTCTCACTCGGAAACATTGCCAGATCAGCAGAAAAGTTGAATGGCCATTTAGTAACATCATTAAATTTGTGTAGCAAAGACGTGCCGGCAAGTTCACCTGGTGCCAAACATAAGCGCCACGATAGTAAACTTGTCATTGCACGTTTCAGGAACTTGAAGGACAAAATAACACATGCGCTTAAGGAGAGCCGTAAGGAAAAGCGTCGAATTATGATGGACGCTGTCCTTCATAAGGTTCCAAAGGATGTTAAAAAGGGAACCAATCTACTCGAGAAGCCAACTGCAGATGGAAATGACGGATACTTTCCAGAAAGTACTTGTAGCACTGCTCATCACCATTCTTCTTTAGCAAGAGCCAGACGAGATCCTATAAAAGGACGTCATCGCTCAATGACTCATTAGACAGATATAATAGATTACTTGAGTCCTGCTCCAGTAAGGACGAAAAACAGCAAAGCTCCGAAAGTTCAAGTTTGAGAGCATCTAGATCGCCGTCCCCAGCTAGAAGTAGGACCATAGTCCTGGAGAGGATTCTTTCTCTGCTTGATCTTAGGCATTACCCGTCTTTCCGAATTGAGGACGCTCCCGAAGCCAGTTATTCAGAAACAGTAGATACAGCTGCATCCAGCAACAACTTAAATTTAGGGGCTAATAGGTCTGATGAACAGAAATCCCTGGATATTCCTTTAGGTTCAGAAAATAAAATTCAGCAAGATTCCAGTTCAGACTCCAATATTCCAGAAGATCTTCTTGATGTCAGCGAGAATTCCGATGACTTTGATGCCTTAAAGATAGAGAAGAATTCTTTTCCAGTTGAGAACGATATGGAGGAAAATGCATCTCCTAAATCCACTTTAGTTAAACCGATTCCTACTACTTTGCCTGATATGATAATTCAAGAAGCTACTACCATCCCAGAAGATCTCCTCGTGTCCGACGGTATTATTTTGAGGCAATCTTACATTCTTCTCCCATTATCCATCTATCTTTCTAGAAGAAGATATACACCACGAAAATGATTTCCACAACGCTCTTTTTACCTGTTTTTTTCTTTTATGTGCTGCATCTTTCAAAACCTTGATACACTTATCATTTGGTGTTAATATATATACCTCATTTCTCTGTGTTATAAACACCTGTTCTCCACATGAAATAAACATGCAAATGTAATAATGTGGTGCTCTTCTAAGTCGTGCAGATTATATATGTTCCTTCATGTGTCATCTATGCATATATATCTACGTTTCTCTATTCTCTAATAATCGAGATTGGTTGCTTAGAAAGTGATGTAAACCTACTATTTTGCAACTCTTTTTTGTTTGGAAAATTCATATAGAAATGGAGATTTCAATTGAGCAACAAAATGTGTGTTATGTTTATCCTGGTTTGGGGAGGGGGGGGGGGGCGTAAAAGAGCAGAAAACTCCGGAAATTAAGATGATTTGAGTTAGTGTTGTACTGATAAAAACATTTGGTTTTTCTCCATATCCTTAGACTCACATATAGATATAGGTGATCTTATTAGCCGAAAACCAAAACTTCTAAAAAGTTTGCTGTAAAGTTTTCATTGGCCAACTAACAGAATGAATTTAACATGGATTCCTCAGGTATAGCGGAAAATGCATTTGATACCAATGAAGAAGGAATATCAGCTGATGAACAGAAGAGAAGTCAACTGCAAATTCAGGTGGACGAAAGAAATAAAGCCGAATTCAATTATGTAAAAGATGTGCTAGATCTATCGGGCTTCAGTGGGAATGAATTTATGAACCTTTCAGTATTTGACGAAGTGGGAGGATGTTTTTTGTTTCTCAGCCTGACTTGACTGTTCAGGATATGCTGAAGAAAGTGGAAGCTGTGATTAACTTCTTCTGTTTGATTTAATCAACGAGGTCTTATTACAACTTTACGAGAGATCATCTTTATACTGGCCAAAGGTGTTAACGTCTCGTTCTTATATCCATCCAATGCTGCATGTTGGCTACCATCTGCTTGAGGAGGTGTGGAAAGATATAAGCTGGTGGCTCAGCTACAAGCTGGAGAATGATCAATCATTACTTGATGATGCTGCAAGCCGTGATCTAGCAAAAGGCGACAATTGGATGAACCTGCAGTTTGATGCAGAGTGTGTTGGGTTGGAGCTCGAGGATCTCATATTCGATGATCTTTTAGACGAGCTAATTTTCATCGACGTTTATTAAGGCTTGCAACATTTCTTCTTCATAGAAACTGTTTAGCTAGTTCTCTCAGTTGATCATGTCGAGAGTATAGGAAAAAAATTACTTAAAGTAAATATTTCTTAACAAAATTGTTCTGGACTGTATAGATTTAGTAGATTCGGTTATTAAGCTCGAGGCATATATAAGAATATGCACTGAGATATTGTAGTATAAGCAAGAATTGCAACTAGGACATCCCTTTGCAAAATCAGCAACTTATCTTTGTTCCTTTGGAAGTACCAATAGATGTAAGTTCGCCTATTCTTCTTCAACCCTTTGTTCAAGTGAAGATCTGCATATGGTTGTATTTTGTACTTGTAGATTTTAAATGTTTGTGCCAGAATGTGCTCCTGAATTCTCATGGTTAGGAAAATACTTAAATGAACAAAGTATTTGTAATCTATAAAAAAAAATTGTCTAGAGGACCAACACAAAGTGTTCAAATGTTATCCAAATGTTATCTAAAGTGAGAAGAATGAAAAATGTCTATAGATATGAAGATGAAGATTGCTTGGTACATGTGCAGGTGAGAAGTAACAGGTACCCGATGAAATTAATTGAGGTGCGCGCATACTGGCCCGAACATCAATGTTATGAAAAAAATATATAAAGATTAATATTGAATTAGATAATGCACCCAAAGACATCCGAATGGATCTTTTCTTTCTTATGTGAGGTCTGTATTTGCTCCAAGCATGCTAATATCAATAAGTACAGTTTGAGTTCAACAAGCCCGTCTAGCTCAGTTGGTAGAGCGCAAGGCTCTTAACCTTGTGGTCGTGGATTTTGAACCCCAGGGTGAGCGTTTAAATTTTTGCTATTTTTTATTTATCGGGTGAATGTAGTCTCTGTCACTAATTAAACTCATCTGAAATTTCTCATATAAAGTAGTAGTAATAAGAGACCTCATTGGTTAAATCAAACTGAAGAAGTTTATCAAATTTGTTCATATCTAACACAACGCTATCGAATCAAATAACAAACAGATAAAATGAAAACTAGTTAATTGTAATTAATAAGATTTAAAAAGAAAAGTAACCAACTTTTAAATTCTTCAAAATGAGGAACAAGATTCTGGATTTTGAAAATATTGGAGCATTGACATAGGAACTCGTAAAGAGTGAAGTAAATGCTTATATAAAGAGGATGAGAAATCTCAAAGAGTAAATGAGCAAATTAAAAGTCACAAAAGAGAATTGATTATGTGGTTGTCCACTCCTAATGATTAACTTCTTAGTTTTATAGTTAATTATTTCCTGTGCGCATGTAGTGAAATTTTGCTCACAAATCAGGGATGTAGACACTAAAGGCACTACAACTGAGGCAAAATTTTATCACAATAAAACAAATAAATTACAGACTAACCTCGATAATCTGTATATTAGATAGTAGCAGACGGCGGAATACTGGACATGCTCTGTCTGAGTCAAAACTCGGGACTGGACAGCTGATAACTTTTTTATCATCTTTGACGAATTCCATGGGCCTAGTTAACCTGCATGGGTCCAGATAAAGAAAAAAGATAAACTACCTGTCAGTAAGTAAAGACAAATATACAGAATATGGAAATCTTGAACTGACCTTTACCAAATTTTATGAAAAGTCGAGCTAAATCATGAAAAAAGTGCCGATATTCGTCTGATGAAGCACCTTTGGACTCCGATCTAGTCCATGAGAAGCCACCTAAAATGTCGATTCAAATAAATCAACAAATTACTACATCTAGAGCTACGCAACAAAGATAACTGTGACCCAATGTTTCTAAGACACCAACGCCTGATTTAAAGCAATAGTTATGCTCATTCAGATTTCAGAAGACAGGAATAAAACTTCCTTGTTATGAAGATAAATCAAGATAGCAACTAACATCAAAGAAGAGGACAATTGATACCGCAAAGGGGAATAAGAAAAAGCAAGAAGCTATTAGAAGACAACATAGTACAGAACTAGCTTAGGCACGTTTTGACAGTAAGGAACTGTACTTAGTGAAAGGGAAAAAATGATTACACTTACCTGCTCTATTTTCAGTAAATTATATTCACGCTATCCCAATTAATGTGACGGTGTTTGACTGTGCACAGAGTTAAAAAGGGAAAGAAAGACTTTTGAAACTTGTGTTCTAAACCATATCATGGATATTTATGTGGCTATAAATCATTTCATTAAGGGTTAGATGAAAAGTTTCAATTTAAATTGCTTCTATAAATTATTTCATTAAAGGGATTTATGAGAAGTTTAAAATGAAATTGCTTCTAAGTATAGAAAGGTATCATTCTTTCTAGGACAAATGAAGAAGGCCAGATTATCACATAAAATGGGACAAAGGGAGTGTGTATATATATATATATATATATATATATATATATATATATATATATATATATTGGTGAAAGAGCCTTAACCATCTAAGTAGTGGCTAACTGGTTGCACTCTAAGACATTTCAAAGCTCAAAGGTGCGCATGGAATATATCACTAACCCTAGCTTTTTAAGCCATACTACTTTTTTCAATGCCTTTAACAGCTTTTTCCATTAAACCCAAGACAATCAGTAAAGAAGAAACTCTACTTTTCTTTTCCTCCATAGATCATTGGCATTTATATGGAAGGGGAGTCTTGGAGTAACTGGTAAAGTTGTTGCCATGTGACCAGGAGGTCATGGGTTCAAGCCGTGGAAACAATCTCTTGCAGAAATGCAAGGTAAGGCGGCGTACAATAGACCCTTGTGGTCCGGCCCTTCCCCGGACCCCACGCATAGTAAGAGCTTAATGCACCGGACCCCACGCATAGCAAGAGCTTAATCCAAGGATATTAATCATACCACCTAACAAATAGCACAATAAGAGAAACTCAGTCACAGCAGCAATAGATTATGCAAAGCTCTTTTCTATACCATATGAGTTAAGGCTGCATAGCGTTCCTCATTTAGGTACAATGGCTTCCCACGATGCATTTCGGTATCCTGCATGTATAAAGAGTTTTAACATCCAATTGGTTAACCAACAAAGACCATAGCACTGCGCATGTATGTCTATCCACACTAGTCTCGACATGGATTAAAAATTAATTTGACCCGCAAAAAGAAGGAATACAAAACAGAATCAAAGAAACCACTCATCCATCGGATCCTAAAAAACATCTTGCGGACAGTCACAAATTGGACACTCTATGAGACAGTCACAACTTCCTGAAATTTATCAATCTTGGGACAGGTCACGAGGAAGAGACTTCACCAGCTGACTATGAGTGGCATCACCAATTGATAGTCTATATACTAATTCTCTTTGCAAACACTCAGTCGAGGTTAGCCCACAAAACCACTGTTCTTTTACTATTTGAATAATAAGAGTAAGCATCTCTTGAACTAAAGCCGGTTCGTACCTAGAAAGAACGGCATATGGTATTAGACAGAGCAAGTAGTAGATGCATGGAAAATGCACCTGTGAGGTTCCAAAGCATCACATATTATCAATATTGAACATACACAACAAGATACACTGTCAATAAAAACATACAATGCAGATCTCATGTGAATCAGATCTTTTAAGTCTAGCAAACCACAAGCATATTAGCCGATCTATGCCCATGTCCCGCAATAACTCAGTGGAAAGACTATCAATTAACTCAAAAGAAAGTATATAGCAACTTAAACACCCTATAGGCCAAACTCCAGTTGTTCTTTTTTAGGCAACCAAAAACCCTGCAGCAACGATCTTGAAAGGAGTTTCTTTTTTTATTGGATCGTCAAAGTCATGTGAATGCTAAAGGATGACGCAACTTGTAGATGCTAAACACATCCCTAGATATATTATTTTTCCAAACATGTATAATGATCACGACTTAGAAACTTTTTTAGAAGTACGCACAGTGTATAGAGTCGAGTAGGTACAACTATAACAGAGCATACAAGGTGCATTACCATGTCCTCTTCCTTCATGTATCATATTTTTGGATATTATTACCAAGGTAAGGTTCAATTTCTACCTCCTCCCCCACCGCCTCACCCCCCCCCCCCCACACACACACACGCGCGCGCACACACTCTTCAACAGAGAATTTACTTATAAAAAGTATGTCCCTAGCTATTGTCGAATCTTCTTTTTTATCTTATTGACTTTTGCATCCTGTACCATCTTGGTACTTTCTAAAAATGATATATTACCTTATCAAAAAAAAGGATATCCAGATTGTGCAGACATCTCTGCCATGAAATAGGACACAATTAAACATCTTTGGCTCCAGTGGAACTATAAAACTTAAAAACTTTAACAAGAGCAGTGGCACAACGACATCTTCTATCATTTCTTGGGTTATTTTCTGTTTGTTGTTGTTGAAGAATTTCTTTTTAGTAGCAGTAAGAAAATATCAAAAACTTCTGGAAAGAACAAATGTAACTAAGTAACGTGTCCTGTAAATATTAATAGAAAAAGCCATCAGAATAATGTATTCTCAAGAGAAAAACTATGATAAAAAAAATCTCAATATATAAAACCATCAACATTTTTCACTGCCTCTTTTTCAAAATGGAATTGCTGCGTAAAAATGTCAGGAAAGATATAACTAATCAAGGATTTCTTTCTACAAGGATTTAACCACTGTTTAATATAGGTAAACGTGTATATCAATTAACAAGACTAATTGACAAGGCCAGTACTAATCACAAAGATTATTTGCACAATTAAGTACAAGTTATGGAACATGATTATTCTGAAAATGACCAATCTAAGTGTCAAGATCATCGCTTATGTACTGATGGTATACTTTAATAGTATATCATCAAATTAAAGAAAATAGTGATTTATACTTAATCCTAGAAGCAAACACAGTGGAGAAAATGGAAGTCGTTGAGGAAAGTACAAGGAAATGTGAATCACATACTCACTAGGACGTTCAAGATTGAAGGATAGGTAATTTGATAGCTCAAAACGTTCTAAAATTCTACTGATATATAAATCAGCAGGGGCTAGTTCAGCACAGCATTGCAGCAGAAAGAGGTCAAGCTCCAGACCCTGCTCAGACCTGTACAAAAAGTTCAGAAGAAGATTGGCTTAATACTATCTAAGGAATCTTAAATATTAAATCTCATATAGATTAGCATATCAAAAGAAATTATTTATTGTTTATCGTAGGGCCATGTACAAAGATTGCACATTGAACTTTTTACATACCAGCGGACAGAGCGATACCACTCACAGGATAATATGGCGGCATCACCATTCCTACGCCACATTCCAGCATGAACCTGAGCACAGAACACCCTAATCCGAAGAGCATGTTCCATAATGAAGGTAGAAAAACCCTGTGGGTGGTAGCCTCCCAGAATATGGCCAAAAAAGTCATAATGGACAGAAGATGACAAATTAGCAGAACTAGCACCTGATTGTGCAGTCTCCCCACAACATTTGCCTAGTGCCCTCTGTAAAACCATTGAAAGTAATCGATGCAACGGAATGTGAACAGATATATCCTGCAAACTAACTTTATATACTATATCAGGCCATTCAGACAAACTCAGTAACCGCAGAGCTTCTAATTCACAAGCATTATCTCCTTCCAGCGTACTGTCATCATGACCACCAAGGCAAGCTGCTTCTTGGCCCGAACTCTGGCCAGAATCCAGGGTAGTCCGACCATTCAGGGAAGGATAAGAATATTGTTTATTATAACCTTCAGTAGAAGTCGAGAGTCTAACGTCATTTGAAGGAGGACTCTGAGATTTAAAGATTTCTCTACCTCTTCTAAACTTTGAAAGTGTTTTTTCAACACAGAAATTATTTCCAGGAGTAGAACTTGTTTTCGGACATAATATGTGAAGGAGAGGTCACTATCAGCCAATTTTCAGTGGCCCTCAGGCACTCGAATGTTAAATATAAAACAGATGATGATACTGGAAGACTATCATATTTACTTCAGGAACCCTAGATGCTAATGCACTCCTTCCAGTCATACTACATACAGAACTTTCCTGTGATAGCCTTCCAGTCCCAACTGATTATGTCATACGATAGGGGGAATAGCTGCAAAGGTTGATGGTGTTGTCACGTGGTTGTTGGAAATGGTAGTGATGGAATTGTTGGTATTTCTATGGTACTTTATAAAGCAGTACGGGAAGTAATAACTATTACAAATGTTCGAAAGGATAAATAAATGGTCAATGTTCAAAACTGCCGCATGTGTGTTGTGTCTTGAATCTTGATCACCTTGCAAAGCCAATGTTGAGAACTGCCGCAAGTTTGTTGTGCCTTGAATCTTGATAACCTGAAATCAAGAAACAACTAAATCTGGATGGTTACAACGTTGTGTGTTGAGTCGAGGATAGCCCTCTATCCTTAAGACAAGATTGCCCCGTATATATGCTTTTACGTTAGCGGGCAATAGTCTCCCAAGATAAAACAACACTTTAATCTCAACACTACAAAGCCAATAGGTTGAGCCTGGCGAAGAAAACAAATATGACTCGACTTGTCAAGATATGGAATAGGAAGGAAGAGTTTCTCTACTCTTCTCTTTTGTCTCTGTGTATATAGTGTGTCTCTGTAGTGTATATCTTGTGTATACGTGAGGGTTTAGTCATCGCTTTTCAGTCGAAAATTGCACCGATTTTCGCTGAATTTCACCGACCGGTTTGTGCTAATTTGTGGCTGTTTTTCGCCTTTGTTTTGTCTTTGAAAAAGCAGTCGATTTTAATGCCTTTTTCGTCTGTTTTGTGCCTGTTTTCTGCTCGTTTTCTTGCCTCTGTTTTGAGCCAAATGAAGCTCAATATATAGCATGAGGAGGGGCTGTACAACTGCCCAAAACATGGCTGTTAATGGCCATTAGGAGGCTATTAAAACAGCCAAGTAAAGGCAGTAAAAGGCCATCAAAGAGGCTGATTTAAGGTTGTAAATGGCCAAGTAATGGGCTGTTAATGGAGGAGTTAATCAGCCAAGTAATGGCTGATTAATGCCTCACAAAACAGTCCCAACGGTAGGCTTTCTGCCTTCCGTCACCTTCTCAGAAACCCTGGGGACCAAACTGTAAATATTGAAACTTCAGGGACCAAACTGTACATATGAAAGAATTCTGGTCCAAACTGTACATCTGAAACTTCAGGGATCAAACTGTACATCTGGCAGAGTTCTCTGGTCCAAAAAGATAATATTAGAAAGGCCCAAGGCCCACGGCCCACGACCCACGAACCCGAAACCCGAAACCCGGAACCCGGAACCGGACGGGACGGGCGGGCGGCGGCGGCGCGCGTGGGCTTAGCCTTGAACCCAAGCACATCTAGGTCTTCCCTCCTTTAAACACATGGGATACCCCTTGGGGTCCCAAACCCTTTACCAATTAGAGACTTATATAGAGAGCAATTCTTCCTATTCCCACCGATGTGGTAGATTTGTCCCACACCACATTTCCATGTCTCAAACACCTTACTTCGTGGACCAATATCTCTTTCATTTCTTAACGAAATTAGACGATTCTTGGCCCTACGGTCATCTACTCACTTCGTAGATCATGCATGTGTAAAGAGACGAGGTCTCCAACATACGGAACACTAGTGTTTAATTCATCAAAGATGGGTGGACGCATCTCCCCGCCAAAGGCTAATTTCAATTATTTCCAGGAGTAGAACTTGTTTTCGGACATAATATGTGAAGGAGAGGTCACTATCAGCCAATTTTCAGTGGCCCTCAGGCACTCGAATGTTAAATATAAAACAGATGATGATACTGGAAGACTATCATATTTACTTCAGGAACCCTAGATGCTAATGCACTCCTTCCAGTCATACTACATACAGAACTTTCCTGTGATAGCCTTCCAGTCCCAACTGATTATGTCATACGATAGGGGGAATAGCTGCAAAGGTTAATGGTGTTGTCACGTGGTTGTTGGAAATGGTAGTGATGGAATACAAGTCACCCATGCTATTACATCTCATTAGTGGCATCTCCGTCTGAAAATCCTTCACAGAAAACTCAAACGGATCAAAATTCGTAGAAACATTGTTGTTAGTTGTAAAACGTCGTATAGATATCAAGTTTTTAATCAATTTTGGTGCATGTAAGACGTTTATTAAGTATAACGGTGGGTGAGGAGGGGGGAGTTTTACCTGACCAATACCACGAATTGGAATTTTCTGCCCACTGCCGACAACAATATTTTTATTACTGCTCATATTAAAATAAGACGAGAGATTACCTTGATATGCCGTCATGTGTGATGTAGCCCCTGTGTCCATGTACCACGAATCATCTGGAACATTCAGATTCATGTTGTTCATGGCCTGTTCGATATCGGTTGGAGCATAACTTGCGAAAGATGGTGCATGGGTTGCAAATGCTTGTTGTGGACGAGAACATAAAAGTCTGGGTTGTCGGTTCAAAGATGATGGCCTAGCCCACAATGAGGTGGGTAGGGGCATGGATGGGCAGCCCATTGTGGTGCCCAAGCCCACGGCGGGTACTGCCCCCACTGATTAGGGATATGGGTGGAACTATCAAATAGAAGAGCAATGTTTATTTGTCCAAGATAGAAATAGTACACAGACAAAACCACTAGGTATAACATCTTTAAAGCACACAAATAGAAGAATACCAAGAATATCCCCGTGTCAGCAAGCTGGCATTACGACCCTTCTTATCAATAATTCTATTGATTTCCTCATCGGAGACATTGCTCGCCCTTGGATGGACAGGGGAATTGCGTGAATGATGAGACCGGCCTAACCTAAAGTCAAGGCTCTTCCCTCTCTTGATGGTGAATCTTGATTGACTGACATTAGGAACCGATTCGGAGAAAGAAGAAGCGTGGTATGAGATATGCGATTCTGTCTCGGAATCGTGCCTTGAGGGGGTATGCTGCCAATCCTACCGAGAACTTTTTGTCTTTCTTTTCCGAGAAGCGGGACGCACTGGACAAAAACCCCGAATGGGGCCCGGTGGAGAAGGGCACGAGTTCTAAAGTGAATCATAAGGGTTTTGCATGTCTTTGGCTATCTTGGTCTTCAAAATCGTCTCTGTGTGTTGAAGAAAGCATCATCAGCATCTTCTGTACTCATAGTGAAAACACCGCCTACTAAAAGAGAGTTAACATTTGCAATAGAATGACCTAAAACAAAAGGCAAATGCATGTTCTCATTCTCTTCTTCAACATGAATGCCAGTTTCTCTTTTTTGTGGGTTCGTTCCTTGCACGAAAGACAATAGTTTCATCCATGTTCTTAATATATCTCGTCGATCATGAGTCACATATCTAGGTACAACAGAATGACTCATCACAAATCGAATATCTTCTACCACACAGAGTAGTTTCGTACAAATCTGCCCATTTCATTACCTGAAATAACCAAGCAACCTCAGCAAACCAACGACTGGCAATTCAGAAATATGGTAATACCACCATAAAAGTCAGGTAGAAGGAGCAGAAGATCAAACAAGACCGGTAATGTCACCACTGAATAGAACTGTAAAATATAAAAAAACAAGTTGTGCATTTGCACGGAGCCTAAGGCCCTACATAAACAAAATTCATATTGAATGTTCATATATTTCAGATGACATCCTTGTTTGATTGGTGGAAGTTAGCCCAAGAAAAGAACCAAAATTAAAGCATCTACAAGCATGCACATTTTCTCACAAAGAAAACTATAGAACCTTCTTCAAATATGCACCTTTTTTCTTACATTGTTTCTCTTATTGAAGCCACATACCAGCTATCAATTAACTTCCAGAAACTATCAAGAGCAATTTATGCTCGGATGACCTGCTAAAGATAGCCATCAATACATTTACTCTGTTACGGAGGAGAAAAGGACCAAGAAGGAGCACTTAGAAAGTCCTCGTAATCAATCAGTTGAGCGTCTCGCCAAACATAATATAGAAGCATATTTTATAGGCTTATAAAGTACATCAGAAACTGCAATGGTGAATAATCTGACAAAGGAGTGGTTCAGAAAATTCATTGAACAGTAAATTGCCAAACTAAACTTAGACTATACATAATAATTCACACTCGAAGACATAGCACTAAAGAGCATTTGACCTTGGGAAATATATAATGACCCTTGAAAAAACTCCTAATTCCTAAGAACTTGCAGTTGATATGTTAAATACTAGCACAGGATATCGCTTTTTTGCGTGTGCGACTGAAACAGAGAAGAAATTTCGCAGCCAACAGTGTCACTACCAGTTGATAAAGTTAGAATGAAGGCCACTTCGAATCCCAACATAGGCACTTTTTCCCATCTGCTTAATCTTTGGTAGGGAAGTCACGCCAAAGTCGATATTCCTCGTATCGGTAATTACATGATAAAATTAAATAAATAAATAACCCTATATGTAACTAAGTAAGGTTGTGTAGGGTGTCTATTATACTTCTCTCTTCTTCTTCTTTTGATAAAGTATACTTCTCTTAACTCAAAAGCTATTTCTTTAAGTAAGATACTAACGGATAGAGTACAATGCATTTAACAAAAAGAAACTCCCTAGATAAAGAAAGAATCTGTTTCGTAATTCTGTAGAATAGTCGAGGTGTGCAGCTGATCCAGAGAAGAAAATAAAAGAGCAAAGCAAAGAAATTGCATTTTGATCGTTAGGTCAATTAATACAGAGGAGATTCAAAACCAAACTTGGCCATCCAAGCCTATTCTATTCAATTTAGATGAATCCAGATTTTCTGCAGGAGTTAATGGCCTTCATTTCACGTACTTGTCTACATATTGCAGAAACTAAAACAATTTTATGTATTCTGTTTCCAACTTATTAAAAGAAATTGAGTATTATGACTTCATTTCAGCTTTTACATTTGATATAATTAATACCTTAATCTATCTGTGCATAGGAAAAGTCAGAGCAGTTATGTGGAGATATCAGAAGAAGTCTACACCTAATATACAAAATCTTGCAGAAGAATCATACATACATCCTCATCCAAGAACAAGGACCAGCCTATTTAGTAACATAAGCTATAGGGCAGCCAGGTGCACACTAAGATCCCGTTATGCGCAGGTCCAAGAAAAGACCGGACCATATTGGGTCTATCGTATGCAGCCTTGCCTTGTATTTCTGCAGGAGGCTCTTCCCACGGCTTGTAGCATGACCGTCTGGTCAAACGGCAGCAATTCTTACTATTGCACCGAGTCCTCATCTTAGTATATAAGCTATACAAGGAGATTCTTAGACATCTATAGAAGGAAAGAGGGTTAAAAAAACAAACTATTACAATTTAACAAGTATATAAATATCTTTCTTATCGGAAAAAAAAAACAAGTACATAAATAAGCTTATATCAGAAATTTACGTTTCACACAATAATATAATCGTCCTGAATTTAGTTTAATTATCCAAATGATGCTTATCGATAAATCAAAAGCATACAGCATTACCTGCAATTTACCATCTTCTCCGGCGCAAGACACAAGTATTTGTTGGGTATTTTTGCTCTATGGTACTTTATAAAGCAGTACGGGAAGTATATAACTATTACAAGTATTCGAAAGGCTAAACAAATAGTCAATAATTCAACTAGTAATCTGAAAATTACAATATAATCACAAAACTGAAATTACAATTTTGTTGAAAACGGAAAAATGAAAACTGGTTTTGCTGAGTCGAGTGTGGCACTATGTCCTTAAGACAATATTGCCCCGTATGTATCATTTATACGTCCTGGACAATTTGTCTCCCAAGATAAAACAGCAATGGAACACTTGAGCAAAGGAAACTCAAGAGCTACCGTGAAGAATATTGAGTAACGAAATGATGCCTTGGAAGTTGTAGGAAGAAGAAAAGTTTCTGCTTGTGTAAGCTTCTGAATTTCGTGTATATTATATGTGTGTTCTTAGTGCTCAACAATGGTGTAAGGGGGTGTTTATATAGGTGATGGAGGGGCTGAAAAACTGCCTCCATAATAGCCAAATAATGGCCATTATTTGGCTATTATGGAGGTAGTAAAGTCCAAATTCTGACGTTCTGGAAACTTCAGGGACCAAACTGTACATCTGAAAGAATTCTGGTCCGAATTGTACATCAGGAACTTCTGGGATCAAACTGTACTTCTGGCAAAGTTCTTTGGCCCAAAAAGATAATATCAGAAGGCCCACAGTTCACGACCCACGACCCACGACCCGGACCCGTGAACCCGTGAACCCGAGAACCCGGAACCCGGAACTCGGAACCGGACCGGACGGGCGGGCGGCGGCGGCGCGCGTGTGGTCTTTCCTTGAACCGAAGCACATCTAGGTCCTCCCTCCTTTAAACACATGGGATACCCCTTGGGGTCCCAAACCCCAAACCAATTTCGAGTCTTATATACACAAACAATTCTTTCTTCCTCTACCGATGAGGGAGAATTGAACACAATACCACACTTTCCATGCTTCAAACATCTTACTTCGTGGACCAATATCTCTTTCATTTCTCAATGAAATTTGACGATTCTTGGCCCTACGGTTATCTACGTACTTAGTAGATCATGCATGTGTGAAGAACCGGATTCTCCAACATACGTAACACTAGTGTTTAAGCCGTTAAATTTGGTCGATCGCAACTCCCGCCAAAGGCAAATTTCCTCAGCTTTGAACCTTCCATAGTTGAATACCATCGGACTTACTTACTGCGCGGTGAACATGATGTCTTGAACCGTCAGTGTTTAGTGTAAGCCAAGACAATGATACCAACACAACAAATTCCCTTACTCTCTTCTTCGTAATGTTTTGTCCGTTTTGGCTATGGACAACGTCTTGGATTCTTAAGTGCGTTCATTTTGAGGCGGCCCGTCCTCGTACTTAAATAGGTGGTCTCCTACAAGGTATCCTGCTATACCCCACTTCACAAGTGTTAGGAACCATTAAAAGTTTCCCAAAAAACCTAACCTCAACTGTTGAGGAGCATTATAGGTTTTGAAAACTTAACATTTACCCACACTGCAGATAGCACTTAAAGTCTATCGCGAACGCTTTGGATTTGGTATTTCTTTTCGTAAATCACTATCCGAAGTGCTCATGCTTCCAATCAAGCGATCAAGCGAACCTTTACAACTTAGTTTTCCCATTGAACCAAATTACCGGGATCTCAGGTTAGTAAGGTTGGGTTACCACCGTATTGGTCCGTATATTTTGGGTTTTAAGCCCATTCCCTAGACAGTGTAACACTTGATCTCCGGGTAGTCCCTTAGTTAGTAAACAAGGAAGTGACACCCGTGATGATCAACTGCCATACGGTCTTATGTCTCCTGACAAATCCTGACAGATATGTCCAGACGCCGTCATCCGTGTCCTTCCTAAAGCCGACCGGCTAGCCACAGTGTATAACTGCTGAAGGCATGAGTTTCGCCCAATAAGGGACGTCCTCTAAGGAGTCGTGAAGTTACTCAACTTCTTTCATGCTTTGTATAAAGCGATAAACTCCGATTTCATCATGAATCGGCCGATGCAAGTTTGCTTAGAGGATTTTCCAAGAACCACCATACACATTTACTTGTGGCTTTGGTGTTCTTCAGATCTGATGTCCAGTTTGCATCATTGTGTTCTCTCAGAACCATTTGGACATCCGTAATACTATAATCCGTAGATAAGTGAATAATTCAGATATCGCCATATCCGACTTAACGCCTTTCTATTGATCATGTATTAAGATTATCAATGAAACTTAGTTCAATCGATCTGTTTGTAGGGCGATACCAGGTCGGTTGTAGTGTGTACAATACATTGAACTACACGTGATCCGTGGCGTATCGCTCCTTGTCTATGGGTGCATCATGATTCCAATCAGTTCTATGATTCATATTCATTGATGGCTTCAACGAGGCTGCCAACTATCGACGATCCGTTAGATGTCTTTAGAAATCCAATTCCTAAGATGTCATCTGTGATATCCATATCTTTCATATCGAGACTTTGTTTCAATATGACTTTTACTTCAGACTATTGATTCTCCAACTGTTGGCTTTCTAACTTGAGTCAATGTTTACGTGCTCGATTCATTGTTTCGTTTTATCCGAAACTTTCAGGACCAAAATGTAAACATTTCAGGGACCAAGATGAAAGTTCAGGAAGAAGCCCAACAATCGTAAAACCAACTCGATTCTCTTCTTCCAACTCTCAGGTTGGGAAGGTCGCTTTTAACATTTATGCCACGCAAGACTGCAATGGCCTATGATGTTAAGCTACTCCCAGGGGAGCACATGTACAAGTAGCCGAGGCTTTGAACTCGTCAGTAGATCCATCTACTTTGTACTCACTTTTGAGTATCCTTTTTCACAATCCAAAGGTTCTTTTCCCGGAGGAAGATCAACCATTACGCAAGTATGGTTCTATATGATGGAATATATTTCTCTCTTTAGCTTCTTTCCAAAGCAGCGCTTTTGGAGATAACAATTATTTGTTAATTGTCCATGGTTCGTTCTTAACCATACAAGCTAGAAGGACTGGAACAAGTCCTTGTCCCCTCTTTGCTCCGTCTTGGTTCAACATCTAAAACCCCTGAGTTCTGCAGATCTGGAATATTAAGTTCCGGATAGCCAAAGAACTTTCGAGTCCTCAGATACGAACGTCTAGTTTGGACGGTCAGGCCCTCGCGGGTTCTTTTTAACCTTGAGCAATTACTCCTTTTCCTTTTCAAGGAAAGTTATCTTATAAGAATTCAACATTCTTTGACGCCAATAGGCGATAAGTACTACTGTTATTTACAGATCCGGTGGATATGCAATCTACGATCTTAGGTCGAACTTGACTGCTTTCGGTAGTCCAACTTCTACCAAGCCACCCCACATCACAACTTTTGTATGTGAGATCCTTTTCATGTCTCACACGGAGAGTTATCTTTATCCTTATGCGGAGTTCCGTTGAGGATCGCATTAGCGGTAAGGATCGCCTTGCCCCACATAATTTAGGCGAGGGGTTGCGCTTGGCTAACACCGTTAGGTCGAGGTGAGTAAGTAATGAACAGTCGTTTAATGAACGCTGCTTCACATTCTCCCCCTCTATCGCTATGAATTTCGCAATCCATAGGCTTAGTTGATTTTCAACTTCTGCTTTGTAGCGCTTATCCGCTTTAACAACTTCATCTTTGCTTTTTAACAAACAAAGGATTCCATACGTTGTACCATCATCAATGAAGATCACAACGTACTTGTCTCCCCCCTCTATTTTGTATAAACTTTAAATCACCCAAGTAGGTGTGACTAAGTTCTAGAGGAGCGGTGCTTCTTTCGCTATTCCCTTGACGGAATTTGGAAAGGTGATTTTGCCTCTTCGCCTACCTCACATTCATTTTGAGGGTTTATGTCGAAAGGAGGCAACAATCTCAACATCGTTAGCTTTTGAATGACTTATTATTTAACGTGTCTTAATCTATGATGGCATAGATGCACGGATTACAAATATATCATTCATTGGGCTATAGACATATTGTACCATTCTTAGTTATTACAGACCTGTTGGACTAGTCTCAAACCAACTTGACCAACAACGTCCCTTAAACCAAGTTAGGAACATGTATCACCTCTTTTAGAGTGATCTCATTCCCTGAAGTCCTATTGAGGACAACCTCTCCAGCCCCTTTGATTTTAGAGGTGGCGTTGCTTCACATGAACAACCTCTTGCCCGTGGTTAGGGCGTAACCGGATCATATGTGATCTCGATACTCTGGCCCACTTCAGTTGCTTTGGCAGACTGAGTGTCCAATTTCTTTATTGCCTTTCTTTAGGCCTTCAGATCATTAAGACCTGGAAACTCTGGCCCACCACACTAGGTGTCCATGAAATGAATTATGGCCCCACACCAGTCACCCGGAGGCTTTGTATGACTGAGTGTCCAATATCATCATATCAAAGGAATTTTGGCCCACTCCAGTCGCCCGGAGGCTTTGTATGACTGAGTGTCCAATATCATCCTATGAAGAATCTTCTGCCAAATAGTATGACAGGTTCTACATCTTTAACTTTTAGACTTCTTCCGTTATGATTGGTGCCCAGATAATTCTTGGCGCTTACTTAAGAGTTGTAACAGTTTTCGCACAATCAGTGGATCTTACTCCCTCGTATGTGCGAACATACTTTACCCACTTTTAATAATTACACTTAAAGGAACGAATCTTTTTAAGATGCTTTACAATCCAATCTTTAAACGGAAAAGAAGATGAGATTAAACTTCTGATTTTTAAAGCGTAAGGAATATAAATTATTTTCATAGTCCTCCTTACTTTAATCAATTTTTAATCAGACCTCATTTAATCTTTATTCTTGACAAGTAAGAAAAACTACTTATCCCAATTTCGGATTCTGGCTCACTCCAGTCACCTCATCAAACTGAGTGTCCAGTTCCTTCTTACCATTATTCGGATCTTTTGTCTGGGATAGATACAGGCCTTCTGCTGCAAGATAGAAGTACATCTTCAGTCTTCTCCTCTTGTCCCAGTTGACATCCTCAGGCTCTCGAGAGCGCTTGTTCCCACCAGTCTTGGTAGCGGTGACACTATGAATACGTTCATCATCATCACTCTCTTCTACCAGAAAACCATTTCCATATCCCGATTTGGTCACACAACTTTATGGTACTTTATAAAGCAGTACGGGAAGTATATAACTATTACAAGTATTCGAAAGGCTAAACAAATAGTCAATAATTCAACTAGTAATCTGAAAATTACAATATAATCACAAAACTGAAATTACAATTTTGTTGAAGACGGAAAAATGAAAACTGGTTTTGCTGAGTCGAGTGTGGCACTCTGTCCTTAAGACAATATTGCCCCGTATGTATCCTTTATACGTCCTGGACAATTTGTCTCCCAAGCTTGTGTAAGCTTCTGAATTTCGTGTATATTATATGTGTGTTCTTAGTGCTCAACAATGGTGTAAGGGGGTGTTTATATAGGTGATGGAGGGGCTGAAAAACTGCCTCCATAATAGCCATTATGGAGGTAGTAAAGTCCAAATTCTGACGTTCTGGAAACTTCAGGGACCAAACTGTACATCTGAAAGAATTCTGGTCTAAATTGTACATCAGGAACTTCTGGGATCAAACTGTACTTCTGGCAAAGAATATCAGAAGGCCCACAGCCCACGACCCACGACCCACGACCCACGACCCACGACCCACGACCCGGACCCGTGAACCCGTGAACCCGAGAACCCGGAACTCGGAACTCGGAACCGGACCGGACGGGCGAGCGGCGGCGGCGCGCGTGTGGTCTTTCCTTGAACCGAAGCACATCTAGGTCCTCCCTCCTTTAAACACATGGGATACCCCTTGGGGTCCCAAACCCCAAACCAATTTCGAGTCTTATATACACAAACAATTCTTTCTTCCTCTACCGATGAGGGAGAATTGAACACAATACCACACTTTCCATGCTTCAAACATCTTACTTCGTGGACCAATATCTCTTTCATTTCTCAATGAAATTTGACGATTCTTGGCCCTACGGTTATCTACGTACTTAGTAGATCATGCATGTGTGAAGAACCGGATTCTCCAACATACGTAACACTAGTGTTTAAGCCGTTAAAGTTGGTCGGTCGCAACTCCCGCCAAAGGCAAATTTCCAACAGTATTTCCCCTAAACATCCCAACAGCATGGGTAGAAGATTCATTTCCTTCACAAGACGTGGAGTCAAAGTAGGCACCGTAAATATCTGCACTGAAAATGTTGATAACAGTGGATATTTATTGAAAACTGTATCATTACATTCCCTTACTGCCTCATTCACAATAGTTGGGTAATAGCTCAGAAATACTTTTGCAAATTCATATTTAAATTGAGGTTCACCCAACAATTTCAACAGCAATTCATGAATCTTCTTGACATTTTCTTCAGTGATCATGAACCTCTCTGCCCTCACAAGAATATCTAGTAACCCTGCTGAAGAAGATACTCTCCTAGAGATAGTATCTCCTTACTAGATGAATGGCTTTAGTAGTTGACCGCCCTAACATGAAACCGAATTGGTTCCCTGAGATAGACACACCCTCCCCATTCTCTCTCCACCACTCACTCCCAAACTTTCAGAGAGTAGCTTGATACCTATAGTTGTTTGCAATTCTGAATATCACCCTTATTATTTATTGTGCAATGGAACCATCGTGCTCCACCTCCATTGAGAATACATTGACATTTACCCAATCAATTCTCTATCTGGGTACTGCAGAAAAAACACTAAAATTATTCTTATTTCACCAATTAGTTCTCTTCTACGTATTGTATTGATAAGTTTTATTCTCCTTTTCTGTTTTTGCTATTTATGAGAGCTGCTCAATGTTAACATTTTAGAGTAAAAGCTTTACCCTCAAGAGTATGGGAGGCAGAGATAGAATAGTCATATTTCACTTTGCAATAATACCCGATTTACCCCTCATTGGGTCAACGACTCAACGGTCTGTTACTTTTGTAAACATTCATCAGCGCTGGGATCAAAATAACACATTTTAATTAACTAAAGGATAAATGTGCTTGAACAATACAAGGACTAAAACTGGAATAAAATTATAACTCATGAACCAAAGGTGTTGTTTTCCTTTCGGTTAATGTTGTGTTTGGTGTGTGATATTTAACCCAACATATCATCTAAATTACTAATTTGAATGCACAAAAATGAAATGTCAAAATATTCAGTCCAACATTTTTTTATAACAGTTTTGTCTTACTTCACGTTAAACAATAATATTTTATTGTGGGGTAAAAATGACTTAGGCGTGGTGAATTGGAGCTGTGTAAAATGTGGGAGAAAGAGTCAAAGCTTGGGCAAGAAATCGAGCAAGGAACAAGTCAAAGTTGTTGAGGATTTCACTCTACATGATCTTCTCCAACAAACACACCAGCTGCCCACCTTTCCCTCAACCTCCACAATCAATCGATGAATTTTTCAAGGAAAACTCTCTACTATAAATAGAGAGGCTACTACAGTGAATCGACATCCAGAATCAAGATGTAAAAATACCAAGAGAGTTCTCGATATTTCATTTCAGAAATCTGGATTACAAATGTTGCATGAGTGTGTTGACAACATTTTGTCCAATATTACAATTGATGTTTAGATTCTAGATTAGTTTTGTATGACGCGATTGAAATGAGAGGTTGTCTATGTCTACGTAGTTAATTTTTTCAGGCAGAAGTCGTCTGCGACTTCAACTTTTATTTCTTTCCATTTTATCTTGTAAATTTGTAAGGAAAGGAATTTATATTTTTGTATATAATATATATATATACAATACATCTGGTCATTGACCATCATAAGTTATATATAATTTAAACATTTGTATTCTTTAAATTCCGTTGTATTTACTCTTTAAAGTTTCTGTTTTATTGAAGTGTTATCACTTGTGTCGGACGACATTATCGCCAACATTCGGAAACTGAATTGGCATTCGAGTTAGTTTATTTCCAGATTATTTTTATTGTTCCATAACATACTCGGACCTAACAAGTGGTATCAGAGCCGACACTTAACACAATAAGTGCTTGGTCCTGTTGTCATAAGCTGTGGATCCGACAAATTCGACTATTGGTAGACTTCCTATTTTAGATGGATCAAATTATGGCTATTGAAAGATTCGCCTACGTTCGCATATCAAATCAATTGATATTCGTGCATGGAGATTTAGAACCAATGGGTATGTTGTTTCAATGTTGCCACCGGATGAGGAATGTGATATTATTGTTAAACGTGAATCCGAATGGACTACAGAAGAAATCAATAGTGCTTTAACGAAAAGGTCCTAAATGTAATTTTTGGATGGGTTGATATCTACATGTTCAAACTCATTCAAAACTGTCCCACGGCCAAGGACGCATGGGATACTTTACAAATTCATTGTGAAGGCAACTCAAGTGTTCGTCGAACAAAGCTACGCATGTTCATGAGTAAATATGAACGTTTAAGGATAGAAGAAGCGGATGATATTAAATCTTATTTTGAAAAGTTAATTGACATCTCAAATGAATGTCAAGTGCTTAGTAACCATTAACCATCACACAACTTGTTGAAAAGACTCTCTGTTCTCTTCTTGAAAAGTTCAATTTAAAGATTTGTATCATAGAAGAAACTCACAATCTTGCCACAATGGACCTTCACACCTTGATGAGCATTCTCAAAACCTATGAGATGAACATTAAGAATTAAAGGGAACTATACAAAAGCAAGAATGTGACACTTCAAGTTCAATCCTCGGAGAATCGAATCGAATAAGAGGATGAGAATCTTGAAGAAATTGGTGAAGGTGTTAATGTTGCCTTACTCACTTGAAAATACAATTCGATGATGAGGAAGTTCAACAATGAGATAAATCAATCTAAATCTAAACAACATCAAAACTAAGGCTTCAATCAAAAGCCCATTAAATTCCTTCCAAGTGCTAAAAAAGGGAGTCCACTAAGAAGAACCAACTCAGATCGTACCAAATTTGATCCCAAACAACTCGAGTATGTGTAATGTCATGCATGCTTGGGTTGGGGTCATTATGCTAACGAATGTGCAAGCACTCTTAGAAAAATTGGCAAGAATCTGTGGGTCTTTCTTAGTGATGACGAAGGAGAAGAAGAATGAGATCAAGAAATCGAATCACAAGCAATGCTGGCCACTGTTTTCGAACTGTCTTTGTCAGACCAAGAATATGTCATTTGTAATGTTGTCTCAGATGTCACGACATTTTGTCCAACATCAGCGACGACATCAACATCGACAGCAACATCCGAAAGGTATGAGTTCTTTAACTATTCTGATGTTAATTGCTTTAGTGGCTCTATTTCTGTTAGCGAGGTTGATAGTATGGATCAAGTTGAATGCAAAGATGACATGATTAATGAATTACAAAACATTTGTAAAGCCTTAATCATAGAATCCAAGCAACTTGACACAAAGGTAAAATATTTTACTCGTGAAAATGTAGATCTAAAATGCACAATAACCCGACTAGAGGTTGCACTTACCAAAAAAGATACAAAATTTGGTAAGATTCGTGCAAAATTAGATCTAGTCGGAGCAACCTTCTGCAAGCTCAACTCAGGGACCTCAAAATTGAATGAGATACTCATTTTTAGTAAACCGTCACATGCAGGTATTGGATACGAAAACTCTCTTAAAAACTTGTGCTCTAATCTCTTTGATACAAATGAGAAAATGTGTTTTGTTAAAGAAAAAAGAATGAATAATATGTTCTCATATATGTCAAAGAATATGAAGTTTGTATATCATCATTGTAACTCCCCTGGACACCTAAAACCATATTGTTTCAAACTTCAAAGTTATGTGCGCTAAATGTTGCCTAAATTGATGTCCAACATTCCGGATAACAATCGCAGCAACATTTCTAAGCAAAGAGGTATAAAATATTTTAAGAGAGTTTGGGTTCCTAAAAAGGATGTAACTTGTAATGTTGCGATAACTGCATTAAGAACAAACATTTTAGGTTCTTGGTACTTTGATAGTGGATGTTCTCATCACATGACAGGTACAAAAGGTTTTCTAAAGAACTATGAGTAATTCAACGGAGGAAACATGACTTATGGAGGAGGCAGCAAAAGCAAAATAATTGGAAAAAGGGATCTTGGATGTTCCCGGATTTTCAGCTTTAGGAAATGTCTTACACGTTGAGGGATTAATGGCTAATTTGATTAGTGTTAGTCAATTATGTGATGACAATCTTGAAGTAAAATTCAATAAGAATGCTTGTGAAGTTACGAATGAAGCCAATGAATGTGTCATGACAGGTACTAGAACAAGTGATAATTGCTATCTTGTTGCAAGACAAGAAACATGCAATAATGTCAAGATCGATGACACAACACTATGACATCAAAAGTTGGGGCATGTCAACTACCGTAATTTAGAAAAATTGGTCTCATATGAAGCGGTTAGATGCTTACCTAATCTTAGCCATAAAGGTAAAACTATTTGTGAAGATTGTCTGAAAGATAAGCAAACTCGTGTCTCTCATAATATTGTCCAGCATGACGGACAACATTCAGGTACGTCTCACTGTTTTTAATTACTGCATATGGATCTAATGGGTCCAATTGAAGTAGACAGTCTAGGAGGCATGAGGTATTCCTATGTGATAGTAGATGATTTTTCTAGATATTCGTGGATATATTTTTTGAAAGAAAAATCACAAACTTTTGACATGTTTAAAATTTTGCACTCTAGAATTAGGAACTTGTTCTATTCTTCTATTTTTCGTATTAGATCCGACCATGGAAAAAAAATTAAAAATAGCTCATTCACAAATTTTTGTGAGAAAAATATAATTTTCCATGAGTTTTCTGCTCCCAAAACTCCTCAATAGAATGAGATAGCAGAAAGGAAGAATAGAACACTGCAAGAAATGGCTAGAGTTATGCTTAGTTCTAAAAAATTGTCAAAACATTTTTGGGCTGAAGCCTTAAATACTGCTTGTCACATTTCTAATAAAATCTATTTAAGGTCAGGAACAAAGATGACCCCCTATGAGCTTATAAATGAAAAGAAACCTAACTTGTGTTAATTTCAAGTTTCTGGGTGTATCTATTACATTTTAAATGATAGAGATCATTTGGCAAAGTTTGACTTTAAAAGTGACAAATGAATTTTTGTTGGCTATTCTCAAAATTGTCATGCTTATCGAGTATACAATCTGAGGACCAAAACTGTACGATAGTATGTAAATGTTATTTTTGATGATTTTTCTGCTCCTACAGGAAATACAGCTGAAAATAACATTATAGTTTCAATGGAAAATGTGCAGACTGCTGAAGAATCAGATGTTGCCCCAAATGTTGTCACACCTAAAGCAACATCTGAACCTGAAATAGAGACCATAGAGGGTGTGGATGAGGAGTCAAATGTTGAATTGCTAGATCAAGTTCAAAGGGACCCCTCATCAAGGATTAGGAAGAATTATCCAATAGGCCAAGTGATAGGGGGAGTTTTTGAATGAATTAGAACAAGAGGGAAAGAACCACTCAACTACAGAGAAATGTTAAGGTATTTGTGTATGTCTACTATATACCAAAAGGTTAGTCTTTCTTGTTTTAAATATACTTTAGAACCAAAAAATATTTTAGAAGCACCAAAAGATGATTTTTGGATTCAAGCAATGCAAGGAGAGCTTGAACAATTCTCTCGAAATGAAGTCTGGGACTTAGTTCCACGTCAATATAATACAAATGTAATTGGAACTAAGTGAATTTTTAAAAATAAATCAGACGAATCGGGAACAATTGTTAGAAATAAAGCTCGTCAAATTGCACAAGGCTATACTCAGGTTGAAGGAATCGATTATGACGAAACTTTCACACCTGGGCTAGAATTGAGTCAATTAGACATTTACTTGCTATTGCCTATTTTCTAAAAATTACTTTACACCAAATGGATGTAAAATGTGCATTCTTAAATGGTTACCTAGATAAGGAAGTCTATGCCGAACAACCAAAAAGATTTGAAGATCCTTACCATCCACACTATGTATATAAGCTCAAAAAGGCTTTGTATGTGTTGAAACAAGCTCCTCGTGCATGGTATGATCGTTTAACTAACTTTCTTCTTAAATTTGATTTTAACCGTGGCGAAGCTAATCGTACTTTATTTATTAAACGACATCGTGTAGATATTATAATTGCTCAAATCTACGTAGATGAAAGTTTTTGGGTCGACCTCACAATCGTACCTAAATTTGTTTGTTGAAGCTATGTCATCAACATTTGAAATGAACATGATTGGGGAATTAACTTTTTTCTTAGGCTTGCAGCTAAAGCAAAGTGATGATGGAATTTTCATCTCACAAAGTAAATATGCCAAGAATCTAGTTAAGAGGTTTGGTTTGAAGAATGCTAAACAGATGAAGACGTCAATGGGTTCATCGTAGAAGGTATGTAAGAATAATGTTGGTGAAAATATTGACCCAACATTGTATCGATCTATGATATGTAGCCTTATTTACCTTACTGCTAGTCGCCCAGATATTATGTTTAGTGTTTGTGTTTGTGTCCGTTTTCAAGCCCGTCCCAAAATATCCCACTTAAATGTCATGAAACGTATTATTCGATATGTTGCAGGCACATGCGAGTTGGGAATTTGGTATTCCAAAGACACTAATCCTAACTTAATAGGATTTAGTGACTCAGATTGGGCTGGAGACGTAGAAGATAGAAAAAATATAAGTGGAGGATGTTTTTATCTTGACAATAATCTTATTTCATGGTATAGTCGTAAATAAAACCGTGTTTCACTTTCAACTGCTGAATCCATATATGTAGCAGCCGAAAGTTGTTGCTCTCAATTAATATGGCGAAGACACATGTTAGACGACTATGATTTTTCTAGCAACATTTTGATTTTGTATCGTGACAATTTGAGTGCTATAAATATTTCCAAGAATCCAGTTCAACACTCACGTACAAAACATATTGATATCACTTTTTAAGAGATATAGTTGAAAAACAGCTAGTTAAAATTGAACATGTTGACACTCTTCATCAACTAGCTGATATTTTTACAAAAGCTTTGGACCATCAGAGATTTTCTAGTTTGAAGAAATCTCTTGGTCTTTGTAATCTCTAAAATAAGGCATTTTTGGTGAATATCGGTTGAAACATTGTCTAATATTTTGGGTGACATTTACCTATGGAATATCACCGACTGATTATAATTTCTGTATGGTGCATAATTTTTTGATCACACATGCATGATTCTTCAATAAGAATATGTTATCAAAATTATATCGTTCTTTGCGGTGATATATAAATACACATATATCATAAAAAATAGTATCAAAATAAGGCAAAACCTTTACAAATATTTGGCAACTATGCAAAAATGGGCAAAGCCCTTGAAAAGATATTGTTCCTATTCTATAGGAGTATCGAGTGCTTCAAAAGGATTTTGAGGATACTAATTAAGTATTCTTATTTTTTACACGAAAAAATCTTTTGTACGTGTTATATGATTAGATCAAGGACACGATGGGAAAATGTTACATTGGTCCAATGGTCAAACTCATAAAATACGTATAAAATGTGTCTTGATTTGTTGCCAAAACGAAAAGTTCTTGCGGGATCAAAATACTTGTGTCGTCCAAAATGTTGCCAACATTGCTGATGACATTTTCAGAATGTGATATGTGTTGGGATATTTTTCTTATGTGATCAATTAAAAAACAGATCCTACTCCCTATTATATACTTGTTTACAGGAATTTCAAAAACTTAAAATGATAAGATTTAGATTTTATTCCTACTGTGATGTTTATTTGTTTTATCCCAATATTTTAGGTGTAAGTTATTGTGTAAAAGTGAAACACCTAAAAGTAAGGGGTTCTTGTTGCTAAGAAAGTTTGCCATGTATATAAATATTCCTCTCATTTACTATTTTTTTATCATATTCGATTTTTCCTAAGAAATAAAAAAATAAAAAGGGAAATCACATCACACCTCGGGTATAATCCTACCTACCCGATGGAATCACCAAATCAAACTCCAATCTCAATCTCAAAACCCTCTCCTCAAGTTTCACCTATGAAAATCTCTCCAATGTCATAACAAATATCAACCAACATTCCACCCAACACTCACATGAGCATTAGCCCTCCGTCGAATACACCTTAGCAATCAGGCCGGTCTTCTTTCTCAAATCTCCATGAGAATCTTTCTAAAGAAATAGTGTTTAAAAGTTTTGATGAACCTTTAGTTATTAGCTATCCTGGAGATAATAATAACTCTATAGATGTTGATGAGACTGTTGATTTTTCATCTTTGGATATTGCCCTAGAAGAAGGAAGCTGAAAGTGAAAATGTTGCCAAAAATGTCACCAACATTCTGGGCAACACTGGTCCAAGACAGTCTACACTGTCTACATAATGGCTTGTGGATCAAATTGAAAAATCAACCAACAGATTTATGAGGTTGGTGTTGCAAGGAATGTCATGATACAAGCTAGAGACCATTTCATGATGCTACTTTCTTCACAAAAAGGGGGAGATGATGCTGATACAGGGGGAAGAAGCTAAAACTGCTAATGTTGCAGGGGAATGAAGCTAAAGTTGCTATGCTGCAGAGAAAGCTGAAGTTGTTATGCAGGGGTAGAAAGCTACTGGAAGTTGCTGCTGCTGTATGATGAGAAATGAGGTAGTTGAATGATGTTACTGAACCTAAGATGTAAATGTTTGATCAATGGGTTGATGGATTGATATGAATATTTATTGACAATGATTTATTTCTATTCATGTTTTGTATATATTGGATGATATATGTATATATGCGCAAACATCTTTATTCTTTTCTAATCCTATGACTTGGTATACACAAGTTTTGATTGTATGCCATCACATGTTAAGGGGGAGCTTGTCCGTAATCACAGGTGTTGGACAACATCTGTGATAATACACTAAGTCGTTTGTACATTTTGTAATGTGTTTTGTGAAGAAAGGCAAAAAGGGGGAGATTGTTAATGTTGAGTTTGGTGTTGTGACATTTGACCCAACATATCCTCTAAAGTACTGATTTGAATGCACAAAAATGTTGGGACAAATGTCATAACATTCAGACCAATATTTTTTATAACAATTTTGTCTTACTTCACGTTAAACAGTAATATTTTACTGTGGGGTAAAAATGACTTAAGCGTGGTGAATTGGAGCTGTGTAAAACGTGGGAGAAAGAGTCAAAGCTTTGGGAAGAAGTTGAGTAAGGAACAAGTCAAAGTTGTTGAGGATTTCACTCTCCATGATCTTCTCCAACAAACACACCAGCTGCCCACCTTTCCCTCAACCTCCACAACCAATCGATGAGATTTTCAAGGAAGACTCTCTACTATAATTAGAGAGGCTACTACAGTGAATTGACATCCAAAATTAAAATGTAAAAATACCAAAAGAGCTCTTGGGATTTTATTTCAGAAATCTAGATCACAAATGTTGCATGAGTGTGTTGACAACATTATGTCGAACATTACAATTGATGTTTAGATTCTAGATTAGTTTTGTATGGAGCGATTGTAATGAGAGGTTGTCTATGTCTACGTAGTTAGTTTTTTCAGGCAGAAGTCATATGCGACTTCAACTTTTATTCCTTTCCATTTTATCTTGTAAATTTGTAAAGAAAGAAATTTATATTTTTGTATATAATATATATACAATACATCTGGTCATTGACCATCATAAGTTATATATAATTTAAATCATTGTGTTCTTTAAATTCCGTTGCATTTACTCTTTAAAGTTTCTATTTTATTGAAGTGTTATCACTTGTGTCGGACGACATTATCGCCAACATTCGGAAACTGAATTGGCATTCGAGTTAGTTTATTTCCAGTTTATTTTTATTGTTCCATAGCATACCCGGACCTAACACTTTCAAACAAATTCAATTGATTTTCCTAAATTAACGAATTTTAGACAAACAGTTTGGCACCCACCGTAGAGTCTTATCAATAGTGATTATCCCAAAAAATACTAATATTTTGTTGATTTTGTATTTGCTAGCAAGACAATGGCGACAAACCATGCTTGGTTGCTATTGAAACGATGTTAGGGCTCAAGATGTTGTTGGACTCTCCAAATGAATAGGATCCAGTTGACGGGAAATGAGACATTGATGATGACGGGGTTCAAAAAAGATATGGAGACCATAGTCAGTCGGAGCCTCGTGTCAATTTGTCCGCACCTACAGAGCACCATGCTTGGACACCACTCGACCAAGGCACTTGGACAAGGGAAAAAGTATAGCAACTATGGTCTATTTTGCCAAACTTTTAAAATTATTTCATTTTAATAGTGAAAAGCAATTTGATTAATCAATTTGAATTTTTTTTGAGTAGAAATTAGTGTTTTATTAAACTTTTAAAAAAGCTTTCAAGTATAATTTTTCAAAAGTAATTTAAAAAAAATACTTTTAGAGAGAAGCTACTCAAAACACTTTTTCTTCTTTCAAAAATTTGACCAAACACCTCAAATTTGAAAAGAAAATAGAGCTTTCTTTTTTTGAAAGAAAAATAATACTTTTGACCTAGAAGAAGCTTGATCAAATAGATCACTGTTCTCAAATTCTATATTCCCTCCATCTCAAATTATTTGTAGTGATATAGTTGTCTCAAGTTATTTGTTGTTTTAGAAGTTTATGATATAAATAATTATTTTTCCTCTATTTATCCTTTGTCGTTATTAATGAAGATGATACATAAGCAGATCAAATATTTAGTGGAGAGAGATTATAACTTAAACATAAATAAAAATAATGTAAGTCAAATAACTCTCTTAATTAAGTAATATTTTTTAAAGTGCGTATAAACTAAAAAATAATAATAAATAATTTGACACTTAATGATATTTAAGTAAGTTAACACAAAAGTAAAAGTAAGGGAGTATGAATTTTGATGAATCACATTCCTCCACATAGGTCCCCCACTATCTAAAGTCATACCTTTACTCATACGTCTACAAGTGCAATAAAGTAGCCAACTCTTGTTCGTATAAGTAAAAGGTATGAGCTTCTTATTCATCTGTTTCTCTCTTTGCAATTGACAATTAGCGGGGGGGGGGGGGGGGGGAATTCACCTTCTCAAAAACAAACTTCAATTTTGAATTTTGAGAGGGCAAAAGCAAAAGCCTAGTCCAATGACGTGACCACTGAGTACCACTATTGCTCTTTTTATTGTTCAAATAGTATTTGTTGTTTCCAAAATATTACTGGTACTACATTAGATTTGTATGATATAATATGGAATAGGATACTTTCTTACAATAATAAGAGTATTATTGTATACGTATTATTTTATATGATATAATAAGTGATATTAAATTGTGCGGCTGCAAGAATACGGTCAACCAAACAAAAATATATATGTATGTATTATTTATATGATATAATATGGAATAGTATACTTTCTTACAATAATAAGAGTATTAAAGACAACAGTACCATTAATGTAAGTCATATTTACATATACATATATACCTTATATTATTGTTTGCATAATAACTATATTTACATTACAATTTGTGCATTACCATCTCTACTATACTAATCCATACACCATATATGATATATGTATTACTAATCGATGCATAATTTGCTTCTAGACCAAATAATGCCTAAGATTAAATTGCAAATTACTTTTGTAGTAAGTGTTCATTATGATTTAGCATTTTTCACACTATTAGAACTTAATTTCCTAAATTTTATGATGATAAAAAATAAAGAGCATATTTGTTTATAAAAACTTATTTTTTACTACATAGGGATAAGTGAAGAAAAAACGGAGAGGGGATACTAATAAGGTGAAAATTTAATGGCCAATCAATAAGCAAGCAAAGCTTTTTTTTTTTGTCAGGCCTTAAACTATACTCTTACTAAATAAAGCTAAATTACCCAAATCCTAAATATGACTGCTTAGCGAGAATCTAGCAAACCCAGACATACCAAAAAATCAGACAAAAATCCAACGGCTAAGCAACAACAGATAACGTTGAAACTAAGTTCAGACATTAACAGTCTTTTAGTTTGATTATTAATTTGATCAACTAGTCTTTTTTTGGTTGCTTGTTCCATCTTACTCTCAGCTACTACTAGTAAAGACAAAGGAGCTAAAAACCAAGTCAAATATCTATATCTTTTTCACCAACAAAAAAGTGCAAAAAAGACTTCATTTCACAAGTACTACACAAAATCAAGAAAGCAATAAACCCCCTTTTTCCCCTGTCCTTTTTATATCCAACTTTCTTGTCATAATTTCTTTTTATTCATAACCACAAGTGGGATTTTAAAATTACAGCCAACTTCATTATAAAGTTTCAATCTTTTTCTTTTTTATCTCAAAATTTCTTGTCATATTCTTGATGTAGAGAAAGAGGAAGATTCTTGGGTTCACATTAGATCTGGGGTTCACGGACCTTGTGAGGTTTGTATTGAAGTACTAGCAAAGATGAAAACTTTGAGCTTTCTATTTGTGTGGTGGATAGTGGAGCTATAAAGGTTGCATCTTTTTTAAGGTTCTTGCTCTAATGGGGATTTGTCTGAGCAACCAAATCAAAGCTGAGACCACACTTTATACTGTATCAGGTATAATAAGTTCAATTCCTTGTTGTATAGTTTATTTTTGAAAGGTATGATTTGTTAGCTCTAGTACTCTTACTTCTTTATAACTAGTACAGTAGCAAAAGTTTGATGTAAATGAGTAATTTGGAAAGTTCAAGTCTTTGTTTGCTTCAATAATTGAAGAATCAAGAAAGAAAGACAAGAGAAAGAAAAATGCCCTACAGCTGAGGAGAAGGAGAAAATATGGAGACCAAGGCTGTGTTTGGTACATAGGAAAGTTTCCAAGTTTACTATGTTTGGTTGGTTAAAAAAATTTGGAAAACATTTTTTTAATAAAAACAAGTTCGATAAGTTTCATTCTATACTGACGATCTCCTCCCCGCCTTCTGACGCACCTACCCCCGCTTCTATACTGTTTGCGTAGTTTATATAAACTATATGCTTTTAGTAATGTTTACCCAGACCCCACTGAAAGAAATAATCCCTTTGATTATTTTCATTAATTGAATAGTTATATATACAAGTTACAAAATAGGAGAATCTATTTCTATTCTATTCCTAAAATCTTATTCTACCATAATTTTAACTCTACAATTATGGTAGTGTATAATCCTAATTTAGGTAACAAATATATTACAATAAACTACACATATATTTTCCTAATATACAATATTCTTACATTGTCTATTTACCATAAACGTGCCCAAAACCGAGAGCCCAATCTGGGCAGAATCCGAGATGTATAATAAGGCAATACACATGTATATTGTGTGTATATTGCCTTATTTAACACACTCCGCAGTCATAGCGGGTGGTCTTCGAACGCTGAGACTGTCCCTAAAATCTTCAAAGAGTACCGAGGAAGACCCTTTGTAAAGATGTCTGCAACTTGATATTTTGATGGGACATGACATACGCGTACCTGCCCCCGAGCAACCTTTTCATGGACAAAGTGAATGTCCATTTCGATATGCTTAGTGCGTTGGTGCTGAACCGGATTACCTGAGAGGTAGATGACACTAACATTATCACAATATACTAAGGTTGCCTTCTGAATGGGGCAATGAAGCTCTAAAAACAAATTACGTAACGAACATGATTCTGAGACCACATTAGCTACCCCTCGATATTCTGCCTCTGCACTTGAGCGGGATGGAGTCGCCTGACGCTTTGTAGACCAGGAGACCAAGTTGTTGTCAAGGAACATACAATATCTTGACGTAGACCGTCTAGTGTCCGGGCAACCACCCCAATCCCCATCTGTGTACGAGACAAGTGTGGATGTAGATGAAGTATACAAGTGCAAACCATAGTTCAGCGTCCCCTGAATATAACGAATGATGCGTTTGATTGCATTCATGTGCTCAACTCTGGGATCATGCATGAATAAACACACATGCTGAACAGCATACGTAATATCCGGTCTGGTAAAGGTAAGATACTGGAGGGCCCCTGCAAGATTGTGATAGCGGGTCGGGTCCTCGTATGGTGCACTTGCCGCGGCACTAAGCTTGGGTTTTGCATCAACTGGAGTGGAAGTGGACTTACAAGATGACATTACAGCCCTCTCGATGATCTCTGCCGCATACTTTCTTTGAGACAAAAACAAACCACCTGAATGACGCTTGACAGCAATCCCCAAAAAGTAACTCAAGGGCCCTGAGTCTTTCATAGCAAACTCAGAACTGAGCATGGCCATGATACACTGGCGTAAGGCATCGGAAGAGGCAGTCAAAATGATATCATCCACATACAACAGAATTTAGGCCACAGACGAACCACGATGGTAGATGAACAAGGAATTATCTGACCTGCTGTGAGTGAACCCAAGTGTCGAAACATAGTCAGCAAACCTCGTATACCAGGCCCGTGGAGACTGCTTAAGCCCATATAAGGACTTTTTCAACAAACAGACATGATGAGGACGGTTAGGATCCCTGAACCCCAATGACTGGTGCATATATACTGTTTCCTTGAGATCACCATGTAGGAAAGCATTCTTGACATCCAACTGATGAATAGGCCAGGCCTTTGAAAGAGCCAAGCTGAGCACAGTGCGAATGGTAGCCGGTTTGATCACCGGACTGAACGTCTCACCACAATCTATCCCAACCTGCTGAATTTTACCATCACCCACAAGCCGTGCCTTATGTCGAGCGAAAGAACCATCTGAATTTTCCTTATGAGCAAAAATTCACATAGACCTGATAACATTAATACCAGAGGGACGGGGCACCAACTCCCACGTCTTATTATCAATAAGAGCATTATATTCATCAGTCATAGCAATTTTTCAATTCGGGTCGTTTAAGGCAGACACAGGATTACGGGACAATGGGGATTTAGAGACATTCGAATGTAAATTAAAATGCCGTTTTGGTGTAAAAATATCCCGTTGACTACGAGTGACTGGTCTAAGACTCGAGGAAGAGGTGGGTGGATTTTGAGAATTTTCTGAGCTCGGGAAGGGTGGCGGCGTGCGGTGGGCTCTTGGCCTAATTCTGAAATGGTCCCGATTTAAAACAGAGACAGAACGGACCGTTCGGTGATGGGCTAGACCGCCCAATCACCAAATCGCCCCATGTGACTATCGGGCGCACTGACCGAGACGCGTGCGGTGGGGCGATGGGCGATGGGCCCTGGAGAGTTTTGGGTGCGGGAGATGTCCGAAAAATGCTGAATAATATACGGGGATATTTGGTCATTCAAAAAATGATACGAACTAGGCTCGGGAGTATGAACTTTCGTAAAAGGAAATTGGGTTTCATCAAAAATGACATGACGATTAATTATGATTTTCTTGGAGGATAAATCAAAACATTTGTACCCACGATGATTAGACGGATAACCCAAAAATGCACACGGAGTGGACCGAGCCTGAAGTTTGTTAATCGTGGTGGATGGGAACAACGGATAACACAAGCACCCAAAAATCCGAAGATGAGAATAAGACGGGTTTTTCTTATATAGGATGTAGAGGGGAGAAGAATATGTCAGACCTTTGGACGGAATTATGTTAAGTAGATATGTGGCCATTTGTAGAGAATGATGCCAAAAATATGGAGGTATGGAAGCATGAATTAAGAGAGTTCGGACAATGTTATTTATGGAACGAATTTTGCGTTCGGCCTTCCCATTTTGTGCAGATGTATGAGGACACAAAAAATGAAAATTGATCCCATTATTAGCACAGAACTCCCGAAACTCCCTATTGTCATACTCTTTCCATTATCACATTGAATATTTTTTATTTTTCTTTCGAATTGGGTACGAATGAACGCTCTAAATTTGATGAAGACGAAAAACACTTGTGATTTATTCGCAATTGGAAACGTCCACAAAAATTTAGAATAATCATCTAAAAAGAGAACATAATATCGATGACCCAATGAACTAAGAACAGGAGACGTCCATAGGTCGCTATGAATAATATCAAATGGCATTGAAGTATGAGAATTGGAGTCTACAAATAGCAACTTAACAATTTTCCCTAATGAACAAGATTGACAAAGTGGAGTACAACTCGTACCCTTACAAGAAATAAAACTATTTTTATCTAAAACTAATAAAATAGAAAAGCCCGGATGACCAAGGCGAGCATGCCACAAGGAAGGAGAAATGGCTGCAAAAGCTGACGGCAAGGCTTGACTCGATGGACTGAAATCGGGCATGATAGGATACAGATCCTCCCTACTATCACACCTCATGAGATGACTCCCCGTCTTGAAATTCTTCACAGAGAAACCAAAAGGATCAAATTCAACAGAAACGGAATTGTCAGTGGTGAACTTTCGGACAGACACTAAGTTTTTAATCAATTTGGGGGCATGTAAAGTATTTTTCAAGATAAGGGGTGGATTGGGGGGAGACAACGTTTTCTGACCATAACCCTGAATTGGAATAGAGTTGTCATTACCAACAATTATACCCCGAGGGTTGCTCAAATTGGAATACGATGAGTACCTGAATCGGAAGTCATGTGAGTAGTGGCACCGGTGTCCATATACCAATTTGGGTCCGGTTGAGTCAAACCCAATGTGTGCATCGCGGCCTCGATATCGGTTTGAGTAGGGCCTGTTGTGTGATGGACTTGCGGAGGTCTGGGCCCAAGTATATCCAGGATGGGACTGACTTGGGTCAGAATCGCTGAATCGGGCGCCGGGCCATCGCCGGCGATGGCCCGCCATCGCCGGTTCTTTGGGCCTGAAGGTCGGGCGACCTATTGGCTGTTGGAATTCGCGGGAAGGTAGGGGTTGCTGGCCCACTGCCCCAGCCCCACTGCTGAGACCAGGGGAGTGGTGGGCCACTGTTCACTGGACGGGGCCCACTGTCTGCTTGCTGACCACCGGAACCATTGTGTTTGCCTCCGCGGTTTTTGTTATTATTCTTACGATTATTCTTGCCGCCACCATGATTATGGTTTTGGCCCGAATTATTAACAAAACCCGAAGAACTTGAGGAGGACGCCATCATGATGACGGGGCTTGCTCCGGTAGCCGCCTTTTTAGCCAAATCGGCTTCTTCCAATGTAAGCATGGAACTGGCTTGATAAAAGGCGGGAAGATGGTTGCTTTGACGAAGGAAAGTTCCAACACCATTATAGGCCTCCGAAAGGCCAGCAACCAATTGTAGAACCAGACGATTATTTGTTACCGGTGCACCAACATTACGGAGTTGATCCGCCAACTCCTTTAGTTTCTTGCAATATGTATAGACATTTGGAAATTCGTCCATGCGAACTAGAGAGAATTCCTGCTCGAGTGTGACGACATGTGAATGTTGGTTATCTTGGAATATGTCACGCAATCTATTCCAGGCAGCCATAGCCGTGGTATCCGGCTCTATAATCGTCTGTAGAAGGTCCACCGAAATAGTGGAATAGATCCACTGGAGAACGGTAGCATCTAGGGTAATCCATAACCGAGGATCCTCCGCGGGAAGAGGTGTAGCGGGAGGAATGATGTGATGAATAACTTGATGGGAGATAGCGTGAATTTTAAACAATTCTGCCCATGTCGCATATTGGACGTTTTCTATCTCAAGTACAATAGGGATACTGTTCTTGACGTTAGAAACCATAAGGGCAGGATGATAATTGTTCTAAGACATATTGAAAGAACAAAGAAGGAGGGGAAATTTGGGAAAAGTAAGAGAGAAGACTAATTTCGGAAGAGGAAACCCGGGGGGGGGGGGGGTCGGCCGAGAATTCACAAAATTTGGGAGAGAAATTTTTTTGTAAGACCTAGTCTCTTGATAGCATGAAAGAAATAATCCCCTTGATTATTTTCATTAATTGAATAGGTATATATACAGGTTACAAAATAGGAGAATCCTATTTCTATTCTATTCCTAAAATCTTATTCTACTATAATTCTAACTCTACAATTATGGCAGTGTATAATCCTAATTTAGGTAACAAATACATTTCAATAAACTACACATATATTTTCCTAATATACAATATTCTTACATCGTCTATTTACCATAAACATGCCCAAACCCGAGAGCCCAATCTGGGCAGAATCCGAGATGTTTAATAAGGCAATATACACATGTATATTGTGTGTGTATTGCCTTATTTAACACCCACTTTGTGACCGGGTATGTTGTTGTTGTGGCTTTTAGGACAGTGTTTTATGTTTACTTACTAAGCACTAGAAAATAAGTAAGAAAATCCCTTATTTTCCAAGAAAATATTTTCTAAGAGTACATTTTCCTTCATACCAAACACACCCAAAATACATCCAGAACCCAAATTTGTTTCTGGTCACTGTCAGGTTTTATGGATAACTAATGTATTGTCTGATTTGGGTTGATAGCACATGGACAATGTCATATTCTGTATGCCTTTAGGTTATCAAATGTCATATGTTTCTGTATGCATCATGTTCATGAGTCTTGCTGGTTGGTTCACTCGGTCAGGTAAGGCTCCGGGTGCCTGTCTGTCTCACCCAGGTTTGGGGCGTGACAAACTTATCATTTATTTGCAAATTGCAAAGAAGGTTACATTTGCTCTGCTTCAAAGAGCAGTAATAGTACCTTTGAAAAGGTTTCTGTTTTATGTATGGAAATTTGCTTGGTCTGTGAAGATTAGTAGTAATTACTTTCTACTTTTGGATGTACATCTTTCATTTCATTTTCTTACTGTCTTTTGATTGCATTGTAAATGTGGATTCTTTTAGGGTTGGGTTCAAGAAATGCCAGTGGAAATAGTACCGACACTAGTAATTCGAATAGCAAACGCTCATCAGCTTCCGTACCTCCAACTCCTCGCAGTGAGGGTGAGATCTTACAGTCCTCCAACTTGAAGAGCTTCACTTTCGGTGAACTACGAGCTGCAACCAGAAATTTCCGTCCTGACAGTGTAGTAGGAGAAGGAGGTTTTGGTTTGGTTTTCAAAGGGTGGGTTGATGAGCATACACTTGCAGCATCAAAGCCTGGCACAGGAATTGTGATAGCTGTGAAAAAGTTAAACCAAGGAGGGTGGCAGGGGCACCGGGAATGGCTGGTGAGTAGAAGCTTTGTTCTACTTGGAGTTAATCCGCCGCTGGAGTTAATTTTAAAAAAAGAAACATTGCCGATACTGAATCGGTGTTCCATGGGCTTATCTGCACAGTTTGTTCTTTAAAACATACTCCCTCGTCCCAATTTTGTGTGAAGATGTTTGACTGAGCACAAAGTTAAAGAATGAAATGAAGACTTTTGAAACTTGTGGTATGAAATATGCCATAGATATTATGGCTATAAATCATCCCAGTAATACGGAATGTTTAAAGTTAAAGTGTCACTAGACATAAAAGGGTGTCATTCTTTTTGGGACTAGCTAATGTGACATAAATTGGGATAGAGGGAGTATTTATTCCTGGACTTTGCTAGGTAACCTCATACGTAGATTTGAAGAAAAAAAACAAATATGATCAATAAAATCATGAGAATAGGATGAGTTGATTTGCATCTAGCTGTCAGTCCTTATATAGCATTTGCTACAATTTTTCCTACTTATTATAAGCAACGTACCTTATGTTCTCGACCTTACAACTTTGCAGGCTGAGATAAATTATCTCGGGCAACTACATCATCCAAATCTTGTGAAGTTGATCGGTTATTGCTTAGAGGAAGATCATAGGCTCTTGGTCTATGAGTTTATGCCTAAGGGTAGCATGGAGAATCATCTATTTAGGAGTGAGTTCTTCATCTGTTTTATAGTCTTCCACCTTTGTAATTATTTATGGTTCATCCGAACAAGCCTATGGAGTCCTAGATGATATGAGGTTTTTGATTTGAATCAGGAGGTTCATATTACCAACCACTTTCTTGGAGCCTTCGTATGAAAGTTGCAATTGGTGCTGCAAGGGGCCTTGCATTTCTTCATAATGCTGAAACAAAAGTTATTTATAGAGACTTCAAGACTTCTAATATTCTGCTGGATTCGGTATGTGCATGAATATCATTTCAAAGGGTCACTTACACTGTCCATCCTCTTAAACCATGGATGATGTTGAACTCTTTCATTTTTTCAGATACTTATCTTTTTTGCGCTCAATTTTTATGATTTACATCGACAGGACTACAATGCCAACCTTTCTGATTTTGGGTTGGCCAGAGATGGTCCGACAGGTGATCAGAGCCATGTGTCTACTAGGGTTATGGGAACTTATGGATATGCTGCTCCAGAGTATCTATCCACAGGTTTGTCTCCATGCTACCCAATTTCATTTCAAGTTCATCAGTTATTGTGTATTTAGTTCGGTTTACGTGGCTGAGTTTTCTGTGGATGAACTTCATGTGTACATTTTCATCTAACTCATTTCATCCTGTTTATTACTCCCTTTGTCCCAAAATACTTGTCATGTTTCGCTTCTCGAGAGTCAAATTGCATGAACTTTGACCAACATTTTAAGATATATTTTTTTCACCATATTGATATGAAAAAATTGCAACTTATATTATTTTCGTATGATTTTCGAATATCCGAATTTTAAATTTAAAATATTGAACCCGAAGATTAGTCAAATTGACTATCGAGAAGCGAAATGTGACAAGTACTGGTACGGAGGGAGCATACCTGGATACAGAGTTCATATGATTTGATGAGAATATTTAACATACGAACAGGGTCCTTTTTATAAATTAAAATTTAGTTATAATTGAATGAGCTACACTTACATCTTATTTCACCTCACAAACATTTATATAGATGTTTATGCTCTGAAAAGTAAAATCTTGAACAAGTTTGTTTCCCATTTTCAGAAGCAGTCGTTATTGGTACTTGTTATAATGCAACCAACATCTAAGCTAATTACTCTCTTTTATGGAAGGTCATCTTACTGCCAAGAGTGATGTATACAGCTTTGGGGTAGTTCTGTTAGAAATTCTATCTGGTAAGAAAGCAATAGACAAGAATCGACCCACGGGGGAACATAGTCTTGTTGATTGGGCAAAACCTTATTTGACCAACAAACGTAGAGTCTACCGAGTTCTAGACGCCCGTCTTGAAGGACAATATTCACTCAGTCATGCCATAAAGGTTGCTATCCTGGCTCTTCAATGCATATCGATGGACTCCAAGTCGAGGCCAACAATGGATGAGGTGGTAACAGCTCTTAAACAACTTCAGGAGTCCGCGAAAAATGATAAAAAGGACCGACAGGTAAATCAGCAAAACCGATCAAGTTTTGCGCTCAAGAAGTACCGCAGAAATAGTGCAGAAGAGACCCCCGCGAAGGCAAAGTATCCAAGACCTTCACTTTCACTTTTTTGATAAAAAGACGAAAGAAAGTTCTTGGTGTGCCATGTAGTAGCTAAGAATATGTCTTCAACAAAGATGTACAGCTTGTACCTTTTCTTTTTGGGTTTAAGTCTGTTGGATAATAGTTGCTGTAAATTTATGTGTTCAGTTTATTAGTTATGGAGGTTTACTTGCCATGTTAGTGTTCTGTTTGAAATCTTAATAATTCCATTTTTTCCCTGTATCATGGTTTTTGAAATGGAGATGAAGCATTACAGTAAACAGTGTAACCGGAAAATATTGAATCAATAGTCAAAATTCGCCAACAAATTTAGCACTTTTTGAAAGGAAGGATTGATAATTGAAATTTATTTTTCAAATGCACGACATTTTTGTCGGAAACTTTATTTAGTGGACTCACATATTTAATATAATTGTACATGATCTGCTATCAATTAAAGAGGCCCAATTTATGATCTAACAAAGTATTAAATTTATATGGGCTATAGAAATATTTATTTATATAGTATGGAATTTATGTGTAGAAACCTGTTCTTTTAACTCTTCCAGTTATTATTATTGATGGGTCTTTCTAACTGAAGAGGCACCTCTTCTAAAAGTTGTCTTTGAAGAGTTGCGTACGTTCTATTTAATCTGGTTGTGGTCTCTGTGCCACACACGTTACTTTCTTCTCTCCCCCATCAAAGAAAAGAACTAGAAAACATTAACGTGTGAAGGCTCAGAAGATCATTAACTTGCATCTCAAGACTTGACTTACAACAAAGTCATCTTCAATGGATTCAAGGTTAGTGTTCCTACAATTGTTCTTCGTCTGCAACCCAATTTACTACTTTGCCTATAGCTTGGAGACCCATACGCAAAACAAGTTTGTGGAGTTTTGTGGTCATAAATACTTGAATGATGTTGGGTGACATACAATGACTCCATCTTAGCCTATGAATCTTGGTGATGGGTATGTGAAACTTAGTTCCAGCTAGAGATTGTTGGGTAGAGTTACTTACACTTACCTTTAAATAATTTGATGGTGTAATTCTTTTCTTACATCGTTACTGCATACTAATATTTATTAAAACTGGTCTCCTCACTTATCACTAAGGCTATCCAGTGGACCGGGAAGGTCCGATCTCGCCCCGTTCCGTCCCGGTACCGCCCCGACCCCCTTTTAAAATACGGGATAAAAAATGTCGATAGCGGAGTTCGAACTCAGGACGGAACTAGGGCTCGTCCTGCCCGTCCCGATCTCGCCCCATCCCGCCCCCGACCCTTCTCGGCCCGCCCCGCCCCGTCCCACCCCTTTTGCAGAAACTACCGTTGCACAAACGACCACTTTCAATTTTAGCACAACAGCTAGTAACGACCATTTTGGCCCCCTACACCCCATAAACCCCCTACCCCCTTAATATTTATTTTTAACTCCTAAGTTAGTTTGTTTACACATTAACCCTATTTCTTAACTATAAATACACCATTCTCCTCTTCATTTTTCTCACAAATCTTCCTACCATCTCTAATCTCTCTCTCTCTCTCTCTCTCTTTACAAGTCTAAATTGCACACTAAATATTATATTTCATTTGCTAATTTTTCAAAGTTTAAAAATTGAGAGTGAAGTTGGCAACTAGCTTGAGGATCATCGAGCAAAGTTTTAATTTTCAACCTCGATTACTCGTCGACGTTATGTCGGCGTTTGGTACCTTCGTTCCTTCTTTTATTTAAATTATTATTGTTACTTAATTTTAATTATCGTACTTAATTTCATTAACTTTAATTATATATTTGCATAATTATAATGGAACGAGATGGACGTTTTTCTGGTATATGTATTAGGGGTAACAGGGGTAAGGGTGCATCTTCTAGTAATCCTAATTATGATGATTTCATTCATGTAGATAAAACTGATCTTTTTAATGTTAATATTAATATACCATTAGATCATGAGGTATATTCTGCATATGAACCAAACTTTGATTTAGAAAATGAATTAGAAGATAATTTAGATAGCACACCCACTAGTGCACCTCCACCTCAGGATCAGATTGAGTCTCAAGCTGAAATTGAAACTGGAATTCCTCATATTCCCCATAGTATGAGAAGAGGACAAAAATAACGAAAATTAAAAGCATATGCATGAGATTTTTTTGAAAGGGGCATTCCTAATCAACTAGCTATTTGTAAAATTTGTCGCGAAATTTATAAATTTAAAACTAGAAAAGGTCAAGGTGGGACAAGAGGTTTAATGAGACATGTAGAAAACTCTCACAAATCAAGGTATAACCAATACTTGGCTGAAAAATCAGGTGTGCAAATGCCTTTTGAGTCAAGACAAGGTTCACATAGTGTCCCCGACCAAGTACATGATCGAATTAACCCGATGACGGGGGGAGTTATAGGTCCGAAATATGATAAACACAAAGATCGGGAAAATTTAGCAAAATTAGTTGTTGTGGAGGGTTTGCCTTTTTCATTTCCTTCTTCTCCTGGTTTTATTGATTACATTCGAGAAACATACAATCTTGCTTTTAACAGTTTTCCTAAATCAATTATTAGAAGAGATGTTTTTAAATTTGCGCATGAATATCAACAATATTTACGTTATGCATTGTATCATTTTAATAGAAAAATAGTTATCACTTCTGACATAGGCCGTGGTACTAATGATAATGATTATTTAACCGTTAAATGTCAATGGATAGATCACAATTGATCTATGCAAAAACGTATATTAGCATATAGATTTATTGATGAAAGGCACACTGGAGTTTTTATTTCAAAAAATATTCATGAAATTAGTGAATATTATGGAATTACTGATAAAATTATGACTATTACATTAGATAATGCTACTTCTAATGATTATGTTGTAAACATTTTAAAAACTCGATTGACTCCATCTTTTCCCCATATTTTTCATGTTAGATGTGCATGTCATATTTATAATTTAGTTGTAAATGATGACCTAAAACTTTTTAAAAACATCTTTGATAAAGTACAATTTGCTATCAACTTTATTTTTAAAGGCAATAAAATACAAAGACGCAAAGAGTATAAAAAACTTGTCATGATTGTGGATAAAACTTATAGGAAAATTTCAGAAGAAGTTGTGACTAGGTGAAATTCTTTGTATGAGCAATTACTTGTTGCTCACGAGTATAGAAGACCTATAACTTTATTATTTACCGTTCATAATCAAAATCCAACGGATATGCTTGTAGATGATGATTGGGACAAAATTTTGGAACTTATTGTATTCTTAGAGAATTTTTTCTAGCTACTAAGCTCTAATATTTTTGTTATTTAATGAATATATGATAAAACCAACTTACGCTCCAGCTATTGCAAAAATATTTGTAAAATTTTAAAAATATTCTTTACTTATTCCAACTATTTATTTTATTGGTGTTGTATTAAATCTTAATATTAAAGTAGACGGTTGTAATGCCCTTATTAAAATGATTTATGAATGCTTAGAAATACTTCCAACAGACCCAACTGAAGAACCAACTAAAGAAGAAGTTATGTCTAGTATACAAACACAATGCAAAAATATGTATATGTATTACCAAGAGCAAAGTACAAATAATCAACCGGCTTCTGTACCATCTTCTTCTACTTCATTTCAACCTTATAAAAAAACATGCGGTTTCTGCTTCAAGTATTCAAGGCCTTCGAATTGGAATGTATAGTGGTTCAAGTTCTTCACAAATTAGCGAGTTTGATGTTTATGTTTTGCATGTTGTTGTACCGTTCGAATCAATTGCCAACGAAATGGACGTGAAGACTTGCTGAAATACTGGAGGGAGAATGAGAAGACATTTCCGACTCTATCAAAGATGGCCCGAGATGTGTTGAATATTCAAGCGTCATCAACAACTTCTGAAAACGCTTTTTCTGCTGAAAGATTTCAAATAGGAGAGCACAAACACTCATTGGCGGGAGACAATTTGGAGATTGTAGTTTTATTTAGAGATTGGATTAGAGCGGAGCGTAGAAGGTGCGGTCAAACAGAGATCAATGAAGAAGACGACTACAACTACAACTACAACGAAATCTTATCCGAGGGAGCAGCAAACGACGTTGAACAATTTGACCAACAACTTCTAATTCCAACAGAAGATCCTCAAGAGATTGTCAGCAAATTAGAAAAAGTATGGTTGAATATGTAATTTTTTAATGACAATTTTACTACGTGATTTGCAACTTTTGAACTACGAAACAAAGTTGTAATTTTGAAATTGTATTACAAAAAATATTATATTTCTATTAAATAATATAAGAGGCAATTAGCCTTGGAATGTTTTTCCACTATCTTATTCAATTATTTAAGTGTTTAAATATATATATATATATATATATATATTTAAAATTAAGTGTCTAGAAAAAAAAAATTAAAGTCCCCCAAATCCCCCTACCCGACCAGACCTGACCCGACCAGTCCCCCCAAATCCCGTCCCCTCTACCGGCGGGATGTTGGACGGGACGGAACCTCTTTCTGTCCCCCATATCTCGGCCCACCCTATCCCACCAAACTCAATCCCGAACCCCCCACCCCATCCCCCAAAATCTCGTCCCGTCCGGTCTCATCCCGTCCCACTAACCACCGTTACTTTTCACTCATCAGCATATAGCTACTCCAGAAATAAATTGTAACATCACAAAATGTATCTAGAAATTATAAAGGGACAATATGTGATAGTATTCAAATTCATAGACAATATATAATATTCCCATTACATATAATTTATTAGCAGTAATTGCAAAATAGAGTTGTGGGCTACATTTTTATCCTAATGTTGATCCTTCTGCGGCCACATCAACATCTATAAACGGTCTGCAGCCACATCAGCATCTATAAACTGTTTTTTTTTACCAACACTTACAAGTTAACTAAAAAAAAATTAACCCGATACACTAAGATTCCGCTATGCACGGGCCCGGAGAAGGGCCGGACCAGAAGAGCCATCTTACCGGTTACATCATCGCTAAAAAGTAAAAAACAAAAGATAAAAAAAGTAACAAACAATTTGCCAGCAAGTTGCAAAACGTAATAGGAAATTAAACTAATTCCCCATATGCCTATACTTTTTCCCATTAAAAAAGAGAAAAACTGAAGGTGGGGAAAAGGGTATATTAAGTATATAGTATTTAGGATTAATTTGTGTTTAACTTAATTTAATTTAAGTTAAACTCGAAAGTTTTTGCCTTCATAAGTCTGGCCGAACTGCCAATTAGATGGTGCCACGTTGTACGAAGTAACATAGCGATGGTCACTGGCTTTGACTTTAAAGGAAAGGGCTTGACCATCGAGAAAAGCATTGGATTGCCAATTTTGCCCCCAATTTCGACTCATAACTATCCATTTTGTTTTAGTACCTTTGACTTGAACTTGTTGAATGTCACCAGCACCTGCCACGTTGGTCACTATGATCATGTTGAAGTAACGGAAACCGTTGATTGTGAATCTGATTCCTCCTTGCTTTTTGCACGGAACCCTGTTAATTTTTCCACCAAAATAGTAAGGAAAATTTTTAGTATAAGAGGAGAACAAAACTATAACATGATATGCATTTAAAGTTTGTAAGTACTACTGGAATAGAAATATTTTCAGAGTATTTAGTCTTTTGTTAGTGCCAATTTTATATAGAGCTAATTGTATAAGAACTTCTTTTACGTTATCAGATTAATCAATATATTTACATGTAAGCTTTCTTAAAACGTGTTTGAGTATCTCTGCACAATAGACTTCAACAGAAAATTAAAGGATTCACAATAGTTTCCTCGTATAAATTTATTGAATCTACTAAAGTATTGTTTCAATCTGGAAGCGTTCCTCTTAACGATAAGGAGAGAAGGAGTTTTATTCACATTTCATTTGATGATTAGGACCGATTAAAAGTCAGATTTGCAATCTTAAAAATATAATATGTTGCCTGATACAACATGTAATTAATGTTGACTTGATTGAGGTGAAATTCTTTTATATTGACCGTATATATAACTTAAACTCTCTATTTATATAAATATACTATATATTAATTAAATATAATACTCTTATTAAATTGAAAAATAGTGATTGCATCTACCCCAGTTGCACCAGGTAAATCAACCCTTGACAAGTTATACGCATTAATAATGTAGACAATTTTCTTACACTATACTTCATGAATCTAATCTATAATAGCAAGTTAGTTACATCACTTCTATCATATTACCAATTACTCCTGGTATTTACCATAGATATTTTACCTAAATTACTCTGCGATTTGATATTCAAAATGTAAAGAATGGATCTGGGGCCTAACTCAACCCCAAAAGTAGTTTATAGGATGATGATTGTCCAAATCCATATAAGTAGTTCATGTTCCCATTCCATATCTGATGTGGGACTCTTAACACTCCCCTGCACGCCCAGACCTTGTTAACTGGAGTGTGAATAATATAATTTGGGGGCCAACATCGGTGAACAAATAATTGAAATAAGTCTGACTCTTATACCATATGAGGAATGAATCTTGGGCCTAACTCAATCCCAAAAACTCCATTCCTTGCACAAATGCCAATTGAATGCGACTAACCTGCGATAGGTAACTGGGACGATGCCAGCAACGTATTGCGCGATTTGAAGGAACATAGGCATGGAAAGGTCGAAATGGGGACGGGGCGGGTTGCACCACCCACCATTATCATTTGGCAAAGCAAAGTTTGGTGGACAGAAGTTTGTACCCGTCACAAATATGGAAGGATTTCCAGGGGTGCAGTATTTCTTATCATTTGTGCACTTTATCTCAAAGCAAGCACCACAACTCAGCCCACTGTTGAAAAGGGCTGTGCTTAGTGCTGCATTGTTCTTTCCGTATCCCGCGCTGTACAAATTTCCATATCCACAAGCACCACCTGTTGCGGAAAGAAAAACAACAGATAAATGAGTCTAAGAGCACATGATTTGGATTAGCCGGTTAAAACTAGCTGATAAACCCTAATTATTGGAAATACGTTTAGGCACTGAAGCTGAATTTATAAATAAGTAATTACATATTTAAATAATAGTGTTGTAAAACTGATAATAAGTCATTAATGTATTTAGTAAAAAGATGTTGGTAATTACTTTAAAATGATAAAAATGTCCTCAATGCTATTTTTAAAAAAAAATATAACTCTAAAAGTGCTTTTACATAAAAAAAAAATGACAAATGACGAAAATAGAATGGAGAAATAATTAAAAGTTACTCCATGTTTTAGAAAGAGTATTTTAAAGATTATAAAAAATATTAGGAATAAAATTGTAAAAGTCTTGATCAAATAAAAATGTTATAAACTATGAAGTCATAAGTAAAGAATGACCAACTTATGAAATAATTATAAGTAGTTGATTTTAGCTTATATGCATTTTGGTGTATATCAAACCAAAATGTCTTATAAGCTTAGCCACGCATCCTCTAACTTTTATGAATGATGCCAATGGATAAAATAACGTTTATACCATGATCAGGTTACCAAAAATATAACTACGTGTAAGCGTCTATAATACACAACAAAAAATGGAGAGAAATGGCAGATACGTACCCATGGTGCCAGAGGCATCAGAGCCGCCATAGAAGGTGGCATGGGAGCTTTGCCAGAGACCACCGGTATAAACACCTGGAACCTTTGACTGAACAATCGTCAGAAAAGAGAGAAGACTAGCAATGCAAAGCATCCAAGTTATAGCCATTGTTTTCAATGGAGGAACAGAAAGAGAGAGAGAGAGTTGGAGTTGAAATATGAGAAATGCTAATAGGGTTTTGGGCGACCATGGAGAGTAGGGAGGAAAGTGGAGGTACTTATTAGGGGAGTTGAGTCTTGATTCTTGAAGGTCTAAGGAAGTAATCACAAGTGCATGGCTTGTCATTAATGCGTTATTTTTCTTCATTATATTAAGTATGTTAAAAGTTACAGTACTACTACTTTTTTTTTTTTTATGTTAGAAATGTAGAGTAGCAATATTTATCATGGCTTACTCCATAAGCGTAAAGGGCGGGGAAAGAAGTTAAGAGGAAAATACTACACTACGTGGTATTACAAGTATACATGTGAGTTACACGTGATGGCGAGTATACCTAGCTTCCAGCACATGGTAATGTTTAATGATTTATGCCTAAGTTTATGGCAAAGTCTAAAAATTAAACAAAGCTTAAACTTCTTGATTCTTAATTTTTATATGCTAGCTAGCCTATAGACAGAGTCAAAATTTGTAATTTATGTGTTCTGAACCACAATTTTTTCTGCTTATTGGTTCTAGATAGATTAATTGATTAATTGATTAATTTATTTTATATAATTTAAATAAAATTTTAATATAAATATAAGGTTTGAACCAAGCTACTGAATTATTACAAAGGTTTCTTTAGATAGTAAATGTTAGGGACTCTAGTGAAAGGTGTTTGTTGCTTTAGCTATCAATTTAGAACAAGTTGCTGTAAGATTTTTTGCACATTATAGTAGTAATAGTAGCTTGCTTCATTTATAAGTTGAGTTACATACTCCTTTTGCTCATCCAATGTATATCTTGACCACACACAAAATTAACAAGAGATTGACAATACAAGGGAAAGTTGAATAGGTCCTCAAGCTCAATAGAAGGATTGCTTCAAGGCCAAGAAAAAAAGGTGGAAAAAACATGAAGGAAAGGTTCTTTTGTATAGCACTGAGAAGACTAACGCAAATTTGGGCGAGGGTTCTTTTTTCATTCTTTTTAGGTCTTTTTTTTTGGTTTCCCACCAGTGTCCAGTATAGGTATTGGAGCCCCGATTAATCTGGAGTCATATTGCGTAAGGCACATTTAAGGGGAAATCGTTCTGATTTTTGTTGGAAATTTACTGATGTGGGATTGAGTTTATCCCATCTTTAATGACTTAAACATGTGGGGCCCGCATGTCAAAAACAACGTTTTTCATACATGCCTAATCTACTAAGTGAGTAGATGATGTTAGTGCCAAGTATCGTCAAATTTCGTTAAGAAATGAAAGAGATATTGGTACACAAAGTAAGGTGTTTGAGACATGAAAAATGGAGTGTTTTTGACAAAAAATGACAAATCTTCCTCATTGGTATAAGATGGAAGGATTGTGCAATATATAAACTCTAAGTTTGAGTAAGGGTTTGGGACCCCAAGGGGTAACCCATGTGTTTAGAAGGGAGAGGACCTAGGTGAGCTTGGGTTCGGGGCTAAGCCCCACACGCGTGCCGCCGCCCGCCCGTCCGGGCTGTGGGCTGTCTTCCGGATTTTTTTGGACCCTGAAGAATTCGGAGACGTTGCAACGACCCTCCTCCCCAACTATAAATTGAACAGTAATGTTCAGTCGAAATAGAGAAAACACAGAAATCGAAAAACTCTTCCTCTTATGTTCTGTTTGAAATACAGAAACAGAAAACACTGTTCTGTTCGAAAGATCTCCAGCAATCTGTTCTTACTTATTTTCTTCGCTAGAATCAACATTATTTGCTTTGTATTGTTGATTGTTGTTGTTTTATCTTGGGAGACTATTGTCCATTATCGTAAAAGCATCTATACGGGATAATTTTATCTTAACAAAAGAGAGCCATCTCTCGACTCATCGTTTCTTTTGTTTAACTTTTCTGACACCAATTTTACCCTATAATTTTAAGACAAAATTTTTTAAGTGTTCGAAAGATGTCTGTTTAAGACAACATCTGCTACACTAAGGCTTATGGAACTTGATTCCTCCGTCTGTTATGCGCAGCAGCAGAAAGTTAATTCTCTGAAACATAACGAATCTGCAAATTTCATTACGCATAAATCAAATTGTGATCTGAATTTGACCAGAGAAGTTCAACAAAGAACATCGACAGATTCAACCACCTTTCTGCCTGGAAAGGTCGACACCGTGGCAAAGGAAAACGAAAGAGAGGTCGTCGCTCAGTTCGTAATAGACAAAAGCCAGTCAAGAATTTGAAACAAGTTATTGTAGAAGAAGTGCCCATCTCCAGTCAACAAGATTGAAACGAAGTTGAAGATGAAGAAACACCTCAATTCGAGGCGCCTGATAATGACAGCGATTCTGGAACATCAGGGGAAAATGATGTTTAAAGTTGTTCCACATTTTGCGTGCAGTATAAAAAACAGTATTTACTGGTTGTGTTCTTACGCCTGTATATTGTAGATCACAACACTGATTGTTGCATTGTCTTTCAAGAATGAATTTCAATGAAGCTTCGTTTTTGTTTGATCGTGGCTTTCATATTCAAAGAAGAAATGAAACAACCAGGCCATGGAAAACTTTGAAGCACTGTAAAAATTTTCTAAGTTTCCACCAGTGCACCAGTATGTCTTTAATGATCAAAGACATGGATGGTTATGTTGATATGGTTCATGGCAACGATCAGCAAGTTCGCGATGGAATTATAAATTCGGCAGTATAACTGGGTTCTATTACCTTAACCCTACTCATTAATTTATTTATTTCTACCCTCTTTTGATATAGTGAAATTCAATTTTCATGAATATTGGATAGATATTAATTAAATAATAATCTCATAATGCATATTTGGAACAATAGTTATTTTTCTTTGCCATCATATTTGCTATTATATAAATTGTGGAGGACATTTACTAACAAATAGTGGCAGTAATGAAGGAATTTAAAGGTGTTGGTTTCATTACCAACTACTAATTAAATTTGGTTGTCTCGTTTGAGAAAGAGGTCAGATCTGTTTTCATTTTAAACAAGCCAAGAGGTTTCTGGCGCACATAAATTTTCCATCATAAATTTTAGTGGCAAATATTTGACGAGTATTGAAAAGAATGATATATCTGTAGGAATGGGCTTCGCGTATGACAGCCTCTTCAAAATGAACGCTATGTCTGTAATCCGTTCATCTAATGAAATAAAGCCTTCTACATACTTGCTTGAGTCCTCTAATTTATGGCGTCATATATTAGGACACATTAACTATGAATCCATTCAAAAGTGAGTAAAGTTGGAATTGTTGCCTTCCTTCGACATAAACCCTCAACATAAATGTGAGGTGTGCGTAGAGGCAAAATTAATCATCTTTCCATTCAGTCGAAAGAAACACCGCTCTAGAACTTATTCACACCAACATATGTGATTTAAAGTATGTGCAAACTAGAGGGGGGGGGGGGGACAAGTACTTTGTGACTTTCATTGATGATAGTACAAGGTATTGTTATGTTTACTTGTTGAAAAGTAAAGATGAAGCGTTTGAAGCATTTAAACGTTACACAACAGAAGTTGAAAATCAACTAAACCTACGGATTAAGGCAATTCGTAGTGATAGAGGGGGAGAATACGTAGCACCCTTTGAAGAATATTGTGCTCAATTCGGCATTGTTCATCAAACGACCGCTCCTTACTCGCCTCAGTCAAATGGTATTGTCGAGCGCACAAAAACCGTACACTAAAGGAAATGATGAACGATTTACTTATCAATTTTAGTTTAGCCTAAAACATGTGGGGCGAAGCGATTCTTACCGCTAATACAATTCTCAATAGAGTTCTGCATAAGCATAAGGATAAAACTCCATATGAATCATGGAAAAGAAAGAAACATACTTACAAATATTTAAAAGTGCGGGGCTGTTTGGCAAAGGTCAAAGTACCTAAACCAAAACAGGTCAAAATTAAACGTAAGACTGTAGATTGCATATTCATCGGATATGCAAATAACAATAGTGCTTATCGCTTCTTAGTGTATAAGTCAAAGATACCTGATATCCACGAGGGTACGATTATGGAATCAACGAATGTTGAATTCTTTGAACAAATCTTTCCTAGAAAGGAAAAAGAAATAATTTCACGCAAACGAAGTTATGAACAAAATCAACAAGACATGAGAGTTTCTGATTATCCGGAACTAGACATTCCAGATCTACAGGACTCAGAAGTTATTGACTATCCAAAACTTTAATGTTTCAGGCCTACAGAACTTATGAGTTCCAGAGGTTGAACCAAGACGGAGCAAAAGGGCCAAAAAGGACAAAACCTTTGGTCCAGACTTTCTAACCTATATGATTGAAAATGAACCGAGGACAATTAAAGAAGCATTGTCAACTCCAGAAGTACCGCTTTGGAAATAAGCTATAGAAAGCGAAATAGATTCCATCATGCAAAACCATACTTGAGAAATGGTTTATCTTCCCTCGGGAAGCAAACCTTTGGGTTGTAAGTGGATACTCAAAAGAAAGTACAAAGCAGATGGAACTATAGATAAGTATAAGGCCAGATTAGTAGTCAAAAGTTACAGACAAAAGGAAGGACTAAATTTAGGGGTGATTCAATCACTTCTCTCTTATAACCGTGGCAATGCATGTTAGTTTTCCACAAAGATCGCTTTGCTACCATTAAGACATTATCCACCTATAAATTACCTTAGATTTGTCCAACTATGAAAAATACATTTTATGAAAGAGAAATTTAAGCCATGTAAAGTAACATAGCAAACAAGGATGTGGCTTACTGATCAATAAAATTGATGAAAATTAAATACAAAAATTACTAGGTAAATATTTAATTTCTTCTTATTTTCTTTAATCTTGGTTGGCAAAATTACCTTTATTTATATATACTTGTGAAAGGTAACGAATAACTAATAAAGTAATCGAAGTGGCTTAAACAGGTCCAAACATCACTTGCCATTAAAAAATATATTACCAACTATAATTCTTTTATATAATTTTATGATATTCATGTTGGGTTACAAGGATTTGCAAGAAACGGAAATTACAAGTAACTGCTTATGTAAGAATTGAAATTACAATTCAACTAGAAAACTGAAAATTACAATATAACAACAAAACTGAAATTACAATATTTGTTGAACAAGAAGACCGAAAACTGTTTTGATTTTTGCTGAGTTGAGTGTGGCACTCTGTCCTTAAGACAATATTGCCCCGTATGTATCCTTTATACGTCCCGGACAATTCGTCTCCCAAGATAAAACAGCAATGGAACAATTGAGCAAAGAAAACTCAAGAGCTACCGTGAAGAATATTGAATAATGAAATGATGCTAGGAAGTTATAGGAAGAACTGATTTTCTGGTTGTATATTTTTGTGTATATCAGGTGTGTCTCAACAATGGTGTAAGGGGTGTTTATATAGGTGAGGAAGTGACTGTTTGACTGCCTCCATAACAGTCATTATTGGCCAAATAATGACCATTATGGAGGTAGTAAAGCCACCAAATTAAAGGAGAGAAATACCAACGGATGCCATTATAGGAGGTGTAATTCAGCCAAAATAAATGGTTGAATTGAGTGCTGCACGTTTCTGTTCGTGTCTGCCAAAATTCTGAATTTCTGGAAACTTCAGGGACCAAACTGTACATCTTGAAACTTCAGGGACCAAACTGTACATCTGAAAGATTCTGGTCCAAACTGTACATCTGAAGCTTCTGGGATCAAACTGTACTTCTGGAAAAGTTCTCTGGCCCAAAAAGATAATATCCCACAGCCCGTGAACCCGGAATGGACGGGCGGGCGGCGGCGGCGCGCGTGTGGTCTTTCCTCGAACCGAAGCACATCTAGGTCCTCCCTCCTTTAAACACATGGGATACCCCTTGGGGTCCCAAACCCCAAACCAATTTCGAGTCTTATATACACAACAATTCTTTCTTCCTCTACCGATGAGGGAGAATTGAACACAACACCACACTTTTCATGCTTCAAACACCTCACTTCGTGGACCAATATCTCTTTCATTTCTCAATGAAATTTGACGATTCTTGGCCCTACGGTTATCTACGTACTTAGTATATCATGCATGTGTGAAGATCCGAATTCTCCAACATACGTAACACTAGTGTTTAAGCCGTTAAAGTTGGTCGGTCGCAACTCCCGCCAAAGGCAAATTTCCAACAATTCAAAGTTTAATGATCCGATTAATTTAAATCTGAGCAGTGTAAAACTTATTAAAGGGGTCCTTACGGAAATTTCTTTGTTCTTAAGGCTCAAGCTCGAATTGTCTAATTAACAGTGAAAGAATCATTTACGTCCCACCACAATCCCTCAATGGTACCATAGAATAGGAGGAGTACTTGGCACAATGAAGAAACTTTGACCTATCGTTTGAACTCCTTTTACCTTCCTTCAACCCAAATTCGACAATTTCTATACAGTTTCAGGTTTGCATGTGTATTAAGTATAATTTTAACATTTGATGTTTATAATGTTGAGTTGACCATGAAAGGGTTTTGTCTTCCTCTATTTAGGTTCTTACTTCTAGAGATCCGAAATCACATGCAAACAAATGGTTTATTTTTAATTATGTTAATTCTTGGATACAAATTACTTATAGTTGAGTGTTACATACGTATATCGTACTGTATGCCATGCCACTAATTTAAGTAACCCACATTAATCATTACATCTAAAAATCAGGTGCTTATTTCGCCCAATCATTATATTACTCAAGTATAGGTTTTTTGGCCACAAGTTGGTACTCTCTATTAGTGCTCTCTCAGTTCACTTTTACTTGTCTATATTAAAAAGAGATTTTCATTTTTACTTGTCACTTTTAGCATATCAAGAGAATATAATTTTTTTTTCTGTTTTACCCATATTATTCATTACTCATTTCAAATCATTTTTCTAGTCCATTAAAATTATGCACCAATTAATATGGGTATAATGATAAATTATACACTTTATTTTTATTTTTTTTTAAATATGTAAAGTCAATAATGGACAAGTAAAAGTGAATGCAGAAAGTATTAATATTTTTCCATCTTTTTATTTTACTTTTTAGTTAGTTGATTAGTTTTCATGATCACAAAACAAGAATTGCCTATATAGAGGAAGTAGGTTTTAGATAAAAAGTGTTTTTGTGCCCCCTAGTAAGGAAAGCAGCTGAGATAGAGAGAGTCGCTCCTACCTGACGGATAAATCTTTTGCGTGCCCTTAAATTTTTTGCAAGAGCCAACCACACTGGGCAAGCAGTTGAGATAGAGAGAGTCGCTCCTGCCTGATGGATAAATCTTTTGCGTGCCCTTAGATTTTTTGCAAGAACCAACCACACTGGGCGACATTCTCTTCAGTCTTCCGATGCAATTGACAATTTCAGCCTTCTTCTTGCTTTTTATTTGTTTAAAAAGCTTGTCTTTTTGAATTGCAACTCTTCATTCATATAAGTCTTGAATTAGTAACTCACTCGTTAACTATATAACATTAAACATGTAGTAGCCTTATAGCATAATATCATAGGCGAATTCAAGGTTTTAATATGATGAATTCAACTTTAAAAATTATGAGTTTAGAATCTGATATTTGTTGAAGTTTTTTATTTTCTTACATATATATATATAGGCTAAATTCACCAACGCCGAATACATGTAATTTCCTATTAGTTGGAGTAGTAAATAAAGGAATGTGTTCCTTAATTTCATTAATTGATTATTTACAATATATAGTATTTACAAAAATATTTACCTTGCTACAAACTAGCTAAGTATCAGCCTAATTACAAAAGGAATATAATTATACATAAAATAAGAGATATACAATTAATGTAAGAATATTCGGTGAATATTCTATTACACCCCTGCAGTCGAAGCGGGTGGCTCACGAACATTGAGACTGACTCAAAAATCATCAAACAATATGCGCAGAAGTCCTTTGGTGAAGATGTCGGCAATCTGATAGCTGGAAGGGACATGAAGGACACGAACTTGACCACGAGCCACTTTTTCGCTAATAAAATGAATGTCCATCTCAGTGTGTTTGGTGCGCTGATGTTGGACGGGATTGCCAGAAAGATATATCGCAATAATATTGTCGTAGTAGACTAGTGTTGCCTTTTGAATCGGGCAATGAAGCTCAAGTAGAAGGTTACGAATCCAACAAGACTTAGAGACGATGTTGGCTACACCTTTGTACTCTGCTTCAGCACTGGATTGGGATAGTGTAAGTTGCCTTTTGGAAGACCTAGACAATAGGTTGTCTCCGAGGAAAATGCAGTAACCGGGCGTGGAGCGTCGGGTGTCAGGACATCCACCCCAGTCAACATTAGAATAAGCAGCAAGACCTGTGAGGGAGGACCTGTATAGATGTAAGCCGAAGTGAAGTGTGCCCTAGACGTATCGTAAAATACGTTTGAGGGCATGCATGTGTGCTTCTGTCGGATTGTGTATGTGCAAACATATTTGTTGCACGACATATGATATGTCTGGTCTCATGAATGTGAGGTACTTCAGGGCCCCAACTAAGCTATGATAGTGAGTCGGGTCTGAATACGGAGGGCCAGAATCAGTGCTGAGTTTGGAATTGGTATCCACTGTTATGTAGGATGGTTTGTAAGATGTCATGCCTGCACGGTCAATGATTTCTTAGGCGTATTTCTTCTAACACAGAAATAGACCGCTAGAATGGCAAGTGATAGAAATTCCCAAGAAATAACTCAGAGGACCCAGATCCTTCATAGCAAACTCAGAGGAAAGGAGAGACATAATGGACCGATGGAAGGAATCAGATAATATGGTGTTGATGATGTCATCAACATATAATAAGAGGTAAGCTATGTATGGACCCTTGTTGTAGATGAACAGGGAATGATCAGATTTGCTGTGTGAAAAATCGATAGAGGAGACATAATCGGCGAACCGCTGGTACCATGCTCGAGGAGCTTGTTTCAGTTCATAGAGCGATTTTCGCAACAGACACACATAATCCGGATGAATAGGATCCCTGAAACCCATAGGCTGATTCATATATACCATTTCATGAAGATCTCTATGTAAGAAAGCATTCTTGACATCAAGATGATGAATGGGCAAAGATTGGATTAGGCAATGCTGAGGGCAGTCCGAATGATTGCGGGATTTACGACCGGGCTGAACGTTTCATCACAATCCACTCCCACCCGTTGAGACCTAAAAATCCACATAGAACGAATAATGTTAGCATCAGGTGGACGGGGTACTAGGTCCCACACCTTATTATCAATAAGAACATTATATTCGTTAATCATTGTGGCTTTCCAATTTGGATTAAAGAAGGCATCTTTCGGATTACGAGGGACATGGGGAAGGGACAACTGAAATGGAGAGGTTAAATAGTCGTTTAGGTTTAGAAATTCAGTGCATGGCATGAGTTTCCATTATTCGAAAGCGTGTCTCGGGACGCGGGATGGGAGGAGAGTGGGGTGCCGCGGGACTACCGGGAAGAGGAGAAAGGGCAGGGGTGGCGGGATTAGCTGGTCGAGGCTTGATTTTTTGAGAGGTGGCTGCGGAATCGCCCTGAGACGGGCTGTTCCGAGCCACCGTAGGCAAAACCGGCAACCGGGTGGACAGCGTGTCCTGGACTGACCGTGGTGGGTTTGGGTGCCGGGGACTAGGACGTTGAATTATGTAAATGATGAATTAGAAGGGGGTTTAGGCCATCATTTACGAAGTCGAAGGAATGCCGAAGTGGCGAGTTTAGTGAGGCAAAAGGGAATTGAGACTCATCAAATAGGACATGACGTGAAATAATTAATTTACGGCTTGATAGGTCATAGCAAGAGTAACCACGGTGATTGGTGGGGTAACCCAGAAACATATACGGAGATGATCGCGATTGGAGTTTGTGAGTGGTCAGATGGAGAGGATAATAAAGACATCCAAAACTACGCAAGTGTTGGTAGGAGGGGTTCCTATGAAACAGAACTTGAGTGAGCGACCGTAGAGCTAGAGACTTGTTTGGGATTATGTTTAGGAGATATGTGGCAATGGAGAGTGCGTAATGCCATAATTGAGGGGGAATCGAGGCGTGAGCAAGTAGGGCACGAATTAGGTTATTTATGATTTGGATTTTCCGTTCGGCTTTACCATTTTGGTAGGAGGTGTGAGGGCAGGAAAAATGAAAGGTAAGACCGTTTTTGGAGCAAACCTATTTGAATTGGTTATTATCGAATTTTCTGCCATTGTCACATTGAAAACATTTAATGCTCTTTTATAATTGTGTTTTTACGAAAGCACTAAATGAGGAAAATTTGGGGTAGACCTGGGATTTATTATCAATTGGAAAATTCCATAGAAAGTTGAAATAATTGTCCAAAAATAACACATAATATTGATGGCCGACCGTACTTAAAATAGGGAAAGTCCACAAATCATTATGTATTATATTGAAAGGCATTAAAGTATAATTTATGGGTGCATAAAATGATAATTTAACATATTTTCTAAAAACACAGGATTCACATATAGGAGTCTTAGAAATACAGTTGCATTAAATAAAATTATTTTCCTAAGGGAGCGTAAAACAGAATATCTCTGATGTCCTAATCTAGAATGTCATAAGGAAGACGAAAGAGCAGTAAAGGTTGATGGAATTGAGGCTGGTTTGTTGACGCTGTTTGAAATAGGGTAGAGATCTCCGGTGCTGTCACATCTCATTATTCGTCTCTCTCTCGTAAAATCTTTCACAGAAAAATCAAAAGGATTAAAGTCAAGGGAAACATTATTATCAGTTGTGAAACGTCGCACATAAATTAGATTCTTAATGAGTTTAGGAGCATAGATGATATTTTTTAAAATTAGTGGTGGATGTGGTTGGGATAAGGATGAATGACCAAAACCACGAATAAGAATGCCTTGTTCACTACCAACAACAATATTCCGATTTAAATTACTCAAATTGGAATAAGATGAGATGGTATCTTATGATGCCGTCATGTCAGATGTGGCGCATGTGTTCGTATACCAATTTTCGTCTGGAGCGTTGAGTGACATTGTGTTCATAGCTACCTCAATGTCAGTCGGTGCATAAGTTGAGGGTGAGAGAGCCGGTGTTGTATAGGTCTGTTGTGGACGTGCGCCGAGTATGTCAGGCTGGGCCTGTCGGGTCAAAAGTGGAGTCCACAAGGATGTAAGATACGGGCAAGGAGGAGAGGCCCATGATAGTGGGGCCTACACGGCCCACGACAGGTAGGCAGCCCATGGCGGAGGCTGCTGCCACTACCACGGTCGTTGCTGGTTGTTTCTTGTCGGCGGGGACTGCCCTTTGCCGCCACCGTTGATGCCAAAATTTCATCCACCTCGGCCTCTGCCTGACTGTTGTCCTTTGCGGTTGTTGCGGGTCGACGCGATCTGTTACGGGTCCTCGGGTCAGCAGTGATGGCTTCTAGAATTGGAGGTCGGTGGAGGGCCCGACAGTGGTGGTGAGGGTGGCGTCTGCAATGCTCATCAAAGTGGTGATACGCTTGATTTTTCGGGATTCCTCAAGAATTAGCTTCGAACGAGCCACATAAAACGGTGGTAACTGTGTGCATTGCTGAAGAATGGTAGCAACGCTGTCATAGGATTCGTTCAAGCCTGCAATAAGTTGCATGATCAATTGTTGATTAGTGACTGATGCGCCAACGTTGGAGAGTTGGTAGACAAGGATCTTGAGTTCTTGACAATATGCAAACACGTTTGGGAAATCGTCCTGATGAACGTCCTTAAACTAATTTTCAAGGTATAACGTACGTTGAGTTTTGTTGTCGTGAAAAATACTTTTCAAACTTTTTCACGTTTGGCGGGCAGTGGTGTCGGTCTCAATGATTGTGTGCAATAGATCATTAGAGATTGTGTCGTATATCCACTGGAGGACAACTGCATCCAAGCGAGATAAAAGTGCATCATCAGAGGTCGAAGTGAAGGGTAGGTCGGTGGACTTCTATTTAGGAGGGATGATATGGTCGATAACTTCGTAGACACGACAATGGATTTTGAACAGTTCCGCCCACGAGGAGTATTGATCATTTTCCATCTCAAGAGTCACATGGATGAAATTTTTAATATTGTTGACTGCAAGTGCATGATGGAATTTGGTTTTGTCATCTATGGAAGATGAAATTTAGGAGGAGAAGGGAGAGAGAATGGTCGAAGAAACACTAAGGTTCCGTCGTGGGTTGGTGGCGGCCGAGAGGGGGTCGGAGGCGGGGAGGGTTTTTGTTTAGGGTTAAGCTACTGATACCATAAAAGAATATGTTCCTTGATTTCATTAATTAATTATTTACAATATATAGTATTTACAGATATGTTTACATTGATACAAATTAGGTAAGTAATCAACATAATTACAAAAGAAATATAATTATATCTAAAATAAGAGATATACAATTAATTTCTGTTAGTAAATAAGGAAAAAAGTATTAACTTGATTCTTAATAAAATAACAGAAATAGCAAGTCGTTGAAACTTGAAAATATCATCGAACTCTGGTTTTTTAAGAAAATTAAAACTATAATAAATTAAATAAAATCCGTCAGTAAGGAATCTTGTCACGACATGGGCGGAGACGCGGAGTACTCAACTAATAATTCATTAACCTCTACAAAGAAAAATAAAAATATAAAAGGTTAAGAGTTAATTAGGAGATATCTTGAGCCAGTCATCTAATTGAATGCACTCACCTGACAATCATATAGAAAAATAAATTAATCATATGTTTTCATTCCTGGCTGAATTTATTAATCGCAATTAATTAAAGTTAATGCGCTCTCTAAGCAAAGGACGGTACTTGAGATTCCACTTGTTCCGTACCACTTTCTTGTAAGTAAAAGTTGCTCATAAATTATTCTATTCTCAGTTGATCTTACCTTCTAATTAAGAGAGAACCATATTATTTAGTTCTCTTAATTTTATTTCTTTTCTAATTTAAGAAATATAGTTTAAGCACTATATTTTATTAAAGAGATATCATTGGCTTTATTTGGCTAAATAAAATAAAAAAGAACCATCTTTCGTCGTCCTTATACTTTGCAAAAAAGGTAAATTTGGATAATTTTTTATAAAAAATTGATCTGTTGGTGACTAAAGGCAATTTCAAGTTAATATTTTAACGATAAGAACATAAATGAATCAAATTTTTAATGGAGAGCAAAGTTAAACGCAAATCTGAACCCTATCCCTAAAAAAATTAATGCATGAGAGGAGGGAAATAAAGTTGATGTGTGGTTTGTATTTTCATTTAAAACAGATTTTGATTTTCATAGCCTCATAGGCTTACTTGTACTGGTCTTTTCAGTATACACTAAAAAGGGCGGTCTGTTGCATTATGCACGGAATCAAGAGAAGGGCCGGATCATAAAGGTCTATTGTACGCAACCTTTTTCGTATACACTATTTTAGGAAAATGCCTCAAAATCATCAAGGGATAAACTCAATTGCAATCAAAATTATGATTTTCACTTAATTTTATCGAGGCAACCGTTGAGGTAAAAATTTATTTGTATATAATATTTGTATCAAATCAATAGATGCATTACATGTGTTTGAATATAGATAGCTATCACTTTACCATGAGTAATTAATATATATATTCACTCCATCAAATCACTTAACTAGTTGAAACTTGAACAGTTGAAATTACGAGAAATCAATAGATGAATTAAGGTAAGAGTAGTTGAAGTTTTATTCACTAAACCTGTATAAAATAATTACACAATTTAGTAACTTAAAAGCCACTTATGCATAACTGTCTACGCTAGACATGATTGGTAAGTAGTAACCTGTAAAAGAGTTTGACTACACTTTTTAGTGAATAAAAGATTACAAATTCTTGAGAATTGCAATATAGTTGAGTTAAACGTTGAAAATCTTTCCCAATTGTATAAAAGTTTGTTAATGTTACCAAGTTGTTCCTTGACCAAAAAAAGAAAGGGCCAAGTGCACAGATAACCGAATTGGCGACCAATATTTAAGCCATAGCCAAAATATATAAATTGTTGTCTATTTGGCCACATCAAAATTAATTTACGGTGAAGTTGACAAAAATTGAGTCTGAATTGGTTTGATAGTCTCATACTTTAGACATTTTTATTTGAAATTAGGCTTGATAGTCATGTCTGAAATTTGAATTGTCCTTCAAACTTAACAAATCTAATTAAAATCTTAGTTGATGTCTCTTTTATATTATATCTCACCCAAGTACTTTTACATTCGTGAAAATAGCAATATCAAAATGGATAAATAAAAACTAAATATTTTATAGTGAAAAGATTTATAAGCACATTTCCACTATTACTTTAACTAGGCAGGTTGATAAGTTTGTCTTTACATATTTTTGGTTGCATTTAGACCAGTTTTACGTCCAAAGTTTAGTGTCGTTTTACTTATTTTTCAATCATTGAATACAAAAACTTGTTCAACAGACCGGAGAAGAAGATGAAAAAGAGGACGAGGAGCGCATTTGTCTGAAGTTTATTTAAATTGGCTACACGTTAAAAAATTAGAAAAATTGAATATAACTTGGGTGAAAACTAGCTACCAGCTCAATTTTTTCAAAAAGAAAATCACAAATCTTGACCATTGGATGCCCTATAAATGAATTCGCAGGAATGTCCCTATCTTGGGGTGGTCTTCAATTTTTGCCATGCAAATCACAGGTCTTTAATTTTTGCACTCCGGCACTTTAGGTAATTAAAAAATAGCCAAAAATATCACTGACCTCGAAAAAACAAAAAAAGAAATTCGGCCTACCCTTATCTATGACCTAATTTCGCAAGGCAAAGTTTCATATCCGACATAACTTCATTTCTACAAAACTTATGCCGGACAAGGCAAAGTTTCTATAAACTTATGCCGAGCGAATTAGTACTACACAATTTATGCCGGATAACTTCATTTCTACAGAACTTATGCCGGAGAAACTTTGCCTTGCGAAATTTATTTTTTTCGACTCTGTTAGGGATCAAACCCAGAATATCTGGCTTTATAGACCACTGAATAACGGTACTTTGTCCCATAAAATTTTATTAAATGAGAATCATGGACAAAAATTAAAGACCATTAATTTGAGAGGCAAAATTCCGTGTGAAAAAAAAGTAGGGGAAAGGACACTCTATGGCTAACAGAAATTTTAATGGCCCGTGTTTGGGCTTAATGCCTCGAATTGGCTTTTCGGACCAAACAAATGACAAGCATTAGCCCAACGGCTCAACCACCAGAAGATATCAGATCTTTTGGTCGCCACAAAGATCAAAATGTTGCTACTAAAGGTCGCTACATGTACAGATGTACTGCTATTACCAAAGGTTTTTTGCTGCAATTATTATAATAATTGTATAATATGCGTATAATTAGTAAGTATATGTTGAGTATACATTTATTATACATAAATTATACAAAAATGATATATTTTCTAAACGCATACTGTAGAAATACAAATTTTATACAATAATGATATAATTTTTATATGTATGATATATTTTCTATACATATACAGTAGTAATACATATTTTATATAATAATGATACATTTTCTATAAATATGCTGGAAATAATTGAAAAAAGACTATGAAATGAAACTATTTTTAAAGGGATAAAATGTCTTTTAAACTTCTCGAGTCATCTGGTTTTCATTACTTTGAGCTAGATGGCTATTTATGAACATTTCCCAATAAACTATATGTTGCAATTATGGATTTCAAGGCCCAAAATGAGCATGACTATAGAGTAGTCCATATTGCTCTAGCCTACTTCAGAGTGGATTTGGCCCATTTTAATTCTAGCTCTGTCCCACCTAACTACTAAACTCATTTTGGGTCAGCCCATTATTAAAAGTTCAAAACCAGTTCCAGTCATCTAGCAATGGTGATGCAACATCAAAGCCCATATCAACTTAACCTTGTCTTAAGTGTATTGTTTCTAAAAACTAAATGAAAGAGGGAAAAAAGAGAGCCACAAAGATAATAAACTTAGTATCGCAAAATACAAATAAATAAACTAGGAGTGCAAAAATATGATATATGTTTCAATATATAAACTGGGAGTACAAAAATTCGCATGGGGTTCTTTTTAGAACACATCTGATGTAATCATATTCTCGTCTTGGTGTTGGTATCATAATGCATTACTACTATATAGAAGCACACAGCTCTGCATCAACACGTAGGGCTGGCAATGGATCGGAGGTGGATCGGATGGTGCTCAATCCGTCTTCACCCGCCAACCATCCATCCATCACCCTATTTTTTCTTCATCCACATCCGATCCACCCATCATACACGGGTGAATCAGGTGCTTCGCGGATGAAAATTATAGCACAATCAGTCAATCACCTAAAATTCTTGGTAAAACGAAAAAAAAGTACATCAAATAAATATCATCATACTATTTTTACAAGTTGTGCCTATGCTCCAAACATGCAACCAAAAAAAATGGAAAGGAGCCAAAAGCCAATAATAATCCGAAGTAACTAAAGTTTAAAGTACGAATTACATGCCACTTCTAATAATACTAATAATTGAGTTTCTAATTAGCAACAATCTTAATAGACTAAAACATTAAAATTCATCAAGTCTTCATATCACATCCTCTAAGATCCATTCATTTTCTAAATGAAAAGCAAAAATAAAAAATTATTAAAGCAAACATTATCGTAGGAAATAAATGTGATTAGTTTACTGAGTTAAAATCAATGACTTCACTTGTAGAGCTTCCATCACCTCCCACATCGGCATCATCCAAAATAGTTGCACATGTGTGTGCATTATCAAAATAAGATTCTAAAAAAAAATCCACCAGGGCTCATAAATTATCATCATATCAATTTTTTTAAAAATGGTTCAAGTGAATGTAAATCAAAAATATATATTACCTGAATACTCTCCAAGGATCCAATTTTGCATGCACATAAGTGCTTCTACTGTATCGGCATGAAGGTTCGAACGATGGGGACTAACCACCCTACCGCCCATACTAAAAGCACTCTCAGAAGCTACTGTTGATGCATGTATTGCTAATATATCTTTAGTAATTTTTCTCAAAGTTGGATACTTCAAGTCAGTCTTCCAAAAATTAAGGACATCAAACTCACTACTCTCCGGTAATGCATCCTCTTCAAGATAGTGGTCTAACTCAAATTGATGTGCACTACAATGCACATGCAAAAATTGACCAGAACACAAAAGACTATCTGATTCAAACTTTTCTTGTAAAAGATCAACCATGGAATCATTTGTGGTACAATTATCAAGAACCACATAAGATATTTTCTCAGCTATATTGTATACTTTCAACGTATCCACCAGAACACGAGCAAGCATATTGGCAGTGTGTGGACATGGAACGTAAACAAACCTATTTTGAATTTTTTTTATCAATTTGGTGGAAAATAATATGCATAAAATTAAACGGGTGGATGGATGGGTCGGGTGGTGGGTTGGATGTATGTCCACCCGAATCTGACCCGATCCATCCATCACCCGATTAAAATCCTCTGGAGTTGACAACGCTTCTGCAATTGTCCTTGGTTCGCTATCAACCATATAAGCTTCAAAGTCAGGACCGAGGATTTTATCCCTCCTGACCCTCTTACTTCGTCTTGGTTCTATCTCTGGAGTCTCCAAGTTCTGAAAATATGAACACTCAATTCTGGATATTCAGCTACTTCGGAGTCCACTAGATCTTAACCATCTAGATCCAGGCAGTCAACGACTCCTGGTTCCTGAGAGCTCTATTCATAACTTCGTTTGCGAGAGGTTATGTCTTTTTCCTTTCTAGGAAAAGTATCCTCAAAGAATTGAGCATTCCTTGATTCCATGATTGTAACCCTGTGGATTTCTGGAATATCTGACTTATAAACTAAGAAGCGATAAGCACTACTCTTATTTGCATATCCGATGAAAATGCAATCTACAGTCTTTTGCCCAATCTTGACCTGCTTTGGCTTAGACACTTTGACATTTGCCAAACAACCCCACACCTTTAAATATTTATAGGTGGGTTTCTTTCCCTTCCATGATTCATATGGAGTTATGTCCTTAACCTTATATAGGACTCTATTAAGAATCGTATTCGCGGTAAGGACATCTTCTCCCCACATGTTTTGGGGAAGACCGAAATTGATGAGCAAGGCATTCATCATTTCCTTCAATGTACGGTTCTTGCGTTCAGCGACTCCGTTCGACTGAGGTGACTATGGAGCCGTCGTTTGATGAAAAATGCCCGATTGGTCATAGTATTCCTCAAATGGCACTACGTATTCTCCCCCTCTATCGCTACGAATTGATTTAATCCGCATGTTTAGTTGGTTTTCAACTTTTATTTTGTAGCGTCGGAACGCTTCAAAGGCTTCAGCCTTACTTTTCAACAAGTAAAGGTAACAATACCTTGTGCTATCATCAATGAATGTCACAAAGTTCTTGTTCCCCCATCTAGTTTGTGAAAACTTCAAATCACATATATCTGTGTGAATAAGTTCTATGGGAGCGGTATTCCTTTCGACGGATTGAAAAACAATCTTTGTGAGTTTTGCCTCTACGCACACCTCACACTTATGTTGAGGGTTTACATCGATAGACGGCAAAAACTTCAAGTTCACCAACCTTTGGATGGAGTTATAGTTAACATGTCATAATCTATGATGCCATAAATTAGAAGACTCAAGCAAGTAAGAAGAAGCTTCAATTTTATTACTTGGACGCATTACAGACATAGCGTTAACTTTGAAGAGGCCTTCACAGACGAAGTCTCTTCCCACAAAAGTTCCATTCTTGGTGATTATAAATTTATTGGACTCAAATACTACCCTAAAACCAGCATTAACCAATAAAGGTCCTGAAATTAAATTTCTCATAATCTCAGGGACATGCATCACCTCCTTCAAAGTGAGCTCCTTTCCAGAAGTCATCTTCAGGACCACATTTCCTACCCTCTGCACATCAAAGAAAGCGTTGTTACCCATTAACAACTTCTTGTCTGTAACTGGTGTATATGTGGTGAATGCATCTCTATTGGAACAGATGTGTCTGGTAGCACCCGTGTCCATCCACCATTACATGGGATTCTCAACAAGGTTTGCTTCAAGCACCACCGTCGAGAACTCCTCAATCCTGTCGTCAAGAAGCATGTCTTCGACGACGTTAACATGTGCCTTGCCTTTCGCCTTCTCTTTTTGCTCAGTCTTGAGCTTACGGCAGTCCTTGATCATGTGACCAGGTTTCCCACAGTGGTGGCAGTTCCCCTTGAACTTCTCCATCGTCTGGGTCTTGCCATCTTTCTGGAACTTGCGCTTCTTGCTTGTGTTCCCTTTGGCCTCAGTCAGATTTGCCTTTGCCTCAGCGGGTTGCTTTCCCCTAGGCACGACCTTCTTATTATTTTCCTGAATCTGTAGTTTGATAATAAGTTCTTCAAAGGTCATTTCCTTTGTCTTGAGTTTTAAGTGACTCATAAACTCATTCCACGAGGGAGGTAACTTTTCAATTAGTGATGCAACCAAAAACTGCTCATTTGGTTTCATACCTTCCAAATCCATGTGATGTAGAATCATTTGGAATTTTTGGACTTGGGACATCACATTTTTGTTATCCACCATTTGAAATTTTAGGAATTTCCCAACGATAAATTTCTTCGTACATGCATCTTGTGCGTTGTACTTCTTCTGCAATTTTCCCCATAACTCTTTGACGGTGCCTACGGTGCAATACACCGTGTAAAGTGGGTATGGCAGAAAGTTCAAAATATAGTTCTTACACATGAAGTTGTTGTGACTCCATGCATCAAGAACCATCTTCATGCCATTAACGACATGGATACCTTGGCCCCCTTCAGCTGTTTGATTAGGCTGAGGGTCCATCTCATCTCCAGCTTGTGAAGGATCTTCTGTTAGGAAATGAGTCATTCCCATAACAATCAAATAAAACAACATCTTCTGCTGCTATCTCTTGAAGTTGGAGCTCATAACTTTTTATGGGCGTTCATGGTGGAAACCAGAGGGTGGAGGAACTGTCACGTTCTCTTGAGCAGCAGTAAAGGCATTGGATGTGCCTTGGGCAGCAGTGAAGGCATTAGATGTGCCTTGAGCAGTAGTGGGGAAGGAAGAGGGGTTGCCTTGAGTAGCAGCAGCAGCAGAATCAGAAGCGAGTTGTTCTCTTCCAGTTATCTTTCTAAGCACTTACAACAATCTTGTCTTAAAACTATTAGTTACAACAATTGCAGGAAACGTGAAATAAGTAAATATTACAATAGTCAGAAAGGATAAACTACTAACGATTACAACAAACTGGAAATAATAACGATTACAACCACTTTGAAACTTCGCTGACTCGAATGATGACACTCTGTCTTTAAAACAAGATTGCCTCGTATATATCCTCTTACGTTAAGGGCAATAGTCTCCCAAGATAAAACAACAACTTAACAAATGAGCAAAGGAAACTCAAGTGTTATTCTTGAAGAACTTTGAGTAATGAAATGATGCTAGAGAAGAAGAAAATTTCTGAAAATTTCTAAGTCTTCAACAATTGATCCAAATGCCTCAATTTATAGTGTAAGGGGGATGACCTCTCAACTAGCCAACTAATGGCTTACAATAGCCATGTAATGACACTTATTGAGGGGTTACAATCAGCCAAATAATAGTTGAATTCAAGTGCCAAGTATTGGAGATTCAATGCTCCAAAACCAGCCCAAGATGCATAAACTTTCTACCTTCCGACGTGAGCCTCTTCCCAATTTTATCTTTCCTGAAACACCAGGGACCTGTAAATACTAAGCAATTTGGGTCCAAAAAGATAATATCAGAAGAAGCCCCCCAACCCAACCCAGCCCACCCGACCGGGCGGGTGGGTGGTGGTGGCGCGCGTGTGGGCCTAGCCTTGAACCTAAGCACACCTAGGTCCTCCATCCTTCAAACACATGGGTTACCCCTTGGGGTCCCAAACCCTTATCCACTTTTGAGGCTTATAAAATGAACAATTCTTCATTTCCCTACCGATGAGGGAGATTTGTTCTACATCATATTTTTCATTCCTCAAATACGTTACTTTGTGGACCAATATCTCTTTCATTTCTTAACGAAATTTGACGATCATTGGCCCTACGGTCATCTACTTACATAGTAGATTATTCACGTGTGAAGAACCAAAGTCTCCAATATGTGGAACCCTAGTGTTTAAGTCATTAAAGATGGGTGGACGCAATCCCCATCAAAGGCAAATTTCCAACAATCCCCTGCCATCCCTATCAACATGCCTGCTTGTTGACGGGTGCATTTATGGTATTTCACAATTCTTATGGTTTTATATATGTTGTACTAAATGTTTTATTATGATTATGGACAAAAAGGTACATCTTCAATTTATCCTTTCGTACATGTGGGTCCGACCCCCAATTCCCATTTTCAACCGTTAATTTTTTATATTCAGCTTCCCGGCTTACAACAGACTATTCCTGGAGATAGTAGTCCCGGTCCCTCAACACTACTACTAGTAAATCGCGGAATGTGCATGAATGAACAGGGTTTGAGAATAGAGCAACTGATATCACCTACAAGATCCTACCCCAAAAGAGAGTAAATTGCTTCCACCAGAGTTCGAAACCGTCGTTGCAGGCCTCCAGCTGGATTTTAAGTTCCCTCCTTTGTCGCTATGACCGGGGACTCCATTTCAGCCGTTATTTGCAACTGATGTAGCAGCCTTTGATGCTACACCATGACAATGTAGGCTCTTTTACTATTTAGCTGTTAAGCCATCTGAATTGGTTAAATTTAAATTAAATCAACTATCTTATGTAGTACTTGCATAAAAGTGTGACATTTGATGTCATTAAACTAAAAATTTATGTATAATTATGCGTTTATATATGCTCTTGTCATTGAACATTTGCAACTAACCAAAGCCATATTTCAAGGGCCTTGCTGAAAATATCAATAGAGTAAGAATATGTTTTCCAAAGGATAACCAAATCAATCTTAAATAATGGTATATGTAGGAGAATCTATCACTTGCAAACATTAACAAAAAAATCTAAAAAAACACTCAATACTAAGTAAAGATAATTTTATACTGCTATAAATCCAAATTCATAAAAGAGTTAACTATTAATTTCAATATTTTCACCCGTGTTTGAGCCTGTGTACAACACGGGTTTTTAAATCTTGTTTGATTATAAATTTGTACACGGCAATTAGACTGGGTCATTTGCAGGAATTTCCATATATCTGGGTGGTCTTTAATTTTTCTCCTCAAATCGTTGGTCTTTATTTTTTGCCCATCGGTATTTTAAAGTGGCCTAAAATATCTCTGACATCGAAAAAATAAAAAAAGAAATTTCGATTTTGGGTTCAAACCCGACAGAGACAAAAAATAGAAATAATTTCCCAAGTCAAAGATTTCATAGATACTATACATATTCACGCAAAATTACATAGAAACTAGGTTCTATGTAACTACATAGAAATTATGTCTTAAAGCATATTTCCGTAGAATATGCATTGTCAGACATAGTTATGCAGACATAGGTTCATAGAAATATATGTCTTGCGAAATTATTTTTATTTTTTACTATGTTGGGGATTGGACCCAAGATTTCCCCTGCAAATAAGGATACTTTGACAAACAAACTTTCATTAAATGAGAAATAAAGACAAAAATTAAAGACCAGCGAATTGGGAGGCAAAAACTAAAGACCCGCCCGTAGGAACAAAAATTGATTAGACCTGTCAATATGGCCACCTAACATACACGGGCCTTATAATTTTACGGACTAGGGCCGTCCGGCCCACTATTTGAACGAGCCTTAAAATGGTCCGCCCGCCGTTTCTTTTTAAAAAACTAAATTCTAATATAAAAATGAAAACATAAACTTTTATAACACAATATTACATAGTGTTGCTAATCAAGTCTGACGTTCACAATTAAATTATCTCAGTAACACTTAGTACTTGCTAACTTCTTTTAGCATAACGAAATAAAAACATATATATTCAACATACCTCCTGCAATACTTAATAACTTTTGACATTGTCATTTGCAAGCAATGAAAAACATATCTCTTTTCTCGGGTAATATCTAATATTTAAATGTTTATCCACATACAAAAGACTAATAATATCTAATATTCCATACCATAGAAATGCTCAGTAACAATTCATCAAATTAATGTATAGAAGAGTCTTTTGCTGTCCCAGTCCCGCAGTACCGGATCCAGTGGCATAAATAATGTTATGTTGGATCCTCTAGAGAAAGATTACAAGCCAAAGTCATACTCTAGAAACTTCGAGGAAATAATATGATACAAACAATTATAAATTAAATTGAAGAAAATGACTTTTAAAATTATTTTCCCTTTTATTTATCAATCTCTTGTGTTAAGTGACACACTAACCGAAGGTTATTTAAAGCTATTTGATGAATCTAAGCACCAAATCATGGTATTCATTTTTCTTAAGGTCCCTAAGATGTGTCTGTATACAAATTTGTCGTCCTTAGTAGGGGTGCTTTATTCCGAAAGTTAAATTTTTTGGCGCAAATTTAAATTAATCGGGCTCAAAGCAGGTACTGGACGTTGGGCCAGAAATAAATAAAAAATTGGAAAAAGTGTCAGACGTGTGCTTTAAACCTTGGATAATGTCAAATGTGAAATTGAAACTAATTAGGCGCTAGAAGACATTTTGCGTGCTCTTTTGAGACAAAATACCCCATTAACATTATTCAACCATATTGTTATTCGATAGTGTTATCAAATACTAACAAGCATTATTAAATAGACTTAACTATCGTATCATCCGATCCTTAGTTTATTTATGAAGATGTTTCGCCAGCTCATACATGGGTTGTATCGTAGGTCAGTCGCATGTTCTATACCATGTGGGACAACATGCTAAAGTTGATGCCTTAGAGGTTGTGCCACTTAGTTGTGAGGAGGACATTATGCACCCAATTATACGAGGATTTGAAGTTACGACTAGGGTTGTCCAAGGGGTCGGGCTTGGGGCGGGGCGTGGTTGGAAAAGGATCGGGACCGGTCCTTCGGCGGGCCGGGACTGGCAGGACAGGCCGATGTCCCGTCCCGCCCCACATCCCGCAGGAAAATGGGACCGGTGTTGGCGGGGCAGGGTTAGGTCGGGTCCGGAATTTCAGGTTTTTTTTAGACACTTAATTTCAAAAAAACTGTGAATATAAACCCTCAAATAATTGAACAAGATAGTGTAATAAAAACATCTCAATGTTATTTTTGTGCCTCTTATATTATTTAATAGAAATATATTTTTTTGTAATATAATTTCAAAATTGCAATTTCAAAAATTACATAGTTAAAAACACATTTTCTAATTTCTTCACAATGTCTTATGGTTCTTCGGTTGCAATTGGAAGTTGTTGGTCAAATTGGTCGATGTCGCTTCCAGTTCCCTCGGACAAGATTTCGTTGTATTTGCCGTCGTCTTCTTTGTTGATCTCTGGTTGACCGCACCTTCTACGCTCCGCTCGTATATAACTATAATCTCCAAGTTGTCTCCTGCTAATGAGTGTTTGTGCTCTCCTATTTGAAATCTTCCACCAGAAAAAGCGCTTTCAGACGTTGTTGATGACGCTTGAATGTTCAACACATCTCGAGCTATCTTTGCTAGTATCGGAAATGTCTTATCATTTTCCCTCCAGTATTTAAGCAAGTATTCATGTCCTTCTTCATTAAGAACTGCTTGGTACGGTATAACACCCTACAAAACAAAAATATCAAACTCGCTAAATTGATTAGAAATGGAACCACTAAACATTCTGTTTCTAAGGCTTTCAATACTAGCAGCAGAAACATCATATCTTTTATAAGGTTGTATTGAAGAAAAAGAAGATGGTATAGAAGCTGGTTGGTTGCTAGCACTTTCTTGTTGGTAATGCATATATTTTTTTTTTGCATTCACCGTGTATGCTAGACAAACTTCTTCTTTAGTTGGTTCCTTATGTGACTGTTCATTTGGGCTTTTTGGAGTTGGAGGTGGAAGTACTGCTATACAATCATAAATCGTTTCAATAAGTGCTTTACAACCGTCTATTTTAATAGTCGGATTTAATACAACACCAATAATATAAATAGTGGGAATAGGAAAAAATATTTTTTAAATTTGATAAATATTTTTTTAATAGGTGCCTTATAAGATGGTTTTTTCATATATTCATTAAGTAACAAAAATATTAAAGTATATAAAATAACATAGTTGAAATAGTAGGATAATATATACCAGAAAATTCTTTAGTTGCTTGAAAACAAAACTCTAAAAATTCAATAAGTTCTGAAATTTTTTCTCAGTCATTATCTACAAGCATATCAGTTGAATTTTGATTATGGCCGTTAAAAATAAAGTTATAGGTATTCTATAATCGTAAGCAACAAGTAGTTGTTCATATGGAGAATTCCACCTAGTCGCTACTTCTTCAGGAATTTTTCTAAAAGGTAATCCACAATCGTGACAAATTTTTTTATATTATTTTTTTCTTTGTATTTTATTATTTCTAAAAATAAAGTTTATAGCAAATTGTACTTTATTAAGAATGTCTTTAAAAAGTGATAGACCATCCTTTACAACTAAGTTATAAATATGGCACGCACATTTTATATGAAAATGATTAGGAAAAGATGGAGTTAATAGATTTTTTAAAAGTCTCACACCATAATTATTAGAAGAAACATTATCTAACATAACAATCATAATTTTGTCAGTTATACCATAATAATCGCAAACTTCATGAATATTTTGTGCAATAAAAATTCCAGTGTGCCTATCATAAATATATCTATATGCTAAAATACATTTTTGCATAGACCAATTATGATCTATCCAATGACATGTTACAATTAAATAATCATTGACGTTAGTACTACAGCCTATATCAGAAGTGATAGATACTTTGCCAGGGAAATGATATAATGCATAACGTAAATATTGTTGATATTCATGTGCAAATTTAAAAACGTCTCTCCTAACAGTTGATCTAGGAAAATCGTTAAAAGCAAGATTATACATATCTCTTACGTAATGAATAAAATCAAGAGAGGAAGGAATGCAAAAGGTAAACCCTCCACCGCAACTAATTCTGCTATTGATTTCCTATCTTTGTGTTTATCGTATTTAGGACCTACAATTCCCCCCGTCGTCGGGTTAATTTGACCTTGTACTTGGTCCAGGACACTATGTGAACCTTGTACTGACTCAGAGCGTATTGGCGCACCCGGCTTTGTAGCCTAGTATTCATCCCACCTAGCTTTGTGAAAGCCTTGTACATGTCTCAATAAACCTCCCGTCCCACCCTGATATTTTTCGATTTTAAATTTATAAACATTTTTACAAATTTTACATCTAACTACTTGATTCTCTTGGTCCCTATAAAAAAAATCTCATGCAACTGATTTTAATTTTCGTTGTGTGGGGCCTCGACTCATACTAAGGAGAATATGATGCGTTTCAGTTTGAGGCTGAGACTAAATTTGAGGTTGAGGTCACTAGTGGGTGTGTCATCTAGATTATTGTCTAAATTAAAGTCTGGTTCAGTTGCAGGATATATCCCATCATCTAATGATATATCATTAAAAACCCAGTTTCATCTATATGAGTGTAATCAATCATATCATCCTGACTAGGAATAGGATGACTAGAAGAAGTACAATTGCCCTTGTTACCCCTACTAGAAGAAGCACTGTTACCCTTATCCTTAATCATACGTCTAATTTCTTCTATTTTAATTATGCAAATAAATAATTAAAGATTATAAAATTAAGTGTGATAATTAAAATAAAGTAACAATAATAATTTAAAAAGAACGAAGGTACCAAACGCTGACGTAACGTCGACGTGTAATCGAGATTGAAAATTGAAACTTTGCTCGATTGATGATCCTCAAGCTAGTTGTCAACTTCAGTCCCAATTTTTGAATTTTGATACAATTATACAAATGAGCAAATAAAATAAAATATTTAGTAGGCAATGTAGACTTGTAGAGAGAGATATTGAGATATTAGAGAGATTGTAGAAAGATTTGTGAGATAAAATGAAGAGAAAATGAGGTATTTATAGTTGGAAAATTGGGTTAAAGTGTAAATATACTAACTTAAGGGTTAAAAATAAATATTAAGGGGGTAGGGGGTTTATGGGTTGGGGGGTTGGGGGAGGGGGACAAAAATGGTCGTTGGAACCGTTGCACAACGGCCAAAATCTAAATTTGATCGTTGTTGCAACTATTAGTTTTGCAAAGAATAAGGGGGATCAAGATCGGGACAAGGTCAGGGCGGGGCGTGTCGAAGCGGGATGGGCCCGGGCGGGACGAGCCCAGGTCCCTTCCTGATTTCGAATCTCGACACCGTAATTTTTTTAGGGGGATCGGGGCGGGGGCGGGTCGAGGCCGAGTCAGGATCGGGCCGACCCGACCGGACCCACTGCATAGCCTTAGTTACGACAGATAAGAAGAGCAACTAATAAAACGGAAAGAAGAATATAGGGAGTTATTTTGTTTCTTATTCGGTATTCGATATCCGCATTGAGATTCCGTCTAATTTGAATTTACACCGTTTAATGCCGATTTAAAGGGAAAGCGCTCCCCAACAGAATTCTGTTCATACTCAGAGCTTGAACCCCAAACCTATAATTAAGGTAAATAGATCTTATTCATCCCACCACAATCCTTGTTTGTGAATATGGAGAATAATATTGCACAAACCCAAAGAGGAGTTTAGTATTTTGACACGAAAAACACACAAAATTACTGCTCCTTTAATCCCAATTCATGTGACATACTTTCTTTAGTCTGTCCTAAAAAAGAAATATTTAATTATAAAAAAATTATTTTATTCTTAGTGAAATGATTTATAGTCATGCTACTTATATATAACTTATTTTAAATTACAAACTACAAAAATTTTTATTTCTTGAATTTTGTACTCAACAAACAGAGCTACATGGAATGAAATGAGGAGAGTATTAGTTATATTTTGAAGGCTTACTGATCTTCTATTCTTATAGTTTAAGGACTCTATATGTGTTTAGTTTCATATCGCATGGTCAAACACCTATTTAGTGAATTTTGAGGACTTATTGGATTAGAAGCTTCTCAAACTCAAACATCTATTTTTTTTTAATTAGAGATCAGCGTCTTGGAGTTAATGTGGAATTCGCTCAAGAATCTACTAGTTTAGATAATACAATATAATCAGCTAAAAATCTTACAGATTGATTTTTTCTAGTTTAATACTCAATAGGTCTTTGTAATCACGGATAATTGAAAAAGGAAAGAAAAAAAGGATCATTCTCGTTCTGAAAGAGATAATGCCATATCTTGCACTTACTACTAAAATAAGTGAGGCTAAAAGCTATATTGACCCTAATCCAATGCTAAAATTTGTGACAAAATTCTCTTCCAATATTCAAAAGAAAATTGACTTTGTGTGTGTGTGTGGGCGAACTTCTCGAGCAATAGGCAGTATCATACAAAAAAATTAACAGGCAAAATTCATTGTCACTTCGTAATCAACACAATTCGTTATTGACAATTTTTTATTGAATAAACAATGAACTTATGTTTGATTGGTCTAGCTGTGTCACGCTACTCTCAATCATGTCGAGTCCTTCATGATTATTTATATTCAAAAGTAACAATTTTCTTTTATAGATAAGTCTTTGGAGCAACAGAGAAGTGTTTTGATTTTTATGAGGGATAAAGATTCGGATATTGAAATAATAAGACTGTTTATATTTGCATTTTCAAGCTTGCATAGACGGAGGAAATGATTTGAATAGAGAAAAACGATTCTATAAGGATGTCATATTTTTAACTATAGATCTCATGTATTTTTTTTATTAATCTTTGTGATAATAATCATATAATTAAGGTACTATTTTTAATAAATTACGAAATCAATCTTTTGACATGAGCTTTTTGATATTAAGTCTGCCTTCACCAGAAGACCTTTTTTCTCGTTTATATTACTTGCTAAAGACTAAAGTCCGTCTTCACCAAATGACCTTTTCATTTACTTGCTAAAGACTAAAAAATGTGTAAGTGCCAGGTGAATGTACAATTCAAGATACAGATTCAACAAAAGTTAATAATTTTTTAAAACTTTATCTTTTTGTAGAAAAGATTAATTTTGTCACGATCCAAACCGGAGGGTCGCGATGTCCGAACCCCAACCGTCGGGTACCGCTAACCATACCTTCAATATCTATTGATAATTAAGCACGGGTCACAGAGGCCGATGTAAAAACTTAACCAGAAAAGCCCAATTTATATATACATACATATCAAGGCCGACAAGGCCATACAAGACTACCACACACAGGACACCTGTCTACAAGCCTCTAAGAGAGTACATGACATCAAAAGGTCGGGACAGGGCCCCGCCATACCCGTATATACAAGCAAAAATATACCGTACCAAGATTAGACTGACACTCCGAAACAAGGGGAGTCCTCCAAAAATCCGCTGAGTCAGCAACCTACTAACGTGGATCGTTGCCTTGCCTACGTGAACCTGCGGGCATTAAATACAGCGTCCCGCGATAAAAGGAACGTCAGTACGACTGATGTACCGAGTATGTCATGCATGAACAATAACATAACAGGAATATAATAATAAACTGAAACAGAAACATCCAACAAAATTAGCCTACATTAGCAGCTGATCAATAGTGAATGCCTCTAAGGGCCCTAATATACCTAACATGTCATGCACAATGCGAACGCGATATGCATATATATATGTATGTTGCGGAACGTGCAACCCGATTCAATATATTATATATATATGTATGTTGCGGAACGTGCAACCCGATCAATTATATTATATATATATGTATGTTGCGGAACGTGCAACCCGATCAATTATATTATATATGTTGCGGAACGTGCAATCCGATCCAATATATTATATGTGTATATGTATGTATGACAGTGAAATATTCTGAACTTATCGGATGACATGATATCCTTGTACCTTTGGCTAACATTGGGAATATTAACATATTTCCTTTTAAGATAGGAATCAATAACATGAATATTCTTAACTACTAGGAGTAGAATAATTTATGGAACAATATCACGGTTATATTTCGTTACATGGAACATGCCAAAATAAAAAATAATTTGCCTTAACATACCTCGAATCCAAGCTTAATACCTCGAAGTGAAATTTTGATATTTAACTACCATGATCAATTATCGCCACTTGACGTTGGTATTCCCATGATTCGATAACTACATTCCACTAGATTACTCAAAAAATTATTTGGATACACTAATGCGAAAGGGTGTTCCAGTATTATTACTCGTACGTGTGTTTTTCAAATCAAAGTGATGTTGTTGGTAAACAACATCACGTTTACAACCCTATATATACAACCCACCATTAGAGAATCTTGCTATCACTGAGTTAAAGATAAGAATATTTTATAAAAGTTTAGAATGTTTTGTATTTTACATGTGTCGCTTAGCATGTAATACATTATCTTGACTCACCCAAGTCCACTAAGACCCTCATAATCCATCTATCGGCTATTATGCCATGTGTCAACCAACAAATGAATACTTATCCAATTAATTACACATACACTAAATCTTGTTCCCCACTATAGTTTATCAATTAGCCGATCATTATTGTCCCACTTGGTAAGTCCCAAATTAATTCAGGACTGCATCCTTTTATACACTAAGCTCTTTATTTGCATATATCTAGATGCCCAAATCATCGCCCGATAATACGGGGTGTTACATCATTTCCCGCTAAGAAACATTCGTCCTCGAATGTTGGGGTGACATATCTAATCCCCATTTCGTAATCAGAAAATACAACTACTTTCTCCACGACCATATAATGTACATACATCATTACATCAGACCTCACATGGTCCTTAAGCATTAATTATAGTGTCATGAAATAGAACTCACCTTATGCTTCTCTTGAAACCTCGACGTTGGTCTGAAATAGATAGGGATATTTGTGCATCATTTCCTCTTCCGCCTCCCATGTCATTTCTTTCATGTTCTTATTCCGCCAAAGAACTTTCACGGAGGCTGTTTCTTTAGTCCTTAACTTGCGGACTTGTCGATCTATAATAGCAACAGAAACCTCTTCATAAGATAAGTCCTCCGCAATCTCCACATCATCAATTGGTACCATCCGAGAAGGATCTCCAACACATGCTCTCAACATGGAAACATGGAAAATCGGATGAACAAACTCCAACTCCGAAGGCAAGTCTAATTCATAAGCTACTTGACTGATTCGTCGAATTATACGATATGGTCCAATGTACCTTGGACTAAGTTTTCCTTTCTTCCCGAATCTCATCACACCCTTCATAGGAGAAATCTTCAAGAAGACCCAATCATCTACCTAAAATTCTAAGTCTCGTCGTCGCACATCTGAATACGACTTTTGACGACTCTGTGTAGTTAACATCCGTTCTTGGATAAGCTTCACCTTCTCTATGGCTTGGTGTACTAAGTCATGTCCAAATAACTCTGATTTACCTACCTCGAACCATCCGATAGGAGACCTACATTTCCGTCCATATAAAGCCTCATATGGAGCCATTTTAATGCGATTATGATAATTGTTATTATACGTGAACTTAATAAGGGGTAAATGATCATCCCAACTTCTCTTAAAATCCAATACACAAGCTCGTAGCATATCCTCGAGCATTTGAATCGTACGATCGGCCTGCCCGTGTGTCTGAGGGTGAAAAGTTGTGCTAAGATTAACTTGGGTGCCTAAACCTTTCTGAAATGACTTTTAGAAGTTAGATGTAAACTGCACATCTCGGTAAGATATAATAGAAATAGACACACCATGAAGACGAACAATCTCCTTCACATACAACTTCGCGTAGTCTTCGGATGTGTAGGTAGTTTTGACGGGTAAGAAATGCGCTGATTTGGTTAGTCTATCAAAAATTATCCAAATAGAATAAAACTTATGGTAAGAGTGAGGTAAACCCATAATAAAATCCATATTAATCATTTCCCATTTCCACATCGGAATCTCAATGTTCTGAGTCAAGCCACCGGGCTTTTGGTGCTCTATTTTTAGTTCCTGACAATTACGACACTGAGCTACAAATTCCGCAATGCTTCTCTTCATGTCGTTCCACCAATAAATACCCTTGAGATCATGATACATTTTAGTAGATCCCGGGTGAATAGAGTACCGTGAGCAATGGGCCTCTGTCAAAATTTTATCTCGTAATCCCTCTACATTTGGAACACATAACCGGCCTTGTGCCTGAGAATCTCATGTTCGTTAATCTCAAATGTTGTGATCTTCTTCTGATGAATGCCCTCTCTGATCTTTGTTAAACTGGGGTCTTTCCACTGCCATTTCTTAACTTCCGATATGAGAGACGATTCGGACATATTTCGAATCACAAAACCACCATCCTCCGCATCCATTAGTCGAACTCCCAAACTGGCTAACTGATGGAGTTCCCTTACTAACTCCTTCCTTTCGACCTGTACCGGAGTCGAGCTTATCATCGACTTACGACTGAGCGCATCTGCTACCACATTAGCTTCATCGGGATGGTATAAGATATCTACATTATAATCTTTCAATAATTCAAGCCATCTCCTTTGTTTCAAGTTTAACTCTTTTTGCTTAAATATATATTGCAGACTTTTATGATTCATAAAAATGTCTACATGAACACCATACAAGTAGGGCCGCCAAATCTTCAGTGCATAGACCACTACGGCCAACTCCAAATCATGTGTCGGATAGTTTTTTTCATGTTTCTTCAATTGCCTTGAAGCATAGGCAATCACTTTACCATGCTGCATTAACACACATCCTAAACCTACTCCCGAGGCATCACAATACACAACGTAGCCTTCTGGACCCTCTGGGAGCGTAAGGACGGGTGCCTATGTTAGTTTATCCTTTAACTCTTGAAAACTCTGCTCAACCTTTTGTGTCAACTTCGTTAGTAGTGCCAATATGGTAGAAAACCCTTCTACAAACCTTTTATAATAGCTAGCTAAGCCTAGAAAACTGCGAACCTCCGATGGAGTCGTGGGCCTCGGCCAATTCTTCACCGCTTCAATCTTCTGAGTGTCAACTCTTATACCCTCGTTTGACACTATATGGCCAAGGAAAGCCACTGAATTCAACTAAAACTCACACTTGGAGAGCTTAGCATACAACTTATGATCCGGAGCGTCTGTAGTACTATCCGCAAATGATCCACATGCTCTGCCTCCGAGTGAGAATAAACCAGGATGTCATCTATAAATACTATCACAAATACATCCAGAAATAGGCTAAACACATTGTTCATTAGATCCATAAATGTTGTCGGGACGTTTGTGAGTCCAAATGACATTACTAAGAACTCGAAGTGCCCATACATGGTCTTGAAAGCCGTCTTCGGAATGTCCTTCTCCTTAACCCTTAGCTGATGGTACCCTGCCCTTAAGTCGATCTTTGAAAACCATTTTGCACCTTGTAACTGGTCAAACAAATCATCAATTCTAGGAAGAGGGTACTTGTTCTTGATAGTGACTTTATTTAGTTGTCGATACACATCCATATCGAGCCATCTTTCTTCTGTACAAACAATACCAGCGCACTTCAAGGAGATATGCTGGGCTTAATAAAGCCTTTCTCAAGCAGATCATTTAATTGCTCATTAAATTCTTTCAATTCGGCTGGAGCCATTCTATAAGGAGGAATAGATATTGGCTGAGTGTCTGACAACATATATATACCGAACTCAATTTCCCTTTCGGGAGGAAGTCCTAGAAGTTCGTCTGAAAATACATCAAGAAACTCATTAACCACTAGAATTGATTGAGAAGTAGGTGGTTCGATATCAACATCTCTCGCTCGAAAGAGATGGTATATACAACATTTGGACATCATCTTCCTTGCCTTAAGGTATGAAATAAACCTACCTTTTGGCGACGCCGTATTACCCCTCAAGAATTGGCTCGCTTGGAAACTGAAATCTAACAATCTTTGTTCGGCAATCAATATTAGCGTAACACGATGCCAGCCAATCCATGCCCATAATAACATCAAAATCAACCATCTTTAATTCTACCAAATCCGCTAGGGTCTGATGGCTACAAACTAATACTGCACAATTTCGATAGATCCGTCTAGCAACTACCGACTCGCCAACTGGTGTAGATACCACAAATGGATATTTTATCAACTCATGCTCCATACCAAATTTATAGGCAATAAAAAGGGTGATATATGATAGATTGGAGCCTGGATCTAACAACGCATACACACTATGTGAAAGGACTGATAAAATACATGTAATAACATCAGATGAGAATTCATTATCCTGCCGTCCCATTAATGCATAAGTACGGTTCTGGCCCCTACCTTTGCCTCGACCGGATAATGTCTGTTGACCTTGCCATGACGGGTGTACTGAATGTGATGAAGCTGCTGCAGATCCGACCGGCTGAGCCCTAACACCTTCGCCTCTTGTCGGTCATTCTCGCCTGATATGACCAGGTTCACTACAAAAATAACACACATTTGATCACTGTCGGCTGAAAACCTTGTATGAGTCATGCCACAGTGCTCGCATCTAGTCAACGGTGGTCTCATATGAATAGAATCCCTCCTGTAATAAGATCATGACGCTTGTGAACTTTGACCTGGTCCCAATTGAACAAGCGGATCAACCATTGACCTTGAAAATGGTAGTGATGCACTAGCTGCCGGGTACGATGGGCGTCTATAAAGCTGTGGTTTTGTATTTTTAGAGAGAGAAAGATATAGTGATGCACTATGTTGCCTCTTACAGTTCTCAAAATTCTGTGCATAAGCCTAAATGCGAGCAATATCCATATTCAGATTCAAAGAAGCCGTAGTAGACTCATTGACCAAGTGCGGCCCCAAGCCAGTAACGAACTTATATACCCGATCACTCATCTCGGCTATACTCGTAGGAGCGTATCTGGCCAATGAATTGAACTGTATGATATATTCTCGAACGCTCATATTGCCCTGCTCAAGACGTAGGAACTTGTCATGCCTGGCCCGTCGAAGCTCGACTGACAGAAAATGCTGTAAGAAGGTCTATGAAAACTCTCTCCATCCTACTGGTAGAGCACAAGGTCCCCTAGATTGCTCCCATGTCTCATACCAGGTCACCGTGACATCCCACAGTCTATAAGAAGCAAACTTTATCGACTCAGTATCGGATCCAAAAAATTTTGCGAGTCCGCATTCAAGTCTGATCCCGTGAATACCGGAGGGTCTAGATTAATGAAATTCCGAGTTCTCGCGCTAGCAGCTCTATCAGAAGGACTGGGACCCTGACGCTGGGCCTGAGTGGCCACTAATCGTGTCAATAATTATACATCACTTCGCATATCAAGATCCACGTCTGGAGTATTAAGTGGAGGAATTGGAGGTACTACAACTCCACTAATCTCCTCTGATGGTGGTGAACTGGGGGAATCATACGAAGAAGTCGCACTGAGGGTCTCACTCTGGCCCTGGCTAGCGGGTGACAATCGGTTAGTACCTTCGCCTGCAGCCGTATCCAACGTCCTCACACTCTTGAACTTCTTCCTTGCTGTAGGCATTGCTGGAATCATAAACACGAGACTAATTATGAGTGAAATGCTTATAACTCAGTTCTACTGCACGATTTATGAGATGAAAGAATAGAAATCATCCTTAAATGTCAGATAGCCTCATGTTTATAAGTATGGTGCACAACATACCCATAAATAAGTCTCTACTAGAGACGGCTTGTAGACTACCTAGGACAGACATGTTGTGATACCAAGTTTGTCATGACCTAAATCGGAGGGTCGCGACGGGCGCCCAGACCCCACCCGCCGGGTACCGCTAACCATACCTTAAATATCTATTCATAATTAAGCACATGCCATATGGGCCGATGTAAAAACTTAACCAGAAAATCCCAACTTATATATACATACATATGAAGGCCGATAAGGCCATACAAGACTACCACACACAGGACACCTATCTACAAGCCTCTAAGAGAGTACATGACATCAAAAGGTCGGGATATGGCCCCGCCATATCCGTATGTGTTATGTGTATTGTTCTGGGTTTATATAGAACTGAACAGAAGAAAGTATCAGAAATTATGTAAGGATTGTGTATTGTTTTTTTTAAAAAAATTGAACAGAAATGTTCAATTTATAAGATCAGAAAGGGAAGCAACGTTCTATTCTGTTGAATAGTCATGTTTGTTGGCTGATGTCCTCTGGAGAAAAAAGAGTCGCTGTAACGTTTCGAAAAATTCCAGAAACCAAAATGTAAATAGTTAACATTTCAGGGACCAAAAAGAAAGTTCCGGAAGAAAGCAACTCAACCCAACCCGGACCGGCGGCGGCGTCGCGCGTGTGGGGCTTAGCCCCGGACCCAAGCTCACCTAGGTCCTCTCCCTTCTAAACATATGGGTTACCCCTTGAGATCCGAAACCCTTACTCAAACTTAGAGTTTATATATTGCACAGTCCTTCCATCTTCTAACAATGAGGGAGATTTGTCATTTTTGGCCAAAAACACTCCATCTTTTCATGTCTCAAACACCTTACTTTGTGTACCAATATCTCTTTCATTTCTTAACTAATTTTGACGATACTTGGCACTAACATCATCTACTCACTTAGTAGATTAAGCATGTGTGAAAAAATGATATTTCCGACATGCGGGCCCCACATGTTTAAGTAATTAAAGACGGGATAAACTCAATCCACATCAGTAAATTTCCAACACTGTACATCTTATCCCAGATGAACCTGCCAAATACTTTTGATGAGGACACATTACAAGAATATTTTAAGAAGAAGGGACAAAGCTTAAGGCCTGATGGTTCTACCATGAAGGAAGGTGATTCCACAAAAATGAACGATTTGCAGAATATACATAAGGCATGTCCAACCCCTTTTTTAAATTTCACTAAGAAAATCATGATGTTGTGGGCAATGATCTTCAAGGTTCTGAAAATATGATCCGTAAAAGGCCTACTGGAAATAAAGCTAATGAACTCACAATTGGGATTAATAAGAAAAAACAGTGAAAAAGACTAGCAAGGAATAAACATTGTGTTGATAGTGTAGTTGACAGTGGTGTGTTGGACATAAATGAAAGTCATCTTATTGAAATTGTTGTATTAGAGGAGACTGCAGGGGATAAACGAAAAGGAATTACTGATATTGATTCTAATATGGATGCGAAAAAATAAAAACTAGTGGTGGAGCGGGAGGCCAACTCAAAATGGCTTCCATCATCTCGATGAAGACTTTGGTGTGAACTTGTCGAGGGCTGGGGGCCCTTGACAGTTCCCTTTTTGAAGGAACAATGGATCTCCACTCCCCGAGCATGATTTTCTTAAGTGAAATTAAGAAAAATTTTAGGAAAAAAAATCATAATATTAAAAATAGAATTGCAGATCTTAAGAACGATTCTAGGGATTTTGATAATAATAAGCTGAAGTTGCTTAGAAAAGAGTTAGGACAGACATATAAGGATGAAGAAGTCTATTGGAAACATAAATCTAGAGCTCTATGGTTCCAGAAAGGCGATAAAAATACTTCTTTTAATCATATGAAAATCATCCAGAGGTGTAAGTGTAATAACATTAAAGGGATTCAATTAGACGATGGAAACTGGGTATCTGAGCATAGTGATATTGTGCATGAAGTAGAGAAATTTTACAATCATTTATTCACTACCTCTAGACCTAATAACTTTGATCTCATTTTGAGTTTAATTCCTCCTTTAGTTGATAACACATTAACGATAAGCTTATTAGAGATGTCACAAATGATGAAATTTAAAAAGCTATTTCGATATGCATTCCCTTAAAGAACCGGGAGTAGATGGTATGACTTTTTTTTTCTTTCAAAAATATTGGAGTATTTTATCGGGTGATATTTGTGAAGCTGTTAAAAGCTTCTTTCATTTAGGTTATCTACTACCTTCTTGAAATCAAACTCTTATAACTTTGATTCCTAAAGTGAAAAATTCTAGCGCTATTAGTCCGTTTAGACTCATAAGCTTATGTTCTACGGTGTATAAAATTATTGATGCGAGACTCAAAATATATCTCCTCGATATTATTTCTCCTAATCAATATGCTTTTATTGGAAAAAGAAAAAGCATCGATAATGTGATTCTAGCTCATGAATTTATTCATCTTTTGAAGAATAAAATATGAGGGAAGTAAAAGTACAAGACTCTTAAATTCGATATGGCCAAAGCGTACGCTTGAGTAGAATGATTATATATCCAAAAATTACTTCTTAAAATGGTCTTTCATGAGAACTTTGTCACTTGAATTATGCAATGCATTACTACTCCGACATATAGGTTAAATGTTAACGGAGATATATCAGGAGAAGTGAAACCTACTAGAGGACTAAGGCAAGGGGATCCTCTATCCCCTTATTTATTTTTACTATGTGTGGAAAGTCTTTCTAGAATTCTAAATCAAGAGGAAGTACTTGGGGATATACAATATTTAAGTTTAGTCAGAGGAAGACCTACTATTAATCATCTATTTTTCGCTGATGACTCATTTATTTTTTGTAAGGCTAATGTGTAAAATGCTATAAAAATTGATGAAATTTTAAAAACTTATGAAAAATGTTCGGGTCAAAAGGTAAATTTTGAGAAATCGACTATATTTCTTTGTAAAAATACTTCTGAAATTGAGAAAGATGAAATTATTGCGGAGCTAGAACAAATACAAAGAAGTAACTTGGGGTTATACTTGAGTTTACCTGCAATAGTTGGAAAATCGATAAAAAAAATTATTGAAATTTATTAAAGATAGAGCGAAGGCTAAAATAAAAAGTTGGAAAAATATTTTCTTAAGCCTTGGATGAAAAGAAGTGATGCTTAAATATGTATTATCTGCGATTCCTTCTTATGCTTTATCATGTTTTCAATTTCTGGATACTTTGTGTAAGGAGATCACTACTATTTTCTCTAATTTTTGGTGATGTCAGGATGAAGATAGGATAGGAGAAAAATGCATTTTGAAAAATGGGAGAACCTTTGTTTAGCAAAATCTAAAGGGGATAGGATTTCGAGAGCTAAAATCTTTTAATCAAGCTTTGTTGGCTAAACTCGCTTGGAGAATTTTGACTAAAAAAAATTCTCTACTTTTTAAAATTCTCAAAAATAAGTATTTCCAACATACGTCTTTCCTTAAAGCTACATGTTCTTCTGCTAGCTCATGGATATGGAAGAGTATTATTTGGGATAGAGATCTTTTACAAAAAGGTATTAGATGGAGGGTAGGCTCTGGTGATAGAATTCCCAATTCATGTGGGTTTAGGCCTAGCCAACGTCATGCGCAAATGAATATAAACTTAAAAGTTAATGATCTTATAGACCACAATACACACACTTGGAAGATGCAAGATTTACAAAATTGGTTTTGTGCGGAAGATATTCATGCAATAGTGTCTATTTCTATATCTACCACTGGATCGTCGAATAGGATTATTTGGCATCATACTAAATCTGACAATTATGAGGTAAAATCGAAAGACCATTTAGCTAGAGAAATTGTTAGATGTCGAGAAGTTAACAGTGAGACCTCAATCGAGTAACCAATCTTTTTCAAAAAAGTTCTGGATTTCTTATGGTTTATTAATATAAAAAACAAATATAAGCATTTTATTCGTAAATATATTCTGAATATGCTACCTGTTAAACATGTTATTTCTAAAAGATTAAACATACTTGTGATGTGTGTAAGGTGTGTGGTATGAAAAGTGAAACTATTGATCATATGCTTTTTAGATGCCATAAAGCACAATTAATTTGGAGAATCTGTCCTATTAATTGGACTAATATTAAAAATACTATGAATTTTGAAAGATGGTGGAATGATATTTTTATTAATGCTAATCAATATCCTGATTCTATTGATCTTGCTAAACTAAGTGTTTCTATCATGTGACAAATTTGAAAGGCTAGAAACTCAATAAGCTTTAATGAAGATATCAGTGAACCTAATGATATTGTAAACAATGCACTTTTTGATTTTCATAAATACGAAAATAATATGCTCACTACTCTTTCTCCTGTGCTTATATCTAACTATACTAATGATAAAAATATTATTGTGACACAAGATGGTATTATTATGTTTGCAGATGCTAACCTTCAAAAGGAGAAAAAGATGGCAATCATTGGAGTGGAGGCTATGGATAACCTTGGTCATTTACTTCAAGCCTTTGGTATCCCAATTCAATTTATTGGGAAAGCCATCACTGATGAAACACTAGCAATTCGGAAAGCATTGAAAAATGCAAAGAAAAATGGATGATCAAAGGTGCATAACTTTCGGATGTAAAAATTGTGGTGGACATGATACAAAAAGAATTATTGCTTCATGGGAGATAGAGATGACTTGTGAAGAATATGAAAACTTATGAGTTTCTTTGACGATGTGCATGTGGCGTATATTCTTAGATTTTGAAATATGCTAGCACGCAATTTAACAAAGTTTTCTATTTTATTGTCACCTAAAATTATTTGAATTTCAGTATTTCCTTGGGGGATGGTAAATGATGCTACCGCATCTTTTAACTCTACAACTTATGCATTAATACAATAAAGTAGTTTGTTGCTAAAAAAAAAAAAAAAGAGAAAAAAGAACAAAGATATTGGAAATGTCGCAAGTGTAAATGTGTAATATTGCGTTGGGCCGTCCCCTAAAGTAGCCGCCAAGCTGGAAGCAAAGTCAAAGACCAAACAAAAACAAAATTGAAAATTCAATAATACTCCCTCCATCTCATATTATTTATCCACATTATTAAAAATATTCATCTTAAATTACTTATTAATTTATAAATTTAAAATATAATTTATTAAATCTTTTCTATTTTTTCTTAATATCAAGTATTCATGAATATAATTAATATTTTACTTAAAGTGTAATTAATTGTAGAGAATAAAAATAAAATAGTAAAAATACATTTTTAATCTACGTATAAAGGAGAAAATAGATAAGTAATAAGTATTCTATGTCTTAATTTATGTGATACTATTTTATTTTTAGTCTATTTAAAAAATATTTTTTTATATATTTATATAAAATTTATTTTAAATCATATATTTTAAAAAAGAAATTCTCACTTTTTTAATTTTATGCCAAGTTAAATGATGCCACGAGCACTAGACAGAGGGAGTAACATGATATGATACGAAGCTTAGACGAGTAAATATATTTTGGTGGAGGCGGACAAAACTCAAAAGAAGATTCAGTTCATCCATAAAAATGTCATATTTGACTTGAAATATATATAAAAAAGAAAAGAAAAAGAGGACCCGCCACTGACCTACCTTCCACCTCTCTTCTCTCTCTGCAATCCCTTTATACAAATTCCCACTTTAATTAAATACTCTCTATTTTCCCTTTTCAAATTTCTGGGTTCATCAGATCTTGCTTCAAAATTTTATTTTTCCTCAAAAAAGAAAAAAAAACAAAGAATTTATTTTTTTAATTATCGATGGCAGCCAACAAAGATGGGAACCAAAGTGGTAATGGTAGTGGCGGTTTTTTCTCATCTATAGCTTCGAGCTTGTCCAATTTTGGTAGTGCTATGTCTAAATCTGTTAATGGGTAAACCCTAATTTCACCCCTCTTTTTCAAATAAATTAAAAAAATCTCATTTTAATTATATTTACTCCGTAATCTATTGTAAATTGAAAATTGCATGCAGATCGGAAACTTTGATTTATCTTTTTGCTACTTTCCCCCCTAAAGTTTGATATTTGCTATTGTATTTACCTAAATATTGTGTATTTTACTGATTAGTTGCTTTGCTGATGTGGGAAGTCTTGAATTTTAATTATCCGTTTTAGGATTTTTTAACCCTTTCAAGTAGATTGTAATAATTAATGAACACAATGATATATTTTTTTTTTTGACCAAGATTCATTTGATGAGATATCTGCTAGCTGATACTCAACACCTTTGGGGCTTAAAGATTCTTAGTTTGACATTATGTGTTTTAGTTCAAGTTTTTTTTTTTTTGAAAATTTCTGTAGTATTAAAATGAAACTTGAACTTGTAACAATGGAAATTATGTGAGTTATTTCTATAACTATTTACACTGTTTAGGTTATAGTATCAGCCTGTGTAAAGTTGTTTAGAGGCAATTAGCTGCAAGCTTGATGGAGGCATTTCCACCTGTTTATACTGAATTAGCTGATCCAACAGTTATATTTTTTTGATAACCGTGGTGTCCGATTCAGCTTGAGCGTAACTCGACTAATTCCATGGGGTACCTGCTACCTCCTAAACTGGGTCACTCTGTTCACCAAGGCTTGTACTGCAACAAGAATGACGTTAAAGTAAACTTTGCCTCCTTATGAAATATGAAGATGCAAAAAACTTTAAGTTATGGTGACAGCTCACCCTCCATGTAACTGCGTCATTATCCTGTTACTCAATATTTATGCACACCGATAATAAATTGCTCTCTGCCTACCTCTGTCTGTTATTTTTTTTGATCTTAGGAAGCTTTCCCATATATGATGCAAGACAGAATGTATTTATCCTCTTACATTTCACTTCCAACATATGAACTGAAAATTTTAATATCTTGGTACAGAAAGTGTGAAGATTTATCGACATAGCGGTTTTCATTTGTTTTCTTGGCTCTTATTGGGCTTTAGTGAATGAATATACCATAAATTTCCTTTGTCTTGCTTGATCAATCTCCATCAGATCTGCAATACTCCGTTATTTGGCCAAATTGAAATCTTATGATATACCATATATTTTCGTTGTCTTTAGTAACGTTTGATTTCTATGGGCGTTTTAGTCATAAGCTGTTATTGTTCCAGCTTGCTTGGTTATGAAGGACTGGAAGTCGTAAATCCTGAAGGAGGCAATGAGGATGCTGGCGCTGAAGCCCAACGAGGAAGATGGAAGGCAGAGGTATTTGCTCTCTTCCATCTAATGCCGAGGGTTGACTGTGTCCTTGGTGTTTGAGTAGCAATCTCATTATTTATCTGGTTTTCTATAATCTGTAAAGAGAACGGGGTTACTAGTTTCCCTACTACCCCTTTGGCTCCAATAAATTGTTTATACTTCCAGTATATTTTGGGGAAGATTGTTGCCTTGGCTAATACCTATGGACAAGACAAAAGCTTAATACCTGTACCCTTCCTCTGTTCCTTATAGTTCTCCAAAACTCCAGGAGACACACCAAGAGGCACCAAGCTTTGCCTCATCTCCTTTTGCAGTCATCTCCAAATAAAACTTTCCATTCAGCAGATACAGATGTATGCTGTTGCCTTTTAGATTGATAATTACCGCATATTCCTTAGAAAACTACTTACTCGTGTAAATGCTAGTTTCTGGGCGGTTAGCAGAGAGATGAAGCTTATCAAGAATTAGAAAATTGTATACTAGACCTTCCCTCACGGGAGAACCAAACAACGGATGAGTGCTAGCGCTAAAGCCGGTGTTTCTTCCCGCTTTGCCACATTTGACTCCTATGGCAATTATATTGACTTAGTTATAAATTCGAAAATGAATAGTTTCTGATTCTTAAATGATTAACCCACTTTTGTCAATAGACAACCAAATAGGAGCAGCAGCACCAGAGATTTTTTTTGGGGCAGTTGTCGATTTTTTGTTGAGTGCATTCAAACTTCTGTGGTTTTTGCAGGACCGCGATAATTATTGGAAAATGATGCAAAAGTACATAGGCGCTGATATTACCTCGCTGGTGACATTGCCAGTTATTATTTGTGAGCCTATGACCAACCTTCAAAAAATGGCAGAGGTGTGTTTCCAATTAATTGCAGGCTTGCAGCTTACTGCTGTATTTTGCTTTAAATTTTAGTTGAGGATTATACTTATGTAGCAATTCTATTGACAGTTGATGGAATACTCCTATCTACTGGAATTGGCAGACGAGTGCGAGGACCCACACATGAGATTAGTGTATGCCGGTAAATAATCTGCTGCCGTAGTGCTCAGCATCACTCCTATTTTGTATACAATATCTTTTACTTAAATATGATACGACGAACAATTTGATTTTCCAGCAACATGGTTCATATCCGTATACTATGCCTTACAACGCACATGGAAGCCCTTCAACCCCATTCTTGGTGAAACTTATGAATTGGTTAACCATGCTGGAATCACATTTATTGCTGAGCAGGTGAGTCGTGGAGTTAATTCTTCTCTTGGAGCAAATTTCAACTTGTCCATGGTTTCCTAGTCAGGTGTGAATCATTATTCCATTTTTTCTGCTGATGATATTAAGTCTTGTACTATCAGGTTTGTCATCACCCCCCAATTGGTGCAGCACATGCAGAAAACGAACATTTCACTTATGATATAACCTCGAAGGTGAAATCGAAATTCTTGGGGAACTCAGTTGAAGTCTATCCACTTGGCAGGTAGGACCTATTATATCGAATTTCCATCTTTTATTTATGAGGATGTTGAATTTTCCTTTAAAGAGCATGTTTGATTGTTTTGTTGATAAGTCCTTGAGAGAACCTTAGAAATACCCAATATTCTGTAGAGGAAAGAAGTTAATAATTCTTCAATAATCATGCAAGGAGTTCGGGCAGTTGTTCTAGGAGGACCTTCTTCATTCACCCACTAGGGTCTGTTTGAAACATGGACATGTTTGTGTAACAGATATAAAAATGCAAGTTACTACAGGTTTACTTCAGGTTGGATGATGGTTCCTTTCGTTTTTGCTAAGTCTGAGTGATGCTTAAGTGTAGAATTGGAAGTTTGGAACTATTTAGTGAACTTCGGATGTAGCAGAAATGCTGACTAGCATGCAGGACGATGTTTCAGATATATTATTTGACAGCTAACTATCTATGAGGTGATTGCGTTTCTGTGACTTGTCCCTGAAGTATACCTGAAAAGACAGCATACACAAACTTGATACATTGGGAGATTGTCAACTCATCTACCTTTTCCCCTCTTTCTGTTACATTATCCACTTTGTTACTCAATTAGGAGATAATTTTTACAGTTGCCTGGCCCGTCTCTTTCCAGCTAAAAATGTTTAATTATGTCGCAAAATGTGGGCCCAGTCCTTCTGTATCTTCAATTTTGGTTCATTTTATTGATGTGCAGGTCAAGGCTCACCCTGAAGAAGTCCGGTGTGGTCCTAGATTTGGTGCCGCCTCCAACAAAAGTTCACAATCTTATATTTGGGCGAACATGGATTGATTCGCCTGGGGAGATGATCTTGACGAACTTGACGACAGGGGATAAAGCGTTACTGTATTTTCAACCTTGTGGCTGGTTTGGGTATGATTGATGATATTGCCACTCTTCTCTTCACCTGTTTAATGTTTCATTACAACAAAGTGCTAGAATGCTTTCCCTTTCCGTGGATCTTTTAGAAAATACACCCTTTAGATCAATTAAGACCCAAGCGGTCCATTGTGTAAAAAGATGGTTCTTCCTTCAAATTTCTTTCACTTATTCTGGTCTCTGCTTAGCAAAGAAAGTACAGATTGTCTCATTCTTCACTGCCAAGTAGTTCTTGGCGGACCTTACTCAAATTAACGCATAGTGGAAGAGCGAGTTCAAAGAATAAATGCCCACAGCAGAAATTTTGTAATATCAGAGGATGTAATAAAGATTCTAGGTACTCTCACCTACTGCCAATTAGGTCTCGATTGGAAGCTCCGTTTTTCCGTTAGTATGGTTTCATAATAGGATGAAATTCTACCCTTGTTTCCTTGTGAAGGTTTGAATTTGAGATCCAGTTTCTTGGAGGGTTCGTGATTGAACCCTAGTTGCTTATAGCGATTATGACTTGTTGGCAACTCTCTATGCTATCAAAGGAACTGTCAATTTAGTGCTGTCTTTGGCTTTAGTAAATAATGTCAACTAATGTTGTTGTTTTCTATTTTTTAAGAGTAATAGTATTGATATTTCTAGCTTTCCTTCTATATGGTTTTCATACTAGCTTTAAAACTAAAGCATATTATCTCCTTACTGTACTTCAATATTAGTGTCTATGAAGCTGACCTGCATAGATCCCTGTCTCCAGGTGAACTGTTCATTTCCTACCGGAACAGTGAACGTTATTGTTTTCTATATCTGATTCCTAAGACAACTAAATTACATATTCCTTGCTAATGAGAGGTTGTGCAGAAGGTGTTTCACTTAAATTTTCTTTGTTATTTTTTCTGTGTTTTTTCTTTTATAAACCTGATTGCCTATTAATATTTTCCTTCTTTTCCCCTTTTCCCTTTTGATTTTTCTTAACTATCATGTTTTTGGCAGTGCTGGTCGCTATGAGGTTGATGGATATGTTTACAACAGTGAGGAAGAACCCAAAATTTTGATGACTGGAAAATGGAATGAATCTATGAGTTATCAACCCTGTGATTTGGAAGGGGAACCCCTGCCAGGCAGCACTATGAAAGAGGTGAAATTCAGATTTCTTTCTTTAATACTAACCCTTGGTCCAATTCAACTTTTCTTTTTTCTAAGCTGAAATTCCGTTTGCTTTGTTTAATCGTAACCCCTTTCTTTTGTTTTGGCTTCTTTTTCACTTCATCACTTGAAGTATATGTTGATTCCTCCAGAGTTTGCAATAGTACTTGAAGTTTCTCAACCATGATTAGTTAGGTTAAAGTATGTGTCATATGTTTGCCATTTCCAAATTGTAGCTAGGAGAGATTACAAAGTACTCCATGCTTGATCTGGAAAGCCTTTCTCTCGCTGAAGCAAGTCACAGTCCAAATTTCTGAAGGATCAAATTTAAACATAAGATTCTTAAAATCTAACTTATGCTGTTGTAGACTTGTAGTTAATGTTATAGTAAAATTTGCTACTTATTGACCTTTAAATTCCCTTATAAAGAAAGAAAAGAAAGAGGAGAGCTTACAGAAATAGACCTGCTGTGCCGAAAATGTCTGACATAAGCTATGATATCTATAATATTGTAGACTTTCATACTTCTCAAGTCTGTATACCTGTGATCTACTGAGGTTCAAAATTCAGTTTACTATCCAAGTGAAGTAAATGTCTCGTAAGTGGAGCAAATAATGCTTCGGACATCTATACAGTGGTACTGCTATGGACACATTTTAGAAATACAAACATTGAAAGTGGAAGCAAAAACACTCTAGGCCATTTTAGAGATACATTTTTTACACAGGTTCTACTATGACTACATTCTAGAAATAGGGACGTTAAAAGTGGAGGCAAAGACACGCTAGGCCATGTTCACATGTACACATATCATTGAAGTTGGCGAAGATTTATAATTTTACATTGAGCTCTTGAATTTAGTTAGACCGAAACCTTATGTGGTGCAAGTATTTAGGTTCATCAGGTTGCATGAAGCTTGATGCAATCTTATGATATCCAAAATGATGATAATTGTGGTCAAGTGAAAATCACGGAGTATTAATTTACTCAATTTTTTACGTGCAAATTCTTTGCTTGTTTCAGGTCTGGAAAGCTGCTGATGCTCCTAAAAATGAGAAATTTCAGTATACATATTTTGCACACAAGATTAATAGCTTTGATACTGCACCTAAGAAATTATTAGCATCTGATTCTCGCTTGCGCCCTGATCGTTCCGCACTTGAGAAAGGTGACGTGTCCAAAGCTAGTTCAGAAAAGAGCCGGTATCTCTCTCTCTCTCTCTCTCTCTCTCTCTCTCCCTAAGGTGTCTTTTTGTCAATCTGCATGTTACTCTCTTTGCTTTTGTTTGCGTAGTGAACTTTTAGAATTTAAAAAATAAGATCTAGAGCGTTGGACCTTTCCGTGGCATGAAAATTTTGTCTGAACAATGGAACTCCACTTTTCCTCTGATTATACCCTTGCTTTGTAGTCAGGGGTGAAACTTAGCTTGAAGGGAGTTAAATTGAATCCTCTTCATCTAAATAGGGCAAAAACTAAATTGTATATAAGTTGTTGTGAGTTGTGACACAAGGAAAGTTCTACTTAAGTGCAAAAAAAGGGTGGGGGGGTGGTGTTTAAATAATTGCTTTAGGTCATAGGCTCAAATCCAAGTGTGGCATCCTTGAACCGCACTGTATAAATTCCTGGGTCCACCATTGTTTGTAGTGCGCCACATTTGCACACATGGTCTTGATGTTAAAAGATGGCCAACCAGTTTGTTACGTCGGTGTATCTATTTTCATCCTGGGGTGGACTTCGGGGTTTCTCCAAGGGTCTAATTTCCTTGTTGATCATAGACATTTTCAAAAATAAAATAAAATAATTTGATCTACTCTAGCTCCATTAAACACACCTAGACACGAAAGAGAGGACAAAGAAAAGAAAATACCAGGCTGTTCTAGTTGATATTACATAGATAAACAAACAGTTCAACTTGCATCTTTTTATTTTACCACTGGCAAAATATTTTTTGGTCGTACAAGAAAATAACAAGCCCTCCCGTCTCACGTCTTCCTTCAGTGCATATTTAATTTTTTGCTATTCCGCTGTAATTATCTTAAGCCTCTTACCATTTACTGGTGTATTTGATTTCATTTATTCAGTTTGGAGGAGAGGCAGAGAGCTGACAGGAGAACAAGAGAGGCCAAGGGCGACGAATTCAAACCAAAATGGTTCAACTTATCAAATGAAATTTGTCCTACACCGTGGGGTGACTTGGAGGTGTACGAGTACAATGGCAAATATCATGAACATCGCTCTGCTATTGATAGTTCTAATCATGTTGAAGAGGCTGATGCTAAAACGATTGAATTCAACCCCTGGGGATATGAAGATTCAGTAGTCGCATAATTAGTTGTTTCTCTTATCTGTATCTTGTGCTTTTTGCTACACCTTTTCTTCGTTTACTACTGTATTAGGCCTATATTAGGTCTGCATTCATTTCGCAGGGAGTTAATTCCTACATTTTATCTATCTTAGAGATTGATAAGAATTTTGTACATATGGTTGCACTTAAATACGGATCTGAGATTTTCTTATACCCGCAATAAGTAGCAGTAAATAACAATTTCACTGCAGGCTGAGAGACATAAGGGTTCTGAACAGATTTCCCGAACCATACTATTCTGGAAGTAAAAGGTTATCACCTTTTTTTTTTAAATTGACAATCTCTGAAATTTAACTTGTACCTTTTGGTTCGAGTAATGGGTGCTTGAGAATCAATTGCATATTACCACTCCAATGTTTTACGAGGCCAAGGTAGAATTTTTTCATTGCTTCTCTCCCCCCCCCCCCCCCCACTCACACACACATACCTCAAACAAAAAATGTATTTAATCATGGAATTATCAACTTAATATGTACTTAACATGGTGTTTAAGCAATCATTCAGCAAGGCATTAGGCAAGTGAAATTTTAGTTTATCAAGCATGTGTCTTTGAGACCATAGTTTCCACCACTAATTCGTATGTCTAATTATTACTTAGGCGTTTGGCCATGCGATATGAAATCATGATTTCATATTTTGATTTCAAATCGTCTTTTATGAAATTTGCATAAAAATTCAATTTCAACTTCATATCATGATTTTAAATTCCAAATTCTTCAAAAAGGCATGATTTGGAATTCCAAATCATGATTCAAATTTTCTTTTAAATATAAAAATTAACCCATAAGTTTATATTTTGTAAAAAGAGATCCATAAGTTTGTAGATATTAACCATGTTTACCAACCATTTATATTAAATATAAAAAAAGATTTGCAAATTGATAGTATATTCATAACAAAATTTACTAAGGTCTTCTAGTAGCGTATTAACTTTGTTATGAACTATGTTTGCTCATTTGGTAAGATTGTATAAAAATTGGGGAAATTTTGATAGTTTGTGATTTTTTTTTTATGTTTATGAGAAAAAAATACCACTTAAGAAATCTAAATTGTATATCCAAACAAAACTTCAACTTCAAATCCTCCTGATTTCATATCATAATTTCAAATCATAGTCTTAATTTAAATGCTCAACTGGTATATAGCCATCTGTCCACCACTTACTGGTAATTCTTTCATATTCTCTTGATTATTATGCTCAGTATCACGGTTGACTGGTTGGGCAAAATCATGCTATTAAAACAAAATTTTCAAACGTCTGTCAATTCATAATGCGAATTCATCCTACTTTAGCTTAAAAACCTAATCAAATCATGTTTAAATGAGGCGTATACAAGTGTGCTGGAGACGATGATAATGGCAAAGTTCATTCATTTAGCTAGTATATAATACTGGTTGAACAAGGCAGACATCTTCAATTCACCAGGAAAATAAATAGTATCACATAGCAGAAACTACATATTTTCTACATTTGGCACTCTGACTCCATGTTTTTTTTTTTGAAAATCAACTTCTTCCTGAGCCTTTTGCTATAGTTCCTTTTCTGTAGGTCTAAACTGCAAGGTTAAGTACAGTCCTTAATAAACTTCAAGGTTATAAAGAACATTGTAAAGGGAAATTTTGTGGTGTAGCATCGTGAACGCGAAAAACACAAGATACTTTAGGATGAAGATGTGGGAGGGGGTGGAGAGGTAAAGAAAAAGGATAATTAGATATAGAACTTCTAATTACGATATCCTTTAAGAATTGCAAGATCAATCACTGTTATTTCTGGTCTACTTCAATGTAAAATTTAACTGAGCATGACCTCCAGATTTCAGATTACACATATAGTTCTTACATGACTTCAGAAAGTTTTCAAAGGTCGCAACTTATCGTGCCAATAGCGAATGAGCTAGGAGAGACGTGTTCATAAATAACCAGCAAGTATGAAAGCAGTAGGTAAACAATTCCGAAAAAAACTAAGCAACTCAATCAATTCTTAATCTTATCTTGTGAGCCTTGTTCACAAGAGACTAGTTTTGCTTGAAATGCAAGTGTAAAAGGAATCTTTAAGGTTCATTTCTGGTCTAATCAATCTCAACGATGCCTTTTCTTTTTATGACAAGGGAACCCGCAGCTGCTACTCTTCGAGCGCGCACATGGTAAACCCCGCTCCAGTTTGATAGCCCGCACACCATACATGAGAGATAACCCGCACTAGGCAAGTCCCGTGCAACGAGCTCGATCTCAACGGCAACTTAGTATTTAAATCCAGATGTTAGGTACAATAAAGTGACTAAAGTCACCTCATACTTGCTATGCAACCAAAAGAAAAGAGTTCTGCACTTTTGATCCTAGTGAAATAGGATCAAATGTGCTTCTTCAAATACATTGAGGGCTAAAAGTGCTATTAGGTGCCACTGGGTAGGGGAACCAAATTCAATATCACATCGTTCCTTTTGAGACAAGGAGCACAAGAGTTTTGAGACATTATACTGTAAGTAAAAGTATGATGTTTGCTAACAATTCCGAAGAAAATCAGGAAAAATTCTGAATATGCAGTTCACTTCTTTATCAGGAGTTACTTCTCTGCATGTGCCATTCTAATACAATACAACAACAACAACAACATACTGAGTGTAATCTCACAAGTGGGTATGAGGAGGGTAGAGTGTACATACACCTTACCCCTACCTCGTAAAGGTAGAGAGACTGTTTCCGAAAGACCCTTGGCTCAAGTAACGCATATCAGAGCAGGTATAAAAGGATGCCATTCTATTATAATAGTGAATTTAAATGTGGTGTATGAATCTCTAAGTAACAAAAGTAACTAACTCTCAAATGTGGTCTGCTGCAGGTTCGGTTTAGATGTGGTTCCCCAATGCTTAGCATTAGCCCTCTAAGAACACCAAAGGCTCGTATACGACTTGAATGAATATTCATCATTCATGACTTTTTGCTCAAGCTGATTGTGTAGAACCTACTAGAAGATAATCTATAGGTATAAAAGTAAATTGCATCGAGAAAACAACACGTCTTCTATTTCATATCAGCTAGAGAAAAAATGTTACTTTAACTTGCATTACAGAATACATAAACAATGCTTATATACTTTTTCACAATATCAAGGTTTTGCATCACCAAAAGCCAGATGTACCTGTATTTTTATCTAATCATGTGTCATTCCTGCAGTGGCCTTTCCTCATCGAACCATCTCGGGGGATCAAAACCAGATCCTCCTGCCATGTTTGAAAATGTACTATAAGCGACATACTAATATCTTCCTCCACGACTTATCAACAAAATTAAAAATATCTCACTCAAAGCTAAAAATAGAATATGCTAAATTTTACAAGCAGGATGAAATAGAGTTCCTGAAAAGCTTCAGAGTCAGAGGCAGATGTAGCCTTTTGGCGCCGGATACCTCTGACCCCCATAACATTCATCACGGCATATACATATGTAAAAACTAACTAAAATCTCAACAAATATTAGATTTGAAACCATAACTTTTTCAGTTAATGAGTTCAATATTAAGAATCTTGCAGGTTGAACCAACTAAATTTAAATCCTGAATCTGCCTCTGTAATTAGAGTGACCTCAGATTTTTAAGCTAATGATGAAACATCATTACCTAGAGGGTTACAGCACAAAGACGCCATGCAGTCAAGACTGTCCCTTTAACAACTCCATATTTCTTGTAAGCGATCATGGAATATTCACTACATGTTGGTACATACCGGCAACTTTTTGGCATTATTGGTGAGATTTCCGCTGCTTAACAGTCAATGGTTGGTTACACAGTCCTCCTGGTCTTTATAACATAAAAAGTGAGAAATTTGAAATAGCTCAATAGAATCAGGAGAACAAAAAGGTCAAGTTTTGGCCAAGACATATCCACAACTTACTTTTATAAAACTTGAGCATTGATAATGCAGTTTTGACCCCTGGATTATCTACTTCATCATCTGAATTCAGAAAGCAAGCACCAAATTTCAGTAAAATGCAATCCCAACATCTGAAAAAACTTCTTCGACCCAAAAATCTGTTGGAAATTATGGTATCCCAAGAAGGAAGTGTCCTCTATTTTTCTCTACTTATCATTCATTATTATGTCTCCTCTTGAAAGAGTCTAACTAGCCGTTGGAAACTAGCTGCTACCAAGTCGTAGGAGCAACATCTATATATAGATGGCACTATGGTGAACAATGACATAGATATCCAACTTTGCTTTCTATTTCTTCTCCTTCTTCTAAGCTGGGGTTTTTTTTGTCTCTTGCGTTTATAAGTGAAAGAGCTTTTCGAGATACGCCTAATTATGTTATTCACTGTGTGGGCGAAAGATCCTTAACGATAGTGTCACTGACACGCCTCAAGCTAAATTCTATTCTCCAAAGCACTATCTTTTATAACAGATCTCCCTTCCTGGCGAATAAATTGAAAATCAAACTCATAGCAGTGTGTGCACTTGTACAATTTTACCAAGAAAAAACTTACATACATCCGATACTTATACTTAACCAATAAATGCTTAACATGCTCCATTTACATAAACTTTTCATCATTTAATCATGATGAATTATATGTAATCTCACCTTAATATTAGGGGTGGGCAAAAAACCCGGAGAACCGAAAAAATCGAACCGAAATTCGATTCGGTTTTTTCTCGTTTTTTTATTTTTAAAAAATCAATTTTTTGAAAAACCGAACCGAATCAGAATTTAGTGATTCGGTTCGGTTTTTTTATTTTGGATACGAACCGAACCGAAAAACCGAATTAAATATATAATTTTTTTTATTTTTTATTTTAGGCTACTACTATTTCTTGAATCATAGCCATTGAAATCAATCTATGAATCTTTTATGAAAGTAGCATGCGACATGGACTTGATTAACATATCACGGAAGCATTGACATAAGAGAAAGTAGTTGTAATTTGGTAAAACTTTAAATGGTCATTACTCTGCGCTCGGATGTCTGTTTTACCCGATTTTTTTTTGATTTTGCGTATTTTTTTGAGACAGGGCCGGTCAAACTGCCAAACGGTATTTTTAGAAATACGTCCTTTTTCCCAATCAATTTGTGTTTTCCCCAAATCGATTTCTAATTTTCCTTTTTCTTTAGTAAACATCTCACGATACACAATAGATTTCAACGTCGAAATTTTATGATAGTGTAGGTGTGAATGTCAATTTCAGTTTTGGAAATTCAATTTAAAAATAAAAATAAAAAATTCCCCGACCCGACCCGGTCCACTAGAAAAAACCGATATAATCCGATACGTTTGGCGATATAAACCGAACATATCGGGTTTTTTTAAAAAAAAGTTGTATTCGTTTTTTTTTTTGAAAAAACGATTTTTATTCAGTTTATATTTTTCGGATACAAAACCGATATATGCCCACCCCTACTTAATATATCACATTTGGTGCAAAACATCGTGTGCCCGTAAGTCTTTCTCCGCGTAGCTACTCTCTCGGATCGAGATCATACAGCTAACATATATTTTAACCATAATTAAAGTAAGCAAACACCTTAATTTTAGGTATATCCTAAAAATATGTGTGTATAGAAAGTGACTTGTTAAATGTTTGTGGTCTGCCACTTAATCAGGGGCGGAGCTATAACTTTGCTTATAGGTTCGACAAAACTCAATAGTCAATAGCTCAAACATTTTACTTATGTTTTAAAATCCACTTTAACAAGTATAAATAACTAATCAAGAATTCGGTAAGCTGTATTTTTAAAAATACAAAACTCGTAAACTCAAATTTTTAGCTCCGTTTTTGGGCCACACACCTTGAGAGTTGCTCTCGCCGGAATCCGACTCACTAACGATACACAGGCTCCGACTCTGCCCCCCATATTTCTACAATAGAAAAAGAGGAGGAAAGTCCATATTATGGATAGTTGAGAACCCAAAGGTAAGTGGTAGACTTGTGAAAATGAACCTACTTTACTCAGTGGAAAGTAGAAGATTTGTGTTTTGCTGCCTGTAAGATGGGAACTGAAATTGGAATTTGTTGAAGCAAATAGTTTGCAGTGGGAGTAGCTGTCGAAGGACAAAGTTAGCGCCATTGATGGATGACAAGAAGATAGCATTTCTTGATTAGCTGGGTGCAGGTACTGCAACTTATGGCGAGGATGAGTGGCCATCGGAGCAATAATTTCTTTAACCCTAAATTAACTAGAAAAAATAGGAAACAAAATTGATGAAAAGATTATCTGGTACCATTTATTCTTAAATAAATATTTTGGGAGATTAAGGGACTATTTAGAGGATCAAAACTGGTCAAAGTATATTTAAAGGACTATTTTAAATCTATCCGAAAATATAGGGATCCTATTTGTCATTTTCTCGTTGTGTCCACATAAATTAGTAGTAAAATTGGGTTGCTCATAAATGAGTCAACATTTACGCATCATAAATACTTTAAAAAATAAAAAAGAATTCAATTAGAGATTTAACAATTGAAAAATAGATAAGATTTGCTAACAAATTAACAAAATATATATATTGAACGAGAATAGTACTAAGTTTAGTCTGATATGCAAAACTTGTGAATAATTAAACAACACAAATAAGATTTGCCCATTCACAAAACTTGTAAATAATTGAACATAGGTGTGATTTTTCCATCTGCCTAAACTTCTGATCAATTCAATAGGACCATGGTTTGGCCGTCTGGCAAAACTTGTGAGCAATTAAACATGCCTAATTTTTTCATTCTTCCGAGTTCTGATTGTGTAGCACCAAGCATTTTTTCGCAAGGCTTCCTTAACAGGGACAAAATATAAACAGGAGCTTCATCTCCCAGATTTAACCAACACATTTAACATGGAAGAAGATGATTTAGCAACCAACAGTAGCTAAATAACAAACAGATTAGAAACGCTATCTTGCTCGCCTCCACAGAAAATACTTTTACACAAGTCATTCCCCATGAAATTTCAGTGATTCCAGCCTACAATATTGCTCCAAAAAATTGTTAACTTTACTCATTTATAGTTGCATGTATTACATCCATTTGAGTTACAACAGAACTCTAAGTTAGCTTGGAAAGGGAACTTCTTTTTGTACATCACGTAAATAACGCTAATTATGAACAAATCTAGTATCCTATGTCCCAACTGCTTCAATTCTCTAGTTACCTTCGACTACAATGCGACTGCCGATGAAGGACTGAACATCTCTTGGAACCAATAGAAAACAAAAAGTGGAGCTGCTACTTTACACGATAAAAGTTACACTTGTACAGTTGCGCCATGCTGCTTTGGCGATCAAACACTTTACATCTCTGTCGCAAGATGTATCAGAAACATTCATTTTGATGGTTCTGTCACAGGTACATTATCAAGTGCTGTCCGAAAACGAAGGCCAGAACCAATGTGTCGTATGGAGGGGAATGGCCAGCAAAGGACATTTGGACCTAGAACCTGCATTTCCACGGAAAACCAATTCAAACATTGATAAAAATTAGATAACAAGTGCGATAAAGCACATGCGTCTCAACGGGTATTCTATAGTAAAACAAGAAAGTTACATACAGCAAAAGAAAAATAATAGTAATGATTTAGGGGGAAAAAAAGAAAGGAGAAGAAACATGTGGAAGAGAGAAAGCAAGATGAATAATCTTACTGATATCAAATTCTCGTATGCACCAAGATCATATGGATGTGAATAGACATAACCACCCTTTTCAGCAACGCACATTGCTCTGACACCTTCTTGGTACTGCAGAGCATGAACAACCTTATTAGTGCTTGTACACATAATATGCCACTGAAAAGAATTGAATAATTTATGATACTGCAGTTAACAAACCTCAATTGTTGTCTTGTTTTGAAAAATAAGGTAAAAATGCCAACCCAGGAAAAAGCCCAGTGCCAAACTTAGAGGGACTAGTATAAGCCCTGAGATAATCTATCAACAGGAATAAAGCTTGAGCAAATTGACAAATGAAAAATTGATATAGAACAAAAAGTTTTCATGGGAAATTACATATACAACTCTGTAAGATCCTTCACTTTGCTGGTCATCCTTTGGAGAGTCTATAGTTATGCTACCAGCAAGCAAAACCTGAAGTTATGAAAATAAAACATGTTAAAGGTTGAGACAAATCTCAGTTTATGCTTAATCAGCCATATAGACATAATAACAATCATTGGATTAATATTGTCAAGAATAATGGAAGATAGAACGTACTTGAGAAACAAAAGACAGTCAAAAGCATCCGAAGATCATATAAAGTAAAAAGAGTATCATAATGTCAACTTACCAGGGAATATATGCAAGCAACAACAGCATACATAACGAAGATGAAGAAGATCTTGTAGTTCGCATGGCCCACACAATTATTCATCCACACGCAATGATGATCCTTATATTCAACATGAAACACTTTCAATTCAATATCCAGTACATCAAGAATAGACATAAATGAAATATAGACCAGGCATACCATTCGTAGTACACATCTGTTACATATACGACAATGATGAGCACGTGGAGGCTTATGAACGGAACACTTTTGACAGTATCTCAAATCCCCACCCTGTAGAATAATTCAGAGAAAGAAATTACATCCACCAAGTTCGAACACAAACTTGATACTATCAAGAATGAATATTACTACTTCACAGCCACTACCGAGAGCTCCATAACAACTTTTTGTTTACAAAATAAAATTCAGGCAGAATATCAATCTCAGTAAATAAAATATGTAATTTAGTTTCACATTATCTGATTAAAAAATAAAATGTGTAATTTAGCAATACTTGATATTGGTTATGCATATACTTTTATAGTCTGATACCATTCTTGTAGAGATTCTGTAAAATATAAAAGATTACCAGATGTTAGAAATGTTGATGAACTATCAGGTCCTTAAAACTTTATTGAGAATGGAAGAATATTCATCAAAAATATTTTTATTAGAGCATCAATCAACTACTTTTCTTGCTATTCATGATTAAAACATGATTAATTATTAGAATATTCAAAATACAAGTGCTGCTTGAAGTATGCATAGCCACATGTGCAAAATCAACTACATATCAACTACTTTTCTTGCTATTCTCAAACAAAGCATGTGCAAAATCTAGAATCCCGTTGCTACTTGTATATGGTGGACAGTTTGGAAGGAGAGAAATATGAGATGTTTTGAAGCCAAAACTAACTCAATTCAGAAGATAAAGTGAAACTGTATAGTTTTGCTTGCCTTTTGGTGTAACAAGAACTTCTAATAAGGCAGAATCTATCATATTTACAGAATTCCTCCAAAAATAGAAATTGGTCAGGGAGGTTTTAGCCTTTTGGGTTCATGCTTGCACATTGTAAGCTACAGACTTAGTGCTGGTACTGTTAATACTTAATAATACCTTACCTTCTAAAGAAAAAGGGGGTTTAAACTTATAAGAAAAGTAACTTTTTGGTTCTAGGGATAAACAGCATGATCGGTGAAATTAACAAAATATAGATGCAATCTTGCAACGAGGGAATAACATTTACTGGAAATTTCACAATCCTAATTCCTAACATAGAGCTAAGGCAGTACTCTATAGATGGTATAACTGCTATCTGAAGTATCAAGAAAGGACGAGCAAGTGGTGTTTGAACCAGTCACATTTTCATTCCGTATCTTCCGTAAAAGGTATCCAATTCCATGATTTGACAAGATGGGAAGAACACCAATAAATGGACTGAAAAGTATTTAGACCACCAAAAGTAGGGAATGCTTAGCAGAACAGAAAGATCCTTTCTTCCGATTTATGGATAGTAGTACTGAGTTTTCATACACAGTAGGCATGTTTTAACACACTTCTAGAGTTTGCTGCTTCTTGTAATTACCCTCTAACTCCGTATCTTTGCCAGTTAAATGTCCATCGCGGCTCAACAACAATCTCCTTAATACAACAACATACCCAGTGAAATCCCACAGCGTGGGGCATGGGAGGGTAGAGTGTACGCAGACCTTACCTCTACCTTCGTAGGTAGAGCGGCTGATTCCGAGAGACTCTCGGCTCAAGACAAAGCACAAGCACAAGCAAAGCAAAGCAAGAGAAATGGTTAGACCCGGACAAGAAATTTAAAGCAGTATGAAAATGCTGGTATCAAAAGCGAATAAGTCATGATAGCGTATTCTGAAAAAAGAAGCAGTAACTAACGCATGTAAACAAGATAAACAAAATACACTAGATAACACATAGCAGCAGAAATCAAACGACAGGGGACTATAAAACAATAATGCGCCTGCTAGTATGATAGGTTAAGCGGGCCTACAATAATAACACTACAACTACTAGTTTGTAAGCATAAGTAGGACTACGCTGGACTACCTACTACCCTAATCCGTGTCCTCCATAACCCCCTATCTAAGGTATGTCTTCAGTAAGTTGCACCTGCGTCATATCTCGTCTAATCACCTCCCCAATACTTCTTCGGCCTACCTCTACCCTTCCTGAACCCGTCCATAGACAACCTCTCACACCTCCGCACTGGGCCACTTGTGTCTCTCCTCTGCACGTGTCCTAACCATCTCAACCTCGCTTCCCGCATCTTACCCTCCATCGAAGCCACTCTCACTCTGTTTTGGATATCATCATTTCTAATTATATCCCTCCTCGTATGCCCACACATCCATCTCAGCATCCTCATCTCCGCAACTTTCATCTTTTGGGTGTGCGAAGTCTTAACCGATTAACACTCCGCCCCATACAACATAGTCGGTCTAACCAACACCCTATAGAACTTGCTTATAAGTTTTGGTGACACATTTTTATCGCACAAGACTCCAGATGCAAGCCTCCATTTCATCCACCCTGTCCCAATACGATGTGTGACATCGTCATCAATCTCTCTATTCTCTTGAATAATAGACTTGAGGTACTTGAAGCTTTTTTTCTTTGGAATGACCTGAGTACCAAGCCTTACCTCCACGCCTGTCTCAAGGTCGCTTCCGTTACTGAACTTGCACTCCAAGTATTTTGTCTTGGTCCTACTCAGCCTGAACCCTTTAGACTCCAGAGTCCGTCTTCAAACCTCCAGCTTAGCGTTTACTCCGTTGAGAGTCTCATCAATCAGGACTATGTCGTCTGCGAATAACATACACCATGACACCTCCCCTTGGATTTGTCGCGCAAATCCATCCATCACCAAGACAAATAAGAATGGGCTAAGAGTTGATCCCTGGTGCAGGCCCATCATTACTGGTAAGTGCTTCGAGTCTCCTCCTACTGTCCGTACACTGATCTTGGATCCATCATACATATCCTTGATTGCCCTAGTTTTCACCACTGGTACACCTCTAATCTCCACACATCTCCATAGAACCTCCCTACGGACTTTCTTCCTCTCCTTATACTGCTCCACCAACCTCCTAATAGGATGAATGACTTCTGTAGTCGAACGCCCTGGCATGAATTCAAATTGATTCTCGAAAATAGACACGCCTCTCCTCACCCTCATCTCCACGACCCTTTCCCAAAATTTCATAGCGTGGCTTAGGGAATTAATACTTGGGGAATTAATCTCCGCAACCTTAAAATTTGGCAACAAGCACAGTAAAGAGCCAAACTAGTACACCAAAGCCATATCTCTCCTTTACTTAATATATGCTGCATAAATCACATGTTAAGCAAGATTTTTGTACAGAATGCTTACTTTTCCCCAAATTTTCCAATTATTGAATTAAAACTTACATGAAGATTACATTTTTATATTCTTAACTGTAGGTAGTCACTAAATTCAAATAAGGCTCTATTCCGGCAATAGTCTGATATGTACATTATCATCCTGTAGTCATTTTCCTTCCCAAAAATCACCAAAAATACTCCAAAACTAAACATTTTCTTTAATACTTGAAATTATCACTAAACAATATCCTATGTCCTATACTATTTTACTACCAAATTTATCCTAGTTGTTTTCCCTAAGCCAAACAAAACACTAGAAAATTTCCCAAGGTAAAACATTTTCCACTGAGCAGACATACAAAATGAAGTATTCCCTCTGTCCCAATTTAAGTGCTTACTTTCCTTTCTGGACTGTTCCAAAAAGAACACCTCTTTCTATATTTAGTAAGTTGACAATTCAAAAATCATACATGGCAAGTTTAAAACCACAAGATTCAAAAGACATTTCCATACATTACACACATCTTTTAATTTAGGACCACAAGATTCTAAAGTCTCTTTTTATATCTTAGGGCTCATTTGGTACGAGGGATAAGGGATATTTAATTCCGGGATTAAATTTGAGATGAGTTTATTCCATGTTTGGTTGGAACAAAATCGCGGAAATAACTAATCCCGGAATTAGTTATGGCAATAATATTTACATTTATATCATAGAATGAGAACTAAAAAAAAATGGCAGCACTGGAAAACAAAAGCTAATAATTCTAACCCAAAAAAATAAAAATAAAAACTGAAAGAAATGCAAAAACCTTGCGTTTGATTTCATGAACGATGTTATCAGGGTCTTCAACATCAGGTACAAATGAGCTAGGAACCCGACCCGGATCGGTGTAGATAGCAAGGGCATAGTTGGAAATGCACATAACAGCAACGACGGTGAAGAAGACGGCGTTAAGCATACCGGGAGAGGACCAAAGCCCAAACCACTGATCAATAAAGACAAACACCGTTGAGAAGTAAATGAATGCAATGGCGGCTATGACGACGGTGACGTGGAGCGATAACCCGCTACCACGTTTCATTTCACGACGTCGGAAGGATCACCGCCGGCGAGAATTCAACGGCGGGTTGGTTCTAGATGATTTAAGTGGTGGCTTGTTTGGAGTTTGGTGTTTTGGGTTCATGAGCTTTGTTTTATTATACTAGATGTCCGGTTGGTCTAACTTCTTTACACTTTTGTCCACCAAAAACTATGCGAAAGTGTGAAGTATTTTACTACTACCAACCAACTCCATTAATTCTTTTGTCTAATTCTTCAAAACCAAGTTTCATAAGCTTTATTTATATCGATCATCAAAAGATGTAGAGCATAGGATGCTCCTCCTTAATGTATAAGGTTCGAGCTCTGAGTATAGAAACATCATTTGATAGGGAGCGTTTCTCCCGAATGTGTTATACACGACCGAATTTGAATATAATCGAGCTACAAAGCGGATATTAAATAACAGGTGGAAAACAAAAAAAGCTTTATTTATATCTATTTGTATTTTTGTATTTCATATATATATATATATATATATATATTATGCGCATTTTATATATATCTTGTTTAAATTATTATAAAATTTATATTATATTAAATGATAAACTTATAATCACACATACAATTTTATGACGTATAATGATTTTTTGTTGAACTTAGTTTCATTAAGTTTCGAATTGAGTTTAACTTCAACGATTTTCTCCCATAAAAATACTATGTCAAGTATTTTACTATTGATATGCCCAAAATGTACCTCAATTAAAAGTATAAGCTATTGTTGTCAATTATATAGAATCCAATTGGGTTGGATATCGAATCACACAAGGAATACGACGAAGAAAGGTATACTATTTGTAACGCTAAACTCTACTTATTATTATTATTATTAACATAATAGGTTGTTAAAAATATGTTGGCTGATTATAGGTTACTTGGATTTGTTACGTTCATTTTGGGTAGGTGTGTGAGAGGAGGCTAATTTAAATGAAGTTGTTGTTGCCCCATATTGTGCATGTTTGGAGATTAGCCAAGTACCAAGAAAACTTTCAAAGAGGGTTAAATCAAATGTAGCAAAGCTTGATTAGTCAGTTTGTTAATTCTTGTTAGAGCGCTTAAACAAGTCCATTTCATTATCATAAGTGGAAACTGAACTCTGTAGTTTGAGTGAAAATTAAAATACTCAAAACTAATCCAAAGTAAAGAAATGGATTGACTATGCTTTTATCATCCAGAAATGGATAATTTGTAGCTATTCAATCTCAAGGTCTCCAACCATAATAACTACTACTAATCAAGAAATTTCCCTTAATGGCTTTACCTCATGGTGTTAATTTAGTTACTAGTTGTTTATTTCTCATCATTAATTTCCTTGTGTTTTGTTCATGCACCTATAATAACAACCTTCATCTTAGCAGCTTCCATTTTTTTTTATAAATATTTGACATTTAAAACTCACTGACCTGACTAAATAACTTCCATCTTTATTGTATTCTTTTTTGTTTGGTTAGAAAGAAACTAATTTTATTACCCCTCCGTTTCTAAATAAATGGTGTTTTAGACTTTCCATTTTATTTCAAAATGAGTGGTGCTTTAAAATTTCAAGAAAAAATTGGTCTTATTCTTTCAAAATTATCCTTATTTACATAATTAAGAATCATTAAGTAGCTTTTCTTTTCTAAGCATTTAATTAGGGATAAAAACACTCTTAATTTTTAAGAGTGATCACTTTCTTAAGGGATATGCATAAGCTAAAAATCACTTATTATCAAACGGAGGGAGTATAAGAAGAATTCATTACCTAGCTTAATTTGTTTAGAATACATTGTAACTAGACACTCATTTTTAGAGAAAGATGAAGCAAAAACAAAAGTACATCATATAGCTTTAAGCTTTTTCGAATATCTAATAAATTGCTTCCATGTTTCTTAGAGTAAATACTTGATATGTAATAGGCTAGTATTGACATGTTTCTTGGTAAGCTGAACATATTATTTCGTTGCTGATGGCTAAGGTAACTCCTTTTGCACCTTGGCCCAGCCGCCCAGGGGGTTAAAAATTGACCCCCTTTTTTGTAACCTCTGTTGGTTAACGAAATGCAATCCCCGGCTTGGTATGGTTAGTTAAAAAAAGCACTTAGAGATCATTTGAGGGGGAGAGCCCTCGAGTAACTGGTAAGGTTATTGTCATGTGATCAGAAGGTCACGATTTCAAGTCGTGAAAATAGCATCTTGCAGAAATGCAGGGTAAGATTGCGTACAATAGATCCTTATGGTCCGGCCCTTCCACGGGCCCCGTACATAGGGTAGTTTAATGCACCAGGCTGCCTTTTTTTTTTTACTTAGAGATCATTTGACAGAAGCCAAACCAAGTGAGACGATGATGCGAGCGCTTGCCTTCTTCCCAACTTTCTTTTTAAGTTACTACAAAAATTAGCTCCTTAATTGAATCAGAGAAGACATGTCTAGTTAGAAGATTGTGGCACCGCAACTTGAGGCGTGGGGAACATCCATCACCAAGTGAGATGGTCGAAATGATTATTGACTGCTTCACCATCAAAGACAATGTCCTCATGATGCATCTACGTCATTTATTGTAGGTAAAAATGGCGTTAAGTGTATCTGAAAGGATAAACAAGAATAAAAGCTGAGTCGAGAGATGACTCTATGTCTTTAAGATAAAATTGCCCCGTATAGATGTTTTTACGGTGATGATAATAGTCTCCCAAGATAAAACAACAACCAATCAACTGTACAAAGAAAATAAATAAGAACTGATTGTTGAGAAAGAAGAACAGAAAAGTGTGTTTTCTGTTTCTGTATTTCGTAAGAGGAAGAGTTTTATGTTTTTCTGTTCTCTGTTTTCGATCAGAAGTAGAAAAGATTTTCGTAATGTGTTGTGTGTTCACTGTCTTTAATTTGAACAGAAATGTTCAATTTATAAGAGTGTTCTGTTGAACAGTCATGTCTGTTGACTGGTGTCTTTTGGAGAAGACATAGCCATTGTAACGTTCCAAAAAACTTTAGGGACCAAAATATAAATAGTTAACATTTTAGGGACCAAAAAGAAAGTTTCGGAAGAAAGCAACAGTCCAACGCCCACGACCCGTGACCCGAACCCGAGCCCGAGCCCGGACAGGACGGGACAGGCGGGCGGCGGCACACGTGTGGGGCTTAGCCCCGAATCCAAGCTCACCTAGGTCCTCTCCCTTCTAAACATATGGGTTACCCCTTGGGGTCCCAAACCCTTACTCAAACTTAGAGTTTATATATTGCATAAACTCTCCATCTTCTACCAATTAAGGAGATTTGTCATTTTTGGCCAAAAACACTCAATCTTTTCAAGTCTCAAACACCTTACTTTGTGTACCAATATCTCTTTCATTTTTAACGAAATTTGACTATACTTGACACTAACATCATCTACTCACTTAGTAGATTAGGCACGTGCGAAGAAACGATGTTTCCGACATGCGGGTCTCACGTGTTTAAGTCATTAAAAATGGGATACACTCAATCCCACATTAGTAAATTTCCAACAATCCCCTCTTGAAAGAGAATTGGTGCACACAGGGTGCCAAAGTTTAGCAATCTTTCAGCGGAAAGATATTGCATCAGGAAAGGTAGCTTTCGGCTTTGAACCTTCCTTAGTCAATTACCATCGGATTTACTTACTGCGCGGTGAACGCGGTGTTTTGAACCGTTAGTGTTTAGTGTAAACCAAGACAATGATATCAACACAATAACTCTTCTTATTCATTTCTTCTTATTGTTTTGTCCGTTGTGGCCATGGACAATGCTTGGATTCTTAAGTGCGTACATTTGAAACGGACACTCTTTGCACTTAAATATGTGATCTCCTATAAGGTATATTGATCTACCCCACTCGCAAGTGTTAGAAATCATTAAAAGTTTCAGAAACTTATCCTTTACCCATTATGCAGGTAGCACTTAATGTCTATCGCGGGAACGACTTTAGAGTTATACTTCTTTAAAGAATGATAATCTGAAGTGCTCCTACTTCAAGTGAAGCGATAAACTAAACCTCTATAGTTTAGTTTTCCCATTGAACCAAATTACTGGGATCTCCAGTCAGTAAGGTTGGTTACCACCATAAATTTTTTTATTGTTCAGGTTTTAAGCCCATTCCCCTAGACAGACAGAATATTTGATCTTTGGGTAGGTCTTTAGTTAATGGATCTGCTAAGTTATCCTTTGATTTGATGTAATCAATCGAAATGACACCCGTAGTGATCAACTGCCTAACGGTTTTATGCCTCCGACGAATATGTCTAGACTTGTCGTTGTGCATATCACTCTGTGCCTTTCATAAAGCTGATTGGCTGTCACAGTGAATCATCACCGAAGGTATGAGTTTATTCCAACAAGGGATATCCTCTAAGAAGTCGTGAAGCCAATCTGCTTCTTCTCCTACTTTATCCAAATCGATAAACTCCGATTCCATCGTAGATTGGGAGATGCATGTTTGCTTAGAGGATTTCCAAGACACAGCCCCACCACCAATTGTAAAAACATACCCACTGGTGGATTTGGTGTTCTTGATGTCCTATATCCAGTTTGCATCACTGTATCCTTCCAGTACTGCTGGATATCTTGAATAGTGTAATCTGTAAGTCATCGAATATTTTAGATATCGTAGTATCCAATTTAGCACCTTCCAGTGATCATTTCCAAGATTACGAGTAAACCTAGCCAACTTATTGACTGGATAAGCGATATCGGGTCGGGTGCAGTTTGTAATGTACATCGAACCACCAATGACCTACGCATATCGCTCTTGGGATATAGGTGAACCACAATTCTTATCAATTGTATGATTCATATCCATTGGTGACTTCATAGGGGGACTGTAAAATACATCAAATTTCCTCCAAACATCTTCAATGTAATGAGATTGAGATAAGACCAGCCCGTCAGATGTCTTAAACATCTTAATTCCTAAGATCACATCTGCAATACCCATATCTTTCATGTCGAGGCATTATTTCAACATAATCTTGGTTTCCAAGATCAAGTTTAGACTACTTCCGGTGATGAGCATGTCATCTACGTAAAGACATATCATGACAAATGAGTCAGAATTCCCTCTTATATAGATACATTTATCACATTCATTTATGGAGAAACTTTTTGATAATAAAGTATTGTCAAACTTTTCATGCCATTGTTTGAGTGTGTACAGAGACTTAACAAGTCGACATACTTTCTTTTCTTATCTTGGAATCACATACCCCTCGGGTTGTTTCATGTATATTTCCTCTTCCAACTCTCCATTTAGGAAGGTTGTCTCAACATCCATTTGATGTATCTCAAGGTCACGCAAAGCTGCAACGGATATGAATACACTTATGGACATTAATCTAGACACATGGGAGTATGTGTCGAAGTAATCGAGGCCTTCCTTTTGTCTGTAGCTTTTGACTACTAATCTGGCCTTATCCTTGTCAATAGTTTCATCTGCTTTGTACTTTCTTTTGAGTATCCACTTACAACCCAAAGGTTTACTTTCCAGAGGAAGATCAACCATTTCCAAAGTATGATTTTGCATGATGGAATCTATTTCACTTTCTATAGCTTCTTTCCAAAGTGGTGCTTCTGGAGTTGACAATGCTTCTTTAATTGTCCTCGGTTCATTTTCAAACATATAGGTTAGAAAATCTGGACCAAAGGTTTTGTCCTTTTGGCCATTTTGCAACGTCTTGGTTCAACATCTGAAACCCCTAAGTTCTGTAGGTCTGGAACATTAAGTTCCAAATAGTCAGTAACTTCTAAGTCCTGTAGATCTGGAACATCTAGTTCCTGATAATCAGAAACTTTCGGGTCTTGTTGATTTTGAGCATTTTGTTCATAACTTCGTTTGCGCGAAATTATATCTTTTTCCTTTCTAGGAAAGATCTGTTCAAAAAATTCAGCATTTCTTGATTCCATGATCGTACCCTCGTGGATATCAGGTATCTCCGACTTATACACTAAGAAACGATAAGCACTACTGTTATTTGCATATCCGATGAATATGCAATCTACAGTCTTAGGTCTAATTTTGACCTGTTTTGGTTTAGGTACTTCGACCTTTGCCAAATAGCCCCATACTTTTAAATATTTTAAAGTGGGATTCTTTCCTTTTGATAATTCATATGGAATTTTATCCTTACGCTTATGCTGAACTCTATTGATAAATTGTATTAGCGGTAAGAATCGCTTCGCCCCACATATTTTGGGATAAACCGGAATTGACAAGTAAAACATTCATCATTTCCTTTAACATACAGTTTTTGCGCTCGGCAACACCGTTAGACTGAGGCGGTCGTTTGATGAACAATGCCGAAGTGAGCACAGTATTCTTCAAACGGTGCTACGTATTCTCCCCCTCTATCACTGCGAATTGCCTTAATCCGTAGATTTAGTTGATTTTCAACTTCTGCTCTATAACGTTTAAATGCTTCAAACGCTTCATCCTTACTATTTAACAAGTAAACATAACAATACCTTGTACTATCATCAATGAAAGTCACAAAGTACTTGTTCCCCCCCTCTAGTTTGCACAAACTTTAAATCACATATGTCGGTGTGAATAAGTTCTAGAGGAGCGGTGTTTCTTTCGACTGAATGGAAAGACGCTTTAGTTAATTTTTCTTCTACGCACACCTCACAAATATGTTGAGGGTTTATGTCGAAGGAAGGCAATAATTCCAACTTTACTAACTTTTGAATTGATTTGTAGTTAACGTGTCCTAATCTATGATGTCATAAATTAGAGGACTCAAACAAGTAGGTAGAAGACTTTATTTCATTAGATGAACGGATTATAGACATAGTGGTCATTTTGAAGAGGTTGTCACATGTGAAGCCCCTTCCTACAAATATACCATTCTTGGTTATTACAAATTTGTTGGACTAAAAAACTAGTCTAAAGCCAGCCTTGCATAACATTGGCCCTGAAAGCAAGTTCTTGCGGATGTTAGGGACGTGCAACACTTCCTTCAGAGTAAGCTCTTTGCCTGAAGTCATTTTGAGGACAACCTTTCCAACCCTTTGCACTTTAGAGGTAGCATCGTTGCCCATGAACAATTTTTTGTCCGAGATTGGGGCGTAAGAGGAGAATGCACTCTTGTCAGAGCAGATGTGATGGGTTGCACCCGTGTCTATCCACCATTACCTTGGATTCTCCACCAGATTTGCCTCCAGCACTACAACCGAGAAATCCACAATCATGTCGTTAAGGTTCGAAGGAGACTGTGTCTGAATCAAAAGAAATTTCAAGAAATGACAGATTTATTCACTCTATTAATAACGAGACTGTGTCTTCAGTCTTCAAAGTAGGCCATGTTTCTGACTGCAGAATATGTGCCAATAACAGCAGAAACTAGTCCCACCACTATAATGAAACTGCAAGCTGCAAGCTAAATAATGCAAAAGAAAGAAACAAAAGCACAAAAAAGAATTACTTCTAGCATAGGTGAAACGAATTATTTCTCTAGAAAAAAAGAAGAAAATATACCTGAAATCGCGTGATTCGATCCTTGCTTAATTTGATGTAGCATGCACAAGGAAGGATTAGAGACTGAGACAACGAAACAAAAACAAATCATGATATGTTACTTTTGCCAATTAGCTTCATATATTGAAAAATGCAACAATATTGTTAACTTACCACAAGCATTACTAGTGAAGATCCAATCAATGACATTACAGAACCTGCAGTGAAGTTACAAAATGAAATATTTTAGTGGTAAACTTGATTTACTAGTTTATTAGTCATTCTAAAATTTGCAATATTAGAAGAAAATATTTACCAAAATATGGAACTGACAATGAAATGACCAGTGTTGAAAACACCAAAAGTGTTCTAATGAGTATGGATACACCATAAGTTCTAAGCTGACGTGAAGGTAAGAATTCTTCTATGCCAAAAGCTACTGGAGTAATTGTTATCGCGTATTTTGCTAAAGGGGTTACGACCTGCAAGAAAACATAATTTTTATTCAGATTTTCAATGATCATCCAACATAAAACAGCGGGGAAAAATCAGTCTTTATGAGAAAAGTATAGACTAAAGCTAATATTAGTCTTACCACTGTCCAAGCTGCAACTTTTGAAGTAACAAGTTTTGCTGGCAAATTCAAAGTGAACTGTGGTTTTGTGTTTTCACCAAACATTAAAAAGCCACACACTGCTACTCCGAGGTACGAAAAAAAGGCAATTGAGAAGCTGCATCAACGTGAACCAAACACAAGTTAAAAAATTAAACTTTCAATTTGTGCAAATGTACATTTGTTAAATAGTGATGTATTTAATCACCTTATAAGAAGAACAGAAGGAAATCTTGAAGGTTCTTTCATCGATGAGTAGATATTAGGGAAAACTGAATGGCTGCCATAGCAGAAACTATAAAGACCAATTGTGACGGGAAATTTTGCAATGTTTAAAGCTGTTCCGCTTGGATGAAATCCGACTTCATTGATTACACCAACCCATAATAAGCATATCACTACGAGAATCAGTGCAATCACTCCACCCGCTGAGTTACAAGCATCAGAATTCAACACATGTTAGAACAAGTCGAACATCTTTGAAGTAATTCGAGAAATTTTGAGGTAAATTTAATGATCGATACCTGAAATGATAGACAGCAAACTGAGATTTCTAAGCCAAACTGTTGGAAGTATGACGAGCGTAGAAATGATCGCACACATTTGATAAGAATCCAGATGAAATCCAGCAAATTCCATGTGACTATTTGGAAATAGGGCACCAAGGTTGTCACTCATCATAATCAAATACTCTATGCAAGATGACTGCAAAGAAGAAAAGATCGTTCCAAGTTATAGACAACAAACACCAGTACAATGAAGTTGAACGCGAAAATTAGACACTTACATATAGTTCTGCATACAAGGCTATCTGCATTGATTGAAAAGTCCAACGTTAGTAACTAAACAAAAATCTTGCTCTACAAATTGAAAAGACATAAGTTCATATGCCGTCAATAATTTATCATACTCACAGCTATAAATATTCGACCGAACAATCCAAAGGCAGCTTGTCCGATATCCAGATAGGTTTCAATACCAGGAAAACTTTCTAAACATTTTTTCAACAAAGTTCCAGTATAGAAAGTAATGACTCCAAAGAGAAGCAGCAAGAAAAGGCTACACCATCCCCCTTCTTTGAGTGCATAGGGAGTTGAAAGGATCCCTATGCCACACAGAGCATTTATCGCTGCATCGAAAAATCAATCCACATTAAAACAAACAAATTTAGCATGAAAAGAAAAAGAAAGCAGAATATTAGTCGGGTACCAATCTACTGATATTTTAACAAAATAACTGGACTTTCAAGAGAAACATAGATGAAATTTTAGAAATTAGTACCTATAGAGCAACAGTACATGACAAATATAGCTCCAGGATATACAAATGTTTGAATTACAGTAACCTATTGGCTACAGATTGTCTGCTAAATGCTTTACTAGATGTCTAACCTTTTATTGTACGCGATCAAAGACGTTCTAGCATGAGTTTCAAATACTACACATGGTAAAGAGAGTGCAACAAAAAATGGACAATCTTTAGACTCAAATGTCACGATGACAAAATCCGTGTGCGAAAGATAGGCCCACACTGATAGTAAAACAATAAGCCATTAATATATAAACAACAAGATAACATACATGTCTAAGGTGCAACTCAATATGGCTAGTCTTTAAACACAAATGTTACGATGACAAAGTTGCGGAACAAAAATAGGCCATTTTAATAGTAGAACAATAAGACACCAGTATATAAACAATGAGAAAATATTTGTGTCTTACCATTAAGAACTGATTGAGTATATGAACACTGCTGTGATGTTGGCAATTCAGGAGCTGAAAATATTGCTGAAGAAACGATCGATAACTTTGACGGATTTAAAGGTGGAACATCTTCCTTTTCTAAGATTTGAGAAGAAATGAGAGGTTTACTAAGGGAATGTTGAGGTGTTGGATTTTGAGACCTCAAATATGCTGAACTCAACAAGGAGCTGCCCTTTAAAAAGCTTAGTGAAGGAGGGGTCACTCCTGTGAACATGTCCATTGACTTCCTACATATTCAATAAAAGATTTTGTACTCTTCATTTGGATGAAAAGAATAGACAAATTTCAAGTAAATTACAAGAAGTATATATATTAGAAAGATTTTTAACCTCGTATATAGATTCACAGCAGCGAAGCCATGATTTTCGCTAAGGGTAGTCAAAACATATAGAACCCAAGATGATTCAACATACAATATATATGCATAAACAAATTAACCTATCTATGCAGTGTAATTTTCCAGCAAACAGTTGTCAATTGACTTCCCCTGGACAAGGAGTAGCTCCGCCCCTAGATTCACTTGTCCAGCCATTTGACCACAACATATATGCATAGTGAAAATTGGCAAGCATAAAACTAAACAAATACATATAGGCATGCCTATGAAAGGCAATGTGAAACAGAGAAAAAAGATTAACAGAGTACTTATTGTGTTAAGAATGAGTTTCTCCAAATGAATTGTGAAAAAACACTCTCTCAAACTTTTTTGAAATTAGAACTCCAAAGCACATGATGAATTTATCAACCATTCACAAGTTTTTTTTCTTATGTATATTGATTTGTTAGACCAGTTAGTATGTTCATTAGAACTTCCAAATCATATTTTGTTTTACTAATCAGTGCAAAAGCTAGGATATACGAGTTTGTTCATAAATTCAATAACAAATTGGCTAATTTATGTTTCTCATAAGAAATAGTGATGAAGAAATTTATATTTTAGAAAAATCAAATAAAACTCATGGATTTCCTACCTTAATCATCTGCTGTTACTAAGTTCAATATTTGCATTAGTATTAACCAAAAATAAAATTTTCCCTTTACACCACACAGCCATCTTTCTCATAATAGCTAATTAAAATTCAAAACCATAGATAAATAGCCAAAGTACAGTATCTAATTTCAAGTACTATGTACTCTGATACACTAGGAGTAATATTAATGTAGTAGTCAAACCGGAAAATCTATATACAATACAACACAAAATTAAAGACTCACATAACCAGCCTAGTTATACATGTCACTATTCGTTTGTTATAATTTTTTTTAATAACATTAGTCTTTGAACCAGCTTGCTCGCATCTCGACTACCTCTCTGGTTCATGTAAAACCTCCCACCAAGATATTATGTACTCTGAGCGCGGAAAATCTATATACAATAACAGCCTAGTTAGACATGTCAATATTCATCTATCATTATTTTTTAATAACATTAGTGTTTGAACCAATTTGTTCGCCTCTCGACTATCCCTGATGTTGATGTAAAACCTCCCAGCAAGAATCGAATAACTATACCAATGCTTAGCCAAACATGGAGTTTTTCGGGAATTTGAACCCCGTTCACCACTTTATTGACGATTAAGCCACATGATATTACTATTCATCTATTTTACGAGCATGGAAAATTAACAGAATTTACAAAATGAAAATAATAATTCAAAAATACCTATAACTTTGAGGCCAAGTAGGAGAATCATGATTTCCAATTTGGCTATGAAAAGGTGCCTGTGGAGAGTTATTGGTGAGATCAGATCCACTATCATCGTCTCCATCAATCGTATCATGTGCCTCATTCTCTTCATCGTCCGTTTCAATTTGCAACACCCTGTCTGCTCCATCTAGCCTCATCCCCATATCTCTCTATTGTTATTCTATCTATATGTATTCAATCATGCAAAAATAAAATTTTATTTTCTAGTTGTATAAAAAGATTTCAGTTCAAACGAATATATAATGTGTTATAAAGAATATATAACGGCAGCATGAGCTGTTTATTCCTTTTTATTTTTGTACTAGGTTACGGCACAGGTAACTTATTAATGACAAACCTATTTTGGGAAAAAGTAATAATTAGGATATGATTATATAAAGAGAATTCCCTAAACAAGAATGATAAGGAATATCCTTTAAAGGGGAAATACAAGCTTTTGTGCGTTTAATAATTATAATTGATTATTTCCTCCCTCTCAAATTTTTATATAATTGTGATATTCGGATCAGCTTGTGCACACATTAATTAATTGCATGAATATTTGTCACCATCACCATCAATAACAGGTACAATGTACTCTATCCATTAAGGCTAGGACATAGGGAAAGAAATTGATTAATTTTTTTTCTGGAATTTGAACATAAAAGCTTATAATTTTTAAATTAATTTTGATGACCACTAGATCACACCATTGAGATGATGAATTCCATTTTTCCTCCTTCCCAATTTAAAGTTATTTTTTATTTCAAATTTGCATTACATATTATCTTCTATGATATTTTAGTTTCTTCTTTTTTCATGATGATATTTTTGTTTCTTCTTTTCTCATGATGATATTTTGTTTTCTTCTTTTTTCATGATGATGTGTTGGTTTCTTATTTTAGTAAGTTCTACTTAAAATCTTGTTCTGTTCTTTTCTTGTCTAGTCATTCATTAATAGAAGGATTTTTGTAGTTGAAAACAAATTAATTTGTCAAATTCACAAATGCACAAAGAATAAATAGTCCATCCATTTATTTTACATTAAGTAGGAATTGGAAAAATATTAAGATTATAGTTCAAAAGTATTAAAACATAATATCAAATTAGAAGTAAAATTTGAAGTTTTAACAGGTTTGAATTCATCAAACTTGTGAAAGTTATATAACATTATATTATTTTATTAGTATAATAGCTTAGCGCCTTGCGCCAAACGTTTTAAAATGGCTCACATAACAAAAAAAAAAAGAAGCATCATATAATAATATGAATTAAGAGAAATAAATTAACATTGAATTAAGTACCTTATTGTGCACAGGCCACAGCTAAGCGCTTCCTTGTAGATTGGGATTTGCATGTGATTTTCTGGTGGCTGTTACATATTTTAACTGATGATAACCAATTTGATATCCTCAAGAGAACTAAGCCACCACACATTCAAACTCGTGTAATTCATATTTTTTTCAATAGGATTTAAATCATATACATATTACACTGTGAATAATATTTACATAACCTTTTTTTTTGTTTCTCACTCGTTCGGTATTCGTATTCGCGACGCGTAGGACCCATTTGGAGGAAGCACTCCCTACCAAAGATTTTTTTCATACTCAAAATTCATATCCATGATTCGAACCCGAGACTTCTAATTAAGAGAGGAACAACCTCATCCGATATATCAAATTCTTTGATGATTACATAATTATACTTTAATATGAGTCTAACTACTCTCTTTTTACAGTTTATTTATTTTACTATTATATATAATTATTTTTTGGATATCATATATTTTTTTTATAAAGAAGATTTTTAAAAACAACACTTGATAACGTTCTTTTACCTTGGTTAAATCTTCTTTATATCATTTGAAAAGTTTAACTTTATATATTGATAAAGTTTAAGTTTTTAGAGAACCGGGTCACGTGACTTCAGCGGAAATTTGGAAGCAAGCATTTAGCAGTGTTCCACTATAAAATTAGTTGAAGCTTGAAAGTTCAATGCTTATGACTCAGTTTCTGGCAATGTACGTAGATGCTGAATTTTAGAATTTGAATTTTATGAATTTAAATTTAAATTTTGTTATAATTATTTAATATATTAGTTTCAAAATAAATTATTTATATTGGTTTAAATTCTTAACACATACTTCTCTGTTTTATAATACTTGTTACGTTTCACTTATCAAGAATCAAATTATATAAACTTTGGTCAATATTTTAAAATGAATTTGTTCACTATATTGATATAAGAAGAATTACAACTTATAGTACTTTTGATATAATTTCTGAATATCAAAATTTTAATTTTAAAATATTAAATTAATATAACATAATCTAATCTAGCTTTAAGAAATTAATTAAATTAATTTTTAAAAAGCGAAATGTAATAATTATTTTGAAACGGAGGGTATAAGATTTGAGTTAATACTACTAAATTCTATGAAGTAACATGTGATGTAGGAGTCATAATGTTGAACTTGCAAATATTCGGTGTGTCAGTTTGTCCGATTAGTGGATTGAGTTTGATATTTTCTAGTTTTTTTTTTAATTTCTAAATAAAATTTGGAGTTAAAATAATATTAAAATAAATTTTCTAATCTCTAGTTAAAGTAAATTTTATACTAGGGGTGTTCATGGGCCGATTTTTAATTAAAATAGAAACCAAATCAATTTAGTTTATTTTTTAATTATTAAAATTCAACTAAATATAATACATATTCATCGATTTGATTATTGTCTATTTGATTTGATTTGATTTTCAGTTTGAATCATTTTTTAACCAAATCATGAATACCCCTATTTTGAACTATTATAAATAGGAAATACTGTACCTGATGTATTTTTATTAATTAAAATAACATGTTAGATGAATGATATGCCAATTGAAGGATTAGAACAAGCTCAGCGTAATACGTACAAACAACTCGTTTAAAATGTTGCATAAAGTGTTATAATATTACTTGTACAAAACAACTCAATAAGAAACTTGTAAAAAGATTTACACAGAAAACTAGGGTTTAGAATGAGGATATAATTTTACTTTATTGTACAAGAATCGTTCTTTAATAACTTAATTGTATAGTTAAGAGATTAAAGACATTTTTATATATAAAAAAAGCAGCAAAAAGGTGGCGAAGTGGTTTTGTGCTGCGATTGCCTTATGACTAAATATTTGACTGAAAATTAGTGCTTAATTTTCCTTTCTCATTTTTACTTGTAATTTCAAATGTAAAACGAGCATATTTATTGTACATAAAACAACCCAGTGCACCTTTTCCTGTGTCCTTTTTTGAAAACCTATTCCGAATAAAATTAAATTGTTTAATCTGTTTAAGGCTACAATTTAAATTTTTAATATATTAAGACTAAACTGTCCCCATACCATTTATGCTACATTATTTATTCATTGTGTTAAAAACTTTTCAAAAGTAGTGCAAGGAAGATTCATGTATATGGACAATATATGATTTGCAAGTTTCTAAGGTACAATGTAATTAAGCTCATGTTACTCAAGAAGAATTAAACAGGATCAAAGAGGAAATAAACAGTATTTAAGGACTTCCTGATTTATTTGTTGGTACTTACCACCTTTAAGGATCTTTGGTTCTTGTACTTGTCTAATTATGTTCTAGTGTTCTAAGGTTGGATATCTCGACCAATCGTCCACTTCTCTTAGCGTGAAGTACAACATATCACAGCATGTATTTCTCTGAAATTCCAAATTTGGCATTTAATTTGTAATGGGGACGACGATAGGCTGCTCCACAGCCACTTGTAGAATAATTGGAGTTTAAATTAAGAGTGACGTTAGGTAAATGAAACATGAAATAGCTTTGATCACAATTATCATTAGAGGGGCACATATTGAATTATTGATGAAAGAGATACAAGTATTGCTAACAAAAAAAGTGTCATACATGAATGACCTTATTGTTGGTGGGCTAAACTATTGATTCTTATCTTTACACAAATAGCTAGCTGAACATTGTTTACTTTTAAGTTTTTAGCTGATATACATAAATTTTACACTGATAATAAGATATTCATCGGCTATTTTTAGTTTAAGCGGTTGAATTGATAGTTATTTTAGATTAATTTTTCTGGTTTGGATATCCATTCTCATACCAATTCCTTTCGGAGGATTTTTGACCCATTTGAGGCTACTATTTAAATTATGTCTCCTCTTATCCCACCAGGCTAAATTTATTTGCAAAAGAATAGTACTTCCTCCGTTGCAATTTATGTGACATCAATTTCTTTTTAGTTTTTCTCAAAAAAGAATGTCACATTTTCTTATTTGACAATTATTTAATGATATCATCCCTATTTTACCCTTGTTGGGTCCCACTTAATTTTAAAGATGTACTTATTGTGAAGAAAAGTCAATAAAAGTAGGCCCTAGTAAACATACCAAAGTCTTCCTTTATTTTTTAAGCTTTGTGGCCGATCAAATGATGCCACATAAATTGAGACGGAGGGATTAATACCCTAATTATTGGAATAACTACTCTATAGCTAACTCTAAGAGTTATTTATAGTTAATAGTTATCTTTTAATTTAATTAATTTTCATAGCTACAATGAATTTTCAATTTACCCATCATAGCATTACCAATTATCCATAAATTATTTCACTATATCAATCTTTTCCCTCAACACACACACTATCTCTCTACTCCCTCAACCCTCTCTCCAACCGCCGCCGGTCATCTTCTCCAGCGGAACTCTACTGGAGCCCAACCAAACAACCGTCTATTTCTTCCCTTCTCTCATCTCCACCTATCACCATCCTCCGCTGTCTACGCAAATCACCACACGTCGTCTCCGCAAACCGTCCTGCAATCTCTCTCTTTCCTTCTCTCATCTCTCTCACCTCTCTCTCTGTATCCTCTCTTCGGTGCCTTTCTCCGGCCGGATCTGGTCAGATATGCCTCCACCTCTTCCTCCTCCACGGTGACACCACCAGATCTGAGAAATTCTATTGCCTCCGCCACTTCCTCATCCACGGCGACACCACGACCTCACTGTTTCTCATCGGAGCACCACCAGATCACTATAGCCGTCACTCCTAAAGAGCTTCAGCGCTTGTTTTCCTTCGTCGGAGGAAGAGGAATTGGAATTTGCCATTGTTGGAGGAAGAAACTTTTTGTAAATAACACGTAAGAAAAAAGAAGTCATTACGCTTCTCAGATGTGATGACTACCAGAATCCGTGGCTTCTTATCTTTGTTGTATCTTAAATATGAGTGTATTCGTTATTTTTTTGAGTGTAAATATAAGTTATATGTATTTGACTGACTGAATTTTGGGGGCAAACTAGATGTATTTGACTATATGTATTATTTGAATGATCTATATACAGATGTTTGTATACAATTTTTGAGTAAATACAATGTATTTGAAATTTTATTGAAATACAATCCAATACGTTCAACTTTGCGAAGCCAGTGGTGACTTTGCTGATCGGAGCTCGAATACATTCAAATACAGCCAAAACAAAAGGATATATAAATACACTAAAATACAGAGGTATTTAAATTCAACGAAATACATGCGAAAATACCAAAAGATAAGCTACGAACGGTAATTATGAAAAAATAGCTATAATTGGTTAGAAGCCTACAAAATATAGTGATTTGGGTAAGTTAACCATAATTATTCAACTGCTAAAGGTTAGCCCAACTAAGCTAACGGGGATAGAATTTAAAGAATGACCTCAAAAGGGAAATATGATGCAAATAGTCCGTTTCAGAGCTTTGAAAAGGGTCAATGACTTTGTTTTGCTTCTCTTTACAGAAAAAATGTTTTGGGGTTAAACATTCTCTTGAACTGAAGAATGGAGAATGTGAGTAAAGTGAAAAACATAATTCCTTCATTATTTTCATTAATGAAAGAGTATATATACAATTTACAATCTTCCATAATAGGAAAATCTTATTCCTATTCTACTCCCAAAACCCTATTCTAGTAGTACAAGAATCCTATAATTATGGTAAGTGTATAATGCTAATTAATACAATTATTTACAATATAATTTAGCCATAAAACCGTGATATACACTAATTATGGGAAGTGTATATCACGGGTCCAATATTACACAAAACCGTGATATACACTACCTATGGTAAGTGTATATCACGTGTATATTTAACACACCCCCGCAGTCATAGCGGGCGGTCTTCGTACGCGGAGATTGTCCCTAAAATCTTTCAAAAGGACCGAGGGAAGACCCTTTGTAAAGATGTCTGCAATTTGATACCTGGAAGGGATATGACAGACACGTACTTGTCTAAGAGCTACCTTTTCGCGAACAAGTGAATGTCCATCTCGATGTGTTTAGTGCGGGTGTTGAACTGGATTACCAGAAAGGTAGATGACACTAACATTATCACAATAAACCAAGGTAGCTTTCTGAATAGGACAATGAAGCTCTAAAAGAAAATTACGTAACCAACATGATTCAGAAACCACATTGGCCACCCTTCGATACTCGGCCTCTTTACTAGAGCGTGACAATGTAGACTGACGCTTTGCAGACCATGAGACCAAGTTATTACCAAGAAACATGCAATAGCCGGACGTGGAACGTCTAGTATCCGGACAACCACCCCAATCAACATATGTATACTAGACAAGTGTAGATGTCGAAGACGGATATAAATGTAAGCCACATTCAAGTGTTTCCTGGATGTATCGAATAATGCGTTTGAGCGCATTCATGTGTTCAACCCTGGGATCATGCATAAACATGCACACATGTGACATACATAATATCTGGTCTCGTGAAAGTAAGATACTAAAGGGCCCCTGCAAGACTGCGATAGCGGGTCGGATCCTCGTAAGGTGAGTCAGCCGCAACACCCAACTTGGGTTTAGTATCAACTGGAGTGGAAGTAGACTTGCACGAGGACATACCAGCTCGCTCAATGATCTCAGCTGCATACTTTCGTTGGGATAAGAACAACCCACCTGCATGACGAGAGACAACAATCCCCAAAAAATAACTCAAGGGCCCCAAGTCATTCATAGCAAACTCAGAATTGAGCATAGACATGATAGACTTGCGCAAAGCATCAATGGAGGTAGTCAAGATAATATCATCCACATATAATAATATATAAGCCAGGGAAGTACTACGACGATATATGAACAACGAATTATCAGACCTGCTGTGCGAAAACCCAATAGACGAAACATAGTCTGCAAATCTCTTATACCAAACATGTGGGGCCTTCTTAAGACCATACAAGAACTTCTTCAACAAATAGACATGATGTGGATAATTGGGGTCTCAAAAACCCAAGGGTTGATGCATATAAATTATCTCCTTAAGATCACCATACAAGAAAACATTCTTCATAGCTAACTGATGAATGAGCCAAGCTTTGGAAAGAGCCAGACTGAGAACAGTGCGAATGGTAGCCGATTTGACCACCGGACTAAATGTCTCACCACAATCCACGCCAACCTGCTAAGTCTTACCATTGCCTACAAAACGAGCCTTATGCCTCGCAAATGAACCGTCAGAATTATCCTTATGAGTAAAAATCTACATAGACCGAATAATATTAACACCAGAAGGACAGGGTACCAACTCCCACGTCTTATTTGCAATAAGAGCATCATATTCGTCGGTCATAGCCAATTTCCAATTCGGGTCATTTATGCGGTCACTGAGTTGAGAATTTAAATTAAAATATCTTTTCAGTTTAAAAATACCCCGTTGACTACGAGTGAGCGATCTGTGATTCGGGGGAGAATTGGGTCAAAGGTGGAAGGGTGACAGACGGGCGAGCATGCAGTGGGCCTGCTGGCCCAACACGAGAACCTGTAGCAGTGGCTAGACCCGAGAGTAGTGGTGCAAAACTGGGCTGAATATTTAGCTTGATCTACAGCGATGAGAGGCGTAATCGGTGAATATTTGGCCCAGTTGCTGGACCCGAGACAATGACTGAAGGACCAGTGGGCAGTGGCCCCGCTGGCGGAATTTGGGTGCGGGACAGGTCTGATAAATGGTGGATAATATATAGGGAGACATCGTCATCTAAAAAATTATACGAATTAGGCACGGGACTACTTACCTTAGCAAACAGAAATTGAGATTCATAAAAAATAACATGGCGACTAATGATGATTTTATTAGATGATAAATTAAAATATTTGTAACCATGATGATAAGACGGATAACCGAAAAACACACAAGGGGTAGAACGGACCTGAAATTTGTTAATTGTGGTGGACGAAAATAGTAGATAACATAAGCACCCAAAGACCCTAAGATGTGAATACGAATGTGTCTTATTATATAATATTTGAAGGGGGAAGAATATGCCAAACCTTTGGTAGGAAGAATGTTAAGGAGATAAGTAGTCATTTGTAGAGCATGATGCCAAAAGGAAGGAAGTGCGGAAGAATGGACCAATAAAGTTCGAATAATATTATTAATGGTACGAATTTTGCATTCGGCTTTCCCATTTTGTGAGGACGTATGAGGACAAGAGAAACGAAAATTGATACCATTATTACCAAAAAAATCCCAAAACAATCCATTAGCATATTCTTTCCCATTATCACATTGAATATTCTTAATTTTCCGTTCGAATTGGGTAAAGATGAAAGCTCTAAATTTTAAAAATGTAGAAAAAATGTGAAATTTTTTCGCCAATGGAAAAGTCTATAAAAGTTAGAATAATCATCCAAAAAAAAGAACATAATAACGATGACCCAAAGAACTGAGAACAGGAGATGTCCATAAATCGCTATGAATAATATCAAATGACATTAAAGTACGAGAATTAGAATCTACAAACGGCAATCTAACAATTTTTCTTAAGGAACAAGATTGACAAATCGGAGTACTACGCGTACCCTTACAAGAAATAAAATTATTTTTATCTAAGGAAGACAAAATGGACGACCCCGGATGACCTAGACATGCATGCCACAAGGAAGGAGTAAGAGCTGTAAAAGTAGATGGCAATGCTTGACTCGAGAGACCGGATGTGGGTGTGATAGGATAAAGATCTCCCCTACTATCACATCTTATGAGAGGAATCCCCGTCTTTAAATCCTTCACAGAAAATCCAAAAGGATAAAAAACAACAGAAACTGAATTATCAGTGGTGAATTTATGGACATACACCAAATTTTTAATCAATTTAGGAGTATGAAGGGTATTTTTCAAGACAAGAGGTGGATAGGGGGGGGGAGACAAAGTTTTATGACCGTAACTACGAATTGGAATTGAATTACCATTACTAATAACTATGCCACGATTGTTACTCAAATTGGAATAAGACGAGAGAGTACATTGGTCAGACGTCATGTGAGTAGTGGCTCCGGTGTCCATGTACCAATTCGGGTCTGAGAGATTTAATCCAAGTGTGTGTATCGCGGCTTCAATGTTGGTAGGAGTGGGGCCCACGGCATGGTGGGCCTGGTGGGGCCGAGGCTCTCGGGTTCCAGTGGCAGGAAAAAATTGGGCCTGCCCGTTGGATTAAACTGTAGGGTATGGTACGATATCAGTGGTGTATTAGGTCCGGTATCTAGGTTTTTTGAGGGGTGGTTGATGGTCGGACTGTGGTCGGCATGGTGGTGAGACTGTTGGGACAGCACAGTAGATGGGACGGTGATCGGTGAGTTGGTGGAACCTGGAGGCAGAGTTGTGCTAGAGGTGGAAAGAAGCGGCGACGGGGGGATGCCGGTGGCAGGGATACCGACGGCAGGTGATGTTTGGTGGCAGATGGAGGCGGTATAGTGGTGTCAGTCGGGCACTGTTCCCGAAGGTGGACAGGAGAGAGAGTTGATTCATCTAAAAATTCATAATCCGGTTTTTGAAATTTTTGGATGTTGGAAAAGGGGAATTGCATCTCGTCAAAAGTGACATGACGCGAGATGTGAATTTGACGAGTGGATAAGTCATAGCACAGATAGCCCCTATGGTTTGACGGGAAACCTAAGAAGACACATGGAGTGGTGCGGGGAGCTAATTTGTGAGAGGCTGTGGAAGAGAGATTAGGAAAACATAGGCAACCAAATATCCGTAGGTGATCATAGGAGGGAACTGTACGGTGTAAGATTTCGGTTGGAGTCATGTTATGCAGGGTACTAGTGGGTAAAATATTAAGGATGTATTCTACTATTTTGACTACATAAACCCAAAAGGATGGAGGGAGGGAGGCATGAAACAAAAAGTGCAGACCATGTTATTTATTGTACGGATGAGACGTTCGACTTTGCCATTTTGAGAGGACGTGTGGGGACACGAAAATCGGAAGACCATGCCATTATTGTTGTAGAATTTTTGAAATGCGGAGTTGTTAAATTCACGGCCATTGTCACATTGGAAAGATTTAATGGCGCGTTCGAATTGCGTTTTGATAAATGTGCAAAATTCAAGAAATTTGGCAAAAACTTCATACTTAAATTTTAATGGGTAGATCCAAAGAAAGTGAGAGTAGTCATCTAATAACACGAGATAATATTTATGACCTAGGGAGCTGGTAACGGGGGAAGTCCACAAATCAGCATGAATGATATCAAATGGAGCAACCGTAATACTAACTGAGGAATTAAACGGAAGACGAACATGTTTGCCTAATTGACAGGAAATGCAGGTCTGGGCAAGTTTCCCATTACATTGAATAAAATTATTACTTCTAAGAAAATGAAAAATAGGAGCTCCTGGGTGTCCGAGCCTATTGTGCCAAATTGACGGAGACAGAGCAGCTAGGGTAGTGTGTGGGCGGGAACCGGCAGCGGACGAGGATGTGAATGGATAGAGGTCCTCTGTGCTATTGCATCTCGTAAGAGGGGTCACCGTACATAGATCCTTCACAGTAAAACCGAATGGATCAAAATAAACCGACACAGAATTATTACGAGTAAATTTTCTAATGGATATTAAATTTTTGATGATGTGGGGGGCATTCTGGACGTTATTTAGGGAGAAGGGTGGGTGAGGTTTCGGAGTGTGACCATAGCCCTGAATTGGAATGTGATGACCATTGCCAACTATAATAAATTGTGGAGACTTTAAATGAAACAATTGGAAAAGATTACATGTGGACTGGGTGAGGTGAGAGGAGGCTCCGGAGTCCATATACCAATTTTCGCTGGGCTGCTGCAAACTCATACTGCTGAATGCCTGACCCAAGTTGGTGGGATTTGATTTAATGGCTGATATGGGAACTGGGCCTGCACGACGTGGCCTGATGTTGTTGGAACACTGGTGGGCGCGGAGCTGGAGCCTGACCCAGTAACCCTTGTTGCTGAAAAGGGTACTAGACTGGATGAAAGCCGGAAATCGTGGCCCAGTTCTGATTTGGGTAGTCAGAGACTGGGCCGGCCCATGAAACATTATTGCTGATCTGATGTGGCTGTTGTCCTCAGCTTTTTCCGCGGCCCTTGCCGCCTCGCCTATTGCCGCGGCCCTTGCCACCCCTGCCGCCGTGGTTGGATATTTTTCGACGGAGGTTGTTGGTCGGCGGTGGCCTGAGGTTGTGCGGGAGTTTCAACTGCTAAAGCCTTCTGGTTATGCTCGTCCTGCTTCGCACGTCGAGTCTCCTCCAATAACAATTGCGAGCGTGCTTTGTTGAAGCTTGGTAGAGGATCAGCTTGTTGTATCATCGTGGCTAGTGTGTCATATTCACCCTTAGGGAGGCCTGCAACTAATTGTAACACCATCTTTGTTTCGGACACGGGCGTACCAACATTGGACAGTTGGTTTGCCACCAGTTTCAACTTCTTGCAATATTTTGACATAGTAGAGAAATTTTCAAGACGGGTGTTGTTGAATTGTTCTTCTAAGTACACCGCGCGAGTGTTCTTGTTGTCTTGAAAGATTTCTTCCAAACGTGTCCATAGATCATGGGCAGAGGCCCCGTTTTCATGATTGTGTATAGTAAATCCTTGGATATAGTGCCATATATCCATTGTTTGACTACGGCATCGAGGCGACGCCATGTGGTGTCGTCCGTATCGGGAGGACGAGGAAAAGAGTCGTCTATATGATCAAGCACATGATATACATATGCATAGATACGAATAGTTCCACCCATGACCAATATTGGCCATCTTTCTGATCAAGAATTATAGGGATAAAATTCTTGATGTTGGTAACGGCGAGATCCAGATGGAAAGATGGTGAGGAGAGGGTAGTGGGTGGTTGGATGACGACTGCGTTAGAAGCGAAAGCATTGAAAGAGGTGGGAGTAGCCAAATTTTCCATTAGAATGGTGGAAATTTAGGAAGAAAGAAAAGAAGAAAAACAATGTTGCCGTCGGCCAAGAGGGGGGTGGGGCGGCGGCAAGGTAGGAATTTTTCTAGATTAGGGTTTTGGCTCTTGATACCATGTAAGATGATATTAATCTTCCTTAGGAAGTCTCTCTCATTAATATCAATAGATATATTGTACAATATACAATCCTAATACAAGAGGAAAGAGGAATCCTAATCACAATACAAGAGGAATCATAATCTAATAATGGGTAGGAATTGTAGTGTTATACTTGTACACGTTTACAATATCATCATTAGTTATTTTCTGCTCAAAGAAAGTCCCAAACTTTGTTCGTTTATTTCTTGATCCAAAGAAAAAATGAGTACTCATAGCCAAAATCATCGCTCTTTCCATAATCAGACACATAATCATTCTTCACCCAATTATAATTATGCAATCAACAATAACAACAACGTTATAATCGGCGTAACAATCAAAGGCACCTAAATTATCAGTCTTCTAGACGACATCACAGCGTTTATAACAATAATTCACGCACGAATAATTATTCGTCGTTTGGGGGTGGCGATTCTTGTAATACAACAGCTGATCATGAGGACTTTTCTTCACAATATTGCTCGACAACGCTGTGATGTCTATGTTGCTACTGATCCGAGTGATCAGTTGATCGAGACTTAGAAGTATGAAATTCTCTTTGTTGAAGGCTTCACATTAATGCAATATATATATATATATATATATATATATATATATGTGTGTGTGTGTGTGTGTTTACAATTATAAACCTAATTGTATAAGGATCTCGACTTTACATAATTATATCAAATTAATAATTATAGAATATATGGAGATTATATATGTAATCTATACATATTATTCTCTATCACACCCCCTCGGTCGGAGCGGAAGGAGGCCAGACACTCAGACTGGATCTGAAGTCAAGGAACAGCTGCCGAGGAAGTCCATTAGTAAATATATATGTGTATTGATAGGACGAAGGAACATGTAACACCCGAACGTGACCCATGGCAACCTTCTCACGAGCAAAAATGAATATTCATCTCAATATGTTTGGTTCGCTGATGTTAAACTGGGTTATGAGATAAGTAGACAACATATATGTTATCACAGTAGACCATAGATGCCTTACGCAAGGGAAAATAAAGCTCTAGAAGAAGGTTTCCGAGCCAACAAGTTTCAGCAACAACGTTCGCAACGCCTCTATATTCTTCTTCTGCACTCGAATAGGAAAGCGTGGCTTGCCGTTTTGCAGACCATGAGATGAGGTTATCACCCAAGAATGCACAATAGTCGGGGTAAATCGACGCGTATTGGGACAGCCGCCCCAATCGGCGTCCGTGTAGGATATCAGCCTGATCGGTGCAGATGGATAGAGATGTAATCCATAGTCAAGAGTACCCTTAACGTACCGAATGATACATTTCAGAGCGGTAAAGTGAGGCTCCTTGGGATCATGCATGAATAAGCATACCTATTGAACGACTTATGCAATGTCGGGCCTAGTGAAGGTAAGTTACTGAAGTGCACCAGCGAGACTCCTATAAAGGGAAAGATCAAGCACTAAAGGTGGCAGTGGATCCTGGACCCGGTGGATCCAGATCCGTTTTATACGATACGGATCTTCAAAATTTGGACCCGACGGATCCGGATCGGACCCGGATCCATTTATGACGGATTAGATCTGGATCTTGTATTTGAGATCCATATCCGGTCCAAATCCGACCCGTGGATCAGTTTTTTTATTAAATATATCCATAACCTAGAATGTAATTTTATAAGTATTTTCTTAAATTTTTTCATAATTTATGTATTTTATATTCAGATTTGGACTTTATTTTTTAAATGGTCCATACTTTAAGCTCATAATTCTCAAAAGGCCCAATAAAAAACCAAGCGAAAACATATCTCTAACAAAAGAAACCCTACAAGCTCCAAGCCTCCAATTCTCAAAATCAGAAACCCTCATTGCTTTTTCTCCAAGCCTCCAATTCTCAAAATCAGAAACCCTCATTGTTTTTTCTTTCAAAATTATAAACCATCATTGCTATATATTTCTTGCATTTGAAAACAGAGGAGTTCAATTTTCGTCCTAACTTGCATCTTTTGTTACTTTAATATGGTTCTTTTACTTCAAGAGAAGTATAAATGTGCTTTAATGGGTGTACACTGGTTCTGGGATTGATGATGGTGAGTTACTTTTTGTTGTATGCCATATCTGTCAATTTACTCATTGTGTTTTTTAAATTTTTTATTATTAACTTGTAGGAAATGGATGGTGAATAAAAAATGTTTTTAACATGTAGAATTTTTTTTATTATTAACTTGAATGAACTCAATCATTTTTTTCATCAGATTGAGTTTCATTTTGTCAAAAAAGTTTCAATAGGTGGGAATATTATTCAAGGCAAATTTTTTTATATGTGGATCTAGATCTAATCCGTGGACCCGATGGATCCGAATTTGGATATGATTTTTATGGACTCGATGGATCTGGATCCAGGTATGAAAAATGAATTTGGATCTGGATCTAGTAGGATCCGATCTGTTTCCATCCCTATCAAGCACCGGATCCCCATCATTGACGTTAAGTTTCGACTTCGAGTCGACTGGAGTAGGCATGATCTTGCAGTTTGTCATTTTAGCCCTGTAAATAATCTCTTCGGCATACTTACGCTGACTCAGGATCATTGTATTCTCAGATCTGGTCACGAAAATCCCCAAGCAATAGCTCAACTTACCCAAGTCTGTCATGACAAATTCAGATTTGAGCAAGGCAATGGTCTCGTTTTTCAGCACATCAGATGAGGAGTCAGGACAATGTCATCCACATATAGTAAAAGGTATGGAGTGGCATTACCTCGATGAAAGATGAAAAGTGAATTATCACTTTTGCTACACACGAATCCGATCTGTATGATGTAACTGGAAAACCGCTCATACCAACCTCAGGGGGCTTGTTTCAAACCATAGAGTGACTTTCGAAGATGACATATATAGTGAGGAGATGATGGATGCACAAAGCCAGGTGGTTGATGCATATAGATGGTTTCTTTTAAATCCAGTGTAAGAATGCATTTTTCACATCAAGTTGATGAATCAGCCAGTTCTTTTCCATAGCAATACTCAAGACCGTACGAATGGTGGCAGGTTTTACCACTGGACTGAAGGTCTCACCACAATCAACTCCCATTTGTTGCCCGATGCCATTTGTCACAAGTCTCGCCTTTTGGCATTTAAGCTCACCAATATCCCTGAATTTGTGATGATATAGCCACATACAATTAATCACATTGACCCCCTTTAGTTTCAGAACAAGATCCCACGTGTGTTGTGTAATTAGCGCATCAAAATCTTTACGCATGGACGCATTCCAATTCAGGTCCAATTTGGATAATTTTGGGTTCTTGGGTATAGGTAAGATAGCTTAAGTGTATAGGTTAAAGTGAACTTTCGATTTGAAAATCTTGTGTTGGGCACGAGTTTCCATTAAGTGTGTAGGAATAGGGGCTGGTTGGGCAGTGATGTTGGCGGGATTACTAGAGGGGTTGTCGATGTGTAAATTTAGCAGTGGGAAAGTGAGGCAGTGATGGTAACGGGGGCAGTGGGGTGGTCGAAGATGGGTGGTGGTCGACAGGATGTGGGGCAGTGACGGGACAACCGGAATACTAGCACTATGTATTGCATGTCGAATGAGAGGGGAGGTATCTGGATCATCAAGAAAGACATATTTAGTGACTTGAAATTTTTGAAGGTTTGCAAATGGGAAAACATTCTCCTCAAATATGACATAGCGAGAGACTAGGATTTTATTTGTGGAAAAATCATAACATAAGTATCCCCTATGGTTCGATGGGAAACCTAAGAAAATGCAAGGAAAAGTCCTAGTTGCTAATTTGTGAGGGCCCGTGGAGACAAGATTAGGGTAGCATAGACAACCAAAAGTTCGAAGGTGACTATAAGAAGAGATCCGACGAAATAGAATTTCGGTAGGGGTTTTATTTTGAAGGATACATGTAGGTAATATATTAAGAATATATGCTACAATTTGTAGTGCATAGACCCAAAAGGGAGGGGGAAGAGAAGCATGAAAGAGCATTGTACGGATCATATTGTTAATTATGTGGAAGATTCTTTTGACTTTACCATTTTTAGATGAGGTATGGGGGCATGAGAATTGAAACACCATGTCATTTTCCACACATAATTTGTGAAAGGGAGAATTGTCAAACTCATGACCATTGTCATATTGAAACGATTTTATGTCTTTCTCAAACTGTGTTTTAACATATGTTCGAAATTCAAGAAATATGGAGTAAACTTGAGACTTAAAGACGGCGTAAAATGAAGTCTAATATGTTTCCATAAAGGACAAGAATAGCAATTTTGGGTAAATTTCCCTTTATTACATTTAATCAAATTTTGACTTCTAAAAAAGTTAAAAACTGGTGCTTCCGGGTGCCCAAGTCTACTTTGCTAAGTTGATGGAGAGATTGCAGCTAGAGAGGTATGTGGATTGACACTTGCAGCAGAATTGGGTGAGAAAGGATAGAGGTTCCCCACACGATTTCATAACGTAAGAATTGTCCCCGTACGTAGATCCTTCACAGAAAAACCAAAAGGGTCAAACTCAATAGATACAAAATTGTCACTAGCAAATTTTCTATAACCTTGAATTGGAATGCAATTGCCATTTCCGACCAAAATAAATTGAGGATTATTCAAATTAAGTTGAGGAAGATTACCGGAGTTACGAGTGAGGTGGGATGTGGAGCCCATATCCATATACCAGGCATCATCGAGTTGTTGTAAATTCATAGTGTTGTAAGCCTGACCCAGTTCGGTAGGAGAATGGAGGTCTTATGGTTGTTGTTGTTGGGCCGTTGAGAAGTGGGCCTGCTGTGTTTGGTTCGTTGGAGGTGGGCTTGGATAGGGCCACAGAATACCGGGTTGTTGATACTGGCCTGGTTGGGCCGAGACTGTTGGAAAGGGGCAGGGGGAGAGGCTCAATTGCCAAAAATCAGCCAGGGTAGTGGGCCGACCACTGATATTGGTATTGGGCCTGCTGTGTTTGGCCGACGGAATTAGACCGTCCCTCGCATCCTTTTCCTCTGCCGCCGCTTCCTCCACCGCGGCCGCCCCGCGACTGTTGATTTTTGGTGTGTTGCGGTTGGCCGACGGGTGCAATGGTCATTACTGGTGCATCAACCACCAACGTCTTTTGATTATGTTCGTCCTGTTTGGCATGTCTGGTCTCCTCCAAGAGCAATTGTGACCGGGCCTTGTTGAAACTGGGAGTGGATCGACTTGTTGGATCATCGTCGCAAGTGTATCGTACTCACCTTTTCATAAATCATTAATTAGTTGCAAAACCATCTTCGTTTAGGAAATTGGTGTGCCCACATTAGATAGTTGATCTACAACTAATTTTAATTATTTACAATAGTCTGACATATTCGCAAAGTTCTCAAGACAGGTGTTATTGAATTGTTCCTCCAGATACACGACACGTGTATGTGTTGTTGTCTTGAAAGATTTCCTCTACCCTTGTCCATAGTTTGTGAGTAGAAACACATGTCTTCATAATAGTATGAAGTAGATCTTTGGATATGGTGTCATATATCCATTGCTTGACGATAGCATCAAGCCTTTTCCAAGTTGTGTTGTCAACGTCGGGTGGATGGGGTGTGGCGGCGTCGATGTGATCAAGAACATTGTAGGCACAAGCATGGATTTGAAATAATTCTACCCACGAAGAGTATGTTCATCCTCTTGATCAAGAACCAAATGGATAAAGTTCTTGATATCTGTTACGGCGAAGGCCGGATAAAAGGAATTAGGAGAGGAGGAGGGAGGAGGAGGATGACGTCGGGGGTGGAGGAGGAACCCTCGGGAGATTCGGGAGAATCCATGAAGTGGTTGTTGTCGGCGGCAAGAAGAGAAAAAAATCATGGTTAGGAGGGGTGACGCCGGAAGCCGAAAGGGTAGGGGTAGGGAGGGTGTTTAGGGTTTACCTCTTGATACCATATAGAAGTATGTAATTCTCCTTATTGGAGGTTTCTCATTAATGAAATATATATAGGTGTTTACAATTACAAACCTAATTGTATAAGGACCTCTACTTTACATAATTACATAATATATGAAGAATATATACGTAATCTATATGTATTATTCTCTATCAGAGACTAGTGGAAATATGTTTGATTATATCAACTACATGACTAGTGGAAATATGTTAGATTATAACAACTTCATCACTGGTCAACTGACTGATCAGGAGAGGAATTTACCCTTTGCGCGCTCTCTGTTTGACATTGTATCTCATCTTTTGGATGACATGGATGTGCATGATGAGGAGAATGAGGACGATGACGATGTATTGAAGTATTTGAAATTAAGAACTCATCATGCTCCTGCTAAAGATGGAGTCCATACCGAAGAGAAATCTGTTGATGTTGAATCAGAAATATGCGCTATATGCCAATCTGAATATGAATACGAAGAAATATAGGAGCGCTGCAGTGTCGACACGAATATCATATGGACTGCATCAAACCATGGTTATCGAGGAAGAAAGATTGTCCGATGTGCAGAGCTTCGGTTTTGCCTTCACAAAAATAGAGATATTTACTCAACCCAAACTTACCAATCATGGCATTCAATGGCGCTGATGTGAAGATTTTTTTTTTTTTGGTCAATCTGAGAATTTGTTTTTTCTTTCGTAAGGGCTACGTCATTTTTGTAGTTATTGAAATCATGTCATTAAACTTGATTTTTAACATAGACAAGTCATTTTAAATTGTGCATGACTTACATATTTGATACTACATACGTACAAATTAATAAGACATTTCTTTCCTATTGTTGTGAGACATTATAACGGAGCAACTAATTACCTAAATGAATGTGATCGAGATTTAGCTATTCTAGACACTCTAATGTAACATACAGATCATAGACACAATCTGTATGGTACCATTCTATCTCATACTGTAGTAATTTCATTGAGCCACAAACAATTGCAAACATAATGGATACACCTGATAAATTTGAAGTTCTATTATACTTCACTGAACCAAAGAAAACTAAGAAGGAAGATAATATGCAGTTAAGGAAGAGTGAAAAAACAAAGAGAACATACGAGGTAAAGTCAATAAGTAGATAATTGAAGAATGACAAAATCCCACTGAAAGGAAATTCAAACTTGGGAAAAAGCTTAAATATACGTCCATAGAACTATCCGAAATGGCCTACACATGCCACTCGTTAATAGTTGAGCATAAAAATGCCACCGTCTTTTAACACATTTGGCCATTTCATGACACTAACCACCAAACTGCTACTGGGAGTAATCCTCAACATGAGAATGTTGTAAGTTCATTAAACCCAAAAGCTAATGTCTTTGTTCCTGCCAAGTATATAAAAGCTGGATTGAAAGTTGATGAAGCTGGACCTACCTTATACCACGACTAGCTCTGAGTTCTAATTCAAGTCCAAAACTTGTGTTTATGCCATCCAAAACTCAAGCATCATGTAGTAACAACTCTTCAATTCCTAACTTCCTATGGAGGTGAACGCACACTACTAAAAAATCACTACTTTTTCACGGAAAAATGTTAGTGGTTGTTTCCACTAAACGTCAGTGGAAAAAACTTAAATAGTAGTGTTTTCACGAAAAATTAAGAAGTTTTTCAGCGTTTTAATGGGAACCTGTTCCCACCATGCTTTTTTCCGGTGAGCTGATTTAGTGGGAATAAGGTGAAAAAAATAATGTTTTATAACACAATTTTTACTGAATGTCGGTGAAAAAAAACTTTATCTCTATTAGTGGTACCTCATAATGTGGGTGCTTCTCCTGGACAGCTGCTTGTGGCACTTTTATGTACAAGTCTTAATGCGGCTACGGTGAGTCATTGTGGACAGGAAACTTCTCAATGCATTAGTGAGTTCTAATGTGCCTGTTAATATCAAGACCAAACTCAACACATTCAAGCCTATTGGAGTGATGGCAAAGAGTCACGAACGAGGTGCTTTGGTGTCAGGAGTCAGGACCTACTCCAACAGAAGCATTTGGAGTCGATATAGGTGAAGACATATATGAGGAAGGGGAGGAAGAAAATATGTTTGGATAAATGTGTTAAGAGTCTCACATCGGAAATGAAATGGGAACATAGACTTCTTATATGGATTTGGCCAATCTTCACCCTACAAGTTAACTTTTGGGTTGAGTTAGGCCCATGATCCAGACTCGTCTCAATTCATTGTTTTCGATGTTGGGCCCCCCTCTTATATTGTCCACGCTCCAGATGTCCAGCCCTGGGCGTGAGGCGGAGTGTTGAGTTCTCCCACATCGGTGGGATAAGTGGTTCTTGGTCTCCTTATATGGCTTGTGCAATCCTCCTTCCTTTGAGCTAGTTTTTGGGGTTGAGTTAGGCCCAAAATTCATTCTTTACATGATATCAGAGTCAGACTCATTCCAATTCTTTGTTTACCGATGTTGGGCCCCCAAATTATATTGTCCACGATATCAGACCATGGACTCCTTATATGGAGTTGGACAATCCTCACCCTACAAGCTAGCTTTTGGGTTGAGTTAGGCCTATGATCCATTTCTTTATAAAATGTTTTGCAAATGTAGTTAGGAATGGAGATTTCTTTTCTAGGAAATAAAGAAGTGAAAAAACAAAAACAAAAATACAGGTCATGGTAGAAATCATAGTTGGGATGATAAAGTGTCCAAGGAAGCAAGATGAATTTATAGGTAAAAATATGGGGCACGTGAATTCATGATCTCTCCATAAAACTAGGTATTTTATGTATATATTTTTTAAAAGGGAAAATGTGTAAATATACTCCTCAACTTTGTGATTTAGAGCGGATATACCCCGTTAAAAAAGTGGTGTATATATACACTTGCCATTATAAAATGGTGCAAATATACATCCCTTTTCGCTAACGGAATTTTTTTTTAAAAAATTTGAGCTTATTTTTTAATTTAAAAAAATGTCATGTGTAGAAAAAAGTCTACTCATTTGTTTTTAGTAGCAATTTTTCTAACGCCTGATAATTTTTTTCTGATGGGCCCGGTCTGGTTCGTTTAAAAAAATATCTTTGTGGCTTTAAAAAAATTAAGTCTATCCATTTCTTTAAACACCCACCAGAAAATAAAATTATCATGTGGCTTTAGAAAAATATGTCTACTAAAAATGGATAGACTTTTTTTTAAAGCCACGTGGTATTTTTTTAATTAAAAAATAGACTAAATAATTTTTAAAAAAAACCGTCAGCAAAAAGGGTATATTTGCACCATTTTGTAACGGCAAGAGTATATTTTCACCACTTTTATAACGGGGATATATCTACTCTAAATTGCAAAATTAAAGGATATATTTGCACATTTTCCCTTTTTAAAATTGATATAATATTATATAGAGACACTCATGCTACAAGAAGATTAAATAATACACTTATTGAATATTGAGTTATTTAACTTAGAGGACCATGATCAATTCCCACTATATTAAGTTGGTATAACGCAACTTCCGGTGAGAGTGACAAAGTTCAGTTACATCAATAAGATCCAAGAGATCCAAATATGAGTTATCAACAATTTTTGGATAAAGTAGTGAAAGAGGAAGACAAGGTTCAGCTTTGTCAAGTTACTTTAGATGGCCATACATATTTGTTAGTTTTTGCATCCGTAAGAGGAAGATTGTGCTTGATATCTAAATTTTATTTTTGGGTTGTCTATTATTTCACTGTCTTAGCATTATTATTTGTAATATAATTATAAAGAGTGTATTACTGTGAGAACTCGATTTAGCTGAGCTTAAACATATAATCAAATGGGAAACTTAGGTACATGTACCTTCTGCCAAATTTAATTATCGGCAATAGTCTAAATATACAAAATTTATATATTGGTGTGTATATTATATGTATAGTATATGTATATTTAAGTATAAATTTTAAAAATCTATACATTTTTTGGCTATTATGTAACTAGATCACCCAATTTATGTGAATATATTTAAATGAGCACAACGTTTAAAAATGAAATAAAAATCGTTAGAAACTAGAATCTAAAAGAAGCAATAAGTATTCATGGCTATGTTTTCGCCCATATTTTGTCAACCAAAAACTTTGGGTTATTAATTTCCAGAGAAAAAAACACTCTTTTTATAAGTATCGTTTTTTTATTTCCTAAATTGATTCGGCTTCAAATATATACAAATCGTTTCCTTATTAATTCAGGTTTGGGAACCGATATATTTATGGCAATAAATAGTTTGAAGGACTAAACACGTTTCCCGAAATTGAGTCAAATTAGGAGAAATATTCTTGTTCCATCTTTGTTTGTTGTGAAATTTTTACTTTTAGTCCCTCAAATTAATCTTTATAAACTTAACAAATTACTAACTATTATCGATATTTATTTATAATATTGAAATTTAATTTTTATTTATTCTTCCTCTTCAAAATAATCGAGAAAAATATGTGTAGTGAGAAGAAATTTCATTTGTGTAGGACTTTCATTATATAAAAGATTTAAATATTTCTTTAAAAATAGGATATAGGAGGGGTGTAAGTGTTTGAGTTTAAAATACAAGGGGTCTATCTGTAACTGAAATTAACCCTAAATTCTATTAAGTTCCAAACGTATTGAGCTTATTTGAGTAAACCAAATCCGAATAAAAGTGGGAATACACCTGATTATTAAAAAAACCCTCTATTTATACTTGTTACAACTCAAACTATAGCCATATCGTCATTAGTTATTTTCTGCTCAAACTCAGAAAGTCCCCAACCTTGTCATTTATTTCTTGATCAAACAAATAATGAGTGCTAATAGGCAAACTCATCGCCCTTTCCGTAATCACACTCACACACATCATTCTTCACCCAATTATTATTATGGCAATCAACAACAACACTATAATCGGCATAACAATCAAAGGTGCCCCAATTATCAGTTTTCTAGACGACATCACAACGTTCATAACAATAATACACGCACGAATAATTATTCGTGGTTTGAGGGTAGCGGTTCTTATAATACAACAGCTGATCATGAGGACTTTGCTCGACAATATTGGCATCCATATCAAACCCCTGATTTTCAACCTCATATGCCTTATTATTTTTCAGTACCGTCAATTGTAGTAAACAATCATAGTCGATACTATCCTGTGCCATATTATGAACTTATTGAGGATGTTTATGTCGTTACTGATCCGAGTGAATCGATCGAGACTAGTGGAATGTTAGATAATAACAACTTCATCACTAGTCAACTGACTGATCAGGAGAGAAATTTAGCCTTTGAGCGCTCTCTGTATGACATTGTATCTCATCGTTTGGATGGCATGGATGTTCGTGATGAGGAGAATGACCATGTATTGAAGTATTTGAAATTAACAACTCATTCTGCTCCTGCTAAAGAGGGAGTCAATCCCCAAGTAGTTGCTGATGTAGAATCAGAAACCTGTGCCTGTGCGATATGTCAATCAGAATATGAACATGAAGAGGATATAGGGACATTGCAGTGCGGACACGAGTATCATGTGAACTGCATCAAACAGTGGTTGTTGAGGAAGAAAGATTGTCCGATGTGCAGAGCTTCAGTTTTGCCTTCACAAGAACAGATATTATAGAGAAGCATTTACTCGTCGTCCCAATGTACCAATCATGTCATTCATTGTCGCTGACGTGAAGATTATTTTATTTTGATTTTGGTTAATCTTAGAATTGTTTTTGTATTTGTTTAAACTCATGTCATTAAACTTCATATAACATAGACAAGTCGTTTTAAATTGTGCATGACTTACATTATCTGGTACATACAAATTAATAAGAAACTTGTTCCTGTAGTTCTTAAACATTGTAGCAATAAGTAGATCATTGGAGAATAATAAAAGCCCACTACAAGGATACTCAAACTTTGCTTGCTCTTATAAATGGAACTGAACAGATTTCATGGATTACACAATTAATATCTATAGCTACTGTCACAAAATTCCTCCGAAAAATTGAGGAGATAGGTTCCTTCATCACTTGTTAAAGGTGGATCAAAGTTTCCTGCATCCACACTGTTAAACAGCCCATCACGGGCAGTGGCTTAAGAAAGCAGTGGTGTATATATGGTATATATATTTGTAGTATATTGTAGTGTAAATGTTACCTTAATTAGTGTTATACACTTACCATAATTGTATAATTAGAATTATGGTAGAATAAGGATTAGAAATAGAATAGGAATAGGATTCTCCCATTATGAAAATATGTAACTTGTATATATAGCCTTTCAATTAATGAAAATAATCAAGGGGATTATTTCTATTCCTATTCTATTTCTAATCCTTATTCTACCATAATTCTAATTATACAATTATGGTAAGTGTATAACACTAATTAAGGTAACCTTTACACTACAATATACTACAAATATATATACCATATATACACCACTGCTTTCTTAAGCCACTGCCCGTGATGGGCTGTTTAACACACCCCCGCAGTCATAGCGGGCGGTCTTCGAACGCTGAGACTGTCCCTAAAATCTTCAAAAAGTACCGCGGGTAGACCCTTTGTAAAAATGTCTGCAATTTGATAACGAGACGGGACATGGCATACGCGAACTTGACCTTTAGCAACCTTTTCACGGACAAAGTGAATGTCCATTTCGATATGCTTGGTGCGTTGGTGTTGTACCGGGTTACCTGACAGGTAGATGGCACTAATGTTATCGCAATATACCAAGGTTGCCTTCTGAATGGGACAATGAAGCTCCAAAAGCAAATTACGTAGCCAACATGATTCGAAGACCACATTCACTACCCCTCGATATTCTGCCTCTGCACTTGAGCGTGATAGAGTTGCCTGACGCTTTGCCGACCAGGAGACCAAGTTGTTGCCAAGGAACATACAGTAGCCAGAAGTCGACCGTCTGGTGTCGGGACAACCACCCCAATCAGCTGTAAAGTCCTGAAAAAAAAAAAAAAAAAAAAAAAAAAAAAAAAGAAGAAGATGCAAAAAAAAATCAGATTCAACACACACACACCATAACTCCCTCACATCCCATAACTCCCTCACATCCCATTTATCATGGGCACTTTCTGCACTTGGTTACAAATACAACACACACACACACATGATACAACACATCAAATATACAATACAACAAAAAGGGAGAAAACAGCAAATCAGAAACAAAACAAAGAGAGGAAAAAAAAAGATTAAAGAGAGCAATTAAGGAGTCCCAAAAAGGTTTGATTGAAGTTGAGATTTTGTTCCCAATTACGAAGCAGCAAAGGTGAGTTTTCTCACTCAAAGTTCTTAGTAAAATCCTTTATTTTTAAGTTACAATACATGTTAGAATATAATCCGGTTATTGAAAGAATGAGCATGAAATTTATGATTGTTTAATAACTAGTTTGGATTGTGCAATTGTAATTTGTTATACTGGGTTATACTTGTTAGAATTGGATGAAATTTTACAGAGTTGTACATCTTTCTGTTACGGTCAGTTTGAGACTTTACGGGGATAAATCCGACTTACGGTTTGAGAGTTATCGCTGTTTGAACATTCTGCCTCGGATCAACCGAAGTCTGAAAGGGCAGAATGTATAACGTAAAAACTGTACAAATCGGTAATGAATATAAAAGTTTGTGCTGAATAAAAGTTATAGATTACTCTGTCCTCGACAGTTTGAGACTTTACGGGGATAAATAGGACTTACGGTTTGAGAGTTATCGCTGTTTGAACATTCTGCCTCGGATTAACCGAAGTCTGGAAGGGCAGAATGTATAACGTAAAAACTGTACAAATCGGTAATGAATATGAAATATTGTGCTGAATAAATGTTATAGATTTCTCTGTCCTCGACAGTTTGAGACTTTACGGGGATAAATCCGACTTACGGTTTGAGAGTTTTAACCCTTACAAGTGGAAAGAGCGAAATATTGAAGGAAGGAAATATTATTTTGAGCCTTTTGAACATATGACATATTTAAACAACAAATATATAAATGCACTGGATCGGGTTGCACGTACCGCAACAAATGTATAATATGTTATATGGGAAAAAGCAGGAGTACTGATTAAACTAAGTTGTTTTTTTTCTAAGACGAGTGGGGAGAAAATTTTGCACGTGAATATTTATTGATTTATTTGATAAAAGGGTTGTAATCTGTTTATTTCAACATGCTTATTATTTCCTTATAATGTGATTGTAATTAAAAATATTGTGAGGTTACTTTGGACTGTAAGGTGAGATTCCCACTCAGCCCCGGATGGTAGGGCTGACTCTTTTATTTAACATATTTCAGGAAGGCGCGATAGAGGAAAAGCTCCGCAAGAGGGCTAGCGATCGTCCCGCAGCCTCATCGTACCATCAATCCATTATTTCGGATTTGGTGAAAGTTACTCTAGACTAAGTTTATTTAAAGAATTAAGTTTTATTATCTCGGGGAATGCCCCACATGAGATTGTTCTTCGTAAACTTCAAATTGATTATTATATATATTATTTCCGCAAATACTTGTCTAATTTAGGAAGAAAATGAAGTAAATGGTTCGCCTGGAAAGGGATAGTTGTCCAGGTGCCATCACGTCCTAAAGAAAGACTTGAGAAAAGTCGGGGCGTGACATCAGCATCCGTGTAGGAGACAAGTGTGGATGTAGATGAAGGATACAAGTGCAAACCATAATCCAGTGTCCCCTGAATATACCGAATGATGCGTTTGATTGCATTCATGTGCTCAACTCTGGGATCATGCATGAACAAACACACCTGCTGAACCGCATACGTAATATCCGATCTGGTAAAGGTAAGATACTGGAGGGCCCCTGCAAGACTGCGATAGCGGGTCGGGTCCTCGTATGGTGCACCTGCTGCGGCACTCAGCTTGGGGTTTGCATCAACTGGCGTGGAAGTGGACTTACAGGATGACATCCCAGCCCTCTCTATGATCTCAGCAGCATACTTTCGTTGAGATAAAAACAAGCCACCTGAATGACGCTTGACGGCAATCCCCAAAAAATAACGCAAAGGCCCTAAGTCTTTCATAGCAAACTCAGAACTGAGCATGGTCATGATAGACTGGCGCAAGGCATCTGAAGAGGCAGTCAAGATGATATCATCCACGTACAACAGAATATAGGCCAATGACGAACCACTGCGGTAGATGAACAAGGAATTATCTGACCTGCTGTGAGTGAAACCAATAGTCGAAACAAAATCAGCAAATCGTGTATACCAGGCCCGTGGAGACTGCTTAAGCCAATATAGTGATTTCTTCAACAAACAGACATGATGAGGGCGGTTGGGATCCCTGAAACCCAACGGGTGATGCATATAGACTGTTTCTTTGAGATCACCATGTAGAAAAGCATTCTTGACATCCAACTGATGAATTGGCCAAGTCTTTGAAAGAGCCAAGCTAAGTACAGTGCGAAAGGTAGCCGGTTTGACCACCGGACTAAACGTCTCACCACAATCAATCCCAACCTGCTGAGTCTTACCATCACCAACAAGTCGCGCCTTATGTCGAGCAAAGGACCCATCTGAATTCTCCTTATGAGAAAAAATCCACATAGACCTGATAATATTAATCCCATATGGACGGGGCACCAACTCCCACGTCTTATTATCAATAAGAGCATTATATTCATCAGTCATAGCAATTTTCCAATTAGGGTCATTTAATGCGGACACAGAATTGCGGCAACGGGATTTAGAGACATCGAATGTAAATTAAAATGTCTTTTAGGTGTAAAAATACCACGACTACGAGTGAGGTCTATGACTCAAGGAAGAATTGAGGAATTTTACGGGTTCGGGACGGGTGGCCGTGACGATGGAACTCTTGGCCCAAATCGGTAGATGATGGGCTCGGTTTACGGACGGTTCGAGTGGTCAGACAGGCCCAATTCTGGAACTGTTCGATGGCAGCTTCTTTGGATGTGGCGATCTTGTGGGGCGGTAGGCGATGGGCCATTGGAGGATTTTGGGTACGGGAGATGTCCAAAAAATTCCGAATAATATACGGGGATATTTGGTCATCCAAAAAATTATACGACTTAGGTTCGGGAGTATGAACTTTCGTAAATGGGAATTGAGTTTCATCAAAAATGACATGGCGATTGATTATGATTTTCTTGGAGGATAAATCAAAACTCTTATAACCACGATGATTCGACGGATAACCCAAAAACACACACGGGGTAGACAGAGCCTGAAGTTTGTTAATTGTGGTGGATGGGAATAACGGATAACACAAGCACCCAAAAATTCGAAGGTGAGAATAAGACGGGTTCTTATTATACAGGATTTTTAGGGGGACGAATATGTCAGACCTTTAGAAGGAATTATGTTAAGAAGATATGTAGCCATTTGTAGAGCATGATGCCAAAAATATGGAGGTATGGAGGCATGTATTAGGAGAGTTCAGACAATGTTATTTATGGAATGAATTTTGCGTTCGGCTTTCCCATTTTGTGAAGATGTATGAGGACATGAAAAATGAAAATTTATCCCATTAGTAGCACAAAATTCCCGAAACTCCCTATTGTCATACTCTTTCCCATTATCACATTGAATATTTTTTATTTCTCTTTCGAATTGAGTACGAATGAACGCTCTAAATTTGATGAAGACGGAAAACACTTGTGATTTATTCGCAATTGGAAACGTCCACAAAAATCTAGAATAATCATCTAAAAAGAGAACATAATATCGATGACCCATTGAACTAAGAACAGGAGATGTCCATAAGTCGCTATGAATAATGTCAAATGGCATAGAAGTATGAGAATTGGAGTCTACAAATGGCAACTTAACAATTTTTCCTAATGAACAAGACTGACAAATTGGAGTACGACTCGTACCCTTACAAGAAATATAGCTATTTTTATCTAAAGCTGATAAAATAGAAGATCCCGGATGACCCAGACGAGCATGCCACATGGAAGGAGAGATGGCTGCAAAAGCTGAAGGCAACGCTGGACTCGATGGACTGAAACCGGGCATGATAGGATACAGATCCCCCCTACTATCACACCTCATGAGATGACTCTCCGTCTTGAAATCCTTCACAGAGAAACCGAAAGGATCAAATTCAACAGAAACAGAATTGTCATTTGTGAACTTTCGGACAGACACTAAATTTTTAATCAATTTAGGAGCATGTAAAGTATTTTTCAAGAGGAGGGGTGGATTGGGGGGAGACAACGTTTTCTGACCATACTTCGGAAGTCATGTGAGTAGTGGCCCCGGTGTCCATGTACCAATTTGGGTCCGGTTGAGTCAATCCCAACGTGTGCATCACAGCCTCGATATCGATCTGAGTGGGGCCTGCTGCATGATGGGCTTGCGGAGGTCTGGGCCCAAGGACTCCTGGCCGTCTTTGGCCGAACCGGGTTGTAGCTTCTTTGTGGTTGTTCTTTGGGCGGCGATGGGCCGCCAATCTTTGGGTATTGGGCCTGGGCTGTTGGCGACCACGCCGTTGAAGCTATTCTTGAAGGTTGCGGGTGCCACTGCCATTGGCCCCACTGCTGGGCCCACGATGGTGGTGGGTCACTGTACCCTGGATGGGACCCACCGCCTGCTTGTTGATCACCGGAAACGCCACCAGAACCGCCTCGTTTGCCCCCGCGATTTTTGTTATTTTTGCGATTATTCTTGCCGCCACCATTATTATGGTTTTGGCCTGAATTATTAAAAAAACCCGAAGGACTAGGAGAGGATGCCACCATGACAACTGGGCTTGCTCCGGTAGCCGCCTTTTTAGCCAAACCGGCTTCTTCCAACGTCAGCATGGAGCGGGCTTGATGAAAGTCAGGAAGAGGATTGCTTTGGCGAAGGAGAGTTCCAACACCATTATAGGCCTCCGAAAGACCGGCAACCAACTGTAGAACTAGACGATTATTTGTTACTGGTGCGCCAACATTACGGAGTTGATCCGCCAACTCCTTTAGTTTCATGCAATATGCGAAGCGTTAGAATCGTCGTTCGAGCGAGAGAGAATTCTGCTCGAGTGTGACGACACGGGAATGTTGGTTGTCTTGGAATATGTCACGCAATCTATTCCATGCAGCCATGGCCGTGGTATCTGGCTCCATAATCGTCTGTAGAAGGTCCACTGAAATAGTGGCGTATATCCACCGAAGAACGGTAGCACCAAGTGTAATCCATAACTCAGGATCCTCCGCAGGAAGGGGTCTAGCGGGATGAAGGATGTGATGAAGAACTTGATAAGATATAGCGTGAATTTTAAACAACTCCGCCCACGTTGCATATTGAACGTTTTCCATCTCAAGGACAATAGGGACACTTAGCTTGATATTGGAAACCGTGAGGGCAGGGTGAACATTGTTCTTAGACATATTGAAAGAACAAAGAAGGAGGTTAAATTTAAGAGAGGTTTTTGAGAGCGGAAGACAAAATTTTGGAGAGAAAAACCTGAGGGCGGGGGGGGGGGGGGGGGGTTCTCGGCCACAAGGCAAAAGTTGAGAGAAAAACTTTTGTGTAGACCTAGTCTCTTGATACCATGAAAGAAATAATCCCCTTGATTATTTTCATTAATTGAAAGACTATATATAAGTTACATATTTCCATAATAGGAGAATCATATTCCTATTCTATTTCTAAATCCTTATTCTACCATAATTCTAATTATACAATTATGGTAAGTGTATAACACTAATTAAGGTAACCTTTACACTACAATATACTACAAATATATATACCATATATACACCACTGCTTTCTTAAGCCACTGCCCGTGATGGGCTGTTTAACACACACAATAATGAAAATATTAAGTCAGTCCAATGACATCTACAATCTTACCATTCAAACATTTGCATTTGCATCTCCAAGTGCTGCCTCCTTGAGGTATGTGTCAGCCAATTGAACTCTCTTCACATTCTCTTGCTCTTGGACGAGCAAGTTTCCGTACTCGAGGAGCTTATCAATTGTCATCTTTGGCTGCTCAAAAGTTGGAGGTCCATCAATTGAGTTCAATAGTTTTTCCCCAACCTGTTCGATTCCAGTGCCTTCAATCCACTTTCTGACTTCATCGTCGTATACTCTTGCCCTCAGAGCACCAAAGAAATCTGTTTTAAGAACAAATACTCATAAGTTATCATCATTTCAAAGTCCTTTTTTATACAGTCAAACCTCTCTGTAACTGCGTCATTTGTTCAGATATATTTTGGTTGCTATAGCGGAATGTTGTTACAGAGAATATATAATATAACATCACATGAAAGACTAGTTCCACAGAAAACATGTTGTTATAAATGTTGTTATAGAGAGGTCCGACTGTAGTCACATATTTGAGTGTTCTTACCAATAGATTGTCCAGGGAAGGCGTCAACAAGCCTTACAACGTGCTCATCAGGTACGCTGTCAGTCCTGAAAATTCCCTTGCATACACCGATTCTGTCCTCCCTTGTTGGTGCCCAGTAGAACTTCTCCATACGACCATCACGGATAAGAGGGGCATACAATGTGGAGAAGTCGTTACCAGTGACTACAATAGGGACCCTTGCATTCTCTTGCTTGTTGTACATACCAGGGAGCTGGACGTTTGTCGGGTTATCAGCAATGTTCATGAGGGTGGCATTCACCATCTGGTTGTTAACTGTGTATTGTGTCGTTCCGCCCATTCTACCAGCTCCTGCATCGAGATCGTTGATGAAGAGGACACACATGTTCCCTTTCCTGATGATTTCTGCTGCCTCGCGGTACCTTTGCCTAATCAATTTTGCTGGCTCTCCTGCATTTCCACTTTCCAATTCTCCAGCACTCATCATGATGGGGCTGCAAATAATCAAGACGTGGACATAGTTGAGTAACTTCGTTCTGAAAATTTATTAACTTTTACAAGTCATTAATACTCACTTGATTCCCATTTTTCTGAAGACAAGCTCACACTGGAAGGACTTTCCTTGACCTTTGCCTCCCCAGATACCCAAAATCAATGGTACCTGTAAGAAAATTTTGACGAGATTAAATCTATTCAACTTATGCCATAAAAGACAGCCGGGAAGAATTTCTAAGCCAAATTTTAATAACAGACCTTGATGTTGGGCAATTTCAAGAAGTTCTTGGTGATGTGAACAACTAGCTTGTCCATGAAAGCCGGAGCAATATAGAATCCATCCAATTTGTTGTCCAAGTTGTATCTGGAATTATAATTAGGCGAACATTTTCATTTTAGATTCATATTTTTGGATTGACTATATTTATACCTTTAACAATTAGTCGAGGACTTACTGACGAAGACCCTGGCTGAGGTATTCGTAGGAATTCATAATGGCGTGATGAGTACCTTGACCCGTAGGAGCCTGGAAAAGACTGTCAACCATACCCTTACCCCTTGCGATGTCCTGTTGATCATCGGATGCATCCATAACAAGACCCTTCCATCTGTCCCCGTCGGTCTGTTTCTTCTCGTCTATTTCTTGTTCTTGGGCTGCAATCCTGAAGCTCCTGTTTGAAAGCTTGGGGATGGAAGCGCCTTTGGCATGCACCTTCTTCAAGGTTTTGCCAAAAAAGGTGGTGCTCGGAACTGAAGTTCCAGCATCAGAGTTGTTCAAACTCAACTGCACCAATGATGTTTTCTTAGTAAGAGGCACTCATACATAGTACTTAAATTTCCTGAACAAAGTACCAATCATAAACATGAAACATTCCCAAATTCAATCTATTCTAATTTCTTGTTAGTCTTCCACACAATTCAACATTCCCATCGAAGAAATGACACATATTATCCCATTTCTAGTCTTTAGCTAAGACAAATTAGCAATATACTACTCTTATTCTCACCCCAATTTCTTTTACACATTCCATTTGATAGTATATGACCAATCATTAGTGGTCGATTTACACAAATTTCACCTTTTTAGGCCATCTAGATTTTGTACAAATATAACCTTTCAGACAAAACATTAACGTCTACAAAATTTTAGACCATGGTCCAATGTTTTCTCATAATATTTTCTGTTTGCTCAAAATGAATCTTTAGACCATGGTCTAGAAGGTCTAACTGCAAAACAAATAACTATAGCACCATTCACTAAACAAGTATCCCAAAAAGGGACCATTGGCAAAAATTTTGGTCATTAATGTACATAAGATACAAGTGCAATAGTTTAACTTGTTGCTTTTGTTTCTAGTAGAAATTGACTGCATGAGACAGGCAATTAACCTAAAAGAGGAATTAATGCTGGAATTTTACTAAACAAACAAGAATCATTATTGTTTCCTAGCTAAAACAAAGGTAACTAAAGACAGATTAGATTCCATTATTTAACTATAATAAACAAGTTAACATGTGTTTAATTATGAAGAGAAAAATAAAGTACCGGTACTTTGTTGGCAGCTGCAACAGTTGAAACAGAGATAGCCATTGTTTTTTTGACTACTCTGAAAATCAAACAACTGATCACAAGCTCTTAATTTATTTTGCTGAGTTAATTAAATTAGCTGATTGTTGAATAGTGTGGGGGAAGGGAGAGAATTTATATAGCACAAGTTATTTGGAGGTATATGAGAATGTTACTGCTTTTGGATTACAAATTCCTAATGACCACACGATGGTGGATTGGCTATATTACGTGGACATTTTGATGAGGACATTATTTTGTGACATGGATATTGTTTTTTTTTTCTTTTTTTTGAATGCCCTAGAAACTAGATCAACAACAAAATGGAGGCTTCTAGGAACTAGTTGGCTTTGAGGTCAATATGTAAGCTATTTTTCCCTCCATAAATTTCTATTTTTATTGTTGTTTTCCTATATTTCTTCCTGTAGAATAAGAAAATTTGAGGCAATTATTGTACCACTTTCCCCCTCCACCAAAATCTTCCAAAGAGAAAAGAAAAGAAAAGAACTTATGCAGGAGAAAAGGCTAAGAATTGCATGGCTGCGTGTGCAAAAAATAGAGTACACTTGAACTCATAGAATGTTTGGTCAAACTTTTGTAATCCTTACTGTTTTTCAAGTTGATTAATCAAACATAATTATTACTCTTAAAAAGTGTTTTTTTCGAAAAATACTTGATACAAAAGATACTTTTTCTGAGATAAACAGATTTTGAAAATTTGGACAAACTTGCTATTAAGCATGGGAAGTAATGAACTACTCCAGAACTTAACCATTACAAGTTTACTCCATATTTAAGAGTGTAATGGTCTTACCTTCGCCATATTGTTTCTAGCCTATTTTATTCTACTCTATCTAGAAAATGTATCAATCTTTAATGATCTAAAAGACAAACATTTTGCACTAATCCTATATACCCCATCGAATGCGCCTGCCCTTTTCCATCTTTTTTGTTTTTCTTTTTTCTATTTCCTTTATTGTGTTTAATTTCATCTGAATTCCTAGAGTTGAAAAGTAGGCGACCATGCTGTAACTCTATCTTAAGAACATCACATTGCATTTAAATCATTTTTCTTGACGTTTAGAGTTTGTGAATAAAAAGAGAAAAGTAAACTAAGAAAAGTCTCACTTTACATAAGCTAGTAAATTAGGATAAGTCTCACTTAACATTAGCTAACTTCTTAAAATATATATATATCAAAGTCTCAACCAAGTCATGTCAGGTCTAGTTAAGATTTATAGTCTAGTGGTATCGGTAAAGTCTCGCACATTATAGGTGTTTGATCAATTCTAATTGCTTTCTACGCCAAAATCTGAAAGCGGAAAATGACGGTAGATCTAAATGTGAATCATGTGCTTATGAGACTAGGCACTAGTTAGTTAACTAGATATACTAATGATTAGAGAAAAAAATAAGAGCTTGACTTACCTAATCATGTGGATTAGATTGTTTAATCAAAATGACAATTACTTAATTGTTTATAGTCAAAGATGCCTTCATTTAAGGCATCCCTAAATAATAGGAGTAGAATAATCAATCAGTGCAAATTCTACATATTATTATGTGGCTTAATTATTAAGCTAGCAAATATCATTAGTTTGGATCAATTATAAGCACCCTTTAGTTTATACTGAAATCAGGCCTTGTAAACGTTTAGTATTTGCATCAAAACTCAAGTTCTTGAAAGACGTGGAGAACAAAAACTGTCAATGTTCACAATTTCAACATCAGCAGGATGAGAAATTGTTCTATATCCTCTTCTCAATGTCCTAAGACCTGGCCTGAATTGGTTGGACTTTTAGGTGATGAAGCTGCAAAGCTAATTGATGCAGAGATGCCAAACTTGCAGATCGAATTCATCCATCCGCCTTGGGCGATAACTCAAGATTTTTGTTCCTCAAGAGTTCGGATTCTTGTTGATCGTTTCAACAGAGTCGGTATGCCTCCAAGCATCGGTTGATCATCTGCGACTTGATTTCCTTTTAGTCCAAATGATTGAGTGTTCTTGTGACTTGTGGATTATGGTGATATAGAATCATTGTTTTCTCTGAGTTAGTTGTGTTGATTTTTCCTAAGTTTGGTTATATGTACTGTGTCACTGTTTTAATAAGTGTTTGTAACTTGTAAGGATTGGTTTCTATGTTTTGGACAAGTAATTTCTTTGTGAACCTTTTCTTTCGGTTCTTTCATAATAAGTGTTATGTAACGTCAACATCCTGCCTATGGCGAGGCTCTAGTGATGGGTCGAGGGTGCCCAAGCCGGAGTCATGGTCGAACATGATGCTTGTTTGATGGGCTTGATTAAGAAATAAAATTACGTTCTTGCTATAAGCTATAGTTTTGGCATATTGATAAGCGCTTGATCCTAACAATTGGTATTCCTTGCTCGGCTCTTATTCATCACTTACAGTAACTATGCACAATTTGAATATGTTGGTTTCTTCCTCTTCATATTTACACAAGAAAAAAGTGAATTAATCAAACCTCAAAATCTTGGGAAATTAAGAGACCAGTTAAATACATACTCAGCATGAAATTGTTGCAGGTATCCTGCTAAAGAATTAGGAACATCGGAAAAAGTAAATCAAGAAATAGTATTTGTATTAAAAAATTGATTTCTTTTCCACAACCCAATGAATCCTAGCTAATATGTGCCATGGTCTAACTACATGATTCAAAAAATCATCAGTTTTTCCAAGAACCACGAATCACGATTCGCTCCATTGTCGATTCTCACACTTGCAAATGCAACTCAACCCGACTAAAATATCAGCAATGGCAGCTTCCGTCTTCTCTTTATCCGAATAATGCAAAGTCTGCAGCAACAAAACAGAAGGCTTGACATCGAATTTCGTCTTCTCTAAATTCCTTTCAAGCTGCCAATTTATCGTGTTATGTGCCATCGGCGCTAGCCATTCCATAATATGCTTCAACGCATCCCTCCACCCCTCGGCCAATGATTCGTCCTCATCCATACACTTCAAATTCTTGCTCAGTTTCGCCCTTACTGTTTTCTTCAAGTTCCCTGGTAACATTTGGTACAAATTTTCTCGCGAATTTAGGTCAACAGATTCGGATGGATTAGAACACTTCTCGACTAATGTGATCACATTAGCATAACGTAACGCGAGCCCTGAACCTCCAACAGTCGAAGGCCCCGCTGCATGAAACACCCTGTTGTTTTTCGCCAATTTTCCCGAACCAAAACCTTCGTCTTCACATAGAAAAAATATCAATTTTCGGCTATAAAACCTAACCAATGTAGGATTAGATGTGGTCGGGATAGGTCCCGACCGCGAAATGATTTGTTCCCTTGTTGGTTCGATCAGACAATTCTCAGGTTGAACTTTAAGAATCTCATTCTGTTGCGACGAACGCATGTTGCGCAACGAAAGAGAGGGGAGAACAGGGATGTAAGGCCCAAACACGAGGCAAATTCGAGCATATATTATACAAACAATTCGCGCCATGTGACCGGCACTTTTATCAAACGTTTGATTCCACAAAGAAATCTCCCTGAATTGTCGAACTTGTTTCCTTTGTTGTTCAAGTCTCGAATTAAACATGTCCAAATTAACTTTCTGCAACTGCCCTGATGTTTTCCTCTCCTTCCATTGTTTCATTTTCCGTTCAGATATCTCCAATTCCGTTAGATTCTCCAACGCCGCATATAATCCTGACGTTGCATTGATCAGTTTCTCCATTTTGTCAACTCTTCTTTCAATCTCTTTCGACCCGTATTCGAGTTTCCCAAAATCAATTATGCCTAACTTCAGATCCGTATATACAAGATCAAAGCGATTTAGGCCAAAATCATTGCATTTATGGCCTAATCGCGCTACGGCTGCAGCCGCCTTGTCAAGGTCTTCGAGCCTCTCAGCACACGCGAGGCTTAATAAAAATCCTTCGTCTTTCGAATTCAAATAAGCCACACCACGAGACTTCATTTCTGTTTTGAGCTTTGAAATCTCGGAATCCGAAAGAGATTTGTATAAACAGAGCAATCTCGACATGATTTTCGCTGTCTCAAATGCTAAGATTCCCATTTTATTGGCATCATCTGATATTTTTGAGCTCTTATTGTTGTCTGTTGTACTGAGCCAACCCCTTTTTGTAAAACCAACCATTGTAAAGATAGATAGATAGCTAAAGAATATGTTGTATGTATATAGCAGCAATGTTTTTTTTGGGTTTTTAGGTTTTTGTTAGGAGTATTGATAAATAATGGTGGAAGCTGCAAGAATGATGAGTATGGAAATGGAGGGTATTTGAGGAGGAGAAGAGAAACAGCTTCGAATGATCTTCATTAGGTGTGTATGGATTATGACGACGCGTTTGGAAGGTTGGACATATATATCTTTTTTATTTTTTTGTTTGGATAGTAAATAAGTAATGGCGGAGTCATGAATTAAAAAAAAAAGTTATAGAATTCAATTATATATATGCAAAAAAAAATATTTTGACCCAATTTGCATGGTATAATTTTCAACAAATAACCCGGGGCAAAGCTAGAGTGTCAGTTGCGAGTTTGGTCTAATCCAATAGTTAGTTTTGATTCTGATTCTATATTTATCTTAATAATTTATTAAATATATATAAATTATTAATGTAGAACTCAATAAACAGGGTCATCAAGAGGGTCAAACCACTGAAGTAAGTACTATAAACCCCAGAATTTTAGGAGCCCCAATTGTTTTTTGTTTGGTGTTCGATATCTATATTTAATTTTTCAATTAATTCAATTTTGAGATAGATAAAGCCGATTAAAAAGTAAAGCGCTACCTAGCAAGAACTTTTTTATTCTGAGGTTCAACTAGGGGTGTGCTTATCGGGTGGTTCAGTTCGACTCGGTTTTGAATGATGTTGGTTCAGCTTATTGATTATCGGTTGTAGATATACTAAATCGTTATACAACGATTTCAATTAAAAATATATATGAGTTTTTTTATATAAAAGAAAAGACTCCTGTTAAAATTTAGCTTTAGACCATCAATTTTATTAAACCGCCCGACAATAAATTTTAAAAAATTAATCATAATTCATAAATTTTCGATCTGGACTCTGCGATCCCTTTGCCCCTGCCCGAGTACTAATAGGAAGAAGAAAAAAAGAGAAACAATATTGACATGTTGGTCAATTGAATTTTGCTGAAGGAGGAGACATTTGAATTGACTTTTTACTCCTTTTTGCAGTTAAGGGATGGATGCCACGTCTGAGGTATCTGGTTATGTCAGTTAGGAAATACTACTTGGATTTGGTGATTGTTAAATGTTGTTTTAGTCTTCTGGTTAGTTTTGTTGTGTGACTTTCTCTTTTTCTTTACTTGGTCTAATATTGTGGTCACATATTCACTTTCATAGGGTCATTCTAATTGTTAGATCATGTTAGTTGGAATTCAGGACTATATCAATGATTTATATCATTTTTATTTAAAAGATTTATTGTAATTACATTATTTTTACGCAAGTCGTTAGCATGGGTGGAGTCAAGGGGCCGGGGTTCATTTGAATCTCCATTGTTTAAAAATTATATGGTATATATAAAGTTAAAATCATATTTTATGTATATATAATAGATATTGAGTCTCTAACTTTTTGTGTTTAAATTTTTCAATTTATGTTGCAAAGTTTGATTATGCACGAAATTTATGTAAGAAATATATACTTTCAAAACTCATCGTGTTAAATACATCATAATATTTTTGTGACTGTAAAACTTTTGATATTTGCAGTCTTAATCATATATATATATATCATTAAGGGTGTGTTTGATATGAAGAAAAATGTTTTTCATGAAAAAAAAATTCTTGAAAAATATTTTCTCAAAAAATAAGTGAATTTTAACTTATTTTCTGATAGTTGGACGTAAGAAAGCAATAAGAAAAACATTTTCTCAAAAAGTAAGTGAATTTTAACTTATTTTCTGATAGTTGGACGTAAGAAAGCGATAAAAATATTATCTCAAAAATATTTATATATAATTTAGAGGAATATAAAGGGTGAGGTGGGGTGAGTAGGGGTGGGAGTGTGTGAAGTGGTCAAGAGATAGGAGTGAGGTGATCTAGTCTAGACTGACCAGACTAAACTAAGTTTATTTGGTCCTGTCATATATGACATCCATGAGTGAAAGAGTCGCGATTCAATAGTTGCATATCATCTCAAAATTGAATTTATCAAAAGTATACTTAATCACTATGAATGGTTCTCTAATGCATTATCCAATTTGATGTCCACTTACGTTTTAGTTAATTTTTCTCCAATGTTATCTTGTAACTTGTAAGTCTAAATATTTCCTTCAATTTTGTTTATGTGACACTATTTTATATTTAATAATCTATTCTAAAAATATGTGTTTTTAAATTTTGAAATGACTTAACTTAACCGTTTCATTTTATCATTATTGACAAGCCTTTTATGTAGCCATGCACACAAATATAAAGTCTTATAGGCTATAAACACACAAATGTTATGACATGACATAAATTTTTAAATCATCTTTTCTTCTTAAAATTCCGTGTCTAATCATATAAGTTCACATAAATTGAAGGACGGGATTGTAAAAAGTACTCCATTTATTCAATTTTTATGACACACTTTCTTTTTTAATATGTTCTAAAAGAATAAAACACTTTTAAATTTGAAAATAATTAACCCCAAGAAGCGGTAACTTTAACTTGAACATATAAAGAATTGATGATTCTTTTTAGATGTACGGGTCTATAACCTATTTGACCAAACTTTCTAAATTCGTTTATTTTGAAAAATATTTTTTATTAGAAATAATGCTTTTACAAAAAAATACTTTTGGAGATCTAGAGTAACAGTTTGTATTTGATAAATCATTTTAAAAAAAAAATTGTCAATATTAGAGCAGTACTAGTTTGTGCTTGGCCGATGTTCCAAAAGGTCTTCTGTCGAAAAACTATTGTTTTTAGCTTCTGAAAAACTTATTCTACAATTACTCAAAAGCACATATTTTTTTCCGCCAAACACCTCAACTTTTAAAGAAAATTAGGCACTTCTTTGAAAAAACAAAACATTTTTAGCTTCCCAAGCAGTCGACTAGTCTCTATGTACTTTGTATTTTTTTTAATTACTTAGTAATAAATTTCATTAAAAGGAATAAAGGATGAGAACTTAATTGAGTATTCAAGCATGTAAAATTGCAAGTCAAATTGTAAATTTGTAATATGTTATATAGTCCGGTCTATCCTGTGGGAGCTCTCATGTTTCTTTCTTTTTTTTTCCATTAACTTTTTACTGTTATATATCGTGAAAGAAGTGTATATCTTAAAATGGGACGTAACAAAGAATTCATTTTCCGAGTCCAAATAGATGTATACTTTTATCATTCTAATCATACATATATAAAGTGAAAACCGGAAAAGGACGAGTCAGTGTGAAAACTTATCAATGTTTATAATATTTTATAGTTATAGTGTGAAATGTAAGTACATGTTTTATTATTGCTTATTGCGATTTCCCAATCTTATTATCAGTTAATAAGATGATTTTATAGTTATAGTGTGAAATGTAAGTACATGTTTTATTATTGCTTATTGCGATTTCCCAATCTTATTATCAGTTAATAAGATGATTACCGAATATATATATATATATATATATATATATATATATATATATATATATATATATATATATATATATATATATATATTGTATGTGTGTACACACACTATCATGTACAATCAATTTTCATGTTCAAAATAATATTGTAGATTTAACCATGACATATTACCATTTCTTTTTAGAATTTAGCATCGACGGCAACACTAAAATGATTAATTTCAGATAAAAATGAATATTTTTATGTCTGACCATTTAGTATTAGTATTAAAATAATTTGTTCACACGTTATTTTAAAATGTATTATGATCAGGTGACATTAATGATGCTATGTGGTACAATAATTGAACTATACCGACCTGAAAACAGATATACTTCATATTTGAATTTCTCTAGAATTATTATAATTGATATCGTTAATAGTCCCACATCGGAGATGAAATGAGAACATGAACTCATTCTATGGACTTGGACAATCATCACCCTACAAGCTAGCTTTTGAGGTTGAGTTAGACCCAATATCCATTCTTTATATGATATCAAAGTCAGACTCATTTCAATTATTTGTTCGTCGATGTTGGGCCCCCAAATTATATTGTCTACGCTCTAGTTAACGAGGTCTGAGCGTGCGGGGGAGTGTTAAGAGTCCCACATCGGAGATGAAATGAGAACATGAACTCCCTATATGATCTTGGACAATCCTCATCGTACAAGCTAGCTTTTGAGGTTGAGTTAATCCCAAGATCCATTCTTTACAGGTATCTTATTAGAATTTTCTAAAAAATTCTTTATGACATTTTATATTATTGACTTGAGAACATGGAATTTAATATTGTAGGCTCGCTAAGATAACACCTAATTAATTCAGTAAATTTAAAATAGTCACCACTACATTTTCTTGTGCTATTTCTCGTCGTTCCTTTTTTCATACTCTCTCAGAAATACATCCAAATGTCGAATGGTTAACGTCAATAGGGCTCGTTTGGTTTGGAAACAAGTTATCCTGAGATAATTAATTCCGGAATTAGTTATCCTAGAATTTTATTCCGACCAAACATGGGATAAGGATATACTAAAATTTATCTCGGGACTATTTTTACTTATCCATCATACCAAACGACCCCTAACTGTTTGTTAAGACAGAGTCATTTTTCAAAAAATATTTTTTAAAAAAATTCTGATATTTAGTTACAAAAAATATCCACCAAAAGTGAAAAAATAACTATTTTTCTCATAGCTATCTTAACTTTTGACGTCATATTACATACGAAATCTAATACTTAGACATTATTAATTTACTTACTCAAAAATTTCATCAAAACACACCCCAATTTCCTAATATTGTCATTAATTTTCAATTTATTTATTTTTTCAAAAATATATTTTCCACTCAACCAGTGTCCAAAAATGATGAATATTTTTAAAATATATTTAAATAAAAATATTCTCATGATAAAGAACTTTTATTTTCAATTTATTTATTTTTTCAAAAATATATTTTCCACTCAACCAGTGTCCAAAAATGATGAATAATTTTTAAATATATTTAAATAAAAATATTGTCATGATAAAGAACTTTTATTATAATATATCAACATAAGCTATCTAGTCATAAAGAAGTTGGTTTCCAAGAAACATATAGAAGACTTCAAGTTGGTTTTACACCTATTAATTTCTTCACCTCCAAGTCCATATAAAATGGTCTTATTAGTTATTACTACCAGTTAGGAATTTTTGTCGAAAGAGAAAGCAATAGAATTGAATGAGTCAGCGTGAAAAAAATAAGATACATATGGAGTATGGACTGCGATAGTTTGGCATTGAAGATTTGGCAGTCTTGGACACGTAAAAAGGGCAATAGTTAAGTTCATTAACAACGTAAAAGGAAAATTCCCTGTTGTTTCCTTGAATCTCGTGGCAAATGTAAGTGAAGCTTAAAATTTCGTTAAAGATATATATATAAGTACTAAAATATATAATTTTTCGATGAGAGTATTTAACTTATGACCACCCTTAAGCTTGCTCCATCAACTTGTGAGATAATTAGCATATGTACAACTTTTTTATTCTTTATATAAATTAGTAATTATATTGGATATAATTATATTTTATATTGTTTTAAAATTGTGAATTCGTTTTGATTGAATCAATAAACCGTGTTAGATGATATGATACTATACTATTTTTATTTTGTAACACTTCTTGCTTTTACTTTCACATACTCATTGATTGCTTCTTTCGAATTCAAATATATTGATTTTATAGTCATTTTCACACTAAGGTAATATGCCATTTTTAATCATGTTCCGTCTACGACCAAAATCTCCACATCATCCTTTACATCAAATTATTCCGTCCTCATTAACTTGTCTATTACTCCATTTTATTAAAAAAAACTATGAATATTTTTTGTGACCATTGCAATTTTTTCATGTAGGAAGTGAATATGTCGGAGCACAGTGTTTTAAGAGGCGAGGGCGCGAAGGAGTTTTATTCAGCACGGGGCGAGGCGTAAGTCTCATGGATCTACGGGCGTATGTCTCATGTATCTTCAATTTTATAATTTTAATACTAAAAAAATAAGCAAAGTAAAATTTTTGGCGTTCCTTCGTAGATCTCCGGATTTCACCCCTTATTTTCATTAAAAAATCTGTAAATAAATTACCAATAATATAAAGAAATTATTATAATTATTGTATGAAAAAGGTAACATCACAAAAAATGATATTCTGTATTAGCCTAGATAATCTTTAAAATAAAATTTTCATTCACTTCGTCATTAATCTCCACATCTATTAGTTCTTTCCAACCTCAACTAATATTTGCACTGATTTTTATTTATGTATCTCAAAGAAGGAGAATGCTGAAAAGTGTAATAGCAACGACAAAATATGGAAAAAGTTATTTCAGCAACATAGTACTATGAAATTTCTATCCTACCAATTTCAGACATAAACATTTAAAAAATTATTTATAGAAGTGTTATTTATATATTTTAGAAAAAAACACTACAACATGAAAACACGATAACATAAAGTGCAATTATCATAACACCAATAATAAAAATTATAATATATAGCAAAAGAATTTTTTTTTTTTTAAAAAATTAACGCCTGGGCTTATGCGTTCGCGCTCAAGACTTCGCCCCAAATTCTAAGGCGTGTGCCCTATGGATCTACACCTTTCATTTGCGCCTCGGAGCTTTTTTTGTATGCTCCGCCCCGAGGCTCGCCCCGAAAATGCATCTGAAAACACTGGTCGTAGCTCTTGCGGACAATTGACCAATTTGTTCATTAGTGCACTAAGCTCCCGATATGCGCGGGGTCCGGAGAAGGGTCAGACCACAATGTCTATTGTACGAAATTTTACCTTATATTTTTACAAGAGACTGTTTTCACGACTTAGCTACCTCACATTTATTTGTTCATTAGTATATTATTTATTTCCATGAATTGTTCCTTTGAATAGTGACAAATGATTTGGGTTGGAAAAAGTAATATTTATAGTTTTTTTGGTTATAGCACGAAGAAAATGTCACTCTCATACGAGGAATTTATTGGAAAGTAAGGAAGAAGAAGGGACATGACTTGTATCTATAACGTACAATTTTATCATGTAATTATGATTAATCAAAATAATTTTTATAGCAATTTATTGCTTAATCAACTTCTTTTCCAGATGTTTAATCATAGCGAATGAATGTAATTTGGTGCAAGAATATAAAATTGAAGAATTAACCTAAGTAATAATTCTACTTATGTCGGTCAGACATTAAAACAGTAGGATTCTCGGATTATCAAATTTTAGTAAAGTACGTGTTTGGATACTGTGTGTGAACCTCTGAATATTCTTGACTTGGTTTTTAGTCCAGTTCCCATCTTCATTTTGTCATCTCACTAATTCCACTACGTATATGCTTATAAATAATTGCAAAAATGGAAAATGACAAGAGAAGTTTCCACTTAAGCTCTAAAATCCAAATGCTGCTGCATGCTACCCCAGCTGTGACCAATGATTAATGTCTACTTGTGTTTCCATTGCTTATTCCATTCTTTATCTATTTACTTTCCTTCATTTTAGTATGGATTTAAGTTATATGAACGGATAGTTAGACGCGAATTTAAAATTAAAATTTTAATAGTTAAGGTTTTTAGAAATGCATGAATTCTTGTATTTTTAAAATTATGGATTTAAATCTATTATTTTAAACAGTTTGTGGATTTTACCATATATAAATTTATATTCTCCGTATCAAAAATATTGAGTCCAGATGTACTTGGTGCCTCAATCCCATTCCATTCCGGGATAGGCGGCTAATACTAAAATAATAAGTGAAGTAGTACTCGTCGTCTGACCAATCGGCTCGAACACCAGATCGCCCGTGCCCGCCCATTTTGTCTCGTCAGGCTCTCTTAGTTACGTCGTGCCCCGATCCGAGTCCCACGTCCGCTTTTCTGCGTCCGCAACCGAATATTGCATATATATAGTGTAATGAATTTTTAGTTTTTACACAATCAATATAATTTAATTTGTTATAGAAAGTTATTTACCATTTGTTCTAGGATACCAATCAATGTTATAAACTACAAGTACCTATTACTATCTTTAATAATCGCATAGAACTACTGGCTGAGCCACAATGGTGTTTATGAGTCCGCTAGAACTTAATACTTCGGCTCGAACCCTATTTTATATTAAAAATTTATTTAGTATGTAAAAATAATCTATGAAAAAATTCAGTAAATTAAATAAAAAGAATTGTGATAGAAAACTTATAAACTAAAAATGCACGGATTGAACTTACGTATTGCGTTGGTTCCTAATCCCTGTGGTCTTGCTAAAGGATTACTAATTATTTGTTGCCAAATATAATCATCTGAAGAGCTCATTGAATTATTAGACTCGTTGACTAACAATTTTTATAAATAGGATCATGCTCAATATTCAACTTTTTTGTCTATACGGCTATACCTCACGCGGAAATTATCGATGGCATTAATTGTCATAAAATTCTTTAGCAGTTGCATTGTTCGCAGTTGCACTTACATATTTGACAATTTTTATTTTTTATTTTTTATGTTTGGCCACTAATTGGCGATTAATTAGCATTATGTGGAGGAGAAAGGTTGTTGATTAGGTACATGTAACAAATTTTGAGAAAACTCATAGCAAGTGATCATATATAATTGATGCTATCTAGAGAGAATCAGAGTTGTTTGACTTATTTACTTGCATTAGCTATTATTTCTTTTTGCTTCTTTCTTTTTTAGAATGCGATGTCATGACTTACGCACTTTGTGTGTCTTACTTTGCTTGGGCTTGAGCTTTGTTTTGAGTCGAGGGTCTCTCGGAAACAGTCGCTCTATCTACCAAGGTAGAGGTAAGGTCTGTGTACACTCTACCTTCTCCATACCCACAATGTGATATTTCACTGGATATGTTGTTATTGTTGAGAGAATCAGAGTACAGTACTTCCTGCCTATTAGATGGTACATATATAGGCCAAGTTCTTTACATATGTTGCAACATGTTCGTCCATGTATGTTTTAGGATGTTAGTCCTATGAACACGTCATGTACGCTTTACAGCTTGGATTTTTTTTTGTCATGTACTACCAAAAACATTTTCTTTTTATTTGACAATAGCTAAAAAGTATAGAGGAAATTGGTGAACATAATTTTTTTACAATTTTAATAAAAGAAAATAATTTTATAGAGATTCTAATTAATTATTTTTAGGTCAATTATATAAATAACATATATATAAAATTATAAATAAATTTTATAAAGAGTTAAAACATAAATAAGAAGTTTACAAGATATGGCTAAAGCTTTGGTGGAATATGAGTGTTAAACAAGGTAATATACCCGTGATATACACTTGATATACATAAGTGTATATCACGGGTAATCTCGGACCATTGCGGATAGATTGGCCCATCACGGGCAGGTTGTATATTTGGTATGTATATTTGTGGTATATTGTAGTGTAAAGGTTACCTTAATTAGTCTTGTACACTTACCATAATTGTATAGTTATAATTATGGTAGATAAGGTTTTAGCAATAGAATAGGAATATGATTCTCCTATTATGGAAATATGTAACTTGTATATATACCTTTCAATTAATGAAAATAATCAAGGGAATTATTTCTTTCATGGTCTTTAAAAGAGCAATTTAACAATACGCGTCTCGGGAATTTTAACAACATGTCCGAATATTGTAAACACCTGAAACTCATAGCCGACCAATTTTTCAACGTAGGGACATCTGTTTCAGAAACCAAGATGGTACTTCAACTAGTTGCTGGTTTACCGAAAGGTGAATATGATACACTTGCGACAATGATTCAACAGACCGACCCACTACCAAGTTTCAACAAGGCGCGTTTACAACTTTTGTTGGAAGAGACTCGTCGTACTAAACAAGAGGAGCACAATCAAAAGGCATTAGCCATTGAAAGCATAGCACCACCGACGGCCAACACCACCCAGCCACCACCGCCAGATCACCAGTAGCAGCAGTCCCGTGGCGGCGAACGTTTCAGAAATTCAAATCTGAAGTTTTTGCCAAGTTCCTTGAATTTCAAATATTCATTAAAACACAGTTTGATAAATTTATAAAATCTTCCCAATGTGATAATAGATGTGAATTTAATAACTCGGCATTTCACAATTTCTGCTCTAAACAAGGCATGATTTTCCATTTTTCCTGTCTCTATACTTCCTCCCAAAACGGAAAGCCTGAACGAATTATACGTACCATCAATAACATGGTTCGTACCATTTTGTTTCATGTCTGTCTTCCACCACATTTTGGGTCTATGCTGTTAAAATGGTAGAATCACTTCTTAATATTTTACCCACTAACACTCTTCAAAATAAGACCCCCACCGAAATTTTATACCGTAGGATCCCGTCCTATGACCAACTCAGAATTTTCGGCTGCCTATGCTACCCCAATCTAGCCTCCATTGCCCCTCACAAATTAGCACCACGAACTACGCCTTCTGTCTTCGTTGGTCTCGCTTCTAATCATAGGGGTTACTTGTGCTATGACCTATCCACCCGTAAAATCATTATCTCTCGCCACGTTACATTTAACGAGACATGTTTTCCATTTTCGAATCTTCGGAAATTTCAAACCACGGACTAAGAATTTCTTGAAGAGACAGATCTGTCCCCACCAGTCAAATCACTATTCCAACTTCATTCTACTGTTCTCGAGTCACCGTCGCCGGCTCCGGTGGTCTCATCTCCACCGGTGACCATCACTGATGACACCCTTGCACCACAGAGGTCCTCGCCACCCAGTCCCACGGTCGAACAACCACCTCCACCACCAAACCACCACTAATCACCCGAGAGGTCGTCTCGAAACCCTCTAGCCGACACATCGTCGCTCCACACTCAGATCGGTAACCTGCACCCATTAACAACACCTGAACTGCCAAGCTCCACCACCTCACCACACAACCCACCAATACCCAAACTAGTCTCCTCAGCCCCCCATCACCGGCAACACACCCACCATCCGAAATCGGATTCTGACCCCGTAAACCAGCAGCCACTAAACACACCCAATACAAAACATACACCACTGCCTACCCATCGTATGGAAACTCGTGCTCAACACGAGATTTTCAAACCCAAGGTTCACTTTAACCTCTCCACACAAACCATATCACCCATTCCCAAAAATCCAAAACTAGCCAAACTAGACCCTAATTGGAATGCGGCCATGTGCGAGGAATTTAATTCTTTAACAAAGCAAAACACTTAGGATTTGGTACCTCGATCGGACGGCGTGAATGTTATCCGGTGCATGCGGCTATTTAGTCACAAGTTCAGAGAAAGTGGTGACTTGGAGCGGTATAAGGAAAGACTGGTTGCTAATGGCACTAATAAATAGGAGGGAATTGATTGTGGTGAGACATTTAATCCGGTTGTTAAACCGGCTACTATTCGTACTGTTCTCGGTATTGCTATGGGAAAGCATTGGCCTATTCATCAGCTTGATGTCAAGAATGCATTTCTTCATGGGGATTTGACAGAAACTGTGTACATGCATCAGCCACATGCCATTGTTTATCCTGCAGTCCCTCAGTACGTATGTCGTGTCAGGAAGTTCCTATATGGATTGAAACAGGCACCTCGCGCTTGGTATGATCGCTTTGCCAGGTATATTATACAAATCAGGTTTATATATAGCATGTGTGATAACTCTCTCTTCACTTTTCATCTTAGTAGCAGCACTGCTTATTTGCTATTATATGTGGATGACATTGTTCTTACTGCCTCCTCTGACGGTTTGAAGAATGAAATCATTGCTATACTCAAAACTGAATTTGCTATTACTGATTTGGGCAAGCTGAGTTATTTCTTGGGTATATCTGTCACCAGATCTGCAACTACTATGTTCCTGAGTCAGCGTAAATATGCGGAAGAGATAGTGTACAGGGCTAAGATGGCAAATTGTAAAATTATGCCAACTCCGGTTCACTCGAAATCCAAACTTAGTGCCAATGATGGTGCGCCAGTTTCTGATCCCACCTTATATCGGAGTCTTACAGGTGCCTTTCAGTATCTTACATTCACTAGACCTGATATTGCATATGTCATTCAGCAGGTGTGTCTGTTTATGCACGCCCCGCGAGAATCCTACTTTGCTGCCCTCAAGCGTATTATCCGATACATTAAGGGCATACTTGACTTTGGACTGCATCTATACCCCTCTGCACCAACCAAATTACTCTCCTACAGGGATGCAGACTAGGCAGGGTGCCCGGATACACGTCGCTCCACCTCAGGCTACTGTGTATTTCTAGGGGATAATCTTATTGCATATCCCGTTCGAGTGCTGAAGTAGAGTATCGAGGAGTTGCTAATGTAGTTGTTGAGATCTGTTGGCTCTGAAATCTTCTTTTGGAGCTCCAGTGTCCACTGTGCAAGACGTCTATAGTCTACTGTGATAACGTATCTGCCATATACCTGTCTCACAATCCGGTCCAATATCAGCGGACCAAACATATCGAGATGGATATTCACTTCGTACGTGAGAAGGTCGCTATTGGTCAGGTCAAAATATTGCATGTGCCTTCCTCATATCAGTATGCCGATATTTTCACAAAGGGACTACCGCAACAGCTATTCTCCGACTTCAGATCCAACCTTAGCGTTCGGCCTCCTCCCGCTCCGACTGAGGGGGAGCATTAGCGAATATTCACAGTATATTTTATAATTATGATAGGTGTATATTTAAGGTAACATATGATTCTTATTTTATTAAGATCCAACCTCTGTACAACTATATATATTGTGATTAATGAAAGGAATCCCTAAGGGAAATTATTCCAATCTTACAGTGAGGATTGTCCAAGTCCATATAAGGAGTCCATGTTCTCATTCCATTTCCGATGTGGGACTCTTAACATTCCCGAACTTGCAAGTGAGCTCGGGGGACAATTTGTTCAAGAATGTAACTTCATAAGTCGGACTAGGGTCCATGAAAAGTAAATTGGGTCCATCCCTTTCCACCCTCTTGCCGTCGTGGGATGGAACATGCTCATTTTTTCACTATTTCCACCGGCACAAGCTCATCTGTTAACTCAGCAAACAATGATGAAAACCTAAGAAGAAATGGTTCGTGACAAGTAGTCCCCTCGGCAAATTGCGAGATCACCTTCTTTTAACAAGTGGTTGATCATCGAAGCATCAGATGCTCGATCACGAGTGAGTCTAATTGTTTTAATATGTGAAATGATCTCAGGTAGTCGTGAAAGAGAGTATGTAACAGTTGGGATAGGGCGACCTAGCGCTACAGAGAGAGAAAAAGGGTCAAGAAGAGTCCTGTGACAGCAAACAAAGAGTACACTCGAATTGTCTTCAGATTTCTTGATAGGAGGTGGTAGGATGCCTTTAATGGTGAGGCGGACACCGGTGGGACAACTTGCATAATAGTGAAGAGAGATAGGGAGGAGCGTTCCGATGCTAATCCGCACGCATGCAAGGAGAAAGCCAAATAGGATCCAAAGGATTATGAGAAGAGCCATTAGGGGTGTTGGCTTTTGGACGAGGCAGCCGTCATGGATGATAATGGGCTTGGGAAGCTTATCTGCGGTTAGAGCCTTTATTTTTGGTTTTGACGGCACAAAGTAGCCTTCCTTACATAATGTCAAAAAAGGAATATCAGTATCACGATCACCCAAGCCAATCTCAGGTTGAGTTTCTCCAAAAGTTCTTTTAAGAGCATTAGCCTTATTCTTCTCAACAAGAACTCCTGGCGATCTAACAAAGCCAGTTGCTCTACCTTTATATGTTTCAATATCAGTCCCTAAAACTGTTGTAAAATATGTTACTAACTGTTACACACGATAATTATGGCAGCAATCCCATATTATCATCCTCCACCATAAATTATGTAATTATAATTAATTAGTGATATTGTAATTATTAGACAAATCAATTAGGTATTAATTAGCATCTTATATTTTAGGTAACCTAGATTATTACTACATACCATGATTGTATATAAATTCTATGGATGGAATGAAATACTCAAGGAACTATCTTCCTATATGGTATCAAGAGTCTAAAGATCTTTTGCCCTAATTCCTTCTCCTTCCTTTCTCCCCTCAACCGAAATATCCCTCTTCTTCTATTATTTTCGGCCAAACCCTAATTAAGTTTACTAAACCTAAACAATTCCAAAACCCTAAACCTAAACTACTCTCTAGCCGTCACACACCCCCGACTAGACCATATTTTGTTCCAAACTTTAGGGTTCTTCCATCAAAACACCTCCAATTTCTCTTCTTCTTTTGTTTCTAAGTTGAAACTATGGCTGAAAAATAAACATTTCATCATTCTCTTGCCGTTAATAACGTCAAGAACTTTATCTCCATAACTCTTGAAATGGAGAAAGGGCAGTATACCTCATGGGCAGAACTATTCAAAATTCACTATCGCGCCTATGAGGTGATTGACCATATCATCCCGTCCGAGTCACCGTCGGATACCACTACGGTGGACAAGAAATTATGGTCTCGCTTAGATGCTATAGTCCTTCAATGGATTTATGGCACAATTACGAATGATCTTCTTCATACCATCTTAGAACCAAATTCTACGGCTAAACAGGCGTGGGAAAGATTAGAAAATATTTTTCAAGATAACAAAATATCTAGGGTCGTTTATCTTGAACACCAATTTACAAATATTAAATTGGATGATTTTTCTAACATCTCAGCCTATTGTCAGGAATTAAAGGTACTTGCGGACCAACTGTCCAACGTTGGTTCACCCGTGACAAATCAACGGTTAGTCCTTCAGTTGATTGCCGGATTGAATGGACATTATGATGAGGTTGCTACGTTCATTCAACAAAGTAATCCATTGCCTAATTTCTATGAGGCCCGTTTGAGGTTAATTCTCGAGGAAATGAGGAATGCAAAACATGCATTTTCTGGGGCAACCACCGTCGGAACTACTCTCGTCACCACCAACTCATTTTCCACTGATTTGGAGTCCCAAAATTCTGGTTTGGGAGGCCATAATAATCGTCAAAATAATGGCCAAAAGTGGGGTTAAAACAAAAATAATAAAGGCAAAAATAATGGTGGAAAAGGAGTGGACGGGGCGAGGGCCAACCTGCCGGCGGCAGTGGCCAGCCCGGGCAGTGGCGGGCTTGCAGTGTCGAGGTAAGTAAGTTATACGAAGGAAAATATGCGGTAATATTGCTGGTAGTAGCGGTAACCAGTGGGGGCAGTTCCTACCGTGGGCTGCCCTTCCAGGTCCATATCTGACGTCTTCGTGGGCCAGACCTCCTCCTTCGTCCAATTACCAACCCGGAACTCTAGGGTCTCGTCCACAACATGCGTTTGCGGCTCATGCACTATCCTCAGTGGTTTATTCTTGTCTTAGAAAAAGTATGCAGAAGAGATCATTGAACGGGCTGGCATGTCCTCTTATAAGTCATCTTCCACTTCGGTTGATATTAAATTGAAGTTGAGTGCTACTTCCAGCACGCGATATGTTGATCCATCACATTACCCCAGCCTTGCAGGAGCCCTGCAATATCTTACTTTCATGAGGCCCGACATATCTTATGATGTGCAACAAATTTGCCTTTTCATGCATAACCCGATGGAGGATCACATGCATGCTCTAAAGCACATTGTGCACTATATTCAGGGCACTCTCGATCATGACTTGCATCTATATCTGTCTTCGACAACCATTCTTATTTCTTACACTGATGCAGATTGGGGTGAATGTCGGGATACCAGACGCTCCATGTCTGGTTATTATGTCTTTCTTGGTGACAATTTGATCTCTTGGTCTTCCAAATGGGAAGCTACCTTGTCTAGGTCCAGTGCCGAAGCCGAGTACCGGGGAGTTGCCAATGTGGTTTCTGAATCGTGTTGGCTACAAAATCTTCTTCTAGAGCTCTATTGTCCTTTTCCGAAGGCAACATTGGTTTATTGCGATAATGTTATTGCGATATCTCTCTCAGGGAATCCGGTTCAACATCAACACACTAAACATATTGAGATGGATATTCACTTTATTCTCGAAAAGGTTGCTCGTGGACAAGTATGTGTCTTACATGTCCCGTCACGCTATCAGATCACTGATATTTTTACCTAAAGTCTTCCGTTGGTTCTATTTGAATATTTTCGGGACAGTCTCAGCATACGAAGACCTTCCGCTTTGACTGCGGGGGTGTGATAGAATATTTTATAAATAATACATAATCTTTAATTATCTTCTGTATATGGTAGGTGCATAATTAGTTATTTACTATCTTAATTCTAGTCTAAGATTATGTTTGTATTATGAGTATATTTACCACCTCTTTGAAATGAAATAAGCAAGAAATATATTTCTTACCCAGCCAAGTGGAATGTATAGTTCCCCAACGCTTTACGGAACTGACATCCCTACATTAGAAGGATCTTAAAATACTAGCCCAATTCATCCAATCCCTTCACTAGAAAAAGCCTTCATTGTGATCCAAAGTGTTTGGCCCAGTGGCCAATACATTAGGGTATTGCTGTCTGAGGTTCCGTGTTCGAGTCCTCTGATCAGCGAGAGTGGAACTGTGTTCCCCCAAAAAAATCCATCCATACGCGTAGGGCCAAGCGGTGTATACTAATCCGTAGGGCCAGGCCGGAGGTGGGGTTTTCTGGGGTATGGGGCCGTAATGCGGTGGGACCAGTCACTTTAAAAAGTTTACCCTACCTTAGTTTTGTCCACTTGGGCAGCTCAATTGGTTTCAAGGGGGATATTTGGAATAAGAGACCAAGGATCGAATCCCGTCAGCGGCAGTGTGGGGGTTTCTTCTTGAAATAAAGGAGGGCCCCTTGTGCGCAGCGTGATACTGGTCTAACCTTTGAAATCAATTGAGTCACCATGATTTACCTCCTTCACAGACCTGTCGGACCGGGGTGTGGGGGCTCCTGGGGTGGGAGATTCCACCTTTGGAATAAGAAAAAGCCTTCATTGTGGTTCAATTGGGCACAACCCAAATTACATGTTACTCCTAGAAAAAAATCTATAAATACCTATATATAGTATAGTTGTTTTATTATGTGAGCCAAGTTAGAAAAGTGAATAGATATATTTTAGCCACTTATTTTCAAGAGAATATCATCGATTAATAGTGTTCTTCCGCTAAAATATTTCAGCATTTAGTGTCAGAGCAAATATACTCTTGAAAGACATATGGAGAACCCAAAATTGTTGAATATTTGAGAAATAAATTTTCAAATTAAAATAAATGTGAACGAGGTTAGCTACTATATAGCTATAAGAATGTTGGGCGAGAGAAACACCAAATTGACTAATGAGATTTTAGTAGGTAGAACTACCTAGATTTCAAAATTTATATAATTTTTGAAGGATTGTTTTGATGACAAGGAGCCTAACAAATTAAAGGTGTCAACACCTTGACAAAGCACTTACTTATATCTGAAGAATTGTATATCGAGGAATCTTGCGTAAAGAGGTAGCGGATGACGTCATTATCATTTGAAATATGGAGAAAAAAATCCACACTCTCGTCTATCAACTAATTGATGACAAGATGTTTGAGAACGTTTCTTTGTATGAAGCTAAAGAAAAGATATAATGATGATGAGAAAGAGAGTACATGGAAAAGATTTGATAGATGAGTGAGTCATTGCAAATTCATAAATTCAAGAAATGTTTATATGATGGTTTCTATTGAAGAGCTCAAGGATTTAAACACCATGAAACTTCGATGAACTTGTCCAATCTTTACAAATTGATGATGAAAGACTAAGTAAGCCAAAACAAAAAAACAAAAAAAGAATCGATTGATCATGCTTTGCAAGCAAATATTTTTTTTAAAGGAGAAAGATGACAAATATTGCTCTCATCAAAGAGGTATTGGACGTGTATTAGATAGAAGATCACTCAAGAAAGAAACTGAGCTTGAGTTCGTGAAATCACAAGACTTAGTAGTGAGTATCTTCATTAAACTATTAGAGATTGGTGTCTTCTAAAGTGTCTCTTGGAGTGAGAATATAGTTTAAACGGGGTTGTATTTTGAAAAATAAACTAAATTCAATCTAAGTACGTAGATTTTCTTAGTTCAAGTATTAGAATATTAATGGAAAATGCATATATAATTGTGTATATGTATTTAGGAAAAGGGAGAAGGATAGAATTAGTTTGATATATATGTATTAGAAGAATATGATTGATTGAGTGTATGTTTTCATTCCCCTTTATCTTCAAGAGAATATCATTGCTTGAGAATGTTCTTCCTCTCAAAACATAGAAAAGTAAAAGAAAGTAAAACAAAAAAAGGAACGAAGAAAGAAACAAATTGAAAAATATACCATCTGGTCCGTGATATACAAATCTGGTCCGTGATATACATGGAAATTATATCACGATTTGAAGACTATATTGTACCATATTCTTTGTAATTAATTAGCATTATATTCTTACCATAATTGTAGAAGTCTTGTACAAATAGATAGGGTTTTGGGAGTAGAATATGAATAGAATTTTCCATATTATGAAAATTGTATATATATTCATTCATTAATGAAAATAATCAAGGGATTATTTCTTTCATCGTATCAGAAGTCTAGGTTTTTCATACCTCTCCTAATTTCTTCCGCAACCTCCTCGGTTTCCGAGCTTCTTCTCAGTTTTCCGTAACCCTCTTCTCTTCCTAAATTATCCCAAATCCCTACTCCACCTCTTGTTCTTTCGTCATATCTAAGAACGTGTTTCATCTTGCCCTTACCGTTTCCAACATCAAGAACCACATCCCTATTGTTCTTGAGATAGAAAATGTCAAATATGCGACGTGGGCAGAGTTGTTCAAAATCCACGCTATCTCCCATCAAGTCCTCCTGCACATAATTCCTCCCGCTACCCCTATTCCCACGGAGGACCCTCAGTTATGGATTACTATTGATGCTACCGTCCTTCAGTGGATTTATTTCACTATTTCTACCGACCTTTTTACAGACGATCATTGAGCCGGACACTACGGCTATGGCTACCTGGAATATATTGCGTGATATATTCCAAGATAACCAACATTCCCGAGTCATCACCCTTGAGCAAGAATTCTCCCAAGTCCGCATGGAAGATTTCCCAAACGTTTCTGCGTATTGTAAACGGCTCAAGGAGTTGGTGGACCAACTCCGTAACGTTGAAGCGCCTGTGACCAATAATCATCTTGTTCTACAAATGGTTGTCGGCCTTTCTAAGGCCTATAATGGCGTTGGGACTCTCCTTCGTCAAAGCAATCTGTTTTCTCCCTTTTATCATGCCCGCTCGATACTCAACTTAGAAGAAGCCGGCTTGCAAAAAAGGTGGCTTCCGGCTCCAGTCCCATGGCGATGATGACTTCGTTCGATAATTCTCATGGATTTATTGATAATTCGGGCCAAAACCGCAACAACGGTGGCGGCAAGAAGGGTCAAAACCGTAAAAATAATGGCAAAAATCGCGGCGGCAACAATGGTGGCAGCTGGAACAGTGGTGGCGGCGGCGGTGGCTCTCGGGGCAATGGCAGTAACCCAATTGGGCTCCGCAGTGGGCCCCCTACAGTGGAACTGGGCCAGTAGGCCTTGGCCCAACAATGGATATTTTTCGCCGAGCCATTACATTACCCTGGAAACTGGGCTAAGTTTCCAAAACAGGCCAGGCCCAGTTTCTCGGGTCCAGATTCGGGTGGTAGTTCATTTTCTGGGCCGGGGCAGCAGGCCGGTGTGCTTGGGCCTTGGCCTCCGTAGGTATTTCAGGAGATGGGCCCCACACCGACTCCGATAGACATTGAGGCCGCGATGCATACGCTTGGATTAAATCCCCCAGACCCGAATTGGTATATGGACACCGGCACCACTTCTCACATGACGTCCGACCAATGTACTCTCTCGTCTTATTCCAATTTGAGGAAAAATCGTGGCATACTTGTTGGTAATGGTAACTTAATTCTAATTCGTGGTTACAGTCATACTGCTTTATATCCTCTCCATCCACCTCTTGTCTTGAAAAATGCTCTTCTTACCCCTAACTTAATTAAAAATTTGGTGTCTGTCCGTAAATTCACCACTGATAATTGAGTTTCTGTTAATTTTGATCCTTTTTGGGTTTTCAGTGAAGGATTTCAAGATGGGGATACCTCTCATGAGATGTAATAGTAGGGGAGATCTTTATCCTATCACGCCCGCATCCAGTCTCTCGAGCCAAGCCTTGCCGTCTACTTTTGCAGTTCTAGCTCCTTCTTTGTGGCATGCACGTTTGGGTCACCCTGGGTCGTCCATTGTTTCTTCTTTGCATAAAAACAATTTTATTTCTTGTAAGGGTACGCGTAGTACTCCAAATTGTCATTCCCGACCTTTAGAAAAATATGTTAGATTACCATTTATAGCCTCTACTTCTCGTACTTTAATTCCATTTGATATTATTAATAACGATTTATGGACATCTCCCGTTTTAAGTTCTGTGGGCCATCAGTATTATGTTCTATTTTTGGATGATTATTCTAATTTTCTATAGACCTTTCCGTTAGCGAAAAAATAACAAGTTTTTTCCACATTCTTAATATTTAGAGCATTCGTCCGCACTCACTTCAAACATGAAATAAAAAATATTCAATGTGATAATGGAAAAGAATATGATAATGGGTTGTTTTGGTATTTTTGTGATACTAATGACATAATTTTTCATTTCTTTTGTCCTCATACTTCCTCACAAATTGGGAAAGCCGAACGAAAAATTTGTACCATTAATAATATTGTCCGAACTTTATTGGTCCATGCTTCCGTACCCCATTCCTTTTGGCATCATGCTCTACAAATGACTACTTATTTTCTTAACATTCTTCCTACCCAAGGGTTGGCTTATGCGTCTCTTCTTAAAGTCCTCTATAATAAAAATCCTTCGTATTCACGTCTTAGGGTCTTTGGATGTTTATGCTATCCGCTTTTCCCATCCACTACTATTAACAAACTTCAAACCCGGTCTACCGCTTGTGTGTTTTTGAGTTATCCATCTAATCATCATGGTTACAAATGTTTTGATTTATCCTCTAATAAAATCATCCTTAATCGCCATGTTATTTTTGATGAAACCCAATTTTCGTTTTCTAAAGTAAGTAATCATGTGCCTAGTTCGTATAATTTTTTAGATGACGAGGTCTCCCCGTATCTTATCCACCATTTATCGGACTTGTCCCGCACTGAACTCCGGCCGCCAATGGCCCATCGCCTACTGGACTCCATCGTTCGCCACATCCCATCAAGCTTCAGATTGTTTCGCCTGGGCTGTTGTTGGGCCGGTTGCCCAGCCTAATACCGACATTGTTCCAGCCTCCGCCTTACGCCCGGCCATCGCTTTCGTATTGGGCCAAGAGCCCACCGCTGCTGGCCACCCGCCTCCCATCCGAGTTCCTCCCAAAATCCACCCAATTCTCCACCAAGTCATAGACCGGTCATTCGTAGTCAACGGGATATTTTTAAACCAAAAAACATTTTAATCTAAATTCTAATGTTCTTAAATCCCCTACCCTGTAACCCAGTGTCCGCATTATTATAAAGAATATGGTACAATATAGTCTCCAAACCGTGATATACATGGAACCAGATGGTATATTTATCACAAATATAGACAGCACGTTTCCTTTTATAAAGAGAATTACAGTTGGTACACCTAAACTTCACGAAAACTATTTCTGATCCAAAATATATAACTGAATCAAACATCTATTTTAGTGTGGGAGTACAAGCATGCGTACTTATCAAAAGTTTAACGTTTAGGAATAGATAGAAAAAGAACAAAATAAAAATTATTATTTTGTTGATTTAGATCGTTTAACTGAAATAAATATTACACCCTAAAAAAAGTAAAGGAAAAAAGGGAAGTTGTAAGGAGGAGGAAAGAAGTACCTCTATGATGGATTCTATCAAGTATATATATATTTGATCAACATGTTAAAACAAACTACAAGTCTTTCATCAGGGATCAGGGGCAGAGCTAGCATGGAGAGGACAGAACTAAGTAATTTTGATTCGAACCGTGTATATTTGTTGAAAAAATTAGTGAATATGTACATATAGTAAACTTTAGATCCCATAAACTTCAAATTCTAAACCTACTAACTTCAAACCTTAGATCCGTTGTGGTTCCATCCCTAACCGAAGCTCAAGGTCCAATTCTGAAACAGGACTTAACTGCATGTCCACACAAGTGCTTGCTTCTTTAATTAATGGAGTCTCATTGAATAAGGGTAATTGCAAAAGATCTCCAATAATCACTTCATGATTGTGATCATAATTAATCACCTTGGATGTAGGATGATCATTTTCTTCATCTGTAACACATGGCCTTTTCGAGGGGCTACTAATTATTGTTTCATCGTATGATGATGATACTTCTCGTTGCAAGGAGTCATCATTTGCAGGAGGAGGAAGAGGATGAGGATTATAATCATAATTCACCTTAGATGTGGGATGATCATTTTCTTCACATGTAACGCATGGCCTTTTCGTGGGGCTACTAATTATTGTCTCATCGTACGATGATGATACCTCTCGTTGCAACAAGTCATCACTTTCTGGAGCAGAAGGAGGAGGATTAAAGGGGTTGTTGATGTCCAAAGAAACCAAGTTTTGATCACTTGAAAATTCTCTAAGCCTGGCTCTATCTCTTCTATGGATGTTCATGTGTCCACCTAGTGCTTGTGCATTAGAGAAACCTCGTTTACAAAAGCTACACCTATAAAACTTAACATGCCCTAAACCTAGTAATTCCTCGGAGCTCCATGTGATTATTTGGGCGGATTTCTCAGAGTTTGAAGGATCAATCTCCATCGGATTAATTTAAAGGGTAGGGATGTGAAGAAGGAGAATTAAGAGATAACAAAATTGAGAGAGGAGGTCATGGTCGGCAGAGAATGAGAGTTTTATAATTGACAAGAATAGAGCAAGCATGCTTGATTTCGTATTTAAGATGATTAATAACTATGACTATAATATGATATTATCTTTCTAATTAATAGCAAGTTGACACAATTATCCTATTATTTTTTATATTTATTAATTAATTCCTTTTAAAAAAAAAAGTTATGGATGTATGATGGTTCGGGGTAAATAATGGATGACAAGGGAAGGGCAAAGTGGGAATCGAATCATGTTATATATGTGCTAAATTATGTGAGTGACTGACCTAAACGTTTTAAGGCCAAACCCACCGACGATCCCTTATGGTCGTCAAGATCTTTCACTTAGACGTCTCAACTAAACTTTGTTTCATTTAGACACCTGAGGTGGACTCCCACTATGTCATTTAAACACTTTTCGCTGACTTGACAAGTTGTATACATTTCACACCAAACAAGCGCGTGGAAAGGCCAATAATCATTTTTAAAAAAAAATTCCTTCTTCTTCTCCATTCCTATTTTATATTTCCTTATTCTTCATTATTTTATTTTTTTACCATCTTCCTATCATCACCGACATCACCGCCGCCGCTATCACTACCGGAAAACAAATCAATTACATTTTAATTCAAATCAATTTCTTGCTCTATCTCCTAGTAAAAAGAAAACAAAATCAAAGAAACTCTTCGAAACACCATTAAAGAGTTCTTTAGAAAGCTTGAAAGTTTAAAATGGGTTACTTTATTTGATGAAAATTTTGAGAAATCAATGTTTGGGTTGTCTTCGGGTCTTCGTGGAGAATCTTTAGCTGAGGTTATAACAAATTTGGAGGAGCTTTTCTTAAAACATTGGACTAAAATTGTGGTTGGAACAAGAACACGCGTGAAAATGGTGAAGAACACCAAGAACATGATTTTAATTTTTTTCTTTTGTTAGTAAATGCGTTTATTTGTGTGTTAATAATGTGTAGGGTTTAGAAAATAGAATTTTTTTTTAAAATATTAGTTTTATTTAAAATTTATTTTTTTATATTATTATGGGATCAAATGACACATGTCATAATTAAATTTGTGATTTTGACATTTCATTGGCGAGTGTGTTACACACACATTACATATTTGACTGATTCAGCGAAAAGTGTCTAAATGACACAGTCAGACCCTACCTCATGTGTCTAAATGAAATAAGGTTTAGTTGAGATGTCTAAGTGAATGATCTTGACGACCACAAGAAATTGTTGATCGGTTTGGCCACGTTTAAATTATTTGAAAGAAGACTCGGTTATTTATTAATATACCAAGACATGTAACACACCCTGCTGATCATGTGCGGGGCAACTCTTTTTTATGTATCAAGTAGTGGAGAGACTTGAACATAAAACTTTTACCTTTTATATATACCATGTTGCTTATATGAGTGTTGTGTCAAAAGATTTAAATTGTTTTAGCGATGCGAGACACATTTATTTATGTTAGATTTACAACAAACTTGCTCATGAATCATTTAAAAATGTAGCTTTTAAGCGTAGCCTATTTAACCTTATGTTACTCTCAAAAGGGCACCAACATCACAGACTTGTACGTATGCCAAGCTCTGAACTAAGATAATAATATTTTGCTGGCAGAATTACGAGAGTTAAAAACCCTGAAAGCACTTACCTAACATATCTAATTCGATCAAGAAATTACTATACGTAAAATAACATCAAAAGTGTTGATTTAAATAGATGAAATGTCCGAAAAAAGATTCATGTACCTAAGAACTTATTGGATCTTTGTGTGTTAAAATTGAGACAGAGACTAAAATTTAGAGAGACAAGAATAATGGAAAAATTCTTTCTACTTTTCATTCATCATAATTACCTCCTTATATAGAGGTCCTCCTTTTCCTAGTCTAATAGGGTAAAGGATAACCCTATTCTAATAGGACTACAAGTCATATATTACCATAATTAGACCTAACTTATTCTAATACCCCCTCAAGTTGGAGCATGAGGGTCTCGAATGCCCAACTTGCAAAGTAAATATTCATGTTGCGATTGCCCAAAGACTTTGTAAATACATCGGCCAATTGCTCATTGATTGACACATGACTGAGAAGTATTATTCCGGATTGGAGCGCGTCCAGGACATAGTGACAGTCGACTTCAATGTGTATAGTCCGTTCATGAAACACCAGATTTCATGCAATATACAATGTTGTTGCTTGAATATCACAATACATTTTCACCGGATATTTATGTTCAACACCCAAAGTATATATGTAACATTTCACTTAACCATTTTAACTCACAGACTATCATTGTCATTGACCAATATTATTCCTCTGCTGATGAGCGAGAAACAATGTGTTCCTTCTTGATTTTCCATGATACGGGTGAATTTTCGAGGGATATAAATCAACTGGTAAGTGATTTTCGAGTCAACAGACATCCGGCCCAGTCTGAATCACACCATTCGTACAACTGGAGATCACAATCTTTTCTCATCACAATACCTTATCTAGGGTTCTTCTTCAAGTACCGCACCACACTAAAAGCCGCATACCAGTGTGCTTTCTTTGGTTGCTACATGAATTGGGACAGAACATGCACGCAATACGACAACTCAGGTCTCGTAAAACTGATGTATATTAGTCTACCGATCAGACGTCGGTATGATTCTGGATCTCCTAAAGTAGCTCCTTTGGCCAATGTCAAACCGTGATTCTGTTCCATAAGAGTATTGATTGGTTTAGCTCCCAGTAAATCCGACTCAGAAATTATATCTAAGGCATATTTTTGTTGATGAAGAAACAACCCAGTTGGTCCACGTGTAACTTCAACTCCCAGAAAGTACTTTAGAGGGCCCAAATCCTTCATGTGAAAACATGTGTGGAGATAGTCTTTGAATCGTTCAATGACACTATGTGTCGACACTCAATTTTAATCTCCCTATACCCTACCTATTTTGATTTGGCTGCTATTTCACTTCAAAGTTTTTTGACATTTTTTACATAATCACAAATTATTATTTACATAATCATTTTATCATTGGACACTTAATTAATCACCTACTACTACATTACTACATCCGTTAAATTCATATGTTATATTATTTTTTACTCCTAGTTTTATAGGTGTATTTATCATTCTTCTTTATTCATATTGCTTAAAATAATTTTGTCATTATATAAATCCTTTGTTATTTTCATAATATCACAAATTATTTATTTCTTGCATAAATTACAAATTAACTTCCTTATCTTACTTACGGTCTTGTATAACCATTTATCACAAATTTTAGAAACGGTATCTTTTATACACATTCTTATATTATTTAATCTAGTAACATCTTATTTTTACTCATGAGTTTTTCATATATTATTATATATAGTTTATTTTCATTATTATTATCATTGACATTTTTTAATCATTATATTATTAATTATCATTATGGTATTTTTATTATTCCAATTACTTAGTCCAATTTAATCAGCCCAAACCAAACGTTTTATCTCCAAAAGAAATCGTTTACATTTGTTTGTGCGGATTTCCCCTCAAAACGCACTAATCTTTAATTTTTGCCTTACAGTGATTTTTAATTTTTTCCCCTTCTATTTATTTTATGAAAATATCGAGGTCTACTTCGCAAGGCATAATCTCTAGAATATTTTTTTCTTCAAAAACTGAATTTTTGCCTCGCGCGGCATAAATTATATAAGAATTAATTTATGCGTCATAGTTTTATAGTAATTTTTTAAATTATGTTGAGTGTTAGAAATTATGCCTTATCCGGCATAGTTTGTGTGGATGTTATGATACATATGTTGAAATTAAACGCAAATTATGTCCGCCGAAATCTGAAATTATATTTTTTTCATATTATGTTGAGTGTTGACAATTATATCGGATCCTCCATAATCTGTGGATTGTGTATGATACATATGCCGAAGATAAACACTAATTATGCCGCATCAAAAATAATAAAGAGCAAAAATTAAAGAACTCAAATTTGAAGGGAAAAAATTAAATAACACCTCAAAATAGGAGGGGTATTTGTGCGGACGACCCAATCGTTTACCCAAAGAGATTTCCATCATAAAATTTCTTCCATTCTTGTTCTGAAAATCAAATTTTGTTCTTTTACTTTTATTTACCCATTAATTGAAGAAATCTTGGCAGCAGGACACAATTATGGGTGGAACAACTATTTTCTCCTCCGTCAAACGACCCGCCGTAAAAACAATTCAGTGCACTTTTGTTCAAAATTCAAAACCAATTCCTTTCTCTTTGCAATCTATTCAAACGACTCTTTCAAAAAATAAAATCGCTGAGATATCTCCCTTGATTTTGGAAATAATTTGAATCTTGCAAGATTTTTCTTTTTCTGATTCTACAACTATAAATAGGTGCTAGCTTCGAGTACAGAGGGTGACCGCGATATGTATATATATATATATATATATATATATATATATATATATATATATATATATATATATATATACATATCATCACTTTTCTGTTTTGACGGCTACGAGTCAAGATAAAGCTTGGTGTTTTGTTCGCTGGATAATCTTAACGTGTAGAGTTCGGGTATTGCTGAATTTCGAATTTTCTCATCATATTATCGTCCTGTTCGCTACTGGTTAGTTTCTTTAACGGCGCATTCAATTCTTTATGGGGGTAGTTATGTTCCCTTTAAATTTATTTATGTTGCACTGCTCAAATGCGCAAAGCCTGCTAAGAAGCGCCAAGGTCAGTTCTCCTCTCCCTTTCACCATATTTTAAAAAAAAAAAAAAATCATGTGTGTTTTGGTGCTCGAGTTTTGATCCACATCCACACTAGAGAGCATGATCTTAGGAACTGAAAATTTATTCGCCATTTGCTGCTACTACGTGCTCTTTGCTACCTTCGTTTTGCTTATTTTTTTACCATTTATTGACAACATATATTAATTCTCAATATTAGTACCATGTCTATGGGATTTAAAACACAAGAAAAAATCAGTTTTATGTTGTGTGAAGAATAGTTTCTTGCAGTATTCTTGGGATATTTAAGAAAAAAATCAGTTTTATGTTGTTATGGACTGGGAAGGACGGTGTACCAGTTATTGTGCCCACGGTAAACGCTGGGTAGCCAAGTGCGGAGCGGATAACTGCTGAAAGCATTTAAGTAGTAAGCCCACCCCAAGATGAGTGCTCTCCTATTCCGACTTTTCCAGAGCCTCCGGTAGCATAGCCGAGACAGCAACGGGTTCTCTGCCCCTGATATTTCCTTCAACATAGAGTAAGGGCAAAGGAAAGTCCGTTTTAATGGAAGGACGCGCTATTTGTTTACATCCATTGGCTGTTCAGGTTGTTTTGGATCCTTATGTTGGCCTTGATTTCGAAAATTAGAAAATGAACTTTTCTGGAAAAGGATCTGTTTGAGTATTTTAAATCTTTTCCTAAATAAAAAAATCAGATATGTTTTCTTTGGACATTAGACCCTTTCATACAAGTATGCTTTCTAGTACATACACATAAATATATATATATTTTTAAAGCTAATTTATGAATCTTTTAAGCTCTCTTTCCAGTCCATTGGCATTTTATACCTTAACCCAAACAATTTTGTCTTCTACTCAACCATCGTAGTAGTTACAGAATAGCATTTCGGTCCATTTTGTCTTTCACATTGTCATACTTTAGTTATCTAGTATTAAATCAAGAAAGTTTCGTATGTCCGTAGAGCCCGAATATGCTACTTGAATCACTCTTAATTAATCTTAACTTAACCCGGAGGCTAATGTGAACCGTTTTTTTTAATTATGTGCTACTTGTTTAAGTCCATGCATGCTTATTTGTTCGCGCTTAATTAAGTTAGACCCTTTAAACTCTTCTTTTGTCTAGTTAAACCTCCAAAATAGTAAGTCCAATGCCTCCGGGATATTAAGAGTTGGGACGGGTAGGCATGTTTAGGACGAGATTTAGGACTTTTACATTTTTAGAAGCGCCTTTAAGATTAAATAACTCTACTCGATATTATTAGCGAATATTCTGCGAATATTCACTGTATATTTATAATTATAATAGATGTATATTTAAGGTAACTTAGGATTCTTATTGTATTAGGAATCAACCATTTAAGGTAAGTTATGATTCCTGTTGTATTAGAAATCAATCTCTGTACAACTATATATATTGTGATTAATGAAAGAAATCTCTAAGGGAGATTATTCCAAACTTACATATATAATAATTGAGTAGCAGGAGATAATAGTTTGTGCTCGCTGGATAATATGAGCAACTATTGCATTTTGGTTGCGAAATATTATTTATGTTGCACGGGGTGATCCTTTAGGATAAACAATTTTTTCCCCTCCTTTCTATAAATCAACTAGAAAGGAGGGTGATGGACATGATACACAAATCGCCCGAATAGTCATTGCACATTGACTATAAAAATCTTTCGAGATTTTGCACGGGAGTTGATTTATCAATGGCGGTCTTTTAAATTTCCCTTTTAATTAATCAATTTAGTCACTTTATTCTTCGCTCATTTATTTGAATTAATGAAAAATGGACTTCTTCTCTGTGAATGTCCTTTATTTAAAGGTTTATAGATTTTTATTTAAGCTTACTACGTGTATTTTGCAAAATCCAAATCATAGCTACCTCAGTTTGCTTTACGTGCATTTATATTAATGTCTTAACTAACGTGAGTTTAATTTTGTTATATCATTTTCCAATAAAATTGCATATTAATCACTTAGTCCTTTAGAATATTTTTACTTCATTGTTAACACGTAATCCCTCCCACATAGTTCTCAATTCGGTCGGAACCCACAGTTGTGAACCTCGAAAGGTGCTTAACACCTTCCTTTTGAAGTAATTTGAACTCTTACCCGATCTTTGGTGATGTAGACTAATTAAACAGAGTTTATTTGTAGTTAGTGTAGTAAATGGTGCCCTAACGCACCTTAATTCATTAGGTGACGACTCTTCTCTTTTATATCCTAAAAGAGTTGTCACGTGTCTTGGCCCGTCTTTCGCGAGAAAAAATTTTGCGCGACACTATGATCATTTTCGGAGATAGTCAAGTCATCCACATAGACTAAGATGTTAAGTTGCATATCTCCCGGTGCATAGTAAATAGAGAATAATCAGAGTATGACTGTTTGAACCCGTATTTCATCAAAGCACTTGACAATTTCGCAAACCAACACCTTGGAGCTTGTTTTAAACAATACAAAGATTTCTGGAGTCGACATACTTGTCCGGATTAGAAACACGAAATGCCGGTGGAAATTTCATATAAACTTCCGACCCGATCCCGCCCCTCCCCCCGTCCCGCCCCGACCCGATCCCGTCGGTCCCGACCCGACGGACCCGATCCCGGCCCACTGGCCACGCTTAGTTCAAACTCATTCAAAAATGCCCCACGGCTAAAGATGCATGAGATACTTTACAAATTCATTGTGAATGTAGCTCAAGTGTTTGTCGAACAAAGCTACGCATGCTCATGAGTAAATATGAACGTTTAAGGATAGAAGAAGCGGATGATATTAAATATAATTTTGAAAAGTTGATTGACATCTCAAATGAATGTCAAGTGTTTGGTGAACCATTAACCAACACTCAACTTGTTGAAAAGGCTCTATGATCTCTTTCTGAAAAGTCCAATTTAAAGATTTGTGCTATTGAAGAAGCTCACAATCCTGCCACAATGGACCTTCATACCTTGATGAGCATTCTCAAAACTTATGAGATGAACATTGAGAATCAAAAGGAATTGTATAAAAGCAAGAATGTGGCACTTCAAGTTCAATCCTCAGAGAGTCAAATCGAAGAAAATAATAAGAATCTTGATGAAATTGGTGATGGTGCAAATGTTGCCTTACTCACTCGAAAATACAATTCGATGGTGAGGAAGTTCAACAATGAAAGGAATCAATCTAAATCTAAAGAGCACCAAAACCAATTCTTCAATCAAAAGTCCATTGGATTCCCTCCAAATGTACAAAAAGGAAATCAACTAAGAAGAACCAACTCATATCGTACCAAACTTGATCCCAAACAGATTGAGTCCGTGCAGTGTCATGCATGCTCTGGTTGGGGTCACTATGCTAACGAATGTGCAAACACTCTTAGAGAATTTGGTAAGAACCTATGGGTTTCTCTTAGTGATGATGAAGGAGAAGATGAAGAAGATCGTGAAATTGAAACACATGCAATGTTGGCTACTGTTTTGGAACAGTCTTTATCGGATAATGAAGATGTCGTATACAATGATGTCTCAGATGTCACGATATTTGCTCCAACATCAGCAACGACATCAATATCCTCAGCGACATCCAAAAGGTATGAATTATTTAACTATTCTGATGTTAATTGCTTTAGTAGTTCTATTTCTGTTAGTGAGACTGATTGTATGGATCAAGTTGAATGCAAATATGATATGATTAATGAATTATAAAGTATCTGTAAAGCCTTAATCATAGAATCCAAGCAACTTGACAAAAATGTAAAATCTTTAACTCATGAGAATTTAGTATTAAAAGGCACGATAACCCAACTTGAGGTTGCACTTACCAAAAATGATATTGAATTTGGTAAGATCCGTGCAAAATTTGATTTAGCCGAAGCAACCTTCCGTAAGCTCAACACGGGGACTTCGAAATTGATTGAGTTACTCAACTTAAGTAAACCTTCACATGCAGGAATTGGGTACGAAAACTCTCTTAAAACCATATACTCTAATTTCTTTGATAAAAATGAGAAAATATGCTTTGTAAAAAAAAAGGGATGAATAATAGGTTCTCATATATGTCAAAGAATATGAAGTTTGTGTGTCATCACTGTAACTCCACTGGACACTTAAAATCATACTGCTTCAAACTTCAATATTTTGTGAGCAAAATGTTGCCTAAAATGTTGTCCAACATTTTGGATAACAATCGAAATAATATTTCTGAGCCAAAAGGTAAAAAAATATTTTAAGAGAGTTTGGGTTCCTAGAAAGGATGTAACATGTAATGTTGCTATAACTACATTAAGAACTAACATTTCAGGTTCTTGGTAATTTGATAGTGGATGTTCTCACCACATGACAGGTACAAAAGTTTTCTAAAGAACTATGAGTCATTCAATGAAGGAAACGTGACTTATGGAGGTGGTAGTAAAAGTAAAATAATTGAAAAAAGGGATCTTGGATGTTCCTGGATTTTCAGCCTTAAGAAATGTCTTACACGTTGAGGGCTTAATGGCTAATTTGATTAGTATTAGTCAACTGTGTGATGACGATCTTGAGGTAAAATTTAATAAGAATGCCTGTGAAGTTACGAATGAAGCAAATATATGTGTCATGACAGGTACAATAATATGTGACAATTGTTATCTTGTTGTAAGACAAGAAACATGCAATAATGCTAAGGTCGATGACACAACACTATGTCATCAAAAGTTAGGAAATGTCAACTACCGCAATTTAGAAAATTTGATCTCATATGAAGCGGTTAGAGGCATACCCAAACTTAGCCATAAAGGTAAAACTGTCTGTGAAGATTGCTTGAAAGGTAAGCAAACCCGTGTCTCTCATAATATTGTCCAACACGACAGACAATATCCAGGTACGTCTCACTGTTTTCAGTTGCTACATATGAATTTAATGGGTCCAATTGAAGTAGACAGTCTAGGAGGCATGAGGTATTCCTTTGTGATAGTAGATGATTTTTCTAGATCTTCTTAAATATATTTTTTAAAAGAAAAATCACAAATGTTTGACATGTTTAAAATCTTGCACTCTATAATTAGAAATTTATTCTATTCTCCTATTTTTCAGATTAGATCCGACTATGGAAAATAATTTAAAAATAGTTCATTCACAAATTTTTGTGAGAAAAGGGGAATTTTTCATGAGTTTTCTGCCCCAAAACTCCTCAAAATAATGGGGTTGCAGAACGGAAGAATAGGACATTGCAAGAAATGACTAGAATGATGCTTAGTTCTAAACATTTGTCCAAACGTTTATGGGCAGGGGCCTTGAATACTGCTAATCACATCGCTAATAGAGTCTATTTGAAGCCAGGAACAAAGATGACGCCCTATGAGATTATAAATGGAAAGAAACCAAACTTGCATTACTTTCATATTTTTGGGTGTATTTGTTATATTTTAAATGACAGGGATCATTTGGAAAAGTTTGAATCTAAGAGTGATAAAGGAATTTTTGTTGGCTATTCACAAAATATTCATGCTTATCGAGTATACAATCTGAGATCCAGAACTGTACAAGAGTGTGTAAATGTTATCTTTGATGATCTTTCTGATGTTTCAGAAAAAACTATTGAAAATAACATTATAGATAAAGTGGAAAGTCTACAGATTGTAGAAGAATCAGACGTTGCCACAAATGTTACCACACCTGAAGCAACATCCGAAACAACAATAGAGACCACAGAGGCCACAGATGAAGAGTCAAGTGTTGAATTGTTAGACCAAGTTCGTAGGGACCTCTCATCAAGAATTAGGAAGAATCATTCAACGAGCCAAATGATAGGGGGGTTTTGAAGGAATTAGAACAAGAGGTAAAGAACCACTCAACTATAGAGAAATGGTAAGGTATGTGTGTATGTCAACCATATACCAAGAGGTTAGTGTTTCTTATTTTATATCTACATTAGAACCAAAGAATGTTGTAGAAGCACTTAAACATAATTTCTAGATACAAGCAATGCAAGAAGAGCTTGAACATTTTTCTCGAAATAAAGTCTGGGACTTAGTTCTACGTTCAAATAATACAAACGTAATTGAAACTAAGTGTATTTTTAAAAATAAATCAGACGAATCAGGAACAGTTGTTAGAAACAAAGCACGTCTAGTTGCACAAAGTTATACTTAGGTTGAAGGAATTGATTTTGATGAAACCTTCGCACATGCAGCTAGAATCGAGTCGATTAGACTTTTACTTGCTATTGCTTGTTGTCAAAAAATTACTTTACACCAAATGGATGTAATAAGTTCCTTCTTAAATGGTTATCTAGACAATGAGGTATATGTTGAACAACCAAAAGGATTTGAAGATCCTTACCATCCACACTATATGTACAAGCTTAAAAATATTTTGTATGGGATGAAACAAGCCCCTCGTGCAGGGTATAGTCGTTTAACCAACTTTCTTCTTGAATTTGGTATTAATCGTGGCGAAGCTGATCATACTTTGTTTATTAAACGATATAATGTAGATATTAGAATTGCTCAAATCTACGTGGATGACATAGTCTTTGGATCGACTTCACAGTCGTACCTAATTTCATTTGTTTAAGCTATGTCATCGACATTTGAAATGAGCATGATTGGGAAATTAACTTTTTTCTTAGACTTGCAGATAAAGCAAAGTGAAGATAGAATTTTCATCTCATAGAGTAAATATACCAAGAATCTAGTTAATAAATTTGGTTTGGAGAACGCTAAACAGATGAAAACGTCAATGGGTTCATCGCAGAAGGTATGTAAGGATAATGTTGGTAAAAATGTCGACCCAACATTATATTGATCTATGATAGGTAGTCTTCTTTATCTTACTGCTAGTCGCTCAGATATTATGTTTAATGTTTGTTTTTGTGCACGTTTTCAAGCATGTCCCACTTAAATGTTGTGAAATGTATTATTTGATATGTTACTAGCACATGTGAGTTGGGAATTTGGTACTTCAAGGACACGAATCCTAACTTAATAGGATTTAGTAACTCGGATTGGGCTGGAGATGTGGATGATAGAAAAAGTACAAGTGGAGGATATTTTTATCTTGTCAATAACCTTGTTTCATGGTATAGTCGTAAACAAAACTGTGTCTCACTTTCAACTGCTGAATCTGAATATGTAGCAGCTGAAAGTTGTTGCTCTCAATTAATATGGCTATGACACATGTTAGACGACTATGGATTTACTAGCAACATTTTGATTTTGTATTGTGATAATTTGAGTGCTATAAATATTTTCAAAAATCCAGTTCAGCACTCACGTACAAAACATATTGATATTAGACATCACTTTTTATGAGATTTAGTTAAAAAAAATAGCTAATTTAAATTGCACATGTTGACATTCTTCATCAACTAGCTGATATTTTTACAAAAGCTTTAGACCATGAGAGATTTTCTAGTTTAAAGAAATCTCTTAGTCTTTGTAATCTCTAAAAATGCATTTTTGGTGAATGTCGGCTGAAATATTGTCTAACATTTCGTGTGACATTTACCTATGTTATATCACTAACTGATTATTGTTTCTATAAGGTGCATAACTTTTGGTCACACAAGCATGATCCTTCAATAAGAATATGTTATCAAAGTGATACTGTTCTCTGCGATGATATATACATATCATAAAAAAAGAGTATCAAAATAAGGCAAAGCCTTTATAAATATTTGGCAACTGTGAAAAATGGGCAAAGCCCTTGAAAAGATACCGTTCCTATTCTATAGGACTATCGAGTGCTTCAAAAGGATTTTGAGAATACTAACTAAGTATTCTTATTTTTTACACGAATAATTCTTTTGTATGTGTTATATGATTAGATCAAGAAAACAATGGGAAAATGTTATATTGGTCTAGTGGTCAAACTCATAAAATATGTATAAAACGTGTCTTGATTTGTTGCCAAAACGAAAATTTCTTGTGGGATCAAAATACTTGTCTCGTCCAAAATGTTGCTAACATTTTCAGAATGTGATATGTGTTGGATGTTGTTCTTATCTGATTTTTAAAATATCAAATTTTACTCCCTATTATATGTTTTGTTTAATGGAATTTTAGAATTTAAAATGATAAGATTAAATTTTATTCCTACTGTGATGTTTATTTTTTATCCCAATATTTTAGGTGTAAGTTATTGTGTAAAATTGAAACACCTAAAAATAAGAGATTTTTGTTGCTAAGGTTTGTCATGTATATAAATATTCCTCTCATTTGCTATTATTTTATCATTTTTGATTTTCTCATAAAAAATAAAAAAATATAAAAGGGAGGGAAAATGACATCGGGTATACATCTACCTACCTAACCGATGGAATCACCAAACCAAACTTCAATCTCTATCAGAAATCCTAACTTCTCAAAACTCTCTCCCAAATTTTCACCAATGGAAACATCACCAATGTCATCCAACATCCACTCCAACACTCCAATGAGCACAAGCCCTCCAATGAATATAGAGGCTTTCGAGCACAATGATCCCCATCAATCAGAACAACCATCCTCTTCCTCTAATCTCCTAGAAGGAAGCTGAAAGTGAAAATGTTGCCAGAAATGTCCCCAACAATATGGACAACACTGGTGTAGGACAGTCTACACTATCTACAAAATGACTTGTGGACCAAATTGGAAAAATCAACCAACAAATTTCTGAGGTTGATGCTGCAAGAAATGTCCTGATACAAGCAAGAGACCATTGCATGATGCTTCTTTCTTCACAAAAAATGGGAGATGATGTTGATGCAGGGGAAGGAAGCTAAAAGTTGTTGTGCAGAGGAAGTTGAAGTTGTTATGTAGAAGTAGAAAGTTGCTGGAAGCTGCTGCTGCTGTATGATGAGCAAGGAGGACGTTGTTGCTGTTGTCGGTGCTGTATGAGGATTTTTAGTGGATTGATATTGATATTTGTTCAGAATGAATATTTCTATTTGTGGTTTGTATAAATTAGATGATATGTGTATATATGTGCTCATATTTTTTTTCTAATCCTATGAATTGGTATACACATGTTTGCTTGTATGCCATCACAGGTTAAGAGGGAGCATGACCTTGAAATTGTTGATCACAGATGTCGGACAACATTTGTGACAACACCATAAGTCAACTTTATATTTTAACGAGTTTTGTGAAGAAAGGCAAAAAGGAAAAGATTGTTAATGTTGGATTTGATGTTGTGACATTTGACCCAACATATCTCCTGAAGTATTGATTTGAATGTATAAGAATGTTGGCACAAATGTTGCACAACATTCGGTCAAAACTGATTTTGCCTTACTTCATGTAATTCAATGTAGTAAATATGACTTGGCAAGGTAAAAAGGAGTTGGTAAACACGTGTGAAGAACGAGTCAAGACTGCTGCTTTTCGTGAGGAACAAGTCAAAGTTGTTAGAGGTTTTTTCTGCTTGATCGTCTCCAACTAATCCTACCAGCTGCCCACCTTTCCCTCAACCTCCACAACCGATCGATAAGCTTTTCAAGAAAGACTCTCTACTATAAATAGAGAGGCTACTACATTGAATCAATATCCAGAACCAGAAAGTAAAAATACCAAGAAAGCTCTCGGGATTTCATCTCAGAAATCTGGATCACCAATGTTGCCTGAGTGTGTTGACAACATTCTATCCAACATTACAATTGTTGTTTAGATTCTAGATTAGTTTTGTATGGAGCGATTGTAATGAGAGGTTGTGTATGTCTACTTAGTTAGATTTTTCAGGCAGAAGTCATCTGCGACTTTATCTTTTAATTCCTTTTCGTTTTATCTTATAAATCGGTAAAGAAAGGAATTTGTACTTTTGTATATTATATATATACAATACATTTGGTCATTGACCATCATAAGTTATATAACAGAATTGGTATTCGATTTATTTTCATCTCTTGTTACTACTTTCCGTATCATTTGATACCCTTCAATCTTGATGAAGTCATAAGTTAAAATGAGAATGTGCATTCATTAACTATGATTTAGTAAAATGAGCGCATGTAAAGACATGTATGGATTGATGTAAATATCGGATGCGGATAAGGTTTTTAAGTTATGTATGCACATTTCATGCACCTTTTTTGTTTAGTGTACGCACCGGGCGTGAATAATTATTTTCTTGAGGTGATTAGCTGCCAATGCCAATAGTACCAGATTAAAACGCAGGATTCATTTTCGACTGATGTATTTAGGATCACAGATTTGACTGTAAAATTTTCTGTCTCTCATAATTATAGGATTAGAGTTTTGATACAATGTCCCCAATGTGGAAAAAAGTGAAGGAAATGTGTCCCACATTTGGTACTAATATACTTTTATGGATCAATTTGAAGTGTGACTTGCTATTATTGAGCAGTATCCGTATCTATAATCTTGAATTATTATGCATTGACAGCATTGTGGTTAGCAGGAGATGATTGTCTGGCGCAAGAAAGTTAGAGCAATATCATTTTTGGTATTTTGCAGAATTTTCTGAGTTAATTTTTCACTTTTCATTTATGCTGCAGGTTGGATATCGTCATATTGATTGTGCTCAAGTTTATGGCAATGAAAAAGAGGTAACTTTAGTTAAATGATAAGAAAAGCAAATATAGACTTTCCATCGATAATCTATTGCATTACACATGTTATTACTATTAGAGAATATTCTCCGAATATTCACCGTATATTTTATAATTATAATAAATGTATATTTAAGGTAACTTAGAATTCTTATTTTATTAGAAATCAACCATTTAAGGTAAGTTATGATTCGTACTGTATTAGGAATCAACCTTTGTACAACTATATATATTGTGAATAATGAAAGGAATCCCTAAGGGAAATTATTCTATTCTTACATGGTATCAAGAACCTAAAACCTAAACCCTACTCTTCTCCTTTCTTTTTCTCGGCCGAAACCACCACTATTCCCTTCCCTCGGCCGGCGGCAACAAGGCGGCCACCATGTCTTCCCCCACAAATTCTGGTTCCTCCACTGACACTTTTGACAACCCCTCTCAACGATCATCGTCTTCTTTTCACCCGTCTTTCGTCGTTACCAACATCAAGAATTCTATTCCTATAATTCTTGATCAAGAAGACTGTTAATATTCCATGTGGACAGAACAGTTCTATATTCATGCATGTGCGTACACCGTGCTCGACCATATTGATGACTATGTTCCTCGTCCCACCGACATTGCCGAATAGGCGACGCCATCGTCAAACAATGGATATACGGCACCATCTCCAAAGACTTGTTGTGTACCATCATGAAAACAGGTTCTACAACACGTGACCTTTAGGTGCGGTTGGAAGAAATCTTTCAGGATAATAAAAATACTCGGGCCGTGTATTTGGAGGAGCAATTCAACAATACGCGTCTCGAGAATTTTAACAACATGACAGAATATTGCAAACAACTAAAACTCATAGCCGACCAACTATCCAACATCGGAAATTCTGTTTCTGAAACCAAGATAGTACTTCAATTGGTTGCTGGTTTACTGAAAGGTGAATATGATACACTTGCAGCGATGATTCAACAGGCGGACCCACTACCAAGTTTCACCAAGGCACGGTTACAACTATTGTTGGAAGAAACCCGATTTGCTAAACAAGAGGAACATAATCAAAAGGCGTTAGCCGTTGATGGGATGGCAACACCGTCGGCCAACACCAACCCGCCACCACCGCAAGACCACCAGCAGTAGCAGTCCCGCGGCGGAGGGCGTGGCGGCAGAGGCCGCGACAATAATAACAAAGGCAAGGGTCGCGACAAGAGCCATAAAAATCAGCAGTCAGACCCAAACATTACCTACTTCCCATGGCCTGGACATCAGCAAGTCTGGCCCAACCAGCAGAACTAGGCCTCGCCTGCATGCCCATACCCGACTGTAGGGGCCCAGTTCCAGCAGCCTGCATGGTCGACTGGCCTAAGCCACTAGGCAGGCCAAAGAAGAAGCGGCAGAAGAAGAAGACCAGCCACTGCTCCCATCGATTTGGGCTAGGCCTACAACACCGTGAACCTTCAATGCGATTTAAAATTGGTACATGGACACCGAAGCCACATCTCACCTCACCCGGTCGTCAGGTAACTTATCTCAACTGCTTCGGTTAAAGTGTCCTCAATTTATTACTGTCAGCAATGGTCATCGCATTCCAATTGAAGGTTACGGTAACACACACACCAAACATCCACACCTGCCTTTCTCCCTAAACCACGTCCTATACACCCCTAACATCATTAAAAACTTAATCTTTGTTAGAAAATTCACTAGCAATAATTATGTGTCTGTCGAATTTGACCCTTTTGGTTTTTCTGTGAAGGAACTCAATACGGTGAACATGCTGCAATAGTGTGGGAGACCTCTACTCATTTACTCAATCTTCTGCTGTCAGACCGCAAGCACCTCTATCCCTTGCGGCAATCTCTCCCTCGCGGCAATCTCTCCCTCAACTTGACACAACAGACTCAAACACCCCGGAGACCCAATTTTTACTTTTCTTAGGACTTCTAAGCGTATTCAATGTAATAATGGGAAAATTGTCCAACATTGTTTTTCTTGCCCACTAGGCAAACATACTCGTCTTCCATTTATGTCATCAAACATTGTTACTTTTTCTCCTTTTGATATTGTTCATGATGATTTGTGGACATCTCCAATTGTTAGCTCTTTTGGTCACAAATTCTATCTAGTATTCTTAGATGATTTTTCACATTTTGTCTGGATTTACCCACTGAAACTCAAATCTGAATTTTTTGTCAAATTCCTTGAGTTTCAAAAATTCATTAAAACACAATTTGAAAAATCTATCAAATCATTCCAATGTGTTAATGGACGTGAATTTAACAACTCGGCATTTCACAATTTCTATTCTAAACAAGGTATGGTTTTCCATTTTTCTTGTCCCTATACTTCCTCCCAAAATGGAAAGGCTGAACGAATTATACGTATCATCAATAACATGGTTCGCACCCTTCTATTTCATGTCTGTCTACCACCACTCTTTTGGGTCTATGCTGTCAAAATGGTAGAATCCCTTCTTAATATTTTACCAACTAGCACTCTCCAAAGCAAGACCCCTACCGAAATCTTATACCGTAGGCTACCATCATATGATCACCTACGTATTTTTGGATGCTTATGCTATCCCAACATAGCCTCCACTTCACCTCGCACTCTGCCATGTGTCTTCGTTGGTCTATCTCCTAATCATCGGGGCTACCTGTACTATGACATTGCCACTCGCAAAATCATCATCTCCCGTCACGTCACCATTGACGAAAAAACCTTTCCTTTTTCAAATCTCTAAAAATTTCAGACCACCGATTACATCTTTCTCGATGAACCGAGTATGTCCCCGGCCATCCACACTCTATACCAACAGCAACCCACTATTCCGACAGTCCCAACACTGTCCGGCACCACCCAAACAGTTCCCTGCTCTCGGTCCAACACCCCTGTTGCATCCAGCCATGTCTCCTACACCCCCAGCAGCCGTATCTCCTGCACCCCCAGCAGTCTACCAGTCCCCCAGTCCAGAAACCACAAACTCCCTGCCTACCACGCCGCAGAAGACTATCGCCCATCGTCCGTAACTGGCCGACCAAGAACCTCCCAATCGACCTCCCACTCATCGCCTCTTTCATCGCATGGAGACTCGTGCACAACACGGGATCTTCAAACCCAAAGTTCACTTCAATCTCTCCACACAAACCTTATCACCCATTCCAAAAAAATCCAAAACTAGCAAAACTGGACCTTAATTGGAATGCGAACACTTGGGATTTGGTACCTAGACCAGACGGTGTGAATGTTATCCGGTGTATGTGGCTATTTCGTCACAAGTTCAGAGACAGTGGTGACTTAGAAAGGTATAAGGCAAGACTAATTGCCAATTGCACTAATCAGCAGGAGGGTATTGATTGTGGTGAGACATTCAGTCCGGTTGTTAAACCGGCCACTATTCGGACTGTTCTCAGTATTGCTATGGGCATGCATTGGCCGATTCATCAGCTAGATATCAAGAATGCATTTCTTCATGGAGATTTGAAAGAAACTGTGTACATGCATCAGCCCCCTGGCTTTGTTCATCCGGTAGTTCCGTAGTTTGTATGTCATCTTAGGAAGTCATTGTATGGATTGAAACAGGCACCCCGCACTTGGTATGATTGTTTTGCCAGGTATCTTCTGCAGATTGGTTTTATATGTAGCAGGTGTGAAAACTCTTTCTTCACTTTTCACCGAAGTAGCAGCACTGTATATTTGCTATTATATGTCAATAACATTGTTCTTACAGCCTCTTCTGACGGTTTGAAGAATGAAATCATTGCTCTACTCAAAACTGAATTTGTTATGACTGACTTGGGCAAGCTGAGTTATTTTTTGGGTATATCGGTGACCAGATCTGCAGCCACTATGTTCCTGTGTTAGCGTAAGTATGCAGAAGAGATAGTGTACAGGGCCAAGATGGCAAATTGTAAAATTATGCCAACTCCGGTGGACTCAAAATCCAAGCTTAGTGCCAATGAGGGTGCGCCAGTTTCTGATCCCACTCTATATCGGAGTCTTGCAGGTGCTCTTCAGTATCTTATATTCACTAGGCCTGATATTGCATATGACGTTCAGCAGGTGTGTCTGTTTATGCATGACCCCAGAGAATCCCATTTTGCCGCCCTCAAACGTATTATCAGATACGTTAAGGGCACACTAGACTTTGGATTACATCTATACCCCTCTGCCCCAACAAAGTTACTCACCTACACGGATGTAGATTGGGCAGGATGCCCCGACACATGTCGCTCCACCTCAGGGTACTGTGTATTTCTTGGGGATAATCTTATCTCATGGTCTGCCAAGCTGCAGGCCACGCTATCCCGTTCGAGTGTTGAAGCAGAATATCGCGGAGTTGCTAATGTCGTTGCTGAGATCTATTGGCTCCGAAATCTTCTTTTGGAGCTCCAGTGTCCACTACGAAAGGCGTCTATAATCTATTGTGACAACATATCTGCCATCTATATGTCTCATAATCCAGTCCAACATCAGCGGACTAAGCATATTGAGATGGATATCCACTTTGTACGAGAGAAGGTTGCCCGTGGTCAAGTCAAAATATTACACGTGCCTTCCTCTTATCAGTATGCAGACATTTTCACAAAGGGACTACCGCGACAGCTCTTCACCGACTTCCGATCCAGCCTTAGCGTTCGACCTCCTCCCGCTCCGTCTGAGGGGGAGTATTAGCGAATATTCTCCGAATATTCACCGTATATTTTGTAATTATGATAGATGTATATTTAAGGTAACTTAGGATTCTTATTATATTAGGAATCAACCATTTAAGGTAAGTTAGGATTCGTACTGTATTATGAATCAACATTTGTACAACTATATATATTGTGAATAATGAAAGGAATCCCTATGGGAAATTATTCTATTCTTACGATTACAACTGGACAATATCAATTTGTCACTTGCCAATACACAAATTACACGATATGAAGTGTTATGTCGAAATGTCTCTTTTTGCCAAAGACATCTTTAAGTTCTTACTTATCCTTCACATATCTTGTTATGTGTTTCTCAAATGCGAGTTTTACGGGTTTTATCTTGGATCTCAGATATCAGCAGACAAAATAATCTGGAAAGCCAAAATAAGCTTCAAGGAGGGAACTTCATTAAGATGGCATTTTAATTGTCATGTTAGCTTCTTTAACTAATAGACATGCCATTTTTTTTTTGCAAGCTGTCTGTCTAGCATTTGTGGTCACCTGTTCAAAATTTGATTAACATCTGAAACTTAGAAGCTTTGAACTCCTTGTTATGCCACGTTTATGGTTTTCGCTCTAGTTTAATTTTTCAAAAAATGTGCTGGACTGATAATCTAGTTGCTGTTTGCTTAAACTATGGTCTATTCCTACATAATGTATAACGTGATCAATGTTTGTATTCCTCCTGCGCTGAAAGTATTACCTCTAGTAATATTTTTTTCATTTATTTAGATTGGTGATATTCTGAAGAGGCTGTTCAAAGATGGTGTTGTCAAGAGGGAAAATCTCTTTATTACATCCAAACTATGGTAATCAAGATTCGAACAAATTGATATAAGACACTTTCTTCCGTTTCTCACCCTCAATATAAGAGCCACGTTTCTGTTCTTTTCCATTTTGTCCTTTGTGTTTAGAGATATTCATAGATTGTGATATATGAACTTGTGTAGGTGCACTGATCATGCTCCTGAAGATGTACCGGTGGCATTTAACAAAACTCTAGATGATCTACAATTTAACTACATTGATCTGTATCTTGTAAGTACTACTTAAGGAAGCTTTTCATATGATACTCTTTGTTATGCTGATTAGATGTTTTTGTTTCGATTAAGCTATACTGTGCTTTGACTTGAAAGTTAGATCACTACATTATTTTAGTAACCAAATGACCATAGTAACTGGAAAATGTAACTTTCGTGGGCCTTTTTAGTTGTGTGAACAGAAGTTTCTGCAAACTAAAGAGGATTTTCTTTTATATTGCTCCACTTTCTCGTTCACTTCCACATCAAAACAAATGGCCAAACTATTATTCCCTTCATCATCACGCATTTTTCTCATTTTCTTATGTGTTACTACACTTACAAAACTAACCACAAGCCAATCCCCCTTAGTGTCAAACTTTTGTCATAATCGACCAATCAAAGACCCAAACTTGAATCAGATCCTCATTCTAAAACAGCAAAAAGTGCTCTAATGTCTTGAAAGATTAACAACTGATTTAGGATCAAATTATGCCAAAGCAGTAACAAAGAAGTGCTCATCACTCTTGCAAAGTGAAAAAGATCCAAATATTAAAGCTGCTTTGGGTGCTTGTGCTTCAGCATATGCTTTGCTTAAGCTTATGCGTTTCATCCAACTCCAATATTTTATGGGTTCCATAGTCATAAGCTTAGTGAGTAATTTTTCACCATATAGTACTTAAAACCCCAAAAGCCATCACGTGGTACAACTGATAGAACTTTCCTCAAATAACAGTTCCTACTGACCCTAGATCCAAGTGTTCTATAATGTTAGTTGAGTCAATCCCAACCTAGAGATTTCATCAGCCAAGAAACAGGCATACCATCTCTTCAATAATTTTTCAAGCAAAGGGTAAGAAATTGGATGAGTGAATAGAGAGGGATACTGCCTCTGCTATAGAATATCCACCAGCTAATTAAAACCAATAAAAAAGTGGTACAAATGTACCAGCTACTTAAAGCTTCAGTAGAACAGTCAAAACCAATGTCTTGCAGTTCATGTGATCTTAGCAGCTTAAACCTTTTTTTTCTATCGAGTAGGTAAAGATTTCACTATTGCAAATCAAACTAAGAGAGATTTCAAAAATACATGATCGACCAATATTTTCCTTTTCTTTGAAGAAAGGAAAATAGACTTAATCCAGCAAGCATGTAAAATGCCGAACCACACACATTTGTTACTATTTCAAGACTGATTAGATCATGTTAATTTACAGATAAGGCAAACAAAAATATAATGAACGAATCAGTACATCTAATGGCAGATCATGGTAGAGCAACTGGAATTCCACTGAAGCTACAGCTCACTATAGTTGCGCCAAACAGCTCGGAATTCTTCACGGAATGTATTGAGGCGAGCCTTCAAATTAGGACTCTTGAAGCTTGCATGAGCAAGAGTGGCTGAAAAAGAGAGAGGAGAGAGAGAGTCTTATTCAATCATTACATAGAATTTGAACAAAAAAATTACAATTAGGAAGCAGGAACCTACCAAGAAGGCCAATACCAAAAGCCCAAAGGACTGTTAAGAGGCCACATGAAACAAACCAGAGCAAGAAGCTCACTGCATAATTGCACAACAGTGATCAAACAGAATTTCACATTACAACTCCCAAAGATTCAAGTATTCAACGTGAAAGAAAAAGAAGAGAAAGGAAGACAGAAAAGATAAAAGAGAACAAACACTTCCAGTACCTATAGAAAATACAAAGACAAACACCCAACGAGGCCTTCCACAAATGAATATTGCTCTTTTAGTGGATGGACGCCCTCGAATAACCGGCCTGAACATTATCAAATATACGTCAGCAGCGATACAGCCTCCGTGTGATTTAAGAATTCAAATATACATGCGTACTCACGTGAGTGCAGGCCTCATTTTTGCCGCTAAATGAGGTGAAAACTGTCTGACAGTTCTTGCCACCTTTTCACTAAAAGTACCAGCAAAACTGCAGGAACAACCCTTAGCAACATTAAAAGATGCAGGAATAAAGTATGAATGCATTATCAGAACTTGATTCTTCAGTGGCAAAGTTAGTTTTTTGATTATTAAAGATAATATAATCAAATATCCAGCATCAAGAATGTACTGTGAAGTATTTACAGGAATAATATCACTACACATTATGTAATGAACTCAAGAAGTCTATCATGGCCTATGTGTCATATGCAATAGCCATGTTACACCAAAAAAACAGTTAAGAGATACATCTGTACTTGATGTTAGGTGGAAAAAATTGTTTCACTTGCATATCTGAAAAACAAATCAGTCTTAAACAACAGAAAGTAAAACAGGCAGTTTAAATCGGTTATTCTTCTAGCTATTGACGCATCACCAGGAAAACTGAAACATCACGCTAACACGATTGCTTTTCCTTCTTGTCCAGCCTAATATGAAGCGTACAAAAAATATTATTGACCAGGGAAAAACATAGAAAAACTTTCAAGGAGTCCAAATGACTTGCGTCATTTTTCTCCATATAGAGGGCAGGGTACGCTAATGGGTAACAAATGAAAAAATACATTTAGTTCACTATTGCATCCCTGCATCAGGAGGACATTATTTTCTCGTAGACCAAACCAAAAGACTATCCCATTCAACCTACTGCAGTTTTAAAGCCCGATAAGTATCCAAGAAAGAAACTCAGCTAGAAAAGCTAATTTTTAACCCTTTAATGAATAAGAGAATGTGATAATTGTGTCCACAGAACAGAATTTCTAAGTTTGAAATGCGTCAGGTTTAGTTTAAATAACAAAAAAATTATAACCTGCACAAAAGCATAACAAAAAAAGAAGAGATGACCAAGAAGGAGAGAGATGTCAAAGGTGTTAACTCACACGCAAGATGATCCATGTTCGATGTGTTAACAAAAAAATTGAAATATATTTCATTTGTTGCACGACTAAACCGAGCAATTACTTTATCTGGAAAAGGTCCAAATTTGCCCCTCGCCTATTGACTTTCCTTAACTTTGCCTACCGATATAAGTTGGTCACGTAAATACCCTTGTCGTTACCCATATGTATCATATTTGGCTTTCTTTGATAACAAAGCTCCAGCTTGCGCATTTAATCCATGCTGGCTCTTTCAACTTGTCATGTTTAAGGACACATGAAAAAAAACATTTACCATTTAACTCCCCCCACCCCAAAACTTCCTTCACTTTGTTTATTCTACCCATTTACCCCCTCTTCCACCTGACATTTAGAAAATCCAAGGCAAGAATGCAAAATATAGGCAATTGCTACGTAAACTAAAACTCTGATGGCAAATAAAAACCTCACCACGGATATAACAGCGATAAAATAGAATACCTGTCATTAAGAAAAGCAATACTAATCGCTGTCAAAAGCGCAGCAACAATTGCAAGTGGCCTCCTTACAAACCGCAACGCTACAATAAAAAATGCAAAAGAATGCACTTGTGAGTTCCAACTTCCAAATGAACACTGAATTTCTAAACTCATATATATCTCATAATTTTTCCTTACCAAGAATAACCACAATCATAATAAAGTAATTCGTCCTGTAACTGCAACAACAAAAAAAACATTTTAAATGCAATTCAGAAAAACCTGACTCATAAAGACTTTAATCCATTAAATTTGCAGTTTTTTTCAACAAGCATGCGAAAATTGTTGCTTCTCATTCGTGCATTCAATTGAAAGCTGATTAAAGTTTGTTTAAAGGTAATTGGAGAGTGAAATGAAGAAAACGTACTAGTAGAGATTACACTTGAGCCGACTGTTCCATTTGGAATAAGATCTTGGGAAAGTGAACCGAGAGAAGAATTCAGAGAGCGGACGTGGTGTAGATGACCACTCGACTGCGCGTAGAGCCTCAATTAGATCCTCTGTGCTCACATTTCCCCAATCCATTGCGTAGAATTAGGCAAAACCCTAGAAAGTGGACACAAAGCTACGAAAAAGAGATGAGAAACACAAAGGAACTGAAACAGAAATCTGGAAGCTTCTAGAAATTCAAGTATGTGCTCTGCGGAGATTAGTAAAATGGTTCGAAATTTTGAGGATATGTCTCTGGACGAATGATGAAGATGAAAGTAAAAAGGAGGGAAGTAAAATGTCTGAGCCCGGGTTCGAACCGGGGACCTCTAGTGTGTGAGACTAGCGTGATAACCGACTACACCACCCAGACATATCTGTTCAACTACTTACGATCAATTATCATCTCTAAGACTAAAATGTCTTATTCCTTTCAAGTTTCAATCGAACAATATAGTTATTTAATATTTTATACAAAAGTTTGTGCTGGAATTGTCTATTCTAACTCTTCTAATGAAAAACACCCTACACTCTTCATTATCAGCGTGTGCATGTCAATTATATTAATGAAATTTTAAACTATGATTGACATGATATTAGTGTTCAATCGATGATTGATATGAAATAATTTAAACCCGTTTATATGGAAATGAAAACCTGTCACATATAAATACTTTTTTTTATCTATTCTGTATTTTTATTATAAACGTTTAGTTAATTTGTTTCGTAATTTTCTCCTTAAAGAAAAGATAATCCAAAATTATTACAACAACTTGGTGGTTGTGAAATTTATATTAGATCATTTAACCATATAATTGCAACTACACCAAAAACTCTCTTCTTTCACTTTCAAATTCTCTACTCTCATTCTATCACAATGTATGTTTATAATTCTTTTAGTTTGTTTTTAAAAGAATATTTTATTTTTCCATTTTAAAATAATTTAATTTTTTGTTTAATTAGATGATTTATAAAAATTATTTATAATTTATTTTATTAATGTAAAATATCAAAATTGGGACAAAGAAAATGGAGTACTCCCTCTGTATCAGTTTATATGATATAGTTTGACTGGACACGAAGTTTATAAAATAAAGGAAGACTTTTGAATTTTGTGGTTTAAACAAGTCAAAGATATTTGTGTGGTTATAGATCATCTCGTTAAGCGTAAAAGGTAAAGTCTAAAGTTAGAATCCGTTTGGTCATATTATTCATTTTTTTCGATTTTTTTTCACTTTTTTCAAAAATTATTGCTTGGCCATAAAAATTCCAAATACAATTGTATTTGAAATTTTAAAAATAACTAAAACCTTATTTTTCATTTTTTTCCTAACCAAAACCTTATTGAAAAGTATATTTCAACAACAAAATATTATTTGCAAAAATTATGGCCAAACATAACTCCAACTTCAAAAATTTCAAAAAAAGTGAATTTTTTTTGGCATCATTTTTTTTAAATTGACTAAGGGGGTGTATTCAATTAGGATTTTAAAAGACTATTTTGGATAAATAAGTCCAGTGAATTTTAAAAGACGATTTTGGAATATAATGACTTAACAGATTTTAAAAGACAATCAAATTTTTTATGTTTGGATTTTAAAAGATTTATCATAAGATTTATAAAAATTTGAAAGGACCACATGAATTTTCCATGTCAATTTCAGATATTTCAGTGAACAACTTGCATGCATAGATTTTTTCCATCAATGTTGGGTCGATTCCCACCATCAGTGTACACCACCCCTCTCCATCTCTTCCCCTTCATCTTCATCAGAAATAACCATATGATAGCCCTTGCCATTCTCCTTCCACCGGCAACTCCACTATCGAAGAACTACTCCGCTCAACCACCCATCGGACCACTGTTGCTCCGATGCAAAAAAAATCATATCAAAGAATGCATAGAAATTGAAGCATGCAATCGGAAGATTAACAACTTCTTTTAAGCCAGTTTCTTCTCAATTTTGCGGTGATGAGTTTGCGTATGGGTTAACAGTTGAGAAATCCACTGATTAAAAAAAAGTCTGATGGGTTAGAGTCAGATTTTTTTAAGGTTTTGGTATTTATACCTTCCACTAAAAAGTCACACAATAACATGATTGTTTAGCAAGTTTTTGAATACCAAAATACTTTTTATTACTTGTTTAAAATTCTAATTGAATAGCACTAGATTTGAACACCCTCTTTAAAAAATTCTAATAGACTTGATTAAGTATCACAAGACTTATTTAAATTATTTAAAAGTCTTAATTGAATAACAGAAGACTTATTTATTTCAAAACAATCTTTTAAAATTCTAATCGAATACCTTTACAATAAAAAGTGTGACGGAGTATTATTTATGGGTTTATCCATCCTGAAAAATTACGTCAATAAAGAATCTAAGTTGTAAGTCAAGCCAATGCACGCCACACTAACATCTAACTTCCGAGTCCAACAATAAAATAGGATGAAGGCCATTGATATCTCTGTTCAATCTCTACATTATCTTTAAGATTCAGTCACCATCACCATAGTTCCTAACTGATAATCTAAAATATCATCGATTCATCTCCATATCTGTACCAAAACTCAAAACTTGAAAATTTGCTTTCAATTGGCCAAATCTGAATGAATTGCTAGGGTTTGGAATTGATGGCTCAATCGATGAGATTTGTGGTTGGTGACTATGTGGTTGAGAAGCAAATCGGATCGGGGTCTTTTTCGACGGTGTGGAAGGCGTGCCACCGAGTCGATGGTACAGAAGTGGCGATCAAGGAGATTGTTACTGCTCGGCTTAATAATAAGCTCAAAGAGAGCCTCAAATCGGAAATTGTTATTCTACAGAGGATTAGTCATCCTAATATTATTCGCTTGCACGACATGATCGAGGTGAGGTTCCACTAGTCAACTGAAATTCAATTTCAGTGTGTGAACTATTTATATAGTTGAACAAATTTTAGAATAATACTCCATATATTTATACAAGTTCGTATTTACTGTTACAAACTATAGTGGCTGCCGAAATTCTAAACACATAATGTCTAATGTGTACTCCCCTTTACTTCTCGAGAGTCAATTTGACTAATCTTCGAGCTCTATTGGGCTAGATTAATTCAATATATTCAAAAATTATATGAAAAGTCGTGAAAAATACATCAAAGTTCGTTTGAATCTCGAGAAGGGAAACATGACAACTATTTTGGGACGGAGGGAGTAACCATGAAGAAGTGTCTGTCTTGAGTTTTGGGAAATTTATCTTCCAAAGTAAAGAGTAGCTTTCCCTTCTTGAAGTTCAATGGAAACTTGAACTGCTATGCTCTTTTTCTTTTTAAACTCTAGATAAAAAGGGCAGCCCAGTGCACTAAGCTCCCACTATGTGCAGGGTCCGTGAAAGAGCCGAACCACAAGGATCTATTGTACGCAGCCTTACCCTGTATTTCTGCTAGAGGCTGTTTCCACAGCTTGAACCCATGACCTCCTGGTCACATAGCAGCAACTTTACCGGTTAAACTCTAGATGATGATAAAATTCAGCATTTATGCCTAGCTATGGATGATTGGATGGATAATACATCCTATTTATTTTTTAGTGTAAATTTGGCATTGTATATTTTCTATTTGAAGTTGCGCGGTGTGACTGACTTTATAATCTCTTAAAAGAGAAACATAATGTTTTTTGGACCTTCATATCTGTTCGTTTGATTTTGCTCTAAATGAACCGTCTTGTGCATGAGTTGTAGGAGCCAGGAAAAATATATATTGTTTTGGAGTACTGCAGAGGAGGTGATCTCTCAATGTACATACAACGACGCCAAGGGAGAATCCCAGAAGCAACTGCAAAACATTTCATGCAGCAGCTAGGTTTGTTTAAAGCTTCGATCTTCTTTTGCGTGTTTTCCTCTTTTCGTTTTTAGACTGAATCATATTTTTCTAGATGAATTCCACATGGTAATATTCATTTTCATATCCGTGTCACAGCATCAGGTCTAAAAATTCTACGCGAAAACAATCTAATCCACAGAGACCTAAAACCTCAGGTTTGCTTCCTTCTAGTGCTATGGTCAGAATTTAGTTTGCTTTAGTGGTTTCCTGGAAAGCCTAAATTACAAATTTAAACATATGAATTTAGATGTTTTTTTGTTTAATGAGGAGCATATTAGCTGCTGAAACTTATGTTTCTTTTCCAGACGTTCTCGTTCTGAAGTCGCGATCATGTAATGTCTATGATTTTTTCGATATATAAATATTAGAAAAATGATAGCTGCAAGGAGATTACTGGTTAGTCATGTACTGATGATTTGACATTTTCAAATAGCACCAGCCTTGTTCTTTTTGAAACCATCTATAATATTTATAACCAGGTCCTAGTAGCTAATGATTTGAAAAGATTTCAACGACTGAATTGTAGTAATGGGTTCAAGCCGTGGAAACAGCCTCTTGCAGAAATGTGAGGTAAGGCTGCGTACAATACACCCTTGTGGTCCGGCCCTTCCCCGGACCCCGCGCATAGCGGGAGCTTAGTGCACCGGACTGCCCCTTTTTTTTTAATTGTAGTAAATACTTGGCATGACTTATAGCCACCAAGGCATGCAATTGCTTTATTCTTGAATAACTAATCACATTTCACTAATGTAGGGTTCTTTTTATTAACTCATTAATCAAATAGAAATTACAAAGGAAAAGAAATGCATTTAAGGAGAAGACTGCCTCAGACCCAACTTGCCCAAACAAGTTGGGTCGGCTGTATGAATCCTCACTGGCCATGTTACTCCTTATAAACTTGAGGAGGATTGTCTGTAAACAAATATATTGATAATCTTTGTCTTCAATTTGGTACATCTTAGTTGAGGGAAGGGAACCGAATGTGTGGCTTTCTAGGAGTAATTAGTGTCTCTTTGGTGGTAATTCTTTCTTTGGCAGATAAAAACTATTCTGGAACTTCTGAGAATTTGAATTGTCGTTTCGGTGAACTGTCAACTCATTGACTTGTGTCCTTTGCCTTGATCCAACAGAATCTTCTATTGTCGGCAACTGATGACAACTCCACCTTGAAGATTGCTGATTTTGGGTTTGCAAGGTAAAGTTGTAGTATTATCGGAAACATCATTTTCCTTGTCTCCCTTCCCTAGAGAGGTCTTTTATTTAACATTTCATCTCTTTTTCAGAAACAATTTGCCAGAGTTTCTTTCATCCTTCCCTTCTGTTTTAGATTTCTAACCTTAAGAGTTAAAGGTTCTCCTTTCGTCCACTCAAACCTCGTACGACTCAAAAGTACCATTTTCTCTTGTCAGGTCTTTGCAGCCAAGGGTGCTTGCAGAAACTCTATGTGGATCGCCATTGTACATGGCTCCTGAAATAATGCAACTTCAAAAGTATGATGCAAAGGTGTCATTCTTTTTCTACACAGACCAGTCCATATGCTATTCGCTTTTAAATTCCTATTAACTTTTGGCTCAAAATGCAGGCAGATCTCTGGAGTGTTGGTGCCATTCTGTTCCAGCTTGTAACTGGCAAAACCCCGTTTACTGGAAACAATCAAATACAGGTCTAATATCTTTTCAGCTGTACATAGTAACTTACCTTATGGTTCGTTCAATTTCAGATTGAGCGAAATTCAAATGCCTTGTAGCCCTGTTCTAAATTTTTTCCCTCCGTTTTCCTTGTAGTTGCTCCAAAACATAGTGAAGTCCACTAAATTGCAGTTTCCTCTAGATGCCAAGAATTTAAATCCTCACTGCGTAGATTTGTGTCAAAAATTACTGCGCCGTAATCCAGGTACTTCATTTATGTTGTCTGTATTTCAACAGTTTAAAACCTCTCATGGACACTAAGACTTCAGTACTTAGGTCATAGTTTTCTGCGTGTTTTGCCATTGAGGAGACCATAAGATTAAAGCCAGAGCAACCGTTACATGGCATTTTCTCATTAAAAGTTCAAAATTTTCTGTTTCTGCATATCTGAACACACAGTGGAGCGGTTGACATTTGAAGAGTTCTTTAACCACCCATTTCTTGCACAGAAGCAGCTTGATGAGCTGTCTTGGTAAGCTAGTGATGAATTAGAGTACTTGGTATGACATATATGTTTCATAGCACAGACTTTATGTGATGGACATGGTACACAGGAATCGGAGACCTCAAAGGGTAATAGATGGGTTTTCTCTGACAGAACGCAATCTCGCAAGGAGGACTGATGAAACTTTTCAAGAAGATGGCTTACCCTTTAGTCTAGATGATGATTCCAGCAGTCCTGATGGTGGTCCTTCTTTTGATGGGATATCACAGAGATCTTGCTGTGGATTTTCTCATGATTTAAAAGATGATAGAAAAGAAGTTTCTAGTGCTCCAAGAAAATTCGGTTCTCCTTTGGATTGTAGCAACATCACACATAAATCAGATATTATTGGTTCTAGTCCTGACCAACACCGACATTCAGAAGGCAAGCTGAAGGAATCTACAATGGACCATAGACAATGTCCAAGAGGTGCTCTTTGTAATAATGTTCCCAATTTTATTTTAATTCCTTTTGCTTGTCCTATAATTAGTTTGGTCAGATTTAAATATGCTGATGTGGTATTCACCTGATTGACTTATTCAACAGTGGCGGATTCATTCGAATTGATTGAGCAGGAATATGTCCTTGTATCTCGGTCCCTCATGGACTCATCTTCTTCAGCAGGTGCTTCTAGGCTTAGCAATGCACCATTTAGATCAAGTTGTTCCCTGCAATCCTCTAGGAACATAGACTCCAGACTAGGTGAGCTGGTACTTGTTGTTGGTCCTGTAACTAATAGCATAGGTCCTCTACTAAGGTTGGAAAGTCCCTCTTCTGCTCCAGGATCTTCACAAGGATCCACAGATATTGTAGACCCTCTGGAGCATCCAACTAATGTCATAGTCAGAATTGAGTCGCTGCAACATTCTGCTTCTGCTATCACGGAGTTGGTAAATGAGAAGGTAACTCACATCGAAGGCATTTCCCCTATAAAAATGTGAAAAGTGCTATATCTGAATATGTTAGGTGGTTCTTAGCATGCAGGGGTGGAGGGAAAACAGTTTAGTCTTTTTTTTTATTTGTCATACGCTTCACTTTGAGAACAATACAGTTGTCAGGCAGCCTTGTCACTCTAGTTTAGCATTAATTTAGTGCATCCGATGTAGGAGTCTAACATCTTTGCTCAAGCTGGAATCATCCAAGTTTATCAGCTTTTTCATCCGTGTACTTCAAAAGTATATTTTTAAGTTGCCTAGGCAGGATGAAGATGTATATGTCCTAGTCGTTTATCAATGATAAAAGGTAGAAGTATGAACATCTTCATCTAGGTACAGATAGACCTTTTGTTTTTATTTCTTTGCTGTTTATTCCTGGAAATTGTGTTAAACATATCTATTGTTGTGCATTGTGTTCAATATCTTAAGTTTGAAATCATTTTCTCTGTGTGTCGGAGTTGGAAAAATCTCTTCTGTGGCAAATGTGAGTAGAAGGTGTATACACACAAACTCGAGTCGCTTCTGAAGTATGTTTACATCTTCACATACATAGAGTCAACCTTTTAATTCCTGAGAAACCTTTTAAAAGAATTTGATGAAGCAAAATGGATTTTTTTTCCCTGGTGGACCAGGTCATTTACATGGTATCACGTTCTATTTTGATTTGTAATTTAAAATCTACGCTTCATTTATTTACTAGGTAAAGTAAATTTCTTATTATATTGGAGCTATCTAGTTTGCAAGTTTGACTTAACCAAACATCACATACATATTTTATTCTAACACTAGATAATTCGCCCTTTAAAGCAGGTTTCTCCAAAACTAGATGTTTTCTATATCTCGTACTTATCCCAAGATATAGAAGTTTTGATGACACCGGACTTGGTGTAATTGTAATGATAAGATCTATGCCTAATCACATGTAATTGTTGTCTCCTTGTGTTTTGTCCTTTAAGTCCGTGAGGTTGTAGATTTTATGAGACGACTCCCTCTGATGTTATGTTTCTATAGGCTCACCTTCAATCATCATAGTTGCACCTACTGAACATATGAAGGTCCATATACTATGATCAAAATCATCTTAGATGACCTCTTATTTTATTCTTTATGTGCTACTTGATCGTCTGCTTGATGTGATGATCTCTAATATGTTAGAATTTTGTTTAATTGCAAATTCATGTTAATATTTGTATTTCTAATTCTGTATTTTGAGCGTTCAAGCCACAACCTTTACCTCGACATAACATTACTGGGCTCACAAATGTTCTACGAAATGTGTCTCACTTTATAGGGTATCTCCTTATCATATACCACTCCCCTAGGGCTGCTCTATGTTTTCCAGCGAGTTCTTTAAAACCTGCCTTTTAACATTTCTCAGAGCGTAAAAGAAAAAGGAAAAAAACATGGAGACCTTTAATTTCTGCACTGGATCCATTCAATAAAACAAGTCTTCTGGTACAAATTTTAGCTCTGAGTCAAAATAACTTCCTTTACAACTATAGTGATCAGGTTGATATCTCTTGAATATCCACAAACCTTGTTAATATTAGGTGGTACTAAATGTTTGAATGCTGGTGTATGTGCATCTGTCTACTCAAAAAATATTTTTTTGTGCTAATTTACACATTCAACTTTTCCTTGTTCACTAGGTACTATGTTCTAGAAGTACCGTCCCCTCGTGATTCCTTTTAGCTTGGAAGACAATTCTGCTGTCTAAGCTATTATTGGATCATTACTAATACTTCTCTGTTCTGTTTATAGATTGCCACAGGCAGGCATCTGGAAGCATTCTCAATTGAGCTTGTCATGCTTGCAATATGGAAACATGCCTTGCATGTTTGTCTTACGCAAGCAGCATCGGCAATTGAAGGATGTCCAAACCAAGAAACTACCAAATTGAGGGAGATTTTGAGGGGTCGAATTAGTCTCACCATTAAAGAGGACACTTGTAACATTTTGGGGCCAGAGAATGTGTTCTCTCATATTGAAAGAGCATTTCTGAATGAAGTTGGGAAGGCAGAGGAACTTGCTAAACATATAGAGCCAGGTAAATATTTGGACTCACTGAAAGAAAAAAGTGCCTGGTATGAATAAGTACTGAAACCTGTGTTCTTACAAAAAACGTATTGAAACTTGTGCTGCGTGCCCCCCCCCCCCCAGTTTCGTTTGACCTCTTTGTACTTAAATCTATATACACTATTCCAGGTTACTGTGCTTTTGGCTTGTCCTTTGTTTCTGTTTCCTCCCTCTCTTCTAGTAGGATGATTACTAGCTCTTATATGTCTGGCTTAGCTTTAATTCCATTATAAGTCAAGAAAAGATATGCAGCAACTTTGATGGTTCCTGAGAAGGATCTGGATTTTCTTTAGCTATCGTTTTACATCAGGGCTTCCTAGTTGTGGTAATGTTTTAAGTTTTTTGCTTGAAGAATGATGAACCTACTTTTTATGGCCGTAGAAAATAAAGATAGACATTTAAGTCTGTTTGCTGCTTGTTTCTAGGAAATACAGAGGTGCCAGATGCAATGGAGATGATATTTCAATCTGCACTAGACCTCGGCAGAAAGGGCGCCGTAAGTATTTATTTTATCTTGGTAGTTTTTGGTGGAAGTGGAACTAATTTCAAACTAGCAACAATATATAATTGTCGCCATGTAGCATTCAGATGAAAAGAAATCTTTAAATCTTAAGATTCAATTTGAAGGATTTACTGGATATTGAAATATGTGGCAGGTTGACGAGTACATGGGTCGGACTGAAAATGCAGTAGTGTTTTATGCAAAAGCAGTGCGCTTGTTAGCATTCCTTCAAGTAGAAGCACCGTCACTCATTCTAAACCCTCCATTCTCACTGACAAACTCCGATCGCTGTAGGCTTGGTAGTTACATTGATGTTCTCAATAATAGGCAAAGTGTTTCAAGGTCTCAAATCATGACTCTGCTCAAGTGTGAGGATCAGCACTGCTCCCCGTGATGGCGATAGACCGAGTGAGAGAAAGCTGTTAATATATAATGACGATTAACAACATATCACAACTTATACTGTAAAGCTCTTTATCTGTACAGTTATTATTTCACTAATATAAAGAAAGCAAGAAGTTCTTTTACAAAGCTATTACTGTAATTAAAGTTCATTTTTCTTCAAAATTTTCAAGAATTTGAATTCCTTGGACTAGTATTTACAGTATATTGCTTATCTCCATGATTATAACTGTAGCTCATTCAAGAATTTGAATTCCTTGAACTGTGTTAAGGCATCCTATTCAATAGACTATCCAAAACCAAAAGGACTTATCAGAAATAAAAAAATATATGTTAATGACAGTGTTTACCTTGTAGTGATAGCTGATAACAATGCAACGTAGCATTTGACAGAGGAAAAGTATTGTATATTGGCAGTGAGGAATAGGTAATCTGCATCCCGAGGACTAGAATTGCAGTTAAAGATAAAACTGATCTAAACATCAGGATGCAGATTACCTGACCCTAACCTAATAGTAGTAGTTATATATGTGTGCTCCAACAAGTTATATTTAAGATGAAAGAGGAGAAACCAGGAGCAAATGGCTAGTTTCTTGCAAGAAGCATTGATGAAGAAATGCATGAGAAACAAGGATTTATATAGTGCTTCAAAATTCTACAACTTATATTAGAAAGCTAAGATAATGTTTGTTGATCATATTCCTCTTTAAGCCAATGATAAGACAAGAACTTCGTCTTTTTTTAGGCAATTATTTACATTATATGGACTCATGGCATAAAAATATTTAGACAATCAGGTCATTTAAAAGACGTTTCCACATAATTCTATTTGACAACATTGATTGGTAACACAAAATAAATAGTAATAGTAAGAACATGCCGTAACAAGTTAATTATAATGATATATTACACTATCAATATTCATAACTTAAATCCTTACAAAATTGCCGCCGTGAATAATTATAAGCGATCAGCATGCTTGAAGGCATGAAGCGTTCCGCAAACATATTTTAAGAATATTTAGCTTGTTGAATTGATGATACTATCGCAATGCGAGATTGAGGTACAAGAATAACAACTTGTAGATTTTAAGATGTACATCTTCTCAAGTTGCCAGTGTATTCTACCCACCAAAGTTTGAGCGAATGGGTTCACACCAAATGTTTTAATGTTGAATTGGGTTGTAAACGATATTATGAGCAAAAAATTGCATGGATTTCCCTGGTCTTTAATTTTTGCCCCTCAATTCGCCGGTCTTTAATTTTTTTTCTTATTTCTCATTTAATGAAAATTTATGGGCCAAAGTACCCTTTATTCGTGGGTCTACTAGATCAGAAATTCTGGGTTCAAATCCCAACAGAGGCAAAAAAAAAGAAAAAAATTCGTAAGGCATAATTTTCATAGAAATTATGTCTATTCGGCTATTTAACAAGCCGTACATGGCATAATCTTAATTTTTTCAACGAAATTTTGCTTCAGGCATAGTTAATGAAACTATGCCCCTTAAGGCATAATCCTATACTACTTTGGCCGAATAGACATAATTTCTATGAAATCTTGCCTTGCGGATTTTTTTTCTTTTTGACTCTGCTGGGATTTGAACCCACAACCTCAGAGGTATTTTTGAAGGCATAATTACATAGAAACTATGCCCCTTCATGGATAATTTCTATACAACTTTGATCGAATAGACATATTTTAAATGAAATCTTGTCTTGCAATTTTTTTCTTTTTGATTGTTGAGATTCGAACCCACAACCTCAAAAATATTTTCAATCAGTTTTTTTTAATGAAGGGCAAAAATTAAAGACTTCTAATTTGAGGGGCAAAAAATTAAAGATCACCTTAAAATAGGGGAAATCGTGCGAATTACCCTTGAGTGGGCCTAAATTATTCTTATCCAAAGGGAGTTAATTGACACTCTTCAATCAAATAATTACATTGTGTAGACAGGTAAAAGATTGTGATATGTATATATATAGGCCCAAATACTTATTTATTGAGGAGAAACTGATCTAATTCAGAGCTGTTGATATTTATATCGATCGTATATTATATGTTGAACTCCTTGGAATTGTATATATGCGTATATTTTTTATATTTTAACTCACTTTAGTGAAAATTCTTACGTCACCAATGTCTATGAGTCATTTGTTCTCTTTAAGTGTTTAATAGAAGTTTATTTCTTTGTAAAAAATATTTTTTGACCAACTTTGACCAATGGTTTAATTTGAAATAAATCGACGAGAGTTTCCTGATTAGTAACTGTTAATGTTGCATTTGGTGTTGTGACATTTGTACAACATATATCTTTGAGTATTGATATGTATATGTAAATATGTTGGGACAAATGTTACGCAACATTCGGACTAACATTTTTTAGAACAGTTTTGCCTTACTTCACGTTAAGCAGTAATATTTTATTACTGTGAGGTAAAAATGACTTAGGTGTGGTGAATTGGAGCTGTGTAACGTGGGAGAAAGAGTCAAAGCTTGGGAAAGAAGTCGAGTAAGGAACAAGTCAAAGTTGTTGAGATTTTCACTCCTTAATCATCTACCACAAGCTGCCCATATTTTCCTCAACTTCCACAACCGATCGATGAGCCTTTCAAGGGAACTCTCTGCTATAAATAGAGAGGCCACAACAGTGTATCGATATCCAGAATCAGATTGCAAAAATACCAAGAGAGCTCTCGGAATTTCATCTCAGAAATCTAGATCACAAGTGTTGCCTGAGTGTGTCAACAACATTCTGTCCAACATTACAATTGTTGTTTAGATTCTAGATTAATTTTGTATGGAGCGGTTGTTTATGTCTACTTAGTTAGATTTTTCAGGCAGAAGTCATCTGCGACTTCAACTTTTAATTCATTTCCATTTTATATTGTAAATCTGTAAAGAAAGGAATTTGTATTTTTGTATATAATATATATATAATACATCTGGTCATTGACCATCATAGGTTATATAATATATAACTTATGAAAATTTTAAACATTTGTGTTCTTTAAATTCCGTTGCATTTACTCTTTAAAGTTAATGTTTTACTAAGTGTTGTTACTGGTGTCGGACGACATAATTGACGACATTCTGAAACAGAATTGGCATTCGATAAATTTCATTTTGTTTTTACTTTTCGTAGCATTTGACACTCCTTTCAAGTGGTATCAGAGCTGACACTTAACACAATAAGTGATTGGTTTTGTTGTCATAAGATATGGATCCGGCAAATCCAACTATTGGTAGGCTTCCTATATTAGATGGACCTAAGACTGTAAATTGCGTATCCATTGGATCTGTAAATAACAGTAGTGCTTATCGCCTCTTGGTGTCAAAGAATGCTGAATTCTTTGAAGATAACTTTTCTTGAGAAGGAAAAAAGAAGTAATTGCTCGAGGTTAACAAGAACCCGCGAGGGCCTGGCTATTCGGAACTAGATATTCTGTATCTACAGGACTCAGAAGTTGCTGATTATCCAGAACTTAATGTTCCAGATCTACAGAACTTAGGGATTCTAGATGTTGAACCGAGACGGAGCAAAGAAGGGACAAAGATTTGTTCCAAGCCTTCTATCTTGTATGGTTGAGAACGAACCATGGACAAATAACAAAGAATTGTCATCTCCAGAAGTGTTGCTGTGGAAAAAAGCTACAGAGAGAGAAATAGATTCCATTAAATAGAACCATACTTGTGTAATGGTTGACCTTCCTCCGGGAAAAGAACATTTGGGTTGTGAAAGTGGATACTCAAAAGTGAGTACAAAGTAGATGGATCTACTGACGAGTATAAGGCCTCGACTACTTGTACATGTGCTCCCTTGTGAATAACTTAACATCCAGGGCCATTGCAGTCTTGCGTGACATGGATGTTGATGCCGCCTTCCTAACCAGAGAGTTGGAAGGGGAGGATCAGACTTGGTTTGTTGGAATGTTGGGCTTCTTCCTGTACTTTCATTTTGGTCCCTGAAATGTTTACATTTTGGTCCTGGAAGTTTAAGATAAAACAGAAATAATTAATCTGACAACAGAAACATTGACTCTGAAGTTAGAAAGACAACATTTAGAAAACCAACAGTCTGAGAGTGGAAGTTATATTGAAACGAAAGATATGGGTATCACATATGACATCTTAGGAATTGGATTTCTAAGACATCTAACAGACTGGTCTAACTCCAAACTCAGTTGTGAGATAATTGACAGTCTCGTTGAAGCCACCCATGGATATGAATCATAGAACTGATTGGAATCATGGTGCACCCATATATAAGGAGCGATATGCGCAGGTCACATGTAGTTCAACGTATTGTACACTCTACAAACGACCTGATATTGGCCTACAAAGCAGATCAGTTGAACTAAGGTTCACTCGTGATTCTGGAAATGATCGATAGAAGGCGTTAAGTCAGATATGACGATATCTAAAATATTCGCTTATCTACGGATTATGGTATTATGGATGTCCAGTTCGGGAGAACACGATGATGCAAAGCGACATCGAGATATGAAGAACACCAAAGCCACAAGTAAATGTGTACGGTGGGTCTTGGAAAATCCTCTAAGTAAACTTGCATCGGTCGATTCATGATAAAATCGGAGTTTATCACTTTAAACAAAGCATGAAAGAAGTTGAGTAACTTCACGACTCCTTAGAGGACGTCCCTTATTGGGAGAAACCCGTGCCTTCAGCAGTTATACACTGTGGCTAGCTGGTCAGCTTCAGGAAGGGCATGGATGATGGCGTCTGAACATATATGTCGAATTTGTCGGAGACATGAGACCGTATGGCAGTTGATCATCACGGGTGGTACTTCCTTGATTACTAATCAACGGATATAGCGGACCCTTTAACTAAGGGACTACCCAAAGATCAAGAGTTCTGCCTATCTAGGGGAATGGGCTTAAAAACCCAACCAATACGAACCTTTGCGGTGGTAACCCAACCATACTGACTGGAGATCCCAAGAATATGGTTCAATGGGAAAACTAAGCTGGAAAAGGTTCATGCCAACAGCTGTCAGGGCATAAATTGAGGCTGGGGAATCTCGAAATTGTGAATGATCTTCCGATTCATTGTCACGCATTGTTTTATGAAAAAGGTTGCGGCTTGTGCTACACATATACCAAATGGTAAAGTGGTTAGCCAAATAGGAATCATGTTGATAATTAGCTTCAGTTCTTCCACGGTGACAGTTGCAAGTTTCCATGGATTCTGTTGCTGTTCCACTGAATCTTGTGTGCCATCTAGGATTGCAGCTTTATCAAGGAACCTGTAAAGTAAAATCATAAATCGTTTTCAATAATATATTCTACCTTCCCTGAATAATTGCATAACCTAATCACGACTAAGTTCCAATCTTACTCCAGCTTTCTGGTGTGGCTTAAGAGACTCCTTTGGGTAGTTTCCGACTTGGGAACTTCATGTAGATGAGAAGGATTTGAAGGAAGTTGAAGGTTTCTTTTTCTAATTGCAGCTACAAGCACGTTTAGCATGGGTGTTAACGGACTTCCAGTTGTCTTCCTGATGATCTCCCTGCATAGAAGATGGCTATACTAGAAGCCAAAACTACTGTGAGTATTAGATCTGCCATGGCCCAGCTAACATGCTCTTGGACATAAACGATAAGAGTAACACCAAGAAATAGTCCACAGCATAGCCCAAAGTTCCACCAGTTGAAAAAGGACATCTTCTTCCTTCTTTCTTCAGGATTTTCATCATCAAACTGATCAGCTCCAAAGCTCTCAAGAGAAGGCTTGTGTCCTCCAGTTCCAATAGAGATTAAGTAGATTGTAAGAAAGAACATCGGCTCATAGACCTTCCTCCGTTCATCACAGAGGTTACTGTCACAAGGTTTTAAGCTCGGGACCACTCTAGACATTGTCAAAAGAAGTAAGCCCTGATCCACATTTAAGCGAGAACAAGAGAGAATTTTAGTGTGTTACATAGACAAACATCCATTTGTTACAATGTCTTAAAGTAAAATGATTCTAGAACCAAATTTTGTATTTATACAGAGATGATAATGTGATCCAATTTTCTGTTGTTTAAATAGTTGTCAATAGGTATCTATAAGTAGAGCATTATGACCAACCATTGAAAGCTAAAATACGGTTTTTAGCCAATTTCAGATTTTAACAGTTCATTAGTGTTATTACTACTATAGTAGGGTCAACAGCTTTTGCACATGCTTCTTTATTTTAAGGTAATACACCATGAACACCTTGACTGTAGATTGCATATCCACTGGATCTGCAAATAACAGTAGTTCTTATAGTCTCTTGGTGTTGAATTCTTTGAGGATAACTTTCCTTGAGAAGGAAAAAGAAGTAATTGCTCGAGGTTAACAAGAACCCGCGAGGGCCTGACTGTCCGGAACTAGACGTTTCGTATCTACAGGACTCGAAAGTTGTTGTCTATCCGGAACTTAATAGTCTAGATCTATAGAACTCAGGGATTCTAGATGTTGAACCGAGACGGAGCAAAGAGGGGACAAAGACTTGTTCCAGGCCTTCTAGCTTGTATGGTTGAGAACGAACCATGGACGGTTAAGCTTCCAAACCTTTAACGATCCTCAAACGGTTGAGGTTAAGGTTGGGGAAACTTTTAATGATTCTTAACACTTGTGAAGTGGGGTATAGCAGGATACCTTGTAGGAGATCACTTATTTAAGTGCGAGGACATGCCGCTTCAAATGAACGCACTTAAGAATCCAAGTGTGTCCATGGCCACAACGGACAAAACAATAAGAAGAAAATGAATAAGGAGAGTTATTGTGTTGGTATCATTGTCTTGGCTTACACTAAACACTGACGGTTCAAGACATCACGTTCACCGCGCAGTAAGTAAGTTCGGTGGTATTCAACTAGGGAAGGTTCAAAGCAGAAGCTATCTCTCCTGATGCAATATTCTTTCGCTGAAAGTAGGCACCTTGTGTGTGCGCCAAAATCTCTTTCAAGAGGGGATTGTTGGAAATTTGTCTTTGGTGGGGAGGTGCGTCCACCTGTATTTAATGACTTAAACACTAGGGTTCCGCATGTTAGAGGCTTTGTCTCTTTACACGTGCATAATCTACTAAGTGAGTAGATGACCGTAGGGCCAAAGATCGTCAAATTTCGTTAAAAAATGAAAGAGATATTGGTCCACGAAGTAAGGTGTTTGAGCCATGGAAATATGGTGTGTGACAAATCTACCACATCGGTGGGAAAGGGAAGAATTGTTCTCTTTATAAGTCTCAAAATTGGCTAAGGATTTGGGACCCCAAGGGTAACCCATATGTTTGAAGGAGGGAGGACCTAGATGTGCTTGTGTTCAAGGCTATTCCCATGCGCGCGCCGCCGTCGCCCGCCCGTCCCATCCCGTCCGGGCTCGGGTCGTGGGCCTTGGGCTTTGGGCATCTTCTAATAGACCCCAAATTGTTTAATATTTATAATTTGGTCCTTGGAGTTTCTGAAAAGATGAAATTGGGAACGACGGAAGACAGAAAGTTTCTACCTACCGTTTGGGTTGGTTTTTGGAACGTTGCACATTAATCATCAGTCATTACCTGCTGATTAACTCCCTCACTAATGGCCATAAACAACCATTACTTGGCTGATTAATGGTCATACTAATGGCCCTTAACAGCCATTATTTGGCAGTTGAGAAGTCTCTCCCTTATGCTATATATTGGTGTCTTTTGGCACAATTGTGAAGACTACAACATATATACACAGAGACAAAACAGAAGAGAACAACACATATTCTGTCAAAAAACGTGAGCAGAAACAGTGATTAAAAACAGAAACTCTTCCTTCCTTTTCTATTCTTCAGCAAGTCGTTTCGTGTTTGTTTTTTTCGTCAGAATCAACCTATTTGCTTTGTAGTGTTGATTAGTTGTTGTTTTATCTTGGGAGACTATTGCCCGTTAATGTAAAAGCATATATACTGGGCAATCTTGTCTTAAAGACAGAGAGCCATCTCTCGACTCAGCCCACAATTGTAACAATCCAGATTTAGTGTTTCTTGATTTCAGGTTATCAAGATTCAAGACTCAACAAGTTTGCGACAGTTCTGAATATTGGCTTGTTTGTTTATCCTTTCGAACACTTGTAATATTTATTTACTTCCCGTATTGCTTTACATATCCAACAGAGTCGGATATGAACGGGTTGAAAATGAGTTAAATAAAAATGAATATAATATTTAATTTTCATATTTAACACAGATAAAAATAAGTTAACTGACAAAAAATATGAATATTGATATTATCAATTGTAAGGTGAGAACACAAATAAAACGTCAAAATAAGTTTAGACTCAAAAAGCAAGAACTCGTGAAAAATAACAAGCAGAAAAATGGATATTGATAATATGAATATCCATATTATCCATCTGAATATTCATTTTTTTAGTGGATATTATGAATAATATCCATAATTGATCCATTTTTAAATGATCAATTATCCAACTCATATTTAATAGGTCAGATTGGATGGTTATTTATTTTTTAAAATCATTTTTCCAGTCCTGATACTCAACATTAAAAGTATTAGATTCAGATCAATCGATATAATAATGTTATATTCACCCTTGAATTTATGTGATACATTTTAATTAGGTATAAAGCAAAAATAAGAAAGAAAAACTTTAAAACTTATGATCTAATACAATTTATAAATAACATTACGAATAAAATAAATTATTTCTATCTACATTATCAGTCTTTTTATGATATACAGCTACTAGAAAGGTATCATCAATGGACAAGTCATGTGTCTCTAGAAATTTCCAAAGTAGCCAGCAAGTTTTAATGAGCACATTGAAATTGAACAGAAGCTTCCAAGACTTGGGATTAAGTCGTCAATGCAAATGCAAACATCAAGTGTGAAACAAGAAATGTATTTGATTGGCACCTAACAATTTTCATCCAATTTTTCAAGCTATAAAAGAACACCTAGAAATCCAACATAACAAAATCTTCAACATATAATACAAGTTGTAAGAATATGTCAGGAGTGAAATTGCTTGGTGTTAGTGGGAGTCCTTTTAGTAGAAGAATTGAATGGGCTTTGAAGATAAAAGGAGTAGAATATGAATTGATTGAACAAGATTTGCAGAAGAAAAGCCCTTTGCTTCTTGAATCCAATCCAATTCATAAGAAAATCCCAGTGTTGTTGTACAATGGTAAGCCCATTGTGGAGTCACTTGTTATTATTGAGTATATTGATGAGGCCTTTCAAGGGCCTTCAATATTGCCTAAAGATCCTTATGACAGAGCAATTGCTCGTTTTTGGGCTAAGTTCCTCGATGACAAGGTAAGCTCAATTCTTCTTCTATTAGCAAATATTATTTTATTAGTTAATTTTATTCTTAGTTAATAATTATGAATAAATATACTCAGGTTGTCTATAAAGTTTGCATTCATACCCTAATTTGGATGAAAATTTTCAAATCAAATTAAATTACTCAATTTTAAGAAAATTATTCAATTCTTGACCCGCTCCGACCCACACCCAATTTCATCTTCTTTTCCAATAAAAATGATAAAAAAAGATTAATTCAATTTTCTTCAATTATCAATCAAATGAGCTCAAATTTAAGATGCAAATTACTCATTATTCAGTGAATAAATCTCAAAAACCAGTTACTTCAAACAAACATTGAATCAACAAAACTCATTTTCAATTTTTTTGTTGAAGCTTGAAACTGATGCGGATCTTCATTCAGATGTATGAACTTTTTCTAGCTTTCGTTATTCTTAACCTTAGCTTCCATTTGGTCATAAGTTTTTATTGTTTGGTTATAAAAAGTGTTTGAAATTGACAGTAATCACCAATTATAAAGCTTGCAGCCGTAACTGGCAACTAAACTATCAACTTATACACCCGCCATTGATTTCTCTATTCATTTCCCTCCTTATAAACAACAAAAACAAAAATCTCCAATTTCTTTCAAGTTTTTCAACATTTCTTTATCAAGTAAAAGATATTTTCTATTATTTTTTCTTTAATTTTGTGAGATCAGGCTTCTTTCACCTTTAATTACTCAAAGTCTGAAACTTTAAGCTTGATTTTCATGCATGGCAATTGGGTTATTGCCACAGTTCAAGATTCCAGGTGGGTTTAAGAAAATTTTGATTTCCCGTATACCCACTTGGAAATTAAGTGAAAATTATATTGGGGCATGAGTAATTGATTGGAAAAACTGAATCTTTAGATGACTTACTTACTGTTAGTCTCATGGTAGCATGAGGCTGGTGCAAATTAAGACTTCTTTGATGTTAGAGTGTGAAGCTTGAAGATTGAAAATGAGTTTTATTGATTCATCGTTTGTTTGAAGAATTTGATGATTGGATTTGTTCACTAGGAAGTTGCATCTCAAATTTGAGCTCATTTGATTAAGAATTGAAAAAAGTTGGGATCAAAATTTTTTGATCATTCTGGCCAGAGAAAGAAGATAAATCGGTGCTGGGTTGGAGCGGGTCAGCAATTGGGCAATTTTTTTAAAATCGGGTAATTTAATTTGATTTGGGGTTGGTACATGTCTAAACTTAATAGATGGCAGGGGTATATTTATTCACAATCACTAACGGCTAATGAAATAAAGTAGAGGGGTATTTTTGACCATTTCCTCTATATTATATTTATATTGAAGAATTAACTTCAATAATCGCTCATTAAATTGTTTAAATTTAAACTAATCAACGGATGTTTAATATATGTATACCAACTAAAAAAGTAAAATAAATCTGCTCCTGGCTATTTGTATAAATATCTCTCAGGTTATATTTGGCACTAAAAGAGTCGTTAGGATGATCATCCAATTTTTACATCGTTCATAAAATCCAGTAAAATACTTTTTGTAAGGAAAAAGTCTTTATTTTATTTGAGTGTTAGAAGAATTGCTAAACTATATTTTTGTAACCAAAAACTTACTATACTTTGCTAGGTACTTAGATAAAGTTTAGTGACTTTTTAATAATAAAAAATATTTAATGACTTTTTCTGATATTTAGATGAAGTTGAGTGATTTTTTTGTTATAATTAATAATTTAGTGAATTTGATGCACTAAAATAAAATTTTGAGTGTGTATTTGGTGAAATTACCCCTAATTTCTAGGAAATTTTTTCTTACTAATAAGACATTCTTTTGTGTTTAATTATTAAAGAACGTTTTTCATCTAGAGGGAGAAAGTGACCTTTTATATTTGTGGGATTTTTTTGGAACTATTTGTATTTTTAACTTTTCGTATTTATGTCACTTACTTCAACACAATTAAATAATATTATTAATCTTTAATATTCAAATTTCATAACTAAAAATGAGTTCAATCAAGCACGCACTCAAACTTTTTTAGAACATAAAATTTTCTACATTTTCTCAGTGTTTGCCAGCAGCATGGAAAGCCTTGTGGAGCAAAGGAGAAGAACAAGATAAAGAGGAAGCTTATGAGGTCTTTAAAGTTCTCGACAATGAACTCAAGGACAAGAAATTTTTTGGTGGAGACAAGATTGGTTTTGTTGACATAATAGCAAATTTCGTCGGATTTTGGGTAGGAATTGTTGAAGAGGCCACTGGAGTTGTGCTACTGACAAGTGAAAAGTTTCCCAATTTATGTGCGTGGAGAGATGAGTACCTTAATTGCAGCCAAGTTAAGGAAAATATGCCTTCCAGAGAAATGTTGCTTGGTTATTTTAAGGCTCGGGCTGAAGCTGAAGCTGAAGCTGTTGCGACTACTGCCACTGCTAACAAATAAATATCTAAATCTGGATTTTATTTGAACATCTTTTTTTGTGGGAATAAATTAGTTTTTAAGAGAATTTATCTAGCTAGGTTTCTGTGAATGAGGCTTGTCATAAGAAAAATAAAGTGTCTCAAGTTGGGTGATGTATTTTTATTTTTTGAAAGACTTTTTATATGGTTGTAATTTACGTATTGTTGTTTGAGATCTTATCTATAAGCAATTTGCATAAGTTAAACAAAGGATCCGGAAGATTTATAAGGAAGGCTTCTTTGGTTATCTCAATTGTTTGCAAATAAAAGAGAGAAAATGCGAAATACAAGAGGAAATTAGAGATGCTAGCTAGTAAAAAGAATCTTATACTAAATATGTGACACAAGATTTTAAGCATGTCATGTATGAACTATGGGTTCTTACCATTCGAAGAATTAATTAGTTTTTCTCTTTATGATTTTGTTAGAACTCATCTAGTATCTCCTACTGTTCTATTAAGGTTGTCTTTGATTACTTCGACTCATATTCCCCAAAAAGTGGATCCCGCTCTAATAGCTCCGAATAAATTAAATATGTGCATTAAGATATGAAGGCTTCTTATTCCACAACAACGAAAGCACTATCCGGGTGTCGCCTGATCAACAAAAAACTAGAAATATCTTCTTTTCTTCTGTTGATATGACCCGCCGAATCATTCCTCAACAGAAGCAGAGAAAGCAGACTATTGATACTTGTTTGATTCTAAACATCTGGTCTGGGGTTTTTTTATAAAAATTTGTAAATATCCTTGCATTGCATATTTAGGCTTCAAGGAAATATTCGAATGCTAGAGGGGCTATCAAGACTTCGCAATTACCTTCTATTACAAATCAAAAATTTCTAGTAGCTAAAAACTCATCCGTAGTAACATAGATTTAACATTTGAAGTTTATAATTTTTTATTTTAGCCTTCTGAAGATATTGAGTTTTTAATTTATTATTTATTTATTTATATTAAATAAATATTTTAAGATAAATAGAAAATTTGAGTCAAAATTATTGAGTTTGTTGAATTTCATTAGAGCCGTCAGTGTGTGCTTGGCCTGCTAAGCCAGCCCAAACCTTTGATTTGATAGGGCTAAGCTAAGATTTTAGAGCCCATTAATGAACGGGGCTTTTTAGCCCGGCCCAATTAAGCTCGTGGGCTGTGAGGCTAGATTGAGCTAGCCCATGGGCCAAATTAGAATATATTTTATTAAAAATATATATAAATAAAAATGAAGTAGAGTATCAAAAATAAGTAAATAACAATAAGAGGAGGCAAACTAAAAGTCTACAGAATTCACGATATATTCATATTGCAAAGTCTAAAAAACAAAATCTTTAAAATATAAATACAAAGTTATATTAAAAGTTGGGCTGGGTGACCGTTTTAAATCCCGTCATTTGTGATGGATCGGCCCAACCTGACCCATCAAATTCCAAAATTCTCATGGGTTGGGCTGAATGGGCCCGTACTGACAGCTCTAAATTTCATTCCTGAAACAATTGGGATCATTTGCACTTTTTTTTTTGTTGACGAAGGAACCCGCAGCCGCTACTCTTTCGAGTACAGGTAAACCGGATCGACGCAATAACACGCAAAACCACGTCAGCCGATTAACCACACTTGGCAAGCCATGTGTGACATGCTCAACCAAGAAGGTTTATGCAGGGAATCGAACTCGTGACCTTGCGGTCCCGCGCTCTACTGCTACACCAATTTTGTGCTGGTCTTTAATTTGCCATTTAAATGGACTGGTCTTTAATTTTTTGGCCTTCAAAACTGAACTTATGCCTATTGGGACATAAGCTACACATAATACTATTCACAAGTTATGTAAAAAATATATCTCCCTATAGGAATAACTTTAATTTTGAAGGTCAAAAATTAAAGACCAATCCATTTGAAGGTAAAAAAATTAAAGATCAGTCCATTTTGAAGGTTATCTGGAAACAACTAAGAGAATAATCTCCTTTGATCATATGGAAGAAGATTAAACTAACAAACATATGCATGACTTCAAATTGGATTCGAAATTTATCTTATCTAACCGACCCCCAATATATGGTATCCATTATATTCACCTATGTCTATGAGAGGTCAAAACTTAAAAGGCATCTACCTAATTGCACGATGAGCAATATTCACATACAAGAATTATATAGGTGGGATCAAGAATCAATATATATAACACCGTTATATCATACTTATAAGTTACTACTGGTCCAAATTGAGCAATATGATGATATGATATATCACTAAGAATTGTAGTAGTACTAATAGATCTTAAGATGGAGGTTCAAAATTACCAGATGTGAATATTTGCTTCTACTGCGGCTGATTATATGTGACGCCGGGTGTTGAGGAAGAGGAAGCGGGGGAAGTTATGTGGGCCGCGGGTGACGCCATGAGGGTATTCGAAATTTCGTAGAGTAATAAAAGGGTGTAGAAATGTTGTACCAGTTGTATATCAGGGGTATACAACCTGCTGGAGAGAAAGGTGGTGTTGTAGGAATAAATCAAATTGTAACGGACGAATTGATTTCCCCGTCAGAGCAAGAAGGAGAAGGCAGTTGTGTTCTTCAAGACTCAATCAAGCACGGCTGCTGAGACGACTGAAGTTTCAGGCATTTAGAAGATTCTTCTTGAATCAAACATATGTGATTCGGAAGATTCTTCCTGAATCAATCACGTGTGATTCTTCCTGAATGGATTCAACTATGCGAATTTTGAAGCAGTGAGTTATGATTTGAGATGAGGCTCGTGGAGGAGTATGGAGAATAGTGTTTGGATTCGAAATCTACTTCTTGAACTTCAGTGTCCCTTACGTAAGACATCTTTGATCTTCTGTGACAACATATCTACCGTCTACTTGTCTCATAACCCGGTTCAGCATCAGCGAACCAAGCATATTGAGATGGATATTCATTTTGTACGTGAGAAGGTTGTCATGTGTCATGTTAGGGTGCTGCATGTTCTATCTTCCTATCAGTATGCATATATATTCACTAAGGGACTTCCTCGGCAGTTGTTCATTGACTTCAGATTCAGTCTCAGCGTCTGGCCTTCTCCCGCTCCGACTGAAGGGATGTGATAGTAAATATATTCTATATATTCAGTAATTAATGTAAAATAGAGATCATAATTTTATTAGAACTATAATTATACATTCTATATAAATTATATTAATAAAAAAATTTCAATCAAGGAGATTTACATTATCCTGCCTAATGAAATATACATTAATTAGCACAAAGCCGCAAAATGAAAGGAAAAGGATAATGGAGTAAGAGATATTGACTGAAAAGAAAAGAGGGACAAAGCAAATCAAATCATTTACAATTCTACATGTGTCCGTGACCCACCTAATGGCATATTTGGAACAGAAAATAAACGACAGCACAAAAGCAAAAAAAGGGAACATTTCTTTCATTTTAACTTAATAAGAATCCATGATATACTACTTCATGTGTGGGGTTATTTATGGACCAACTTATGTTTATTTGTACTTAAAGGTCGGTTTTGTGTGGGACATTCAAATAGAGATCTCAAAATCCATACACTCTCAACTTGGACAAAAATAGGGAAAAGTAATCTCACTGTTACCTCAAATATCTATGACTTGTCCCTACATTAGATACTTTAATCACTAATTTATAATAACCAAACAAGACACTGGTTTAACCAAATGTAAGATGTGGAAGTTGACCTACTTTACTCCTTTGATATATTAAAAAGGGAAAAAGAAGATGGAGAAAAGCAAAAAGTGAGGTGGGAGTATGATTCAAGCAAAACTTAGGGAACACTAATAGGCCCCTAAAAATAATTAGAGAAACAGGATTCTTATATTGTGATTGCCTATCAAAATAATAATCGGTAAGTGCATATTTTTGTATATATATATATATATGATATATTTAATTTATATATTATTTGTATATATAGCTAACAATTGTAATTATTTTTGAGAACGGTGAAATGTACAATTTTTTACACAAAAAAAAAAATTCTACCAGCAATAAATTTCTTCCCTTTTTTTAGAAATTAGAAAACATAAAGGATTAAGAAAAAAAAAATTTAGTGTCAGAGTGCACCTGAAAACTGGATTCCACTCAGTATTCCCCACCATTAGGTCTTTGGATAATAAATCTTGAGTCCGCTTGGGCAGCTCAATTGGTTTCAAGGGGATATTTGGAATAAGAGACCAATGATCGAATCCCGTCAGCGGCAATGTGGGGGTTTCTTCTTGAAATAAAGGAGGGCCCCTTGTGCGCAGCGTGGTACTGGTCTAACCTTTGAAATCAATTGAGTCACCATGATTTACCTCCTTCACAAACCTGTCGGACCGGGGTGTGGGGGCTCCTGGGGTGGGAGATTCCACCTTTTGGAATAAGATAATAAATCTTGAACATGCATATATGTTTTTGGTCAATATTTTGGCCCATGTGTTTTATTTTCCCTTCATTTCTTTGCTTTGCTTTTCCACCAAATGCCCCAAATATATTAATGATGTTAGTGACCTTCATCACTCTAATTCTTGCGTTTAACATGGACATAGCCCCCTTTTGTCTGTTTGTCATTCCATTAGGGTCTGTTTGACAGAGGATCTACTCTATTAAGCCTCAGAACAATCTATTCTTGATTTACCATTTGGTATTTCTCAAATTCATTGACTCCATTAATTAGATATAGGGTAGTGGCGGAGGTAAGAGAACCGAGGGTAATTCAATTGAATCTTGTTCGCTAAAAAAAATAGAATGCGTAAATAAAGTAAAAATAATATTTTTGTCATACGTGAACTATTGAATCTCCTTGACACAAAATATTATTCTAGTGGTGTGGTGGAGTGGTTCAAAAATTACGTAGATTACAAGGTCAAATACTAGGTGTTACGCTCTAATATCTTTTTGAATCCCTTTTGTATGATTTCCTTATTTTGCCATTGGAGTAGAGGTTATTAAAGGAGAACACGTTTTCTACCATGTGTTTATACATTCTCAGAACTCGAACTCGAGATATCAAAACAATAAACTTCAAATTTTATTACGCGGAGCCAAGTGGGAGCAAGGGGTTCATTCGAATCCTCTTCGGCGAGAAATTACATTGTATATGTAAAGTTAACATTATTATTTTTATGTATATATATTGATGTGAAATCCCCTTAGCTTCTTCGTGGGTTTATTTCTTCATATTTTGAAGTCCTCTTAGTGAAAATTCTGATTAAGTCATTGCATATAGCATAACTTAATCCTATGTAACAAGAGATTATGACCGTAAATACAAATTCTAATATTGAATTGGTATTTGGAATTTGCATATATATATATATGTATAAGTGCAAACGAGGAAAAATTCCTTATCTTTAGCATGTGTGAGCTTATACTATTTGTCTTATAGCTAAGTTTTGACTGTTTGTTTCGTATCCAAAACTTCGCCGACCACTAAGAAGCAAAGTGAACAGAAAAAGGCAGAAATGACAGCAAGAGTGTTTGGCCACAAAAACACAAATGAAACAGAGAATTCCCATGCGCTCTCTGTATGTCTTTAATAAAAGCACAGGCAAACTAGTAGCTACTACTCGGCATAGCCTTGTACACATTGTTAATAAAAGATGAAAGATAGAGACTTTTTTCATTCTTGGTTAATTCTGCAAACATAGCCTATTAGTCCAAATTTCTAAGGCTCTTTTAAGGTTGCCAAGGCCACTATTATTATACGGAGAAAGCTGAGCTAATGGTGACTAAGATAAGGACTTTGTTTGTCCAAAATTTTAGGTTAGGGGCCTCAATTTGGATGCTATCGACTTCAACTGACAAGTCCAAATTTTACAAGTTGACCGAGTCAAACTGCACATTTTTCTATTAATAAAAGCATCAAATGACTGTTGTTTCAAGTAAGGGTGTTCAGTGGGCCAGCAGGGTGATCCCGCCCAGACCCATCCAGCAACAAGCCCCGGCCCCCCAAAAAAATTAGATGTCCACCGTCGGTATAGGGGATTGAACTCGGGACGGAACTAGGGCTCATCCCGCCCACCCCCCCTGCAGAAATAACCGTTGCACAATAGCCAAATTTTGATTTTAGAAATCTTGTCAATTCTTTTGAATTAAACTATTGACTCTAATATTGCTATCATTTATATAATGTAGATAATTATTCATAGAGCTTACATGTAAGAATTGTTTACAGAACACCATACAATAATTATATTATGAACAAATAAAGTAGCAACATGAGATGTGTTATGAACGTCATTGGCATTCAATGGTACATTCGTCTTTGAGTAGCTAGATTGAAGTCAATCTATGAAGCTTTTATGGAAGTCGAATGTGGCATGAACTTAATTAACATATCACATAAGCATTGACATAATTAGTTATAAAAAATCTAATTCAATTGGAGAAAAACGTAGGGAGAGGAAGTAGTTGTAAATTGGTGCAACTTTAAATGGTCATAACTCTGCGCTCGTATGTCCGTTTACCGTGGCCAATTTTTAGGAAAGCGTCCACTTTCCCAATCAATTTGAATTTTCTCCCAAATTGATTTCTAATTTTCCCTTTTCTTTAGTAAATATCTGACAATATACAATAGATTTCAAAGTCAAAATTTTGTGGTAATGTAGGTGTGAATATCAATTTCAGTGTTGGAAATTCAATTTAAAAAAAACCGACCTGACCAATCCCCTCTTCCAGCGGAATGCGGGACGGGACGGAACCTCTCACCGTCCCGCCTATCTCGGCCCGCCAGTCCCGCCGGATCCCGATCCACCCCAGAGCCCGTCCCCCCTCTCGTCCCGCCCGATCCGACCCACTGGCCACCCTAATTCAAAATTTATTGAGAGTTTGTGACAAAAGAAAGAAATAAGAAGAAAATAGTTATTTTCTTTCTTAAAAATGGCTCAAGTTATCCAGGAGATTTACTTCAAAGTTAAAAGTATAATATATGAAATCCCCACTTATTACTTCAAGTATCAACATGAGGTTAAGTTATATATATATATATATATATATATATATATATATATGGGAGGTGAAATGAATTCTTATACTATCAGGTCACTTAAAGATTATCTATAAATTAGCTTTTAAAATATGGTTTATAATCTTGAAAATAAGATAAATTATTTAATACAACAAATCAATATGACCTGATTGTATAAAAATATCTTACGCTGATAGTATATGGAGTATATAACTTGAACTCTTTGCCGAAATAACAAAAGAAATAACAACTATATATGAATCAAAAAAAGAAATAACAAGTAGGTATGGAATACAATTATCTCATGAATATAGGATTTCAATTCACTCCAAAGGTACCCCACCCCTTCCAGTTTTCACAACCAAAAGTTTAGGGAAAATGATAGTTAAATTAAGAATTTGTATAGTAGTATTTTCTTCTTCTTCTTCTTCTTCTTTTTTTGGGGTGGGAAGACAGTTGAATGGAAAAAAGGCCCACAAATGAGCAAACAGTGGGCCATGACAGTTGGAATATTGGAGGGAAACCCGTGATGAATCTGTGGCCGTTGAATCCAAATCCACATTGCATATTGCAAAGAGAGATTTGATTTGGATAAGTGTGTTGTACTTTGGTATGAAAATGACATTTAGGGTTGGAATTTAAGAGGCAAACGAGCAGCACTCTATCAAACAACTCATCCTATTTAAGTACCAAAAGTTGTTCGATTTGGGTGGCTCGGAAATGAATTGGTCATTCCGGTGACTAAAACGGTGTTTGCTAAACTTATAAACTAGTCAAATTAACTATGTAATAAGTATTTTTTTATTTATCTAAATTTTTAGTAAATATCAAAAATGCTTATAAGTCAATATCAATCAAAAGTCATACATTGATCATCATAACTTATCGTTTTGCAATAAAAAGTAATTTTAAATTAATATTCCAGTCATTTAATAAAGAAATATCTATTGTTTTATTAAATACAATAACTATTTATTATCAATATTGACTTTTCTATCGAAACACACAATCACTTCTTTATAAAATTAGCTTCAACACCTGAAAATATTTTTTTACTTAATACTTTTCAATTATTTATAATCAACTAACTCAAACTGGCTTTAAGTAATATGTGAAGCTTTAGACTGCGACAAAGGAACATGAAAAGTCATTTTCTAATTCTTTGATCTATGTCCTTTTCACTTTAAAACAGATTGTAGGAAAGTTGTTTCCCAACATGTCGTCCCACTTTGTTTTGTAGAACATATAATATAGTTGATAATAAAACACCGAATATTTGTTTGTAATCTAATGGCATCTTAACAAATTGTCTTAAATAGAATCTGTGGTAAATTTACTAATGTGGAATTAAGTTTTTCCTATTATTTATGACTCGAACAATTAGGGTTCCGCACGTCGGAAACATCGTTTCCACACACGTGCACTCGTAGTGCCAAGTATTGTAAATTTCGTTAGTGAAAGAGATATTGGTACGTAAGTAAATGTTTGAGACATAGAATAATGGACGGTTATTAGCTAAATAACAAGTGTTCCTCGTCGGTAAACGAATGAAGGATTGTGCAAAGTGTAAGATGGTACGGGTCGGGAAGGGCCGCGACGCCACCCGGACGGAGCCGGGCGCAGGAGCGCCGAGATACCTCCGGCCAGTGTCGTGGCGCCGGCCAGGTAGTGGCGCCGCGGCGCCAGTGTGGCAGAGTCGAGGCACTTCACTGGCAGTAAGTGCGACAGAAGTCCAAAAGTTTGGCTGATTATGGAGAGGTTTTGGTGCATTAAAATGACAGTTTTTCCTTCATAAATCAATCATTATTTAGCTGCATTAATTGATGAATTAAAGGGTCATTACATGACATTGAATGGCCATTACATGGGCACTTGAAGAGGCCATTCTTACACTACTATAAATTGAAGCATTTGACTCAATTCTACACAAACTTTTCAAGAACAACAATTCTGAAATTCTTGTTGCAAATCCTCTCCTCTTAGCAATCGTTTGTTATTTATTTTCTTCGCTAGAATCACTTGTGTTTGCTTTGCACAAATGATAGTTTGTTGTTTTATCTTGGGAGACTATTTCCCATAACGTAAAAGCATGTATACGATGCAATCTTGTCTTAAAGAATAGTGTCATCACTCGACTCAGCACAGTTGTAACACTTCCAGATTTAGTATCTCTTGATTTCAGGTTATCAAGATTCAAAGAGCTTTCTGCAATTGGTATAAAGATTCAAGACTGATTCAATAACTCAATAAACTTGTTGCTGTCACAATTCTTATTTACTACCAGCTTGTTGCTATTGTAATCCTTATTGTTTATCCTTTCGAAGCACTTGTAATAGTTATTTACTATTCCCGTACTACTTTACATCCAACAAAATCTATGTTTGACTCTCAATTACAAATGTTTTTCTTCATCAATTCGATTAATTCATGCGCAAAATCAAAGAGGTCACTTACTTTACTGTTGTTGTACACTATTTTGGGGCTTGTTCATTTCGTTACTGGTTCAAATCAGCAGAAAATCAAGAATAACGCTCATTTCTATATTTTAATTTAATCTGAGAGTCTAATGTAAAATTCTTAAAAAACTAGGGGTAGTGGAAAATAACAAAATGTGTTTTATTTAATATGACATTATTTCAAAAAGAATAAAGAATATGTTAAATTTTGATGGTGACAGTGTACGTAAATAATAAGGTGAACTTTTGCCCGTAGTCCATCTTTGAAACATTTGTACATGAACCCTTGCAACTCATTCTTTCTAGATCATGATCTAAATTTCTTTTATTAAATAAAAAAATTTATGAGTAAATATTAGACCACACTCCAATACTCTTTCCTTTCGCTTTTGCTGGTCACTGCACTAAAATAAATTTTACTTTTACGGTCTACTTTATCATATCAAGAAAAAAACAAAAACAAAAACAAATTCTTGTTTTACTATGAACATTAGTTATTCATTTTCAAATTATTTTTCAAGTCTATTAAGATTATACACCAATTAATATGATATTATAATAAAATATATAATTTATTTTATTAATTTTTAAAGTCGTATAAAGTCAAAAGTGAAAAGATTAAAGCAATATATAAATAAAAAAATAAACAGGGATATAGCATTGTCATGAAAGGTAATCACAAATAGGGAGTATATTTAAAGTACAATTTTCTAAACTATATTATTTGCATATCAGTGAATAATAGGCTGGCCATATACGTAGCAGGTAAAGACGGCCACTAACCCTAACGAAAAAATCGGTTTGACCTAACCATGGAATTTCAACCGCCCACCCTCAACTTTCACATTACAAAATTTGAGATCCTTTGCTCACTTGTGGAAGGAACTACAATATTCCCATCAATCAAGAATTCTAATTTTATGTTTGTGTAATGGAATAAGTATATACTTCGTTCACTCTTTACTCTTTAGGAATGAATTTCACCATCCATTTACATTTCATATCAAATTGATATAACTTATTGTGGATAAGTGATTTAATGGAGCAAATATATATATTATTTATTTATTTAATTAATTATGAGTAAATGATAGTTATCTACATTTATCACATAGTATATGTTGGTACTCTATTTTACTTTATAAAACAGTACGGGAAGTAAATAACTATTACAAGTGTTCGAAAGGATAAATAAATGGTCAATCTTCAAAATTGCCGCAAGCGTGTTGTGTCTTGAATCTTGATAACCTTGCACGACCAATGTTGAGAACCGTCACAAGCTTGTTGTGTCTTGAATCTTGATATCCTGAAATCAAGAAACAACTAAATCTGGATGGTTACAACGGTGTGTGTTGAGTCGAGTGATTGCACTCTGTCCTTAAGACAAGATTGCCCCGTATATATGCTTTTACGTTAGCGGGCAATAGTCTCCCAAGATAAAACAACACTTTAATCTCAACGCTACAAAGCCAATAGGTTGAGCCTGACGAAGAAAACAAATATGAATCGACTTGCTGAAGATATGGAAAAGGAAGGAAAATATTCTTTCTCTTATGTTTTGTCTCTGTGTATATAGTGTGTCTCTGTTGTGTATATCTTGTGTATATGTGAGGGCTTGGTCACTGTGTTTTGATCCTTTGTTTCTTTGAATTTGATCCTTTGAAAGTGCACCTTTGTTTAAGTATTTGTTTTCTGTTTTTCCAGTGTTCAATTGCTGTCTTTTTTCGTCCCTGAATTGAACCAAATAAGGCTCAATATATAGCAAGAAGGAGGGGCTAAACAACAACCCAAAACGTGGATGTTAATGGCCATTATGAGGGCATTAAAACAGCCAAGTAATGGATGTTAATGACCATTGAAGGAGGCTGCTTAATGGACATGAATGAGGGTGAAAATTGAGGAGTTAATCAGCCAAATAATGGCTGGTTTAATGCTCCAAAAACTGTCCAACGGTAAGTTTTCTGCCTTCCGTCACCCTAAAATCAACTTTTTAGAAACTCTGGCGACCAAATTGTAAAATATTAAACTTCAGGGACTAAACTGTACATAAGAAACTTTAGGGATCAAACTGTACATCTGGCAAAGTTCTCTGGTCCGAAAAGATAATATCAGAAAGTCCCCACAGCCCACGACCCGTGACCGGACGGGTGGTTGCGGCGCGCGTGTGGGCTTAGCCTTGAACCCAAGCACATCTAGGTCTTCCCTCCTTTAAACACATGGGATACCCCTTAGGGTCCCAAACCCTTTACTACATTAGAGACTTATATAGAGAGCAATTCTTCTTATTCCCACCGATGTGGTAGATTTGTCCCACACCATTTTTCCATGCCTCAAACACCTTACTTCGTGGATCAATATTTCTTTCATTTCTCAACAAAATTTGACGATTCTTGGCCCTACGGTCATCTACTCACTTCGTAGATCATGCATGTGCGAAGAGACAAGGTCTCCAACATGCGTAACACTAGTGTTTAATTCATCAAAGATGGGTGGACGCATCTCCCCGCCAAAGGCAAATTTCCAACAATCCCCTCTATGAAAGAGAGATTTTGGCGCACACACAAGGTGCTTTCAGCGAAAAGATATTGCATCAGGAGAGGTAGCTTCCGCTTTGAACCTTTCCTAGTTGAAACCATCGGACTAACTTACTGCGCGGTGAACGTGATGTCTTAAACCGTCAGTGTTTAGTGTAAGCCTAGACAATGATAACAACACAATAACTCTTCTTATTCGTTTTCATTCTTACGTTTTTGTCCGTTGTGGCCGTGGACACACTTGGATTCTTAAGTGCGTTCATTTGAGGCGGCCATCCTCGCACTTTAATACGTGATCTCCTACAAGGTATCCTGCCATACCCCACTTCACAAGTGTTAAGAATCATTAAAAGTTTCTCCAACCCTAACCTCAACCATTTGAGGATCGTTAAGGTTTGGAAGCTTAACCTTTACCCACCATACAGGTAGCACTTTAATGTCTATAGCGGGAACAACTTTGAATTCATGTTTTCGTACAGAAATCATCATCCGAAGTGCTTCTTGCTTCCACCGAAGCTCTCAACTGAACCTTTTGCCGCTTAGTTTTCCCATTGAACCAAATTCTTGGGATCTCCAATCAGTATGGCTGGGTTTTCACCGCAAAGGTTCGTATTGTTTGGGTTTTAAGCCCATTCCCCTAGACAGGCAGAACACTTGATCTCCGGCTAGTCCCTTAGCTAGTAAATAAGGAAGTGACCCCCGTGATGATCAACTGTCATACGGTCTTATGTCTCCGACAGATCCTGACAGATATGTCCAGACGCCGTCATCTGTGTCGTTCCTGAAGCCGACCGGCTAGCCACAGTGTATAACTGCTGAAGGCACGGGTTTCTCCCAATAAGGGACGTCCTCTAATGAGTCGTGAAATTACTCAACTTCTTTCATGCTTTGTATAAAGCGATAAACTCTGATACCATCATGAATCGGTCGATGCAAATTTGCTTAGAGGATTTTCCAAGACCCACCATACACATTTACTTGTGGCTTTGGTGTTCTTCAGATCTGATGTCCAGTTTGCATCACTATGTTCTCCTAGAACCGCTGGACATCCAAAATACTATAATCCGTAGATAAGCGAATAATTTAGATATCGTCATATCCGACTTAACGCCTTTTATTGATCATGTATTAAGATCATCAGTGAACCTTAGTTCAACTGATCTGTTTGTAGGACGATACCAGGTCAGTTGTAGTGTGTACAATACATTGAACTACACATGACCTATGCATATCGCTCCTTGTCTATGGGTATATCATGATTCCAATCAGTTCTATGATTCATATCCATTGGTGGCTTCAACGAGACTGTCAACTATCGACCAGTCCTTTAGATGTCTTAGAAATCCAATTCCTAAGATGTCATCTGTGATACCCATATCTTTCATATCGAGACTTTGTTTCAATATGACTTTTACTTTCAGACTGTTCATTCTCCAACTGTTGGCTTTCTAACTTCAGAGCCAATGTTTCTGTGGTCAGATTCATTGTTTCTGTTTTATCTGAAACTTTCAGGACCAAAATGTAAACATTTCAGGGACCAAAATGAAAGTTCAGGAAGAAGCCCAACAGTTCAGCAAACCAACTCTGATCCTCTTCTTTCAACTCTCCGATTGGGAAGGCTATTTCAATATACATGCCACGCAAGACTGCAATGGCCCAGGATGTTAAGCTACTCACAGAGGAGCACTTGTACAAGTAGCCGAGGCTTTGAACTCGTCAGTAGATCCATATACTTTGTACTCACTTTTGAGTATCCTTTTTCACAACCCAAAGGTTCTTTTCCCGGAGGAAGATCAACCATTACGCAAGTATGGTTCTATTATGATGGAATCTATTTCTCTCTTTGTAGCTTATTTCCAAAGCAGCGCTTTTGGAGATGACAATTATTTGTTAATTGTCCATGGTTCATTATCAACCATACACTCTAGAAGGACTAGAACAAGTTTTTGTCCCCTTCTTTGCTCCGTCTCGGTTCAACATCTAGAATCCCTGAGTTCTGCAGATCTAGAATATTAAGTTCCGGATAGCCAGCAACTTTCGAGTCCTGTAGATACGGAACGTCTAGTTCCGGACAGTTAGGCCCTCGCGGGTTCTTGTTAACCTTGAGCAATTACTCTTTTTTCCTTTTCAAGGAAAGTTATCTTCAAAGAATTCTGCATTCTTTGATGCCAAGAGGCTATAAGCACTACTGTTATTTGCAGATCCAGTGGATATGCAATCTACAATCTTAGGTACAACTTGACCTGTTTCGGTATTCCAACTTTTACCAAGCCACCCCACATAATTTGAGCGTATGACTTTGTGTTTAGCTAACACCGTTGGACAGAGGTGAGAAATGAACAATCGTTTAATGAACGATGCTTCACATTCTCCTCCTCTATCACTACGAATTTCGCAATCCATAGGCTTAGTTGATTTCCAACTTGTGCTTTGTAGCGCTTATCCGCTTCAACAACTTCTTCTTTGCTTTTCAACAAACAAAGGATTACATACGTTGTACCATCATCAATGAAGATCACAACGTACTTGTCTCCCCCCTCTATTTTGTATAAACTTCAAATCACCCAAGTAGGTGTGACTAAGTTCTAGAGGAGCGGTGCTTCTTTCGCTATTCCCTTGACGGAATTTGGAAAGGTGATTTTGCCTCTTCGCCTACCTCACATTTATTTTGAGGATTTATGTCGAAAGAAGGCAACAATCTCAACTTCGCTAGCTTTTGAATGACTTGCTATTTAACGTGTCTTAATCTATGATGGCATAGATGTACGGATTACAAATATATCATTCATTTGGCTACAGACATCCTGTACCATTCTTAGTTATTACGGACCTGTTGGAGTAGTCTCAAACCAGCTTGACCAACAACGTCCCTTAAACCAAGTTAGGAACATGTATCACCTCTTTTTAGAGTGATCCCATTCCTTGAAGTCCTATTGAGGACAACCTCTCCAGCCCCTTTGATTTTAGAGGTGGCGTTGCTTCACATGAACAACCTCATGCCCGTGGTTAGGGCGTAACTGGATCAAATGTGATCTGGATGCTCTGGCCCACTGCAGTTGCTTTGCATACTGAGTGTCCAATTTCTTTTCTACCTTTCTTTATGCCTTCAGATCATTTAAGACCTGGAAACTCTGGCCCACCACACTAGGTGTCCATTACTTTTCCTATGAAATGAATTACGCCCCACTCGATCGTCAGGAGGCTTTGTATGACTGAGTGTCCAATATCATCATATCAAAGGAATTTTGGCCCACTCTAGTCGTCAGGAGGCTTTGTATGACTGAGTGTCCAATATCATCCTATGAAGGATATTACGCCAAATAGTATGACAGGTTCAACGTCTTTAGCTTTTAGACTCCTTCCGTTAAGATTGGTGGCCAGATAATTCTTGGCGCTTACTTAAGAGTGGTAACAGTTTTCGCACAGTTAGTGGATCTTTCTCCCTCGTATGTGCGAACATACACACTTTAATAATTACACTTAAAAGAACGAATCTTTTTAAGTCGTTTACAAAATCCAATCTTTAAACGGGAAAGACGATGAGATTAAACACGATTTTTAAAGCGTAAGGAATATAAATTATTTTCATATTCCTCCTTACTTTAATCCATTTTTAATCAGACATCATTTAATCTTTATTCTTGACAAGTAAGAAAAATTACTTATCCCAATTTCGGATTCTGGCTCACTTCAGTCACTTCATCAAACTGAGTGTCCAGTTCCTTCTTACCATTAGTCGGGTCTTGTGTCTGCGACAGATATAGGCCTTCGCCGCAAGATAGAATAACATCTTCAGTCTTCTCCTCTTGTCCTAGTTGCCATCCTCAGGCTCTCGAGAGCGGTTGTTCCCACCAGTCTTGGTAGCGGTGACACCATGAACATGTTCATCATCATCACTCTCTTCTACCAGAAAACCATTGCCATATCCAGATTTGGTCACACAACTTTTGACCGACATCTTTCGAACACTAATAGTAATACAATACAATCTTGTCTTAAATTGTTGGTACTCTATTGTACTTTATAAAGCAGTACGGAAAGTAAATAACTATTACAAGTGTTAGAAAGGATAAATAAATGGTCATTCTTCAAAACTGCCGCAAGCGTGTTGTGTCTTGAATCTTGATAACCTTGCACGGCCAATGTTGAGAACTGTCGCAAGCTTGTTGTGTCTTGAATCTTGATATCCTGAAATCAAGAAACAACTAAATCTGGATGGTTACAACGTTGTGTGTTGAGTCGAGTGATTGCACTCTGTCCTTAAGACAAGATTGCCCCGTATATATGCTTTTACGTTAGCGGGCAATAGTCTCCCAAGATAAAACAACACTTTAATCTCAACGCTACAAAGCCAATAGGTTGAGCCTGACGAAGAAAACAAATATGAATCGACTTGCTGAAGATATGGAAAAGGAAGGAAAAAATTCTATCTTCTCTTCTGTTTTGTCTCTGTGTATATAGTGTGTCTCTGTTGTGTATATCTTGTGTATATGAGAGGGTTTGGTCACTGTTTTTCAGTCACTGTTTTGCTAAATTTCAGTCATGTTAATGACCATTGAAGGAGGCTGCTTAATGGACATGAATGAGGGTGAAAATTGAGGAGTTAATCAGCCAAATAATGGCTGGTTTAATGCTCCAAAAACTGTCCAACGGTAAGTTTTCTGCCTTCCGTCACCCTAAAATCAACTTTTTAGAAACTCTGGCGACCAAATTGTAAAATATTAAACTTCAGGGACTAAACTGTACATAAGAAACTTTAGGGATCAAACTGTACATCTGGCAAAGTTCTCTGGTCCGAAAAGATAATATCAGAAAGTCCCCACAGCCCACGACCCGTGACCGGACGGGTGGTTGCGGCGCGCGTGTGGGCTTAGCCTTGAACCCAAGCACATCTAGGTCTTCCCTCCTTTAAACACATGGGATACCCCTTAGGGTCCCAAACCCTTTACTACATTAGAGACTTATATAGAGAGCAATTCTTCTTATTCCCACCGATGTGGTAGATTTGTCCCACACCATTTTTCCATGCCTCAAACACCTTACTTCGTGGATCAATATTTCTTTCATTTCTCAACAAAATTTGACGATTCTTGGCCCTACGGTCATCTACTCACTTCGTAGATCATGCATGTGCGAAGAGACAAGGTCTCCAACATGCGTAACACTAGTGTTTAATTCATCAAAGATGGGTGGACGCATCTCCCCGCCAAAGGCAAATTTCCAACAATCCCCTCTATGAAAGAGAGATTTTGGCACACCCAAGGTGCTTTCAGCGAAAAGATATTGCATCAGGAGAGGTAGCTTCCGCTTTGAACCTTTCCTAGTTGAAACCATCGGACTAACTTACTGCGCGGTGAACGTGATGTCTTAAACCGTCAGTGTTTAGTGTAAGCCTAGACAATGATAACAACACAATAACTCTTCTTATTCGTTTTCATTCTTACGTTTTTGTCCGTTGTGGCCGTGGACACACTTGGATTCTTAAGTGCGTTCATTTGAGGCGCCATCCTCGCACTTTAATACGTGATCTCCTACAAGGTATCCTGCCATACCCCACTTCACAAGTGTTAAGAATCATTAAAAGTTTCTCCAACCCTAACCTCAACCATTTGAGGATCGTTAAGGTTTGGAAGCTTAACCTTTACCCACCATACAGGTAGCACTTTAATGTCTATAGCGGGAACAACTTTGAATTCATGTTTTCGTACAGAAATCATCATCCGAAGTGCTTCTTGCTTCCACCGAAGCTCTCAACTGAACCTTTTGCCGCTTAGTTTTCCCATTGAACCAAATTCTTGGGATCTCCAATCAGTATGGCTGGGTTTTCACCGCAAAGGTTCGTATTGTTTGGGTTTTAAGCCCATTCCCCTAGACAGGCAGAACACTTGATCTCCGGCTAGTCCCTTAGCTAGTAAATAAGGAAGTGACCCCCGTGATGATCAACTGTCATACGGTCTTATGTCTCCGACAGATCCTGACAGATATGTCCAGACGCCGTCATCTGTGTCGTTCCTGAAGCCGACCGGCTAGCCACAGTGTATAACTGCTGAAGGCACGGGTTTCTCCCAATAAGGGACGTCCTCTAATGAGTCGTGAAATTACTCAACTTCTTTCATGCTTTGTATAAAGCGATAAACTCTGATACCATCATGAATCGGTCGATGCAAATTTGCTTAGAGGATTTTCCAAGACCCACCATACACATTTACTTGTGGCTTTGGTGTTCTTCAGATCTGATGTCCAGTTTGCATCACTATGTTCTCCTAGAACCATTTGGACATCCAAAATACTATAATCCGTAGATAAGCGAATAATTTAGATATCGTCATATCCGACTTAACGCCTTTTATTGATCATGTATTAAGATCATCAGTGAACCTTAGTTCAACTGATCTGTTTGTAGGACGATACCAGGTCAGTTGTAGTGTGTACAATACATTGAACTACACATGACCTATGCATATCGCTCCTTGTCTATGGGTATATCATGATTCCAATCAGTTCTATGATTCATATCCATTGGTGGCTTCAACGAGACTGTCAACTATCGACCAGTCCTTTAGATGTCTTAGAAATCCAATTCCTAAGATGTCATCTGTGATACCCATATCTTTCATATCGAGACTTTGTTTCAATATGACTTTTACTTTCAGACTGTTCATTCTCCAACTGTTGGCTTTCTAACTTCAGAGCCAATGTTTACGTGGTCGATTCATTGTTTACATTTTATCTGAAACTTTCAGGACCAAAATGTAAACATTTGGGGACCAAAATGAAAGTTAGGAAGAAGCCCAACAGATTGACAAACCAACTCGATCCTCTTCTTTCAACTCTCCGATTGGGAAGGCTATTTCAATATACATGCCACGCAAGACGCAATGGCCCAGGATGTTAAGCTACTCACGAGAGGAGCACTTGTACAAGTAGCCGAGGCTTTGAACTCGTCAGTAGATCCATATACTTTGTACTCACTTTTGAGTATCCTTTTTCACAACCCAAAGGTTCTTTTCCCGGAGGAAGATCAACCATTACGCAAGTATGGTTCTATTATGATGGAATCTATTTCTCTCTTTGTAGCTTATTTCCAAAGCAGCGCTTTTGGAGATGACAATTATTTGTTAATTGTCCATGGTTCATTATCAACCATACACTCTAGAAGGACTAGAACAAGTTTTTGTCCCCTTCTTTGCTCCGTCTCGGTTCAACATCTAGAATCCCTGAGTTCTGCAGATCTAGAATATTAAGTTCCGGATAGCCAGCAACTTTCGAGTCCTGTAGATACGGAACGTCTAGTTCCGGACAGTTAGGCCCTCGCGGGTTCTTGTTAACCTTGAGCAATTACTCTTTTTTCCTTTTCAAGGAAAGTTATCTTCAAAGAATTCTGCATTCTTTGATGCCAAGAGGCTATAAGCACTACTGTTATTTGCAGATCCAGTGGATATGCAATCTACAATCTTAGGTACAACTTGACCTGTTTCGGTATTCCAACTTTTACCAAGCCACCCCACATAATTTGGGCGTATGACTTTGCTCTTGGCTAACACCGTTGGACTGAGGTGAGAAATGAACAATCATTTAATGAACGATGCTTCACATTCTCCCCCTCTATCACTACGAATTTCGCAATCCATAGGCTTAGTTGATTTCCAACTTCTGCTTTGTAGCGCTTATCCGCTTCAACAACTTCTTCTTTGCTTTTCAACAAACAAAGGATTACATATGTTGTACCATCATCAATGAAGATCACAACGTACTTGTCTACCCCCTCTATTTTGTATAAACTTCAAATCACCCAAGTAGGTGTGACTAAGTTCTAGAGGAGCGGTGCTTCTTTCGCTATTCCCTTGACGGAATTTGGAAAGGTGATTTTGCCTCTTCGCCTACCTCACATTTATTTTGAGGATTTATGTCGAAAGAAGGCAACAATCTCAACTTCGCTAGCTTTTGAATGACTTGCTATTTAACGTGTCTTAATCTATGATGGCATAGATGTACGGATTACAAATATATCATTCATTTGGCTACAGACATCCTGTACCATTCTTAGTTATTACGGACCTGTTGGAGTAGTCTCAAACCAGCTTGACCAACAACGTCCCTTAAACCAAGTTAGGAACATGTATCACCTCTTTTTAGAGTGATCCCATTCCTTGAAGTCCTATTGAGGACAACCTCTCCAGCCCCTTTGATTTTAGAGGTGGCGTTGCTTCACATGAACAACCTCATGCCCGTGGTTAGGGCGTAACTGGATCAAATGTGATCTGGATGCTCTGGCCCACTGCAGTTGCTTTGCATACTGAGTGTCCAATTTCTTTTCTACCTTTCTTTATGCCTTCAGATCATTTAAGACCTGGAAACTCTGGCCCACCACACTAGGTGTCCATTACTTTTCCTATGAAATGAATTCTGGCCCCACTCCAGTCGTCCGGAGGCTTTGTATGACTGAGTGTCCAATATCATCATATCAAAGGAATTTTGGCCCACTCTAGTCGTCCGGAGGCTTTGTATGACTGAGTGTCCAATATCATCCTATGAAGGATATTCTGCCAAATAGTATGACAGGTTCAACGTCTTTAGCTTTTAGACTCCTTCCGTTAAGATTGGTGGCCAGATAATTCTTGGCGCTTACTTAAGAGTGGTAACAGTTTTCGCACAGTTAGTGGATCTTTCTCCCTCGTATGTGCGAACATACACACTTTAATAATTACACTTAAAAGAACGAATCTTTTTAAGTCGTTTACAAAATCCAATCTTTAAACGGGAAAGACGATGAGATTAAACTTCTGATTTTTAAAGCGTAAGGAATATAAATTATTTTCATATTCCTCCTTACTTTAATCCATTTTTAATCAGACATCATTTAATCTTTATTCTTGACAAGTAAGAAAAATTACTTATCCCAATTTCGGATTCTGGCTCACTTCAGTCACTTCATCAAACTGAGTGTCCAGTTCCTTCTTACCATTAGTCGGATCTTTTGTCTGGGACAGATATAGGCCTTCTGCTGCAAGATAGAATAACATCTTCAGTCTTCTCCTCTTGTCCTAGTTGCCATCCTCAGGCTCTCGAGAGCGGTTGTTCCCACCAGTCTTGGTAGCGGTGACACCATGAACATGTTCATCATCATCACTCTCTTCTACCAGAAAACCATTGCCATATCCAGATTTGGTCACACAACTTTTGACCGACATCTTTCGAACACTAATAGTAATACAATACAATCTTGTCTTAAATTGTTGGTACTCTATTGTACTTTATAAAGCAGTACGGAAAGTAAATAACTATTACAAGTGTTAGAAAGGATAAATAAATGGTCATTCTTCAAAACTGCCGCAAGCGTGTTGTGTCTTGAATCTTGATAACCTTGCACGGCCAATGTTGAGAACTGTCGCAAGCTTGTTGTGTCTTGAATCTTGATATCCTGAAATCAAGAAACAACTAAATCTGGATGGTTACAACGTTGTGTGTTGAGTCGAGTGATTGCACTCTGTCCTTAAGACAAGATTGCCCCGTATATATGCTTTTACGTTAGCGGGCAATAGTCTCCCAAGATAAAACAACACTTTAATCTCAACGCTACAAAGCCAATAGGTTGAGCCTGACGAAGAAAACAAATATGAATCGACTTGCTGAAGATATGGAAAAGGAAGGAAAAAATTCTATCTTCTCTTCTGTTTTGTCTCTGTGTATATAGTGTGTCTCTGTTGTGTATATCTTGTGTATATGAGAGGGTTTGGTCACTGTTTTTCAGTCACTGTTTTGCTAAATTTCAGTCACTAAAAGTGCACTGTTTCGTGACTGTTTTTCTATTTTTCCAGTGTTTAATTGCTGTCTTTTTTCGTCCCTGAATTGAACCAAATAAGGCTCAATATATAGCAAGAATGAGGGGCTAAACAACAGCCTAAAACGTGGCTGTTAATGTCCATTAGGAGGGCATTAAAACAGCCAAGTATGGTTGTTAATGACCATTGAAGGAGGTTGCTTAATGGACATGAATGAGGGTGAAAATTGAGGAGTTAATCAGCCAAATAATGGCTGGTTTAATGCTCCAGAAACTGTCCAACGGTAAGTTTTCTGCCTTCCGTCACCCCAAAATCAACTTTCCAGAAATTCTGGGGACCAAATTGTAAAATATTAAACTTCAGGGATTAAAATATACATAAGAAACTTTAGGGATAAAATTGTACATCTGGCAAAGTTCTCTGGTCCAAAAAGATAATATCAGAAAGTTCCCACAGCCCACGACCCGTGACCGGACGGGCGGTTTGCGGCGCGCGTGTGGGCTTAGCCTTGAACCCAAGCACATCTAGGTCTTCCCTCCTTTAAATACATGGGATACCCCTTGGGGTCCCAAACCCTTTACCACATTAGAGACTTATATAGAGAGCAATTCTTCTTATTCCCACCGATGTGGTAGATTTGTCCCACACCATATTTTCATGCCTCAAACACCTTACTTCGTGGACCAATATCTCTTTCATTTCTCAACGAAATTTGACGATTCTTGGCCCTACGGTCATCTACTCACTTCGTAGATCATGCATGTGCGAAGAGACAAGGTCTCCAACATGCGGAACACTAGTGTTTAATTCATCAAAGATGGGTGGACGCATCTCCCCGCCAAAGGCAAATTTCCAACAGTATATATTCATTAGTTTTGTATAAATACCGATTGTGGGTAAGTTTTTATCGGCTTTTTAATTTGTAATTTAAAAGAAAATTTAATATCTTTTTGAAATGCCTTTGACAATGACTAAATTTAAATATTTATTAAGTTGGGACGGAAGAAGTAGTAGATATTTTTACTAGCTCTGTGATAAAATGCATATAATGTGAAAATCATTGCACGGTAGCCATAAAGGTAAACTGCGCATAAATATCATTTCTTTTGTGGCTAGCTTTTTAATTTTTGTATTCATGATTATGTAGTTGGAACGTAAGAATAAAAGAATACTAGGTACCAATTGCGAAGTCGTCACAAAGGTGCAATATGCGCATTTAAAATTTCAATACAATATTCCTTAGGTTAATTTCTACATATTTATGATATGTCAGAAACAGAGTATAATTTATCATATTGCTTTATATTGGACGACTTATTTTAATATGCCCAAGAGAAGACATACGAAGAAATGTTCTTTGATCATATTAGCTTAGGCATCATTTATTTTAATTAAGATTAAGAATTCTAAATTTAAATACACAACTGAATATTAAAATTTAAATGCACATCTAAATATTAAGATATTATATTAAAATATAAAAATTAATTAATTCAACATTTGAATATATAAAAAACATTTTATTTAAAATTAATAAATATACAATTTAATAAAATATTGAATTCTAATATTATATTAATAAAATATATGATATATATTATATGACAGTGGTGGTACTGATGGCTAAATGGTGGTTGTGGGTGTCAATTGGGGATGGTTTAGCGTAATGTTGTTACGGGTAGTAGCTAGTGGCGATGTTGGCTAACAATAGTGGTTAACAATGGTGGTTGATGGTGGCAACTGATAATGACAGTGGTGAATAATGACGGTGGTTGACATTATATAGTGGTGAATAATGGTGATAGTTGTTGTGGTAATGGTGGTTATGGTTGCTAGTGGTAGTGATGGTTGGTTGTAGGAGCAGCAGTGTTTGTAACTGAGGATAGTGGTTGGTGGTGATGGATGGCGGTAGAGGCAGACCCATGATCTGAAGATGGCGGGGATACGATTATCTTAACATAAACGTCAACAAAATTTTCAATGACGATCGAAGAATAATATCGTGTCGGACTGATCACTGATAGCGTAAGCACACGTATATAGGTCAAATTTGATTTTTGCGTTAATAATAAAACGTTAGCACTCAACATGGAATTAAAATAATATTACAAACTCAGAATAATTAATCTCAAAATGACCAATTTTTGTCTAATGAGTCCAACTTTTTCCCTCTTTTATAATTTGCATAATATGCTGGAGAATATTAAGTAATATGTGTTTGCTTGAGAGTTTTGAACTTAACTAAAAAAATTGTTGGATATGGTAAAGCAGTACGGGAAGTAAATAAATATTATAAGTGTTCGAAAGGATAAAGAAATAGGCCAATGTTCAGAACTGCCGCAAGCTTGTTGTGTTTTGAATCTTGATAACCTGAAATCAAGAAACACTAAATCTGGATGGTTACAAATGTGTGTTGAGTCGAGTGATTGCACTCTGTCCTTAAGACAAGATTGCCCCGTATATATATTTTTACGTTAACGGGCAATAGTCTCCCAAGATAAAACAACACTTTAATCTCAACACTACAAAGCAAATAGGTTGAGTCTGACGAAGAAAACAAACACGAAACGCCTTGCTGAAGAAATGGAAAAGGAAGGAAGAGTTTCTGTTTTCGTCCCAACGTTTCTGGACTGAATTTCAGTGTCTCTTCTGTTTGTCTCTGTGTATATAAATGTTGTCTCTTCTTCTGTGTCTTTCTATACTGTTTTTGTATATTTTTTGTCACTAACAATTGAGCCAAAAGGCATCAATATATAGCATGAGGGAGGGACTCCTCAATTGCCAAAATATGGCTGTTAATAGCCATTAGGAGGGTTGTTAATGGCCATTAGGGAGGGCTGCTAATGGCCATTAGGGAGGCTGATTATGGAGGAGTTAAGCAGCCAAGTAATGGTTGATTAATGCACACTAACGTCCCAAAAATCAACTCCAACGGTAGGCAGAAACTTTCTGCCTTCCGTCGTTCTAAATTCAACTTTTCAGAAACTCTAGGGACCAAACTATAAATATTAAACAATTTGGGGTCCAAAGAGATAATATCATAAAGTCCCACGACCCGAGCCCGGACCGGACGGGCGGACGGCGACGGCGCGCGTGTGGGCTTAGCCTTGAACCCAAGCACATTTAAGTCCTCCCTCCTTTAAACACACGGGTTACCCCTTGGGGTCCCAAACCCTTAGCCAATTAAGAGACTTATAAAGAGAGCAATTCTTTATTTTCCCACCGATGTGGTAGATTTGTCCCACACCATATTTCCATGCCTCAAACACCTTACTTCTTGGATCAATATCTCTTTCATTTCTCAACGAAATTTGACGATTCTTGGCCCTACGGTCATCTACTCACTTAGTAGATTATGCATGTGTGAAGAGACAAAGCATCCAACATGCAGAACACTAGTGTTTAATTCATTAAATATGGGTGGACGCACCTCCCCGCTAAAGGCAAATTTTCCAACAAAAATTTGTAACCAAACTATCCCAAAAAAAATACAGAAGGAGAATATTAAGTAATATGTGTTGCTTGAGAGTCCGAAACTTAAATGACCTACTAAAATTTTTGTAACCGAACTATCCCAACAAAAAAAATACATAAATACCTTTAAAGTAAAATAATTTTACCTGAAAGAACTTAATCGTAACAGACGGTTAAATTCTTTCACGCAATAATTTGTTGCGTTAAAGTATGACGCAACATATTATTGCATAATATTGGGCAGTAATGGGCCCTGACAGACTCCCTTACCATTGGATTTGTGTTATATAGGGCACAGACTCCCTTACCATCGGTCCACAACGTGTTGCTTGAGAGTTCGGAATTTAATAGTAGGTTTGTTTAGAATATACGTAAATGTTTTTAAAATTATATTTTTTAATTTACGTATCAAACAAGAAAATAAATAGAAAAATTACTTATTTTTTAAGAAAATATTTTTCTCCCGTGGAAATTTTTTTTATCATGCCAAACACACTTTAGTCTTTTTATTTTGGTTCAATATAAGTGTCCACATAGATAATCAAGAAAGAGTTAACTTTTTTTTTCAAATTTACCCCAATTTAGATAAGAGAGTTTTTATAATCAAGAAATTATATTGATTGTACTATTTAATTAAGAATAATTTAGTTAAAATACTTTTTTCTCTCTTAAGAATTAAAATCTAATTAAGGAGCTAAGTGGACACTTATTTAGGGGAAAGGATCTCATCCCGTACTATTATGTCTAGTATTCTTCAATGGTACAGTGGATATAGGCCATGTGTACAAGATGAAGATTAGAGGCTAGGATAATTTTGGTTGGTACTTCTTTAAAGATTTATTTATTTACTTATTCCTATACTGATTAATATTTTTGAAACCTAAGGCGGAGTATTATTTATAACCGTAAAGGACTGGCTGGATCATTTTGTTAATAATAATCCTTTATTTCGACATTATATAATGTGTTTTTTCTTCATAAAAGTGGATTTAATTCTTGTGCTCTTATGTGAACAATGGAACGAATTTTGTGAATCTGGAAATTCCATAAATTTTGATTTATATATACTTGTTAAATAAGTATAATACATAGCAAAATAAAATTAAAGGTGAAAAAGTAGCAAACAAAATGATCACTGACTTTAATATTCATCTTGTACATGTGGCCTAAATTCACTATACCATTGGGAAATACTTAGTCCCCTTATTTGAACCTGAGGGACTCCCTTGTCCTTCCGATAAAACATAACACTCTTTCTCGTTTTTCGTTCTACGTAAGCTTTTACTACATAAATGTCGTTAATGATATTCTCCAAGAAAGTGGATACACCTCCTAAACCCAACTCTATCTTTTTAAAATTACTGGTCAATGTATGTATCTACCCGAAACCTATCAAGAATGCCGAGGCACTCCTAAATTTCTTCAAATAAAGGGTTTTAATAACACCCACATAAATCTTATATTCTGATGTTTTCGAGACTATACATCCCAAAATTCAAATCCTACGGCGGATTTGGTGACTGTAATTACTGAGGAGAATGTATTCTTTAAACCTAAGTCTGGATAAACATCTGATTCCAGCTATTGATTCTATTTAGAGTATTTTTGGCAATGGAAAAAATGTTAAAAGCACCATGTATTGACTATGTTGTATCTTTGTAGAGTTCGGAACTTAATGACCCACCAAAAAAGATTTGTAACCAGACTACCCCAACAATAAAATACATAAATACCTTTAACGTATAGAATGTGAAATACATAAAGAATGCCTCGACCGACTCACTTACCATCGGTCCACCACTGTTTTTTTTTAAAAAAAAGAAAAACTCCATTAAAGGTAGAGATCCGAGGTCTCCACCTTCCAAAAATAATCTTTTAATTAAAATTTTATCCCCAAAGGCAAGATTCTCAATATATTCGAGTGAGGAAAGAAGACAAGGCTCAAATTTTGAAAAGCTTTCAATTCAAATCAACTCCAAAAGAGCTTTTGGTTGAGTTATTTATTTTTGAATTCTCTTGTTCAATGGTTAATATATGTTACTCCAAAACATGAACATTTGTTTATTACTCCATATATTCGGAGTAATAAATAATAAATAAATACACATGTATCTCAAATAAAATCTATCAAATATGCAGCATTCTATAGATGTAGATACTGCAGATGTGAAATACACATATACACAGATGTAAATTAAATACATCAGCTAAGATTGAAAATTGGAATAATAAAGAAAATTACCGGTGAGTCGTCGTCTTTAAATATTCCCTTCATAAAAGATAGAGTAAGGTGTCTGACTATCTATGGTTCTCCAATTTAGACATCTCGGAATCGAATTCCCACTCTTAATGGCTAAGTTGGGGTACACGCTTGAACATCACTCGTATAACCACACTTGCATGGCAAGGGGAAAATCATGAAGACAGAAAAACTTTGACGTGGAGTCCATCTTTTGGTGAATACTCGTTATTAAATTATTGAACGCTTCCTTCCCCCATAGGTAATCTTTGTATTTCCAATTCTTGACCAAGTCAAAATAAAGCCAGACTTATGCTCAACGGTCAAGATGTATGAATGGATAAAATACAACATCGATATTTTAGCAGCATCGCCATCATCAAGGCCCCAAGTTTTTTTGTTGAAGCATTCTACCAATTCAATTTTTTCACATTCTTGTTAGAACCCCCAAAATATATTTTCAACTATCTGTATCGACAACGTGAATTCCTTAATCACCATAACAGTTTAGCCAGGACATTAGCCCGATTGGTCGTTATGAACCTTCCGTCCTATTTTCTATCATACCCTTCGTCGTCTGAACACTCATGGTGACTATTACACGTGGAAATTATGGGTAAAGCAATTTTTACGATTAGGAAAGAAGATGAATTTATTTGAAGAATTGCTGAAAGTCCAATTTCCGCTCTAACGGGGTAGTGTCGCCCCAGCGGAATCGCGTCAGAGCGTCCAGTACGCGCCGACGGAAGTTTTATGTCCGCGTCTGCCGAGTTGTTTTCTGTTTCTGCGCTGAGGCGACATGGCAAGTGCCTGTGCCTCAGCAGTCTTCGTTCCGTGGAAGCGCGTCCATGCCTGCGGGGTCGGGTTCGCAGGAGCGGAATCATTGACTATCCAGTGGGATTAAAAACCCTAAAACGATTTCATTTTCCCAAAATCATTTCCTTGGGAGTAGAGCTCGACCGAGAAGGGGATTTTGAATGTTCTATTATGGTTCTTCATTGGAGGTATAACTCCATCCCCCTTTTAATTATTATTGATCAATTAGTCTTCTATCCTAGTGTAAATTCTAGTTTGGGGAAAAAGATACCCTAAGTTGTTCATGCTAGAATAAGAGGCTAAGAATCTTGAATTTAAGGATGTATTATTGATTAGATGTTTATGATATTGTGAACTAGGGTTGATTTATGATAGGTAATCATGTTGTAGTGTCTAATTTGATTATGAAAACCTTCTTCTTATTGGGAGGAAACCTAGGATTTGTAAAATTGAGGTTTTTATTGAATCGCAAAATTGAGGGCCTGATTAAGATTGGTTTTCAAATTAATTTGGAATTATCTGTAGTAAACACGTTTTGAAGCCATGTGAGTAATAAAGTTTGGATTTTGTGACTGTGGGCCCGAGATGAATTTTAGGTGTCTTATGCTTGGTTAAGGACTAAGTCCTTGCGTGTGTTTGGTTTGATTTTATCGTATAGAACATGTGTGTTAGACAACGGGTACTATGAGGTGTCTCGAAGAATCAAGACGCGCGTAGAGGGTCGACCGCTTCCTGCTCGGCATTGAGGTATGATATAGTTTACTTTCATTAGACTCCGATAGAAGTACACATTTAGTTATAAATATTGAGGAATATTGGGCGTGTTTGGGGCTCCCACTCAGCCGGTTGTGATGAACATTTGAGTGAGTATCTGTGTTGAACTGTGATGATGAGTGATTTGAGGAATTAGCCTTATGCTGGTTCCGACTGCTGATTGATTGGTCTTGCCGTCATGTGTTGGCTTGTCTCCATATTTGCTATTGTATGTTTATTCATCACACATGTTTTCGATATGATATCATGAATTATACTTGGATTGTTATGTTGTTGAATTGTTGGAAGCACGTGATACTCATCTCTGTACTTGATTGCATCTCATTACACCATGATTTCTTGCCTTATATTGTCATGTGCATTGATATACTCATGGTTTTGTGATATTGATATGAGAGTGGTATGGAAATATTGTGGGTCCAGGAGACTAGAAATGTGAGAATAGTTATGAGATTATGGCAACACTGGGATGATTAGACACTAGGATGATTAGACATGATGATGATACGCGAGGGGATGGGTTGCATGCCTGCAACAGTGATATTTCAGTCAAGAGCTAAGCTCCGATAGAAAATTTCAGAGGAGTATATGGACTTTCCATGTCCCCCATGAGTGTGCATTTCATAATAAAAACTTAAATGCATGTATACTGGATGATAAAGGTACCTCGCATATGCATACATTCATACCATATATACATTCATTCATACATTGATTTTGTGTTGTGTGGTAAAGTGACATGGGTCGGTTATAGAAACTTGAGTGATTATTGATTAAATGGAATTGTATAATTAGATTGATTATATTGGACCGAATTGGCTGCCATAATTGGCTTGTTTTCTGTGGATTAGACTGTATAATTACACCTTTATGAGTATGGATACTCACTATCGGACTTATTTTCTGGTCGGTGGATTCTATTGATTTGTATTATTTGATAATTGTCAGTGTTATTTATTAAGAAGTCTAGTAGGAATTATTGGATTTTTGTTGAGTAGTCTTTGCCTGGAATGCCTTATGGGTGTGGGGTTTCTTGCTTAATAAAAGGGTGTACAAAGAAGTAATGATCTATGGTCTAATAAGGAAATTTGAAGCACTATATGCATCAAGATCGTAATTGTATGAAGTCTAGTTGGGGGTTAAATACTAGAGACAGTAAAGAGAGTTAATGAATCAATGTTTGTTTGTTTGTGCCCGTGTGTAGTTTTACTTAAGGCTAGGGACTGGAACTAGTAGGGTGTTAGCCGAATGTTTTCTATTCTCAAGGTAAACTGTGGAATGTCTAAGACATCGGTATAATGAATTGAATGTCAACGTAGCGCGTGTGTCAAATTGGAACAGTAAGGTCGAACCTGTTACCTATGATCTATCAACCTTTCTAGGTATTAGATGTTTCCGTGGTTGATAACCTTCTATGTGATTTTATGGTGTTCCATAAATTGGTGTGAGTTGGGTCCTTATATGATTGGTCAGTCTTATGTGGTTGTGAATCTTTACATGATTCAGTAAATCTACGTATGGACAAGTGACTTGGTTAATTTATGAGCTATTTGTGAACAAAGTGAACGATTGGGCTTATTTAACTGTTAGTGTAGCACTATGCGGTGTCAACTTGATGTTTATCTCTATTTGCATATCTTCCGTCGTTGTCGGCCTATAATGCTTTATATGGGGTACGTTGTGTACTCATGCTACGCTTGTTGCATCTTTTACGTGGATGCAGGTACTCGGTCTATCAGGTTGCAGTTTGGGGCACAGAAAGTTAAGGCAAACTCATTCTGGTAGCCTTAGTTTTCATCTTGTTTAGACTGCCTTCCTCATTCGAAGCAGTATTGTTGTATTTCTCATTCATTTGTTGTATCTTAGAGTTATTGTATAATTCAGACCAGGTTTTGGGAAAAGAAGGTTGTTGTAAGGATCGGTTATTGAAGGCGTTTTAATAAATTGATATTTTATATTGTATTATGTTCTCTTCCGCATTTTCTTAACCTTCTTGAAAAGTGTTTTGATATTAATTTGCCTATCGGGAATAGTGTAGGTGCCACCACGACGCCCGTGATTTGGGCCGTGACACTAAGACACTCAAGAGAAGTAAGGAAATCACGTGATATACACACAATACATTATCTAAAGCCAGCTCTATATACCCCAAATATACATGAGTATACATTGATATACACCTGATAAACATGTCATGTGTATACCTTGTATAAGTGATATACCTGAGTTAAATGGGGGGTTGCATACTGAGGACATACATACACATGCTCACAAGCAGAATGTGGAGCTAGCAAACAAAACAAGTTTATGCTCAGTCGATCAAAAATGTTTTAAGAAACAATTTCACCTCCAGAAAAGTAAGTCAAACGCACACAGACATTGCAAGAACCCAACTCAATAAAGTTAAAGGTAAGATTTCACTACATGAGGTGCTATGAGAACAAGGGAAGGAGGGACTAGACAAACTAAACTTGTCAAAGGAGACATAGATTCAGAGGGAACAAATTCACATTACTCCCTATAGATTATCATCCTATTGCATTACGTAGACATATCATTTCTCAATTAAACTCAAGTCAAAATAGTATCATGCTTACCATAACAAGATGAACAACAAAAAAAAAATCAAGTTCAGTACCAGCAGGAAACATAACTTACATGAATCAATTTAGGCAACTAAATAGCTATATACTTACGGTACCTAACATTAGGTAGAACATGAAGCACTATATGGTTTTTATGTGTATTCCTGAATAATCTTATTTTTCAATTATTCAACCATTTTATTTTATCAAGTTCAATGTTAGCCAAATTAGTCAATATTTATCTGTTTTCTACAAGGCTGACCAATGGGGCAAGTTCGGGGTGGGGCGGGTCCCGACGGGACGGGATCCGACGGGATTGGGGAGGGCGGGATCGGTCTTTCGGCGGGACTGGCAGGATCCCCCGATGTCCCGTCGGAAAAGGGAACCGGTCTTATCGAGCCGGGGCTGGGCGGTGTCGGGTCGGGATCGGATTTTCTGATTTTTTTTTTTGCACTTAATTTTAAAAAATAACATATATAAACACCTCAATAATTGAACAAGATAGTGTAATAAAAACATCCCAATGCTGTTTTTGTGCCTCTTATAATATTTAATAGAAATATGATTTTTATGTAATACAATTTGAAAATTGCAACTTTGTAGTGTTGAAAGTTGCAAATAACATAGTAAAATTGCAATTAAAAAATCATATATTTATAAACACTTTTTCTAGTTTCTTCACAATGTCTTATGGTTCTTCGGTTGGAATTAGAATTTGTTGGTCAAATTGCTCGACGTCGCTTCCACCTCCGTCGGATAAGATTTCGTTGTAGTTTTCATCGTCTTCTTCGTTGATCTTCAGTTGACCGCACCTTCTACGCTCCGCTCGTATCCAATCTCTGAATAAAACTGCAATCTCCAAGCTGTCTCCCGCTAATGAGTGTATGTGCTCTCTTATTTGAAATCTTCCGGCAGAAAAAACGCTTTCAGACGCTATTGATGACGCTTGAATGTTCAACACATCTCAGGCCATCTTTGATAGTGTCGGAAATGTCTTCTCATTGTCCCTCCAGTATTTTAACAAGTCTTCACGTACTTCTTCATTTAGAACTGCTTGGTACGGTACAACACCCTGCAAAAAAAACATTAAACTCGCTAACTTGATTAGTAGTGGTACCACTAAACATTCTATTTCTAAGGTTTTCAATACTAGCCACAGAAACATCATGTCTTTTTTGAGGTTGTATTGAAGAAGAAGAAGAAGAAGAAGAAGAAGAAGATGGTATGGAAGCCGGTTGGTTGCTAGCACTTTCTTGTTGGTAATGCGTATATACTTTTTTACATTCATCGTGTATGCTAGACAAAACTTCTTCTTTAGTTGGTTCCTTAGGTGGTTGGTCATTTGGATTTTTTGGAGTTGGAGGTGGAAGTACTGCTATGCAATTATAAATAGTTTCAATAAGTGTTTTACAACCGTCTACTTTAATAGTCGAATTTAATACATCACCAATAATATAACTAGTGAAATAGGAAAAAAAAAAAGGCAAGCTTATGGTTCTCTTTTGTGCAGCATAATAATTTCTTTGCTGAGTGTGAGTCATTATTCTTGAAAATTTCCCTTCTTTCTGCCCTTGTTGGTTTGATATCTATTTGTGAATTTGGGGTGATCCTTTTGGTGAGACATATTTGGATTCAATGGACACACGAGTTTCACTTTGTCAATACCAAGTATGATCAAGAGAAGATGGTGTTTAATTCTCTTGGTTGATCTGAATCAAGTTTGCTGATTAAGAAAGCTCTAAACTTATTTATGATGTTCTACAACTATTGTTTTTTGGTTGAATCCTTTTTTTTTGCTTGAGGAAAAGCAACAGTTCAAGTGTGTGTGTGTGTGTTGGGGGGGGGGGGGAGTTTGATGAGTCACATTTATATGTGTATTTATACATTTTCTCATGTTTGAATGATTGTGTTTTAAGTAATATATGATGTAATTCCTCACATATTTGTGTTGTTTTAATGATAGGTATGCAATGAAAGAAATAAGGAGGAAATACACAAGAATCAAGCAAAAGAGATGCAAGAATTGAAGAAAAACTGATTGAAGCATAGTTGGGAACAAAACAGCCCCACCGTTGCATCAGTCAAGTTTTGACCGTTGCGACACTCCTTCATAAATTATGAACCAGCCCCGACCATCGCAACGGTGGAGTTTTGATCGATGTGATAGCACGACCCTGAATGCAATCTTCAGCTTTTTAATTTTAGGGTTGAGCAAGGCTTATAAATAGAAATGGGGAGGCTAGAAATTGAGGAGGCAGCACTTTAGACAAACGACGATTTTTGGAGAAAGAGGGGAGAAAAGAAGACCAAACTCAAGATTCTTAAGGAGGATTCAAGATATTTAGAGTTTCTTCTAAACCTTCTTCTTCTCTTAATTTTTGTGTTATGAACATGATGATTTTTAGTTTCTCTATGATTGTCTTTACTTCATTTATGGAGTAACTTTCTCGTAGTTGAGTTTTGATGAAACCTATGGTTTGATTAGTATTAATTTATCTTTTCATCTCATGTGTTTATTGATTTCTTGAGGAGTTTATTGATTTATTAATCACAAGAGATATCTCAATTTCTCTACTGATTTGATTGAGTATATGATGTTCTTTTGTTGAATATTGATTCATTCTAGAGAAGGATTAGTACTTTAACTTAAAATTGTCACATACATATTCGAAAGAAGTCTATATTTTTCTATCTATAAAAAATCATTAGACACTACTCTTGCATCTTTATACATCTTCTTCTTGCTATTAATTGTATAACCGAAAGGAGTACAATTACAAGAAAGGATTATAGGGATTGAATGTATTCGCGAGAAACATTCATACTTTAACGAGAGTTGGTGAAAGGTGTTGAAATCGCTAGTTATTCCATAGGTGGATTCTTAACTCAACTCGTTTATCTCCCTGAATTATAAAAGTTTGTTCTAATTGTGTTGGCTATTTATTTTTTCTAGTCATTATTAATTTTAAAAATCACAGTTTCAAAGTTATCGAATTTCTCAAATAGTAATCAAGCAATACTATTAATTAGCATATTAGAAACTCAATTTTCGCGGAATCGATATTATATATATTATTTTTGACTAGCGAGAGCTTCACTTTATAGGTGTGTTTTGCGCTCGTCAAATTCTTGACGTCGTTGCTGGGGATTGGGCAACATCTATCTGCTAATTGGTGTTGTTGCTACTTTGAGAGGTGTATATAACTTTTTTTTTATTTAATCACATCTTCAAGTTATATACAAAATAAATTCTTCGCTGTCTAATTCTTATTTTTATTCTTTTCCTGTTAGTGTTCTAACAAACTAAAATTAACCAGAAAAATAAATACTAAGAAATACTTCAAAGGAATTTTTCGTCTTTAAATAGTTTTAAAAATAAACATTAACATTATTGAATTAATCTTTAATTCACGTAAAAGCATGAAAGTTGGACTTGCAAGCTATTATGGTAATTTGTAGTTTGTATCTTTTTGACGATATTGATTGATTAATGTTATTTATAAGGTCATTATTTTATATTTCAGGGAAGACAATGTATTTTTTTATTTAATGAAAAATATTATTCCCCGCATCTCAATTATGTTAATATCTTCGGAGTATGAGAGTCAAATTTTATAACTTTGACAGTAAATTTTAACATAAAATTTTTAAGTTTATAAAAATAAAATGTATATATTTAGATACTACATAAAAAAGATTATAAGTCATGATAATTTATAACTAAACATAAATTAAAAAAAACGTAAGAAAATCATGATCAAAGAACCACCTTGTACACTCTCCAACATAGTAGTACTAGGTTCACCTAAATTAAAACATAATGAGTATTTTTGTTTTTGTTTTTTTTGTTTATATATGTTTTTGCACATTTCTCATAAATTTATAAGGTAGCTTTTACAGGTGAGTTAAGTTTTATTTTTTTTATTTTTAGTATTTTTAAATCTCATATTTTAAAGAAACTTACCTATGAATAATTTTATAATGTAATAATTTATTTACGTTGACGAGTATATTAGTTAAATTCACAATACACTTATTGTGTTTATTAAACTTAAAATTGAAAAAAGAAAAGAAAATCCTTGCAGAATAGGATTTACAAATTGGCAAATTATGATATTCCTAGTGGTTGTATCTCCCTGCAAAATCAAGAGATCTCTCTGCAGGCAGATCTTCTCATGAGCTCACAAGTTACAGGCTTTAAACATATGCACTCTGATCCTGTCGCCTATTTCCTAGACTATTTGGCTATTTCAATTCTCTTTCCGATTTAATTTATGTAATCATTTTTTATTTTTTTCTTTATTTAAAAATATATTTTCTCTGCTCTAAAATATTTGTCACATTATATTTTTCAAGTATCAAATTATATGAATTTTAACCAATATTTTTCACCATATTAATATGAAAAGAATTGTAACTTATAGTACTTTTACTATAGTTTTCGAATATCTAAATTTTAATTTTAAAATATTAAATTAATATTATCTAATTTAACTTTGAATTAATTAAATTGACTTTTATAAAGAAAAACTTGAAAAGTATTTTGAGACGGATGAAGTACTTTTTAAAATTTAAAAATAATTTAAGACTCATATTGCATATTGCATTCTATTTCAACGTAGCACACATGGGGGCTCCTGGGATGGGAGATTCCACCTTTGGAATAATAAGAAAGTCCCAATGAATACCTCGGTTTAATTGCGAGCACATTTGGAAGAGCTTATAAATTTTAACTTATCAGCCAAAAGTCATAAATTAGAATTTCACGATTAGAAAATCTAACTTATGACTTTTGACTTAAAAATAAGTGTTTAAAAGTATTTTTTATTTTATCCAAACTATATAAAAATGCTTAAAAGATACTTTAACTTAAAAATATCTAAAACAAGCCAATCTAAATAGGCTCCATAAAATAATCTTTCCTTTCATAGTCTAGGACATTTTATAACTAGCCAATTAAAAAGTTTAAAATGTACTAGCACAACATCTTTAATGCAAGTTATCGATTCCCTCGACGGATTATAATTGTCACGAGCCAAAAAGTTTTTTTTGACGCAAAATGAATCAACCTAGCCATGAGCATGTTGATATTAAGACACTATTTTACCCCAGCCTAGATTGAAAACATCTTATCAATTCAAATTATTACATTTAATAAATAAAAATATCACATAAATAGATAACCATTAGAAAAATTGATGAGTGAAACTTGATCTAGAGATGGATAACCTTCGCTACAAAGTAATGAATTACAACAATAATAATAAATTCACAAATGGGAACAGATGGATTAAATATTCGAATTACTTGCCAAATAGGTGAGAATATTGTTAATTGATGCAAAGCACGAAGTACTACAAGGAGTGGATGCGGACAATATGTGTGCTGCCACCCATATTAGCTTATCACAAAGGCGCCAACACGTTGTCATTAATTTAGGCTTTGATGTTTAACTCAACTAAACATTCATTAACACCTTAATTATTTTAATTAATAGTTCCATCATTTATCTAGAGTATTTTTTTTTTCAAAAAGTGAGTTTATAGTCTTCCACTTCCATACGTGGGACCCTACCACTACTCTCACGTGGCAGACGTGCTTCAGGTACGAGCCCAAATCGGCGCGTTCTTATCTCTCATCTTACCTGGCAACCGCGTGCGCTTCAATCGCCGACAGAGCAAGTGTGAAAACAAAACATAAACACGTAGGATTTTCAATTTATAACCCCACAACATTATCTTTTTCTCTCACTATATTCTTTTAGAACTACATAAACATCAACCGTCTCCACCACTCTCTCATTCTACAAAGTTTCATTTTCTAGCCTCTTTTTTTGTAATCCTCTTTTAACATGGATTCAAATGAGTGTGAGTTTTGGTTACCACCGCAATTTCTCACTGATGATGACATTCTATTTGGGTTTAAGAATAACAATAACAGTAAGTTAGGAGAGGAAAATGGAAGAAGGAAATATTTTGGGTGTGATTTTCAAAACGAATTCTCATATGGGTTTAACATGTTTGGTCCTCACTCGGATCTGAGTTCGCCGGTGGGGTCAGTTGTCGGGTCAACCGAGACAGAGAGTGAAGAAGAAGACTATATCACTGAGCTAACTCGACAAATGGCTTACTCCACTCTTGAAAACCACAAGGTATAATATTCTTTTTTTGTTATTCATGTTATTCTTTTGTTTTATGGTTGCTTTGCTTAACTTAGATAGTGTTTGGTCATAGATTTTGAGAAACTTGAAAAAATAAGTTTTTAAGGTTGTGTTGAAATTTGAAGTTGGGTTTGGATATGCATTTTATTTAGAAAAAAATAAATTAAACTTTTGTGAGTACATCCAAAAACGGGTTTGGACCTGTTTTTGGAACTTCAAATTTTTTCTTCAAATTTTTTTCAAAAACTGATAAAAATTCATGGACAAATAATGCTTTCAATTTTTTTTTTTTGAAAAAAAGCTTTCAAGATCTATGGCCAAACAGGAGCTTAGTCTTGTTATTCATTTTAACTTATGTTTTTTTCTTATTGTTTTTGTTTTGTTTATAGGTTAAGAGTTTGTCAAGTTCACCTCAGTCAACGTTATGTGGTGTGCTTGGGTCAAAACAGGGCTCAAATAGTGAAAGTCCAAAATACCTTTCTCAGATGGAAGGGGAGAGTAGAAAGGGGACAGTGGATTTGCTATATGCTGCAGTTGGTGAGGTTGCAAGAATGAAGATGATGGAGGACAAAAATGGAATATGGGCTCCACCAAGAAAGACAAGTCCAGTTTATGTTGACCCAAACATGTGTAAACCAAATCTTGGGTCGTTTTACTCTAATCAGCCACCACCACTCTCTTACAAGCAGTTACAAATGGCTCAAGTAAGCTTCAATTCTGATAATAAGGTTAGTAGCTGGATTTTTTTGCTTCCAAATTTATTCATTTTTATGTATGTGAAAATGCAGTTTCAGAGGTTGAAGCAACTACAAATAATGAAGCAAGGGCAAGGTGTAATGGGTCCGGAAAAAGATGGATATTGGCAGTACCCTTTGACTCAGGGGAGAGACAAAAATGGAGCTGATAGGCCTTTGAACATCGCAAAGTCTGCTGCTTGGCCGATTGTGCAACAATCTCACCACCGTCAGCAGCCTGGCTCAGGCATGCGTGCTGTTTTCCTAGGAAATCCTGGACCCAAACGAGAGTGTGCTGGTACTGGTGTTTTCATTCCCAGAAGAGTTGGAACTCAAACTGAAACTCGGAAAAAGCCAGGTAACTTTTTTTAAAATTTCCCCCTGTTTTATGAACTTAAACCGCAAATTAGAATAGAAAATTAATGTGTATGATTTGGCTATTATGCATGTTTGCAGTGATTTTAACAGTGGGTCGAACTTATTTTCCGTTTTATTTTTATTAATTTTGCTTCTTGGCATTATAGTGGAAATGTGAGACTGGAATTTTGGATTTTTTTGGTTCTGTTTTTTCACACTTATCTGGCATTTTGTGTTATTTTTGGTGGGAATGAACTGTAAAGAAAGATTCAAACAGCATAATCCGATTTGTTTGGCCGTGTTCTCATTATTTCATGTTATTTACTTCTCTATGGTTTATTCTGTGGTGCTCATTTGTTTTGTCAATTTTTGTTTGTCGATTTACCAGGTTGTTCGACAGTTTTACTACCAGACAAGGTGGTCCAGGCCCTGAATCTGAATATGCAGCATCAGGTTCAACCCAGATGTAATAATAATGGTGAATATTGTAGTTCTATCTTATTCTAAATTAATTAGTAGCAGTTTCATTTTGAGTATTTCTGATTTAAAATCTTTTGTATAGGTGGTGGTGTTTTGAAGTACCAGAATAATAATGTAGCAGCGGGGCAACAATGGCGGAGTTTGAGAAGTCAGCCGGCGGCAATGTCCCAAGAACTCCAGCTTCCTCAGGAGTGGACTTACTGACCCAGAAATTATTTTTGGAAGTTTTTTTGGTGAAAAAGATGGCTTTTCTGGGGGTGGGTGGGCTAGTAATAGTATTAGGGTTAAGAGAAGCTAATTTGATAGTCTTCAGGGGAAGAAGAATTAGGTAGTAGCAGATAGGGTCTCTAGAATCAAGAAAAGAAATGGTTAGTAGATTTTTTAGGTTCTGTTTTGTATGGTTTTAGATTAAGATTAGATTATACTAGTATTAGACAGAAATAAACTTCTGAAGTCAAGAATTGGAGAAAGATGACTATGCCTTGTTTTGGGGTGGAACATTTGAAACACAGTATCCTTTTTCTACTTTATCAGCAAATGTATGGGTATTTTGCCGGGAATCTATCAATAATTATACCATTAAGTATACTTCAGTTTATCTTTTTGTTTTCTCTCCATTTCCCTCTTATTAGTACTTATTTGCATTATTAATTGATATTGTCACGCCTAGGAACATTGGGCACTTTGGCCATATGTGATTGTACATGAAAGAACGCTGTTTCTCGTCTCCGAACTTAAAATTCAGTTAGGCATGTAGCGTGGGTTCGAATTCTGGTGGGATCAATTTTCCGTGTTATGGGGTAAGATTTTATAGATGATATTAATTGCTCTGTTTTTAAATTTTGGTCATTCATGCGCATTTCGTAATTTATTAGTAGTAATACTGAGAGACTGATACTATTATCTACAGAAATAATCTGGCGTAAGAAAGAACGCTGTTTCTCATTTTACTGAAGAGGGAAAGAGTCGAGCAATGACTTAATAGGAAGCTGTGCAACGTTACGTAGAATGTCGTGAAACGTATTGATCTACTTAGTTCCTTTTGGAATAGAAGATGATTTTCTATTTTTTCTTGGATTAGCTTATATAGCTGAGATTGATGTGTGAGTATACCAGAAGAGATATGATTAGAAATGATATGTGAGTATACCAGAAGAGATATGATTAAAAATGATGATATCTAGGATAGTGGAAGTGGTCTCGGTGTAAGATAAGATGCGGAAAATGAGATTGAGATGATTCGGGCATGTGCAGAGGAGAAACATAAACCTCCCCGTGCATAGGTGTGAGGTTGGCTATGGAGGGATTCAGAAGGGGTAGATGTAGGCCGAAGAAGAATTGGGAGAAGTGATTAGACGGAATATGGCGCTGATGCAATTTATTGAGGACATGACCTTATATAGGAGATTGTGAGGGTAGTAGTTAGTCGAGCGTAGTCCTACTTACGCTCACAGAATGATAGTTATAGTGTTATTACTGTAGACTCGATTAGCCATCACACTTATAGGCATAGTATTGCTTTACAGTCCCTGTAGTTTGATTTTTGATGCTATGTGTGTTGTTGTGCCTGTGTTCAAAATCAGGAAAAACAGAAACCAAACGGAAAGACAAAAACCAGAAAAAACAGAAACTGGAAAAATAATACAGAAGTAAGAAAATATCCGAGACCACAGAATTCACTGTGTGTCCTTAAGGAATTTAATCCCCTCACTGTACCCGAGGTTATGGATTACTTCCTCCCAGGATAAAACGGATATACCTGTCGCAGGAGTAGCGGTACGTCAAACGCCTTCGACTTCGATTTAACTCAAAGTTGGCAACGAAACACGGTAAGACTCGATAGTTTTATTTGTGAAAAAGAATGCAATTTCAGATGCAGAAATTTTTGGTTTTTGGTATATTTAAAATGAGGCATTGCCTTAGTTTATATAGCCTTGAAGGTGCCTCTTGAATAGGTTGGTGACTGTTGGAAAGGTTGCCTTCCATTTCTCATTCACACCAACTTGGCTAGTTTTATTCATTAACTAACTTTAACAATCCCCACATGAATGGGGAATGGTTATATGATGAAAAACATGCATGACAAAAAGCTGTGTGATTAAAGCAAGGATTAATCGCATCTGGATAAGTAGATTTCTCTTTGAACTTTCCGTAGTGAACATATGTCGGATATACTCGGTCAATCGGTAGATGTGATATCCTTGAACCGTCGAGCTTTGGTGTATACCTAGACAACCACATGTCACACAATTAACCCTTTAACCGTCTTTGGTTCTCATTGGTTTGTTCGTTTCACCATGAACACTGCCTGGTTCATAAGTGCGTAGAGAATTGGCCTTACATAATTCTCCTTGAAGCGGCTTACACTTCACACTTACATAGGTGATTCCTAAATGTGTCATCCCGTAGATACACTATTTGATATACCCCGTACCAAACTTAGGAACCATTAAAAAGCCGCAATGCTTTATCCTCATCGAACATTGTCTTATCACGAGAATGGACCAAAGAGTTATTGTGACAATGTTGAACCGTCATTAATGACTTTGTTTGATCTCTTTGAACCTAGATCTTGGGATCTCCAGTCTTCTAGGTAGAGTTACCGTCACGATGACTTGTCCTCGGCCATAGTCCCATTCCCATTGATGATCTTTCAACTACCTCTCTAGTTAGGCCTTTAGTTAGTGGATCCGACACATTATCTCTTGACTTAACATAGTCAATTGTGATAATTCCACTAGAGAGTAGTTGTCTAACGGTATTATGTCTTCGTCGTATGTGACGAGACTTTCCGTTGTACATAAGGCTCCCGGCTCTTCCTATTGCCGCTTGGCTATCGCAATGTATGCATATAGGAACCAACGGTTTGGGCCAAAATGGAATATCTTCTAAGAAATTCCGGAGCCATTCAGCTTCTTCACCGGCTTTGTCTAAAGCTATGAACTCAGATTCCATTGTAGAGCGGGCGATACATGTCCATTTGGATGACTTCCAAGACATCGCTCCTCCACCTATGGTAAAACATATCCACTTGTGGATTTAGTTTCGATTGAACCGGTGATCAATTTGCATCACTTGTATCCTTCAATAACTGCAGGATACCTGTTATAATGCAAAGCAAAGTTTTGAGTATGTTTTAAATACCCCAAAACTCGTTTCATTGCCAGCCAATGTTTTTGGTCGGGATTACTAGTGTAGCGACTTAGTTTACTTATAGCACATTCAATATCAGGTCGCGTACAGTTCATGATATACATCAAACTTCCCAACACTCTGGCATAATCCAATTGAGAATGACTTTCACCTTTATTCTTTGCAAGAGCAAGGTTCATATCAATTGGCGTCTTTGCAATTTTAAAGTCCAAATATTTGAACTTTTCAAGTACCGTTTCAATATAATGAGATTGAGACAATGCTAGACCTTGAGGAGTCTTATGGATTTTAATTCCCAGAATTAAATAGGCAACTCCTAAGTCTTTCATATCAAACTTACTAGCAAGCATGCGCTTAGTAGCATTTATGTTAGCAATGTCGTTACTCATTATCAACATATCATCCACGTACAAACAAATAATGACTACGTGGTTTGGAGTGTTCTTAATGTAGACACATTTATCACACTCATTTATCTTGAATCCATTTGACAGCATTGTATGGTCAAATTTTGCATGCCACTGTTTGGGTGTTTGTTTTAGTCCGTAAAGAGACTTAACAAGTCGACACACCTTCTTCTCTTTCCCTGGAACTACAAACCCCTCAGGTTGTTCCATGTAAATTTCTTCCTCTAACTCTCCATTTAAGAAGGCTGTTTTCACATCCATTTGATGGATTTCAAGACCAGCATACCACGGCTAACGCTACTAACACCCGAATAGATGTAATCCTCGTTACCGTGAGTATGTATCAAAGTAATCAAGACCTTCTCGTTGTCTAAACCCTTTAACAACTAGTCTTGCCTTATATTTATCAATAGTACCATCAGCTTTCATTTTCCGCTTGAAAATCCATTTGGAACCTAAAGGTTTATTTCCTGGAGGAAGGTCAACCAATTCCCAAGTATGGTTGTTTAAGATGGATTCTATCTCACTATTGATTGCATCTTTCCAAAATTGAGCTTCCGATGAAGACATAGCTTCGTTGAAGGTTCGAGGCTCATTCTCCAACAAAAATGTTAGAAATTCTGGTCCAAATGAAGTAGACGTCCTTTGACGTTTCTTTGCGTCTCAGTTTTTCCTCATCAGGAATATTTTCCTTTGTTTCTTCCCGAGGTCGTTTAGATTCTTTGCTAGACGACTCACATTCCTTGTTATACGGATATATGGTTTCAAAGAAGTCAGCATTATCTGATTCAATTACCGAATTTACACGAATGTCGGGATTTTCTCGATTTGTGAACCGTAAATCGATATGCCTTACTATTTGTGGCATATCCTATGAAAACACAATCAATGGTTTTAGGTCCTATTTTTACCCTTTTGGGTTTAGGAATTTGCACCTTGGCCAAACACCCCCACACTTTGAAGTATCCCAAATTGGGGTTCCTTCCTTTCCACTTTTCGTATGGAATAGATTTTGTTTTGCTATGGGGCACTCGATTGAGTATTCGGCTAGCTGTTAGAATGGCTTCCCCACAAGTTAGGGGTAAACCAGAACTTATTAACAGGGCATTCATCATTTCTTTCAGGGTTCTATTTTTCCTTTCCGCAATTCCGTTTGATTGTGGCGAGTAAGGGGCAGTTGTTTGATGAATAATGCCATATTCCAAACATATTTGTTCAAAAGGAGATTCATATTCACCGCCCCTATCACTCCTTATCATTTTAATCTTTTTGTTAAGTTGAGTCTCAACTTCAGTTTTGTATTGCCTGAATGCTTTAATTGCTTCATCTTTACTATTAAGTAAATAAACGTAGCAATACCGCGTACTATCGTCAGTAAAAGTTATGAAATACTTCTTTCCACCGCGAGATGGGATTGACTTCATGTCACAAATATCTGTATGGATTAAGTCTAAAGGACTTGAATTCCTTTCAACTGACTTATAAGGATGTTTAACATACTTAGACTCAACACAGATTTGACATTTTGATTGATTGCATTCAAACTTAGGCAATACTTCCAAACTAATCATTTTTCGCAAGGTTCTGTAATTGACATGTCCTAAACGTGAATGCCATAAATTATTTGACTCAAGTAAGTAAGACGAAGCAGAAACTTTATTATTATTGGCAACGACCATTACATTCAGTTTGAAAAGGCCCTCTGTGAGGTAACCTTTTCCTATGTACATCTCGTTCTTACTTATTACAACCTTGTCAGAAACAAAAACACACTTAAAACCGTTCTTTACTAGAAGTCCGGTAGATACTAGATTTTTCCTAATTTCAGGAACATGACAGACGTTGTTAAGAGTCACCACCTTGCCAGATGTCATCTTCAGCAGTATCTTTCCATAACCTTCAATTTTGGCCGTTGCAGAATTTCCCATATATATGGTATCGTCGGGCCCGGCGGGAGCATATGAAGCAAAGGCTTCTCTAACAGCACAAATGTGGCGAGTGGCGCCAGAGTCAATCCACCACTCTTTCGGATTTCCCACTAAGTTGCACTCAGACAACATAGCGCACAAGTCATCAACTTCCTCGTTTGTTTCAACCATATTAGCCTGACCCTTCTTCTTTACCTTTTGAGCACTGATACCGCAACTTTGTGTCCGATTTTTCCACAATTGTGGCGGTTTCCTTGAATTTCTTCTTGTTGGGATAGCTCCTTGGTCCCGATGCATTTTCCTCTTTTCAGATTAGTTGGGGCGGTTTCAACAATATGTGCTCCCCTATGGTTGATCTCACATTTGCCTTCTTCTCCATTGCCTTGTTATCTTCCTCGATTCTCAAGCGGACGATGAGATCCTCCAGTGTCATCTCCTTTCGCTTGTGTTTCAAGTAATTTTGAAAGTCCTTCCATGAAGGAGGCAATTTTCTCTATTATCGCCAAGAACTTGAAACGCCCCACTAATCACCAAACCTTCAATGAGTAGATCGTGGATGATAACCTCGCAACTCTTGAACTTGAGTAACAAATGGACTTGCCATCTACCATTTTGTAGTCCGTAAACTTGGCAATGATAAATTTCTTTAATCCAAAGATCTTACGTTTTATATTTCTTTTCCAACGCATCCCATAGATCTTTTGATGTTTCCACATTACTATAGACGTTGTAAAGATCATCCTCCGATCCGCTAAGAATATAATTCTTGCACAAAAATCTGAGTGCTTCCATGCCTCGGTTACAACAAAACGTTCATTCTCGGTGTTGATTCCAAGCAAAATCGAACGACCTCCTTAATAAACTTTTGGAGGTTTAAAGTAGTTAAATAGAAGAACATCTTTTGTTGCCATCGTTTGAAATCAATTAGGTGAATTTTCCAGGCTTCTCTGTCGGGCAGGTCTTTGGTGCGATCTGTTGGAGGACGTGACATTGCTCGTAGAACCAACCATGGGGGCTAGTGTGGCGAATGATAGCATTCAAATTTGGAGTCATGTCTCCCATTTCATGTAAGCGAAACAGCAGAAAAAGTTTAATAAACGGTGAAGACTTCAAACCGAATCAGTTTGACAAAGAGCAGATGTAATACACAATGGTGAAGATTTTATTTCTTCAAACCGAATCAAGGTTACACAAACAGATTTAAAATCCTTGAAACGAAATGCAGTAAATTGTATGTTGTATACTTGATGAAGTTTTTATATCTTCAAATCAAGTACCCAAATGAGTAGAAAATTATGAAAACTTTAATCTCAACCGGAGTAAAAAATTCGAAGATTTTAGTCTCCAAACAACATATTAGTTCGTTACACCGAAACAACAAACACCTTCCTTTTTTTTTTCTTTTTTTTTTTCCAGTAAATTGTATGTTGTATACTTGATGAAGTTTTTATATCTTCAAATCAAGTACCCAAAGGAGTAGAAAGTTATGAAAACTTTAATCTCAACCGGAGTAGAAAATCCGAAGATTTTAGTCTCCAAACAACATACACCTTTTTTTCTTTTTTCTTTTTCCGACAACGGTCTGTAATTGTTAAACAAGAACAAATGAACACAGAAATAATGATTAAATTCCTTAAGCTTGTTGTTGTGCCTGTGTTCAAAATCAGGAAAAACAAAAACCAAACGGAAAGACAAAAACCAGAAAAAACAGAAACTGGAAAAATAATACAGAAGTAAGAAAATATCCGAGACCACAGAATTCACTGTGTGTCCTTAAGGAATTTAATCCCCTCACTGTACCCGAGGTTATGGATTACTTCCTCCCAGGATAAAACGGATATACATCGCAGAGTAGTGGTACGTCAAACGCCTTCGACTTGACGAACTCAAAGTTGGCAACTAAACACAAAGAATACTCGATAGTTTTATTTGTGAAAAAGAATGCAGAATTTGGATGCAGAAATTTTTGGTTTTTGGTATATTTAAAATGAGGCATTGCCTTAGTTTATATAGCCTTGAAGGTGCCTCTTCGGAATAGGTTGGTGACTGTTCGGAAAGGTTGCCTTCCATTTCTCATTCACACCAACTTGGCTAGTTTTATTCATTAACTAGCTTTAACAATGTGTTCCCTAGTGTACTTTGTTTATATTATTTATCTGCATTAGCTACTGCTTCCTTTTGTCAGAATGCGCTATCATGGCGTATTCGATTTTGTTATCAATATTTTCATATAACTTCAATTTTTTGTTTCTGGTCTTTTCTCTTGCTTTGTAATGCTTGTTTGATTGTGATTATGCTTTGTCTTGAGCCGATTATATCTCGAAAACAATCGCTCTATCTATTAAAGTGGGTGTAAGATCTGTATACACTCTATTCTCCTAGATGCGTGGGATTTCACTAAATTTGTTATTATTGTTGTTGATTAACTTATATAGTGTAATGGTCAAAGTTAATAGGGCCCAGAACATGTTTAAAGATCTTTTCTCACATCTCACCACATGCATTAGGTACGCTGGCACCACCAAAGTTGTTGTACAATGACGAGTACATTTTTATCATTGTCGAAAAATTTCAAGTTTGAACCATGAATTACTTTGATGAAAAAGTGTTTTATTTTAATGTAAGTCTTTTGAAGGTGAATTTAAATTAATTAAATCTCAAAAGTTTGACTAGAAAAAAGGTTTTTTCTTCTCCCGTACACAGGTCCCAAGAAAGAAAAAAGGAGTGCTATATCGACTGTGATTATGCTACCGGATCAAAAGAAAACACTTTGGATGTAGTGGTTGTTCATGAACCTCGTTTTGGTTCTGCCGTTTAGCTGTTATTCTTTTGGATTTTCATTTAAAACTGGGGGAAGAGTATGTCTAGCACCAAACACAAACACCGGTCACTTGTCGATAAATGTGCAAACAAAGCTTCGTAGAATCAAATGTTGCCCATATAAGACGGGTGTGGAAGTGTAACAAAGACTCTTCTCCCATCCTTCACTTTTCCTTTCTCCAAGGATTTCTGATTTCTAAATTTGCAAGCCTCCGTACAATTGAAAAATGAGCAACTTCCCCTTCTATACATTTTTGCTCTAGTAAGTATTAATTTTGTGCTCAACTCTTGACAGATTTCCAACCCCAAAGAAATGTTACTCCCTTCCCAGGCACCATTTTTTTAAGTCCGTTCTAAAAAGTATATATTTTTATATTTAAAAATAATTTAATTTTATTGGATGATTTATAGTCATACAAATATTTAAGACTTGTCTTCGATTACAAATTTCATTTTTTTTTCTTAAACTCCGTACAAGGTCAAATGGTGCCACCGCATACATTAGAACAGAGGGAGTATATCATAGTTAAAAGTTGGATAAATTTAAAACATTTTTTATAAAATTTGATAGTGTTCGAATTTCAAGAGTCAAACTTTTTTTATTTTGATCGTAAATTCGGACATACAATGTTTGAGTTTTTTGAAAAATAATTTACATATTTAGAAACTATATAAAAATTACTATAAATCACAATAATTAACAATTTAAAATACTTAAAGAACATACGAATAAATCACGATCAAAGATTTTATTGCTTGACTCTCAAAATTCAAACTATATCACATAAATTGGGACAAAAAGAGTACTCCCTCCATCTCAAATTATTTATCATTTTTTTTGTTTTATACATTCCTTAAGAAATATTAATTAGAAGAGTTTTTTGACTACTTTACCCTTATTTATATTTAAATTATAATCTCTCTCCATTTAATGTTGCTTTATTTTTATGTGTCATCTTCATTAATGATAAAATTTATTATTTACAAAATGGGAAATGACTGATTTATTTTACCTTGAACTTTTAAAACGATAAATAATTTGAGATAACTATTTTTAGTAATCATAAGACGAATAAAACGATAAATAATTTGAGATAACTATTTTTAGTAATCATGGGAAGAAAGAAGTATTACATTACATGAAAAATTGGACAAAGGTGAAAAAGATGGAACACTGTTTGTTGATCTTAGTGAGTGCCGTCTAATTTTGCTAGTGTGTTGCTAATTTCTGGACTAAAGAATATGATATTCCTCTTGCAATAGCAGCTCATGCTTTTGCACACTTGTTTTGTTTCTTTTCTGTCGCTTTCCGAAAAAAAAAAAGACTTGTTCAATCTTAGATTGGGTGGAAAATATCTAGTTAGATATCTCATACCTCCAGCTAACCACTCTTTTAGTGTTAATCATACATCGTGATCCACTATCCACTATCCACGACCACGACCACGATCACGACATGATAAAATTGAAAAACAAATATATTTGGGGTTAGATGAATATTATATTTTCTTTAGTTACTAATTGTTAGATAAAAAGAATAATTGTCAGTTATGTAAAAATAAAAAGAGACAAAAAGGAGAAAGAGAGAATTAGAGTCAAATTAAATATACGAAGCAATCTTTGCAAGTACTGTCCTTTTGTCCACGAAAGAATGTCTGTGATTTAATTTTCAGTATATCTATAACACGGCATTTTTCAAGAGCAATGGAAGGAAGCGGGGATCTCCTTTGTTTTATATTTTTCTTTATATACGTTGATAATGATTCTTTTTAATATCATCGATAAATTTTTAACTTGTTATAGCATATTAATGAGTCTTATTTTAACAGACTAAACAACCTTCTTAACAGACGGGATGAAATAGCAGTGGTTATGAGTTTATTTAATCGAAGTCTAGAACTGTTCAGAATAGTGTAAGGATCAAAAAATATACTATCCCCTTCGCCTACTACATTTCCTCAAGAATCCAACTAAAGAAAAACTAACTAATTACAAAATATACTCAAAATTCGATCCTTCTTCATCAACATAATTAAGGCCTTACTTTAGTAGTAGTAATAACTAATAAGTTGTTCCCAAGATTGCAAATTCAATTTTAAAACTCATAGCATTGCTCGTAACAATAGAACCTTGTGGTCCGGCCTTTCCTCTGATCCCGCACATAGCGGAAGCTTAGTGCACCGGGCTACCCTTTTTTATACAATTGTTTGTAAGATGGAGGCTAGTGGCAAGGGTAGATGGTGGTGGTGGTTGACAATTATGTGGTTAAGGATGGTGATAAAAAAAAAGGTGGCTCAGTGCACTAAGCTCCCGCTATGCTCGGGGTCCGGAGAAGGGCCAGACCACAAGGGTCTATTGTACGCAGGCTTACTTCACATTTCTGCAAGAGGTTGTTTCTACGGTTTGAACCCATGACCTCCTTGTCACATGACAACAACTTTACCAGTAGTTTCCAAGGTTAAGGATGGTGATAGTGGTCCTAAAATATTACTACTTTATAAGACTATTTAAATGAATAACGTTTTAATAATTTTCAAATTATGTACGAGATTTGAATAACTCCGGCGTTCATTCTATGAAAATAAATGGTGCCAATAGAAGCTATTCCAAAATCATGTTGTCTAAAGACCCAAATTAACTCTAGGCCTGCAGGACTTTGGGGGCCTGGAAACTCACTGTCCGATCAACTTAAATGGATAGAGATTGTTTTATTATAATGTATGGGCTTCTAGTTCAAGTATATGGATTTCAAGTCCACACTTGGTTTTCAACAAAAAAATGGAGTAAACTGTATGGTAATTTGATAAAATGATTATTTCCTCACACTCAAACTGTCCCTTAAAGTCATTTATCACACACATACATAGACCGACAATTATTGTATCATGCAAAGTGAAAAATGGATGAAGTAGTAGTATATGTTGGTTCTTATGAAGAAAAAGAAGCGAATATAGCATGAATAGTATACAATTTTTATAGCTGAACTTCACAAATGTATCTATCCATCACACTTTCGTTACTAACTGTGATGGTGATTCAGTGCTCATTTCTTGATCATTATGATATTGGTACACCTTACAAACAAATCTTCCTGCTGCATGACCTGTAACAGCCACCAGGAAAAACCTGAAATCTGTTGTAATAATAAAGATGACAACCAAGTAAGTCATAAACATCCTAAGTCCATGGAATGCAGACTCTTGTACCAACACTTTAAGGCCTTTCTCTTCTTTCTTAGTACTAAATGGGTATAAAGAACAGAATTCAGATATTAATGCTAACAAGAAAATCAGATAAACAGGAAACAAGCAGCCCCCTTTAGTTATTTCGCAATCAGGCCATCCTTGGAATTGTTTCTTTGTGTATGAAATCCAGTAGCTTGAACTTACTGATGATTGTAGTATGCTTGTATTTGCATTAGTAATGAAATAGCTTAGAGATTTGGGATAAACAGAGTTATTGGTTGACCACATAATTTTGTGGAAATTATATATTGCTGTGGGAACTTAATTAGAACTGAGAAATTTTCCTAGTGAAGTATAAGTAGCAAGAGGAAGATAACGTGATCGAGTGGAGTAGTAAATTAAAAGCAAAGCTTAAGTTTATCTGGCAATGTAGATGCATAATTGGCAATTATAGTCATCATAATCATGAAGAGTAACCTATACTTCTGTAATATCATCCTAAAGTGCTAATTATTGCCATCATTTCTCTCTAGTCTTTTCCGTTACGAATTCTTGGATTAAAATTAAGTTAGTCGATTAAATTCACTGTTATATACCTACTGTACGTAAGCATAACTTTTCTTGTTACTTCAACAGTGAAAACCATCATATTGTAGTAGTAATAAGTTAAGCAATTAGAAAGTAAGAGTACTAGTACTTTGTTGGATATAATTATTGGAATCAAAGTAGTACGGGAAGTAAATAAATATTACAAGTGTTCGAAAGGATAAACTAACAGCCAAGATTATAATTGCCGCAAGCTTGTTGAGTCTTGAATATTGATAACCTGAAATCAAGAAACACTAAATCTGGATTGTTACAACTGTGGCTGAGTCGAGAGATGACTCTCTGTCTTTAAGACAAGATTGCTCCGTATATATCCTTTTACGTTACGGACAATAGTCTCCCAAGATAAAACAACAACTTAACAAATGAGCAAAGGAAACTCAGGTGTTACTTTTGAAGAACTTAGAGTAACGAAATGATGCTGGAGAGGAAGAAGAAGATTCTGATTTTTCTGTCTCTTTCTCGAACGATTGAGTCAAAGGCTTCAATTTATAGTGTAAGGAAGGTGACTTCTCAACTAGCCAACTAATGGTATTTAATAGCCATGTAATGACACTTAGTAAGGAGTTATTCAGCCAAGTAAATGATTGAATTTATATGTAAAGTAATGGAGATTCAACACTCCAAAACCAATCCAAAAGACAGAAACTTTCTGCCTTCCGTCGTGAGCCTCTTCCCAATTTTATCTTTCCTGAAACTCCAGGTACCAAACCGTAAATATTAAGCAATTTGGGTCAAAAAAAGATAATATCAGAAGAAGCCCACGACCCGAGACCCGATCCCGAGCTCGAGCCCGGACCGGACGGGATGGGCGGGTGGGCTTAGCCTCGAACTCAAGCACACCTAGGTCATCCCTCCTTCAAACACATGGGTTACCCCTTGGGGTTCCAAACCCTTATCCATTTTTAGACTTTTAAAATGAACAAATCTTCCTTTCCCCACCAATGAGGGAGATTTGTTCCACACCATATTTTTATGCTTCAAACACCTCACTTTGTGGACCAATATATCTTTCATTTATTAACGAAATTTGATGATCCTTGGCCCTACGGTCATCTACTCACTTAGTAGATTATGCACGTGTGAAGAATCAAAGTCTCCAACATGTGAAACCCTAGTGTTTAAGTCATTAAAGATGGGTGGACGCAACTCCCACCAAAAGCAAATTTCCAACATACTTTCCAAAGCTTAAGGTTATATTCCTCTTAAGACGCTAAAGGAGAAGAAGAGGTTCACCAGTTATACCACATCCGTAAATTTCACCAGGTCTTTTTATCGGGGGGTTGTTCACTTTTTGATTGAGTTGCCAATCAATAAAATGATGAAGAATCTCTCAGAAATTTAGATCATTTGCTTATCATGAGTAGTATAGTTCTTAGAGAGATCGAGTTGTAATCACGAGTGGAGTTATAGTTCTACTTACGGGTTAGCAGACCTCAATGTTTTTGGTCTTAATCTTGTATTTGTATTAAAGATTCACTTGATATGTATACACAATTTATTCACAATCTAGTAAGTTACATTTTCTAAAATACAAAACTTATAAACTCAAAATCTTAGCTTCATCTTTAACTGCAATAAGATGTCTAATATATACTACTATTAGTTTCCTTATGCAAAATGTGACAAAGGCTTGTATTCTTGTTCTATGTTGATTTCAAGTATGGAGAAAATGTTGGTGATGGCGATTTGTTGACCACATTGATTCTTCTACTATATGCCTTTAACGTCATGTGTTTGATATTTGATGGTCCAAGAAACAAAAATAACAATCTATATACTGGTATATTATATGAAAAAGATTGTTTTCATAGTGATGTTTTTGGTATATTTATAATGCAAGTTGTAGGGTGTCAAAAGTTATTGAAAGTAAAAACATGAGATGGAATAAATCGAATGCTAATTCTGTTTTCAAATGTCAGCAGTTATGTCGTCTGACACCAGTAACAACACTTTAACAAAACAGAAACTTTAAAGAGTAAATGCAGCGGAATTTAAAGAACACAAAGATTTTAAAAAATTTTCATAAGTTATATATATTATATAACTAATGACGGTCAATGACCATATATATTGTATATGTACTATATACAAAATTGCAAATTTCTTTCTTTAGAGATTTACAATATAAAATGGAAAAGAATAAAAAGTTGAAGTCGCGGATGACTTCTGCCTGAAAAATCTAACTAATTAGACATAGACAGCCTCTCATTACAATCGCTCCATACAAAACTAATCTAGAATCTAAACAGCAATTGTAATGTTGGACAGAATGTTGTCGACACACTCAGGCTACACTTGTGATCCAGATTTCTGAGATAAAATCACGAGAGCTCTCTTGGTATTTTTACAATCCGATTCTGGATGATCGATTCACTGTTGTGGCCTCTCTATTTATAGTGGAGAGTTTCCTTCAAAGTCTCATCGATCGGTTGTGGAGATTGAGGGAAAGGTGGGAAGCTTGTGGTAGATGATTAAGGAGTGAAAAACTCAACAACTTTGACTTGTTCCTTACTCGACTTCTTCCCCAAGCTTTGACTCTTTCTCCCACGTTTTACACAGCTCCAATTCACCATGCCTAAGTCAGTTTTACTTCACAGTAAAATATTACTGGTTACCGTGAAGTAAGGCAAAACTGTTTCTTGAAGATGTTGGTCTGAATGTTATGAGATTTGTCCCAACATTTTTATGCATTCAAATCAGTACTTCAGAAGATATGTTGGGACAAATGTCAAAACCCCAACCCCAACATTAACAATCTCCCCTTTTTTGTCTTTCTTCACAAAACACTTTACAAATTATCCAAACGACTTAGTGCATTGTCACAGATGTTGTCCAACACCTGCTATTACAGAACTGCTCCCCCTTAACCTGTGATGACAAACAAACAAGACTTGTATATACCAGTGTATACCAAGTCATAGGATTAAAAAATGATATGTGTACCTATATATTCATCTCATCCAATATAAACAACACAAAAAAACATCATTGTCAGAAATTAACATCTACATCAACTATTACCAAAACAACAAAAAAATCCATAAAAAAAACCATGATCCAAACACTCATAAACTAAACATTAAAAGTTCATGATGCATCATATCAGCCTGCTTCTCCCTGGCTCATTATGGAGCAGTAGCAACTTCCAGCAACTTTCTATTTCTGTATAACAGCTTCAGCCCTCAGCCTTAGCCTTTTCAGCAACACCTTTCTCCCAACAACTTCTTCCTTTTGCACAACATCATCAACAACTTCTTTAGTAGCATCAGCATGTGCACCTTCAGCCTTATCTCCATGCTCCCCTACACAAATCCATCTCCCCCTTGTTTTGTGAAGAAAGTAACAACAAGAAATGGTCACTGTCTTGAACCAAGGCATCCCTGTCAGCATCAACCTCTTAAATCTGTTGGTTGATTTTAGCTATTTGACCCACTAGCCAGTCCGTTGACATTGTTGATTGTCCTGAACTAGTGTTGCCTTGAATGTTGGTGACATTCCTGGCAACATTCTCACCTTCTGCTTCCTTATTCCAAGGCAAGTCAATCACTCTTTCTTTACTATTTAAAATTGCTTTGTTTACTATGTACAGTTCATGAGCCTTTCCTATTATATCCTCTCTCTTAGGTTCAAAACCTTGGGTAGTCAAGATTTGGTAAATTAGAGAGGGATAAGGGAGGATTAAAGTTGATTCCTTTTCAGCCAAGTTGGTAACTTGATAAAAGATCATTTTTCCTAAATCAAATTTTAAACTTTTTCCAATTTTAAACAATAGGGAAGCTTGTTCAGATGTTACAACTGACTCATTCAAGGAAGGAAGCCAATTGTGAATAGCAATTTTGTAGAAGGTCTCAGAATAAGGTAGTTAGTTTTGAAGTTAGGCATCTAGGGATCTACTTTTTCATTATACCCCCAGGGAGGTATTCAATTATTATATCCCTATTTTCTGTCACTAATGCTGCATCTCTAACTCTATCTGCAGCATCAAGTCCCATACAATGATTTACGACTGAGGGTGTAAGCTGATTGATCTTGTTATAGAGATATACCTTCCCAAAAAATTTTGAGGAGACATCTTCTATAGCAAGACTTAGATTAGCATAGAACAACTTAATCACTTCATCAACACAGAGTATTTTTTCTGTGACAGTTATGAGAAGCTGTCTATCCTCAAGGAATTCTATTAGGTCATATTCAGCACATGAATAAATATCTAACACTTTATCAGGTCTAATTACTCTATTCTTGTACCAGTCCTATTTATCAAACTTAGATTTAGAATAGAATTTTATGAAAAAGCAGATACCTCAGTGTCTGAATCAGACATGGTTGCATTCTCGGAGTCTGTACTGCTGGAGGATGTATGTAATTGCGTCTCCTCTAATGTTGGCTGAAATGTTGCCTGAGATGTTGTGGCATCAATGACAATATTTGGAGCAACACTTGATTTGACATATCGGGGAATTCCCTTTGGAAAGAATTTCTTCAGTGGAGTTTCATCAGGAACTTCCTCGTTTTCTTGAGACACGGGTTGCGGTACGGAAGTTGTTGGTTTTTATTCACTCTCTTCAGTTGAGATCACAAATCCAATGTCATTATTGTCACTGCTTGAGCAGTCAGGAATAGATGTATCAAACCTGGACCTTTTGTTGCTTGGCTCTTCACGAACTGTTCTTTCAAATATTCTACTCGATCGATGAGTAGGGAATGTGGATGTAACATCTATATGGTTATTATTGTCTCTAGTGTAGCTAACATCTAAAGGTTCATCAATGCCTTTAAATACTAACGCCATAGTCAGATCCTCTAGGGTGTGTGAAGAAGATGACTGGCCAGACTGCTGAGGTTCATTGTGATCGGGAGATTCAGTGTTTATAGGAGGGCTTGTACTCATTGGTGTGTTGGTTGGAGTGTTGGCTGACATTGGTGTTGACATTGGAGTGGTTTCCATTGATGTGTATTGTGGAGAAAGTTTTGGTAATTTAGGGTTTGAGAAAGGAGTTTGGAAAGGTGATGACTCCATCGGGTAGGTAGGATTATACCCGAGGTGTGATCCCCCTCCCTTTTTTTTATTTAGGGAAAATTGGATATGATAAAAAAATTGCAACTGAGAGGAATTTATATACATGACAAATCTTTTTAAGCAACAAAAAATCCTTAATTTTAGAAGTTTTAGATTTATCTAATAACTTACACCTAAAATTTTGAGATAAAACGATGAACATCAAATAGGAATTCAATTTATCCTTGTCATTTTAAAGTTTAAAATTCCTATTAAAGTGAGGCATAAAAATAAAGAGCAAGAATCTGATAATTCAACAATCAGATAAGCACAACATCCCAACACATATCACATTCTGAAAATGTCAACTGCAATGTCAGCAACATTTTGGACAACACAAGTATTTTGATCCCACAAGAATTTTTCATTTTGGCAACACATCAAGACACGTTTTATACATATTTCATGAGTTTGACCACTAGACCAATGTAACATTTTTCTCATCGTGTCCTTGATCTAATCATAAAACATATACAAAAAGTTTTTCGTGTCAAAAATAAAAATACTTATTTAGTATTCTCAAAATTCTTTTGAAGCACTTGATACTCCTATAGAATAGGAACGGTATCTTTTCAAGGGTTTTGCCAATTTTGTACAGTTGCCAAATATTTGTAAAGGCTTTGTCTTATTTTGATACTATTTTTTATGATATATATGTATTTATTATATCATCGCAGAGAATGATATCATGTTGGAATCACATTCTTTTTGAAGGATTATGCTTGTGTGACCAAAAGTTATGTACCATACAACAACAACAATTAGTCAGTGATATTCCATAGGTAAATGTCACACGAAATGTTAGACAACGTTTCAGCCGACATTCACCAAAAATGCATTCTCTTAGAGATTACAAAGACCAAGAGATTTCTTCAAACTAGAAGAGTGTCAACATGTTCAATTTTAACTAGCTGTTTTTCAACTAAATCTCTTAAAAAATGATGTCTGATATCAATATGTTTTGTACGTGAGTGCTGAACTGGATTTTTGGAAATATTTATAGCACTCAAATTATCACAATATAAAATCATCATGTTGCTAGTAAATCCATAGTCGTATAACATGTGTCTTAGCCATATTAATTAAGAGCAACAACTTTCAGCTGCTATATATTCAGATTCAGTAGTTGAAAGTGAGACACAATTTTGCTTACGACTATACCATGAAATAAGATTATTGTCAACATTAAAAACATCTCCCACTTGTACTTTTTCTATCGTCCACATCTCCAGCCCAATCCGAGTCACTAAATCCTATTAAGTTAGGATTAATATCTTTGGAATACCAAATTCCAACTCACATATGCCAGCAACATATCGAATAATACGTTTCACGACATTTAAGTGAAATATTTTGGGACAAGCTTGAAAATGTGCACAAACACAAACACAAACACAAACACAGACAATAAACATAATATCTGGCGACTAGCAGTAAGATAAATAAGGTTACCTATCATAGATCGATATAATATTGGGTCGACATTTTCACCAACATTATCTTTACATACCTTCTGCGATGAACCAATTGGAGTTTTCATTTATTTAGCGTTTTCCAAACCAAATCTCTTAACTAGATTCTTGGCATATTTACTTTGTGAGATGAAAATTCCATCATCACTTTGTTTTATCTGCAAGCCTAAGAAGAAAGTTAGTTCTCCAATGATGCTCATTTCAAATGTCGATGACATAGATTCCAAAAATGACTTTAGATAAGACTGTGAGGTCGAACCAAAGACTATGTCGTCTACGTAGATTTGAGAAATAATGATATCTACACCATGACGTTTAATCAATAAAGTACGATCAGCTTTACCACGATTAAAACCAAATTCAAAAAGGAAGTTAGTTAGACGACCATACCATGTTCGAGGGGCTTGTTTCAACCCATACAGAGCCTTATTGAGCTTGTACACATAGTGTGGATGGTAAGGATCTTCAAATCCTTTTGGTTGTTCAACATAAACTTCCTTATCTAGATAACCATTTAAGAATGCACATTTTACATTCATTTGGTGTAAAGTAATTTTCAGGCAACAAACAATAGCAAGTAAAAGTCTAATTGACTCAATTGTAGCCACATGTGCGAAAGTTTTATCATAATCGATTCCTTCAACTTGAGTATAGCCTTGTGCAACTAGACGAGCTTTGTTTCTAAAAATTGTTCCCAATTCGTCTAGTTTATTTTTAAAAATCCACTTAATTGTAATTACATTTGTATTGTTTGGACGTGGAAATAAGTCTCATACTTCATTTCGAGAGAATTGTTCAAGTTTTTCTTGCATTGCTTGAATCCAAAAATTATCTTTAAGTGCTTCTAAACATTTTATGGTTCTAAAGTAGATATAATACAAGAAAGACTAACCTCTTGGTATATGGTAGACATACACACATACCTTACCATATCTTTGTAGTTGAGTGGTTCTTTCTCTCTTGTTTTAATTCCTTCAAAAACTCCTCCTATCACTTGGCCTGTTGGATGATTCTTCCTAATCTTTGATGAGGGGTCCCTTCGAACTTGGTATACCAATTCATCATTTGACTCCTCATCTGGGGCCTCTGTGGTCCCTATTTCAGGTTCATATGTTGCTTCGGGTGTGGCAACATTTGATTCTTCTGTAATCTGTGGACTTTCCTCTGTATCTATAATGTTATTTTCAATAATTTTTCCTGAAACATCAGAAAGATCATTAAAGATAACATTTACAGACTCTTGTACAGTTCTGAATCTGAGATTGTATACTCGATAATCATGACTATTTTGTGAATAGCCAAAAAAATCCTTTGTCACTCTTAGAGTTAAATTTTGCCAAATAGTCCCTGTCATTTAAGATATAACAAATACACTCAAAAACATGAAAGTAACGCAAGTTGGGTTTCTTTCCATTTATAATCTCATAGGGTGTCATCTTTGTTTCTGACCTTAGATAGACTCTATTAGCTATGTGATTAGCAGTATTCAAGGCTTCTGCCCATAAACGTTTTGACAAATGTTTAGAACTAAGCATTACTCTAGCCATTTCTTGCAATGTCCTATTCTTCCTTTCCGCAACCTCATTCTGTTGGGGTGTTTTGGGGGCAGAAAACTCATGAAAATTCTTTTTTTATCACAAAAGTTTGTGAATGAACTATTTTCAAATTCTTTTCTATGGTCGGATCTAATCCGAAAAATAGGAGAATAGATTAAGTAGGAACTTCTAGAATGCAAGATTTTAAACATATCAAACGTTTGTGATATTTCTTTTAAAAAATATATCCAAGAATACCTAGAAAAATCATCTACTATCACAAAGGAATACCTCATGCCTCCTAGACTGTCTACTTCAATTGGACCCATTAAATCCATATGTAGCAATTGCAAATAGTTAGACGTACCTGAATGTTGTCTGTCATGTTGGACAACATTATGAGAGACACGTGTTTGCTTACATTTCAAACAGTCTTCACAGACAGTTTACCTTTATGTCTAAGTTTGGGTATGCCTCTAACAGCTTCATATGAGACCAATTTTTCTAAATTGCGGTAGTTCACATGCCCCAAATTATAATGTCATAGTGTTGTGTCATCGACCTTAGCATTATTGCATGTTTCTTGTCTTACAACAAGATAGCAATTATCGTTTGTTCTTGTACCTATCATGACACATATATTAGCTTCATTCGTAACTTTACAAGCATTCTTATTAAATTTAACTCAAGGTCGTCATCACACAGTTGACTAATACTAATCAAATCAGTCATTAAACCCTCAATGTGTAAGACATTCCTTAAGGCTGGAAAACCAAGAACATCCAAGATCTCTTTTCCAATTATTTTGCTTTTACTGCCACTTCCATAAGTCACATTTCCTTCATTGAATGACTCATAGTTCCTTAGAAATCCTTTTGTACCTGTCATGTGGTGAGAACATCCACTATCAAAGTACCAAGAATAATGCAGTTATACAGACATTACAAGTTAAATTCATTTTAGGAACCCAAACTCTATTAAAATATTTTTTACCTTTTGGCTCAGAAATGTTGCTCAAAGTGTTATCCGAAATGTTGGACAACAATTTACGCAACATTTTGCTCACATAATTTTGAAGTTTGAAACAATATGGGTTTAAGTGCACAGGGAAGTTACAGTGATGGCATACAAACTTCATATTCTTTGACATATATGAGAACCTATTATTTATCCCATTTTCTTTTACAAAGCGTATTTTCTCATTTTTATCAAAGAGATTAGAGCATATGGTTTTAAGAGAGTTTTCGTACCCAATACATGCATGTGATGGTTTACTAAAGTTGAGTATCTCATTCAATTTTAAAGTCCTTGTGTTGAGCTTGTGGAAGGTTGCTTCGTCTAAATTCAGTTTTGCACGAATCTTACAAATTCAGTATTCTTTTTGGTAAGCGCAACCTCTAGTCGGGTTATTGTGCCTTTCAAATCTACATTCTCATGAGTTAAAGCTTCTACCTTTGTGTCAAGTTGATTGGATTCTATGATTAAGGTTTTACAAATACTTTGTAATTCATTAGTCATATCATCTTTGCATTCAACTTGATCCATACAATCAGCCTCACTTACAGAAATAGAACCACTAAAGCAATTAGCATCAGAATAGTTAAATAATTCATACCTTACGGATGTCGCTGCTAATGTTGGAGCACATGTCGTGACATATGAGACAACATTATAGACGACATTTTCATTATCAGATAGAGATTGTTCGTAAACAGTGGCTAGCATTGCTTGTGTTTCAATTTCACGATCTTCTTCTTCTTATTTATCATCACTAAGAGAAACTCATAGGTTCTTACCAAATTTTCTAAGAGCATTTGCACATTCGTTGTCATAATGACCCCAACCCGAGCATGCATGACATTGCACATACTCAAATTGTTTGGGATCAAATTTGGTACGATCTGAGTTGATTCTTCTTAGTTGATTTCTTTTTTGTACATTTGGAAGGAATCGAGCGGGCTTTTGATTGAACACTTTGTTTTGGTGCTCTTTAGATTTAAATTGATTTCTCTCATTGTTGAACTTTCTCACCATCGAATTATATTTTCGAGTGAGTAAGACAACATTTGCACCTTCACCAATTTCTTCAAGATTCTCATCCTCTTCTTCGATTTGACTCTCCGATGATTGAACTTGAAGTGCCACATTCTTTCTTTTATACAATTTCTTTTGATTCTCAATGTTCATCCCGTAAGTTTTGAGTGTGCTCATCAAAGTATGAAGGTCCATTGTGGCAAGAATGTGAGCTTCTTCAATAGCACAAATCTTTAAATTGAACATTTTCAGGAAGAGAACGAAGAGCTTTTTCAACAAGTTGAGTGTTGGTTAATGGTTCTCCAAGCACTTGACATTCATTTGAGCTGTCAATCAACTTTTCAAAATAAGATTTAATATTATTCGCTACTTCCATCCTTAAACGTTCATATTTACTCACGAGCATGCGTAGCTTTGTTCGACGAACACTTGAGCTACCTTCACAATGAATTTGTAAAGTATCTCATGCATCTTTAGCCGTGGGACAATTTTGAATGAGTTTGAACATGTAAAGATCAACCTATCCAAAAATTTCATTTAAGGCATTTTCGTTAAAGCTAGCATTATTGGTTTTTTCTGTAGTCCATTCTGATTCGGGGTTTAGCAATAATGTCACTTTCCTCATCCAGTGGCAACATTGGAACAACATATCCATTGGTTATAGATCTCCATGCACGAATATAAATTGATTTGATATGCGAACGTAGGCGGATATTCCAATAGGCATAATTTGATCCATCTAAAATAGAAAGTCTATCAATAGTCGGATTTGTCGGATCCATAACTTATGACAACATGATCAATCACTTATTGTGTTAAGTGTAAGCTCTGATACCATTTGTATTGTATCAAAAGCTACTGAAAGTAAAAAACAAGAGATGAAATAAATCGAATGCCAATTCTATTTTCGAATGTCAGCGGTTATGTCGTCTGACACCAGTAACAACACTTTAGCAAAACAGAAACTTTAAAAGGTAAATGCAGCGGAATTTAAAGAACACAAAGCTTTTAAATTTTTTCATAAGTTGTATATATTATATAACTTATGATGGTCAATGACTAGATGTATTTTATATATATTATATACAAAATTACAAATTCATTTCTTTACAGATTTATAATATAAAATGGAAATGAATTAAAAGTTGAAGTCGCAGATGACTTCTGCCTGAAAAATCTAACTAATTAGACATAGACAACCTCTCATTACAATCGCTCCGTACAAAACTAATCTAGAATCTAAACATCAATTGTAATGTTGGACAGAATGTTGTCGACACATTCAGACAATACTTGTGATCCAGATTTCTGAGATGAAATCCCGAGAGCTCTCTTGGTATTTTTACAATCTGATTCTAGACGATCGATTCACTGTTGTGGCCTCTCTATTTATAGTGGAGAGTTCCCTTGAAAGTCTCATCGATCGGTTATGGAGGCTGAGGGAAAGGTGGGCAGCTTGTGGTAGATGATTAAAGAGTGAAAAACTCAACAACTTTGACTTGTTCCTTACTCGACTTCTTCCCCAAGCTTTGATTCTTTCTCTCACGTTTTACACAACTCCAATTCACCATGCCTAAGTCATTTTTACCTCACAGTAAAATATTACTAGTTATCGTGAAGTAAGACAAAACTGTTTCTTGAAGATGTTGGTCCAAATGTTATGACATTTGTCCCAACATTTTTATGCATTCAAATCGATACTTCAGAAGATATGTTGGGTCAAATGTCACAACGTCAACCCCAACCCCAACATTAACACAAGTAAACAAAAAACGGTTCCTTATTCTCAAATATATTCTCTGATCAGTCTATTTCTTTAGGATCCATTGCCAAATCCTACGAATACCAAATTTAAGTGCCAAAATGCCATGTTGTTGTTCTTCTTCTTCAATACTTCATCATTTCCATAATAAATAGTGTTTTTACCTTATGCACACCCCTTAAGAAATTGCTCACTCATAGAAAATTACGAGTGTTTTACCAACTTATCCCTAATTAAAGCCTAGAAAAGAAAAATTACTTAATGATTCTTGATTTTGAAAATAAGGTTAATTTTGGAAGAACAATATCAATTTCTTATTAAAATCCTAAATCACCACTTATTTTGAAACAAAATAAAAAATCTAAAACACCACTTATTACGGAACGGATGGAGTAATGTTATGATTGTGTGTCATATACTAGCAGTGTATTTTGTAAGAATCCAACACTAGTACAACAAGCTAATGCAACAGTATTTTTTAAGATACCTAACAACATAACTAAAATGTTCCCACAGTCCCTAGAACCATAAATTATCCATTACTTCAAATGGTCCGGATGACCAAATCATGTTCAACTTATATTCATGTCCTTTCACTTAAGAATTTATCCCTTCAAAAATAAAACTCTAATTCATATTTAGTTTGTCACGCAAACTATTTATTCGATGTAAGCTTCACATTTCCCTTTAAAAAATGTGCACTCAGGCAAAACTAGGGATGGCAACGGATTGGATCTGGATCGGATCCTACTAGATCCAGATCCAGATCCGTTTTTCATATCTGGATCCAGATCCATCTGGTCCATAAAAATCAGATCCAAATCTGGATCCATCGGATCCATCGAGTCCACGGATCGGATCTGGATCTACATGTAAAAAAATTTGCCTTGAATAATATTTCCACCTGTTGAAACTTTTTTGACAAAATGAAATTCAATACATAAATAAATATATCTATTATCAATACATAAATAATATCCATGAATATATCAATTGGCAATTGCATAGTTAGGACCGGTGAGTCTATGAATTATAAGGTCCTACAGAACAATTTTAAGTGTGTTTATGCTAAGTACATGTATTGATGAATCGTGATGCACTTCAATTTTTTTATTTGATTCGGATCAAGTATCTTCTGGCAACATGACTTAATGATGTGTGTCTATCAGGAAATTGCATAATCAAGGAGTGAGATTAAGCATCAGTACCTCTAATTGTCCATGACTGCCAAGAGTTAGATTTGGATTTCATTTGTTTGAACTGCTCGGGATTATCTTTCTGTGAACTGTATTCTGAAGAGATTTTCTTACTGTGATTTGATAGTTCTTTAAACCAATATAACATACACAACAAATATATTTACCATGTTTAGCAAGTAGACTAGAATAATATTCCATATATTAAATATATGTATTATCAATACATAAATAATAGATATATTTAATAAAAAAAAGGATTCATGGGTCTGATCTGGACCGGATACGGATCTCAAATACAAGATCCAGATCAAGATTCGATCCGTCAGAAATGGATTCGGGTTCGATCCGGATCCGTCGGGTCCAAATTTTGAAGATCCATATCCTATGAAACGGATCTGGATCCACCGGATCCGGACCGGGTCTGGGATCCACTGCCAACTCTGCAAAACCAATCAAGAAACTAGAAATAGAAAACAGAACAAATAGTAATGAAATATCACATCTCTTTTTTACATATTTTTCCAAAAAAATGACTCATGGATCATCTTTCCATATCCTTTTTGAAAATTGGGCTTCCAAAAATCACGTAACCAACCGCATGGCCCAAAATGGCCGCAATAAAAACTCCTCCATTGTAAGACATAACAGCAAGCATTACCATATAAGCAAAACCGGCTCGAATCGCTTGTACACCGGCCTGGAAGAAAACCGCTGCCGCCCGGTTCGATCCCGGTTTAACCAACTTAAGATTTGAGAAAAACTCAACAAGAACAGCCAAAACAAAGACAAAAATCAAACCCAAACCATACATTGCTCGGCTATTTCCAGGCCAATTTGGGAAAAGAAACTGAGTATTTCTGCCCCAATAAAATGATAAGTGCCAGAGATGAGTTCTTGGGTGGATATGGGAAGTGTCATTTGTCCAGGCCATGGGCAGTGGTTGGGTACTCTTATGGTGTGCATTAATTTGGTATGACATTGGTTTACTGGGGTGTGAAGTTAGAACCTGAGGGGAATGAGGACCACATTTGATGGGGTTTAAAAAGGTGAAAATCAAATGGAGGAGAGGAGACAAAGTGCATAATATTTGTCCTTGTTGACTGTAAAAATTAAGAATCCCCACGCTTACGTTTCGAGTATGTTGTGCACGCCCTCTACGACCATGGGTGAAATATTAGACACTTCCAGTATTTGCCTCTAAGATACGGTAAAATTATCTCTGTGGCTAATCTTACTGTTCAAACATGTGATCTATAAGTCACAAATTGTTTTTCGTGATAAATATATATATATATATATATAATATTTATTGAGTTGATATAAATATTTATCACGAAAATGATTGTATGTTCTTTATATTTGAACTCTCTGGGCGTGTGAATGACACACAAAAAGCTAAGCGCTACTTGGCAGGGGACATATAATGCATTTTCCTTGCATAAAGAGAATCGAATGTGCAATTACTTGTTTTGAAGCAATCCTATAACAGCACACTTTCGGTCTGACAGTTGGTGGGCAACCAAAGCACCTGTGTAGGTAAAATTTGTATGGTGTATTCTACTTGATACACCGGTATTTAATATATAATTTGGTTTTTAAATTATTATTTTATTAGCATATTTTTCATTTCAAAATAATTTCAGATATGTAGTGTGAAGTTTTATATGGCTGAAGTTTAGGTATTTTTGTATGAAGTTTAAGCAAAAATACAATAAACTGAATTTGTTACTTGCATATAATTGAAATTAGGTAAAAATGACTAAACTTTAACCTTATGTGCCTAAAGTCCAGCTACAAGACAAGAAGCAAAAATACATTCAGATACAAGATAAGAAGCCAAATACATGTGATATACAAGACATATGAGTCAAATACATATGACGAAATACACTCAGATGAGATACTAATGAGAAGAAGCCATGAATTTCGGTTAGACGGGATACAATTTAAAAGGAAGAATACAATCAAGACCGATCGGATATCCGATGAAATACAAAATACCATTGTATTTACACCAAAAAATAAAGAATACATTTAAATCCTTTTAAAAAATACAATGTATTCGGGGTATTTGATTATTCAAATACACATTTCTCCTTTGAAATACAGAATTACAAGCGAATATAAAAAAATACACTATGTACACTAAAAAATGGAAAATATAGTCAAATCCGATCAGATCTCCGGTGAAAATAATAATAAAAAAAAGATCTCTGACTTGCACTTAACCACGCGCCGGTGAACGCAAAATCCTCACTCGCACTCTCCCACGCGCTGGTGAAAAATGCTCCAAAGTTTCTAGGTTATCTGAAATGGAATGGAAAGAACGGATCATGTAGGAAGAGATAAGAGCAGTAAGTTCTGCTTGTTCTTCTACGACGCCGACGTTGTGGCCTGTATGACATTAACAATGGCGACGGGATGTGGTGGTTGCTTGTGGTTCGCGGAGCTCTGATTGCTCGTCGGAGGAGAGCTCCGGCAGTCGTGTGAAGGAGAGGTGTTGTTATTGTGGTTCGTCGCCGGAGCTCCGGCAGTCGTGTGAAGGAGTGGGAGAGGAGAGGTGTTGTTATCGTGGTTCGTCGCCGGAGCTCCGGTAGTGGGACGGCGGCGGTTGTGTTAGTGAATAGGAAGGAGAGAGTTTTTTAGGATCGAGAAGATGAAAAATCTGAAATGTGTAGTGGGGGAGAAGGTGTATGTATTTTGTTATAACTATGATGATTAAATTTAAAATTTATTATAGCTACGAAAAGTAAATAAATTAAAAGATGATTATTATCAAATTAACTCTTAAAGGTAGTTATGCTAAGTAATTATTCTAAATATTTTTACATTTGAGTTGGATCTTGTAGAGGCTAATTTGGGCTAGCGAAGGCTAATCTCAGCTGTATAACCTAGTAATTAACGTGGGCCAAACTCAAAAGATTTTAACTTTGGGCTAACGATTACCATCTCAACCCATAATGGCAAAGAAAATGGACCAAGTCTTGAAGCCTGTTTCAGGCTTGAGAGGGGCAATTTCAGTCCGAAAAAGCGCCTGGATCAATACACAAGGAATTTGGTGTTGGGTGTGTGAATAAAAATATATATATTTGTGTGTAGTAATATTTTTAATTAATAGAGTGAAACTTTTTATGAAAAATTATGCAGGTTTGACTCGCCGACAATATCACATCATTAGAAGAGCTTTTTGGGATTGATTTAGCCCAACAACTAATACTAGAATCAATGATTTGGTGAGTAGAGTATGGAGATAGCAAAGTGATAGTGTTCGGCTTACTTCTTTTGCCCTTCTGGGTGTTATTTACTCTTTTTACACATGACAGTTTAGTCTATTGGATTTGGTAAATACTTGGACGATGTGAGTGGCATTTAATGAATTTCTAGATAAGCTTATTAATCTTGGTGATGAGTTAAGTAGAATTTAGTCCAGTAGAAGATTATTGGATATACGAACAAAGTTTCATATTAATAGGTAGAAAAAATATAAAATATACATTAATATGTAGTGATACTCTTAATTGTAGGAGATCTTTTGGGGAAAATCATGTCAATTTGGTCTAAGAGGGAATAATATCATACCATATCAAGAAAAATGTTGGGTTGATTTAACCCAAAACTTAAGCCTTATTCCCAAGATGTGCAATAACACCACTATTTTCTATTCGAGCTATACGTTTTAAACACACACCCACACAAATTATATATACATATATATATATATATATCTTTGATTTATGGTGAAAAGTACGTAATTTTATGCCTTATAGTATTTACCACCTTCATTAATTTGGCGTAAAAGAAATGAACTTTAAACTATTGTACCGAACATCTTTTTTTTTTTTACAAATTAAAGCTTTGATTATATTGTCATGTAATTAGAAAGAGGGCAATTTTTTTTTGTTTTCATCAAAGTCCTCGTTACTCAAAAAGTATATGGGACTGGGAAGATGTGAGATCATAGAGTTCTTGCAGACTGGAAATGGCGCCATAAAGCCAAATAATAGAGAAGATAAAGAAGATTTTGCTCGAGCAAGTCAAACAGATAGGGCCAAGGCAATATTCTAAAGGTACATAAAAAATGACACATCTCCATCTTACTTCCAAAATCCAAAATAAAGTGGCCGTAAGGAGTATATAGCAGAATTCTTGGGACTTTGCTCATGCATCAAATGGTTAAAGTAGATTGTGGCAAAAATCAATGAGATTTGTTTTTTTTATAGCCATGGTACTCGGTGAGCTTGCACATACCTCGGTTAATTCTACTAGATACTTGATGCCTTCTACCCATAGGTTTTAGATAATTCTATTCATCAAAATTTGCACAAATTAAAAAAAAACATCTAAATAATATTTTTTCCTCGCTGGAATTTAAACTGAGACCTTGTGGCTGACATTTTCACTTTTTCCTAATTATATCAATAGGATAATTTCTTGTCATATACAATTTAGCTCTTTTTTCTTGGAGATGTTCTCGTTGTAACGCAAATATATTAGGGAATTGTGAGGAACTTTTTTTTTCGTTATTTCTTTTCGCGGTGCGTAGTGAATATGAAATCGGCATTTGATATTGAATATGCTTCATTATAGAAATTGATCAGTGAAAGAGTAGGTGGCCAGTAGGCAGTGGGCCTGATGGCGGAATTGGATCACGGGTAGGTTAGGCTCACTGTTGAAGAATACACGGTGAGAGCCCATCATTCAAAAAATTATAATTATTAGGCGGAATTGGACAAATTAGCAAACGGAAACTGAGTTTCATAAAAAATGACATGACGACTAATTATGATTTTATTAGCGGATAAATCAAAACATTTATAACCACGATTAGAAGGATAACACAAGAACACACAAGCAGTAGAACGGGCTTGTAGTTTGTTAATTGTAGTAGACAGGAAAAACGGATAGCACAAACACCCAAACACCCTAAGATGAGAATATGAGAGATCCTTATTATAAAGAATTTTAGGGGTGATTGATATGTTAAACCGTTGCTAGAGAGTATGTTTAGGAGGTAGGTAGCCATTTTGTAACGCATGATGCCAAAAGACTGAGGTAATGAAGCATGGGCTAGTAAGGTGCGGATAATACTACAAACGGTAATCTAACATGTTTCCCTAAAAGAAAATTATGAGTACTATGCGTACTCTTACTAGGGGTGGGCGTATATCGGTTCGGTTTTATATTCGAAATATATGAACCGAATACAACTTTTTTTTAAAAAAAAAAACCTATATGTTCGGTTTATATCGCCGAACGTATGGGATTATATCGGTTTTTCTAGTGGGCCTGGCCGGGTCGGGGATTTTTTTTTAAAAAAAAATTGAATTTCCAAAATTGAAATTGACATTCACACGTTATGACCATTTAAAGTTTCACCAATTTACAACTACTTTCTCTCCCTACTTTTTATGTCAATGCTTCCGTGATATGTTAATCAAGTTCATGCCGCATTCGACTTCCATAAAAGCTTCATAGATTGACTTCAATGGCTATGATTCAAGAGACAGTAGTAGCCTAAAATAAAAAATAAGAATAATTATATATTTAATTCAGTTTTTTCGGTTCTCCAGGTTTTTAGCCCACCCCTAACTCTTACAATCAATAAAATTATTACTTTTAAGAGAAGAAATAATAAGCGACCCCGGATGACCCAAAAGTGCATGCCATGAAGAAGGAGCAAGAGCGACAAATGTTGAAGTTGTGGCTTGACTCGTGGAAATGGTGGTGATGGTGATTGAATAAAGATCTCCCCTGCTATTACATTTCATTAGAAGTATCCTCATCTTGAAATCCTTCACAGAAAATCCAAAAGGGTCAAAGTTAACAAAAACTCAATTATCCGTTGTGAATTTTCAGACAGACACCAAATTTTTTAATTAAGTGAGGGTCATGAAGGACATTTTTAAGGACGAGAGGTGGATTTGGAGGAGGCAAATTTGTGTGATCATAACCATGAATTGGAATTGAATAGTCATTACCAACAATTATGGCACGATTATTGCTTAAATTAAAATAAGACGAGAGATTACCTTGCGCGAACGTCATATGAGAAGTGGCTCCAGTGTCCATATACCAATTTGCGTTCGGGGGATTTAATCCAAGTGTATGCATTGTGGCCTCAATATCCGTAGGTGTCAGACCAGAAATTGGGCCCGCAGAAGTGAAGGCCTCCTGAGGCCGAGGCCCAAGTAAGTCAGGACTTACTGCCAGGGCCCAGTTCTGGTCTGCTAGGCTACCTGCGGTTGCTGGTTGAAATTGGGCCTGGCCTAAGATGAAGAAAAAACTGGGTAAGGTGTCGTTGGCCACTAGCCACTGGCCCAGCCCCACGACCACTGTCCAATGGCCCAAGGCTGCGGCCTAGCCGGCCTACTGCCCCCTCGTCCTCCACTGTTCCGACCACCGCCACTGCCACAACGATTTTTGCCACCATTTTTATGATTTTGACCCTTTTTGCCACCACCGTTGTTACGGTTTTGGCTAGAATTATTCGAGAAAGAGTGAGGGTTATCAAATGTGGTCAACATCATGAAGGAATTATCTCCGGTAGCCGCCTTTTTAGCCAAGCCGGCCTCTTCTAATGTGAGCATGGAACGGGCCTAGTAGAACGGGGGAAGAGAATTACTTTGACAAAGAAGCGCCCCAACGCCATTATAAGCCTTGGATAGGCCTGCAACCATCTAACAAGATGATTATTAGTGACGGGCACACCAACTTTCCTGAGTTGATCCGCCAATTCTTTCAGCCTTTTACAAAGGTTGAGACATTCGGAAAATCCTGCATGTTGACATGAAAAAAATTCCTGCTCAAGAGTGACAACACGAGAATTTTTGTTATCTTGGAATATACCACGCACCCTATTCCAAGTTTCCATCGTCGTGGCGTTGGGTTCAATAATCGTTTGCAAGAGGTCCTTAGAGATAGTGGAATAAATCCACTGGAGAACTGTAGCATCAAGAGTTGTCAATAACGCAGGGTCATCCTCGGCGGTAGACACCTTCTCCTTGCCTGTTACCGAGGGGATGATGTGATGAATGACTTGATGCGAGCGTGCGTGAATTTTAAATAATTCTGTCCACGTCCCGTGTTGAGCGTTTTCCATCTCAAGAACGATAGGGATGTGGTTCTTGATGTTGGAGACTATAAGGGCGGGATGAAACGTGTTCTTGGAGGAAGACATGAGGAAAGAACAAAAGGAGAATTAGGAATTTTTGGACGAAAATTTAGAAGAAAGAGGTGTCGGATTCGCGGTATCCGAGGGTGCTAGTCGGCGGTGGAAGTGTATTTGGTAGAAGGAAATTTTGCCCTAGACTTCTGATACCATGAAAAAATATAATCCATTGATTATTTTCATTAATGAAAGATGTATATATACAAATATACAATATCTAAATATGAAAAATAAATCTACATTTTCCTACTATAATTCTAATAGTTTTTCCTAATGCAAAACTAATACCGAATTATACTTGTACAAAAATTCTACAACTATGATAAGTTTAATATACACAATTCATTCCTTTGACAGCTTTGTCCATGTATATCACGGCTTCTGTCAATCAGTCCATTTTGCAGTTGATTTTGTAATCACTAATTATAAATCCGTTTTGTTTGACGTTATAGTGATACGGCAGATACTTATGATTTTTTCTGAGTTCCCTTAATATTAGTTTATGTCCCATATTCGCCTAAGTTAAAGTTGCTGCCTCGTTTCAAAGACTTGATTCTTAGAATAAAGATCTTTCCCCTGGATATTGATTTTAAGCTCGTCTAAGATCCATCCTATTTTTGAACTACGTGATAAGATTTTAGCTACGAACATGAAATTGTGGATAGTAGCGGAGTTAGAATTTTTTACTAAAGGAAATTAAAGTATAAAGAAATATGTAGTCTAATTTTCTGGCGAAAGGATGTCAATTGACTCCAGTCCGAGAGTGGTTCCCCTCCTTATGTGTGGAGTGAATTCAATTTTTTTTTCTTTTTAAAAAAAGAATTAGAAAGCAGAAAAAGAAGGAAGATGGATCTCAGATTCTCATAGTTGCTTAATTAGTTAATGCATAGCTTGTTAATCTACTCTCCTCCATATCAAAAGGTCCCTTTAATTTGCTTTTCTAAACTTGTACTATGGAGTAGTATTTAGGCCTACCCTTATAGTCGACCAATATATAGTGTAAAATCATCATATAATTAAATGAAGATAAAGTACATAAACTTACTATAACTATAAAATAAGAAATGGGAAACAGGAAAACCAATTGCCATTCACCCTTCTATTTCTATAATTATTGTAAACAAGTTACTTTTTACCTTTTATTTAACAAAGTTAACTTTAGCATTCTTCCATTAGAGTGCAGGACAGTAATTTTGTAGAAGCTACATGATGTTGGAGAAAAGTAGAATCAAAGGAACAAAACAACAGAGGTTTCGATACAATTGTTCGTTATTCTTAAAAAATTTAAGATTTCGATACGTTTTGTTGGGCGTATGACACATTTATCATGATTTACAAAGTCTGAAAGAATCAAGTGTAGCCAAAAATTGAATTTCAACAAATACATCAAGTGAATATTTCAAGAGAAGAGAATAGAAGGATAATCTGATTGTTTATAGTAGAGAAGAGAATTAAGGATAATCTGATTGTTATTATATATAGTGGAGTAAAACAAGCATCTATAATACCTTAGATGTATGTTAAAATATGCACAAGTTTTTTAATAGTCGGTTCTAACAGACATTTATTCCACTTACAGTTTTAAAATGTACGAAAATAAAAAATAAAAATAGTACTACGTGACCGAAAGAATTAATAATTTTGGGTGCTACTTTTTAGGCCTAATTGACCAACAATTGGTAGATAGGACCATAAATGGTTATTGATGTATAGGTAATGGATACATGTGGAGCGGGTAATGTTGCATAAATCTCAGATCCATTGACAATCATGGAGTGATGATCATTATAGACTTGTAGTGAAGTTAATTTGTAGCGGAGTATGCAGAGCATGTTCAACATGCCCAAGAGGCGAGTGTGCGTACCTACTTGCTAGGCATCCGTGATGTTCCTTTCATGCGTTTCGATTTTCATGTGATTAGATGACTCGTGTTATATTAGGGGTAAGAATTCAGTTAAGATAAATAAAAAAGAAAATTATGAATTTGTATATTACGTACTTTGTATATTTGGTATGACTTTTCTCTTCTATTTTACAAATATTATTGAATCACTCCTTTCTACTTTCACGAACTATATATTCATAAAAATATCTAACCATGATACATTCGTACTAAATCAATATCACTTTATGATGGCGTAATACATACGCATCGATAGTGCTATCTCGAATCTACATGCTTTTAGTGGACCAAAATTGCACATATATCCGATTATGAAATTGTTGTTTAAATTATATTCGAAGTGTGTAAAATTTGTAAGTCTATTCACTTCACAATAATTTCAGTCATGTGTATGAAATTTAGTCTTTTCTGAAATTTAGGCGTATCTAGTAGAAGTTCAATTAATTTTACTTGAAATTCAGTTGTTTTTGTCTAAACTTCAACCAAAATGCAGTATATGAAACTTTAAATTTGATTTCAGATATTGCATATATAAAGTTATTTCGGAGTAAATATACATACAAAAATAAGTAGGTACAAATTACATAGAGATGTCTAAATAAAATATTCTATGAAAACTTTACCTTATAGCGAGCAATAGCAGTTGGAGATGCCAACTACTTTACAGTTTACACTTTACACTGTAATTTTGCAATATTACCAAATTTTACCTATTGCCTAGTGGGACGGTGCAATACACCAATCGTACCACAACAAGTATGATAAAAGAATTAAAACCTACTAATATCCCCACACATTCAGAGACAAAACATACCAAAAACAGTTCGAAAAATTCTGGGCATATTCCATAGGAATGGACCACAAACAATTAAGGCTTTAACCCTAATGTTAAATAAAAAGTGATTCTTCAAATAATTAATTCCTAAAAAGAAAATTATTCCCATGTAGACCCCATTTTGGTGTCAGCTAACAGTATCGTACCTGACTAGCTAGGCTGTTTTTATTATGGATAGATTCCCCCCGCCCCCCCCCCCCCCCAGATTTTGGTATTTTGTTTTTAATTTCAAAAATAGCAAAATTGTCGAAGAAAAGAAAAGGTGCTTCTATTCAGCTATGAATTTGTTTTAAAAGACTATTAAGTCTGGGATATTGAGCCGGGACCCTCGTGACTTCGGATTCTGCAAAATCCTATGCCAACAGTTTTCTTTTGTAATTTTTTGAACGGAATGGGGCCAAAATTATAGTAAACTATTCGAAATAGATCACATGTACCCTCTATTTATTTTTTATATCAAATATACCCTTGTCGTCAATCGAAGGACCTCAAATACTCTTCTTCTTGACGGATTGCCAAATTTGCTAATGGGACAGTGTCATATGAAAAAAATTGTCCACATGACCATCCACCTAGTCATATGACTCGACCCAAGAGGAGCTCTCTTCTCTTTATTTCCATAACTGATAAAACCTACCCCACTGGTGGTTCTCCGGTGACCGGCGAAATGCCGGAGCTTTGAGCTACCACCACATATTACAAAATCACCCAACACTTTACCGCCAGCCAACCACCAGACCCCTCTCGTCTCTCTCCATGTTCTGTTGTTCGCCGCCGCCGGAGTTGTGTTGGAAATTTAACTATATGGGATTGAGTTTTTCCCAGCTTTAATGACTTAAACACATGAGCCCCGCATGTCGAAAATATCATTTCTTCGCACATGCCTAATCTACTAAATGAGTAGATGATATTAGTGCCAAGTATCGTCAAATTTCGTTGAGGAATGAAAGAGATATTGATGCACAAAGTAAGGTGTTTGAGACACAAATAGATGGAATGATTTGGCCAAATAATATAACTCCCACATCGGTTGAATATGGAAGGATTGATGACTATATTAACTATAGTTTTGAATAAAGGTTTGGGACCACAAGGGGTGACCCAAGTTTGAAGAGGAAGGACCTAGGTGAGCTTGGGTTCGGGGCTAAGCCCCACGCACGCCGCCGCCGCCCGCCTGATCTGGGCCGGGTCGGGTCGTGGGCTGTGGACTTTCTTCCATAATTCTCTTTGGTCCTCGAAAAAAACAAAATCATAAAATCCTTTTCTCTCTTTGCAATCTGTTCAATATTCTTTTTCTTCATCGGAATCAACATTACTAGCTTTGTATTGTTGGTTGTTGTTATTTTATCTTGAGAGACTATTATCCAATACCATAAAAATATCTATACAGGGCAATTTTATCTTAAAGAAAGAGAGTCATTTATCGACTCAATTTTTCCTTCTTGATTAACCTTTCTGATACACTTTAACCTACAATTTAAGACAAAATTATATTTCTAAGTGTTCGAAAGATGTCTTCTTCAACCATTGCCAATGGTTCCGCTCCTTCCAGTTTCCAAAGCGAATGCCCATAATAGTTATGGGTACCAATTTCAAGAGATGGCAACAAAAGATGTTGTCCTATCTTACTACGTTGAACATGTCACGCTTTCCGACAGAAGATTCTCCTTATGATAGGGATGCAATAGACACTCAGTATAACACAACGACTAAAGTGGGCGAAGATATTCAGGTCACAAATGCCCTGAAGTTAACACTGGATGCATGGAATCATATTGATTTCATGTAAAAAAACAGCATTCTGAACGGTCTTTCGGATACATTCTATATTGTGTATGGCACCGTGAAGACGACAAATGAGTTATGGGAAAAACTCAAGAAAAAGTACAGTGCACAGGATGCGGGTACTAAGAATTTCATCGTTGGAAAATTCTGAAATTTCAAATGGTGGATGGTAAATCAGTGATGTCCCAAATCCAGGAGTTTCAAATGATTCTTTATCATCTGGATTTGGAAGGAATGAAGCCAAATGAACAGTTTCTAGTTGCGTCTTTGATTGAGAAATTGTCTCCCTCGTGAACGAGTTCATGAGTTATCTCAAAGTAAAGATAAAAGAAATGGGGTTTGAAGACCTTATCATCAAACTGCAAATACATGAGGACAATAAAGGGGTTATATCTAAGGGAAAGCAGCCAATGGAGGCAAAAGCAAATCTGATTGATTCGAAGGGAAACGCTAACAAAAAGCGCAAGTTTTAGGGAGGCGGCAAAAGCCAACCGATGGAGAGGTTCAAAGAAAATTGCCATTACTGTGGAAAGTCTGGCCATGTGATAAAAGAGTGATGCAAACTGAAGTGAGAGTAGAAGGAAAATGCCAAGAACAAAGGCAAGGCCAAGGCTAATGTTGTACAAGACGAGGGTGGTCCTTCAAACCTTGATGACATAATTGTGGATTTCTCGGCTGTAGTGCTGGAGGCAAATCTGGTGGAGAATCCAAGGCAATGGTGGATAGACACGGGTGCAACCCGTCACATCTGTTCTGACAAGAGTGCATTCTCTTCTTACGCCCTAATCACGGGAAAAAATATCCATGGATAACGACGCTACCTTTGAAGTGCAAGGGGTTGGAAAGGTTGTCCTCAAAATGACTTCAGGCAAAGAGCTTACTCTGAAGGAAGTGATGCACGTCCATGACATCCGCAAGAAATTGGTTTCAGGGCCACTGTTGGTCAAGGCTGGCTTTAGACTAGTTTTTGAGTCCAACAAATTTGTAATAACTAAGAATGGTATATTTGTAGGAAGGGGCTTCACGTGTGACGACCTCTTCAAAATAAATATTATGTCTGTAATCTGTTCATCTAATGAAATAAAGCCTTCTACATACTTTCTTGAATCCTCTAATTTATGACATCATAGATTAGGATACGTTAACTATAAATCCATTCAAAAGTTAGTAAAGTTGGAATTATTGCCTTCATTCGACATAAACCCTCAACATAAATGTGAGGTGTGCGTAGAGGCAAAATTAACCAAATCATCTTTCCATTTAGTCGAAAGAAACATCGCTCCTCTAGAACTTATTCACATCGACATATGTGATTTAAAGTTTGTGCAAACTAGAGGGGGGAACAAATACTTTGTGACTTTCATTGATGATATTACAAGGTATTGTTATGTTTACGTTGAAAAGTAAAGATGAAGCGTTTGAAACATTTAAACGTTACAAAGCAGAAATTGAAAATCAACTAAACCTACGGATCAAGGCAATTCATAGTGATAAAGGGGGAGAATACGTAGCACCGTTTGAAGAATAGTGTGCTCAATTCGGCATTGTTCATCAAACGACCGCTCCTTACTCGCCTCAGTCTAACGGTATTGTCGAGCGCAAAAGCCGTACGTTAAAGGAAATGATGAATGCTTTACTTATCAATTCCAATTTAGCTCAAAACATGTGGGGCGAAGCGATTCTTACCGTTAATACAATTCTCAATAGAGTTCCGCATAAGCATAAGGATAAAACTCCATATGAATCATGGAAAGAAAATAAATCCACTTACAAATATTTGAAAGTGTGAGGCTGTTTGGCAAAGGTCGAAGTACCTAAACCAAAACATGTCAAAATTGGGCCTAAGATTGTAGATTGCTTATTCATCGGTTATGAAAATAACAGTAGTGTTTATCTCTTCTTAGTGTATAAGTCGGAGATACCTGATATCCACGAGGGTACGATCATGGAATCAAGGAATACTGAATTCTTTGAACAAATCTTTCCACGAAAGGAAAAAAGAAATAATTTCGCACAAATGAAGTTATGAACAAAATACTCAAAATCAACAAGATCTGGGAGGTTCTGATTATCAGGAACTAGGCGTTCCAGATCTACATGACTCAGAAGTTACTGACTATCCGAAACTTAATGTTTCAGATCTACAAAACTTAGGGGTTCCAGAGGTTGAACCAAGACGGAGCAAAAGGGTCAAAAAGGACAAAATCTTTGGTCCAGATTTTCTAACCTATATGTTTTAAAATGAACTGAGGACAATTAAGGAAGCATTGTTAACTCCAGAAGCACTGCTTTGGAAAAAAGCTATAGAAAGCGCAATAGATTCCATCATGCAAAACCATACTTGGAAAATTGTTGATCTTACTCCGGGAAACAAAAATTGTTGATCTTACTCCGGAAAGCAAACCTTTGGGTTGTAAGTGGATACTCAAAAGAAAGTACAAAGCAGATGGAACTATTGACAAGTATAAGGCCAGACTAGTAGTAAAAGGCTTCAGACAAAAGGAAAGCCTCAATTACTTCGACACATACTCCACTGTGTCTAGATTAACGTCCATAAGGGTATTCATAGCCATTTCAGCTTTGCGTGACCTTGAGATGCATCAAATGGATGTTAAGACAACCTTCCTAAACGGAGAGTTGGAAGAGGAAATATACATGGAACAACCCGAGGGATATGTGGTTCCATGACAAGAAAAGAAAGTATGTCGACTTATTAAGTCTCTATACGGATTCAAACAAGCCCCGAAATAATGACAAGTCAGAAGCCCTTATAGCAAGTGTTAGCTCTATTTATCCTATTGGGATTGGAGCAAGAGTGGAATGGAATATGGATCTCTCTTGTTCATAGATCTTGAAACCAGATCAATATCCATTTCTCAATAGATCTATTTATAGATAGAAAGATATAGATCTCTGAAAAGTTTGATAATACTTTATTATCAAAATATTTCTCCATAAATGAATGTGATAAATGTATCTATATAAAAGGGAACTCTGACTCATTTGTCATGATATGCCTTTACGTAGATGACATGCTCATCACCGAAAGTAGTCTAAACTTGGTCCTGGAAACCAAGAATATGTTGAAACAATGTTTCGACATGAAATATATGGGTATTGGAGATGTAATCTTAGGAATTAAGATTTCTAAGACATCTGGCGGGCTGGTCTTATCTCAATCTCATTACATTAAAGATGTTTTGAGGAAATTTGATGTATTTGACAGTCCCCCTATGAAGTCACCAATGGATATGAATCATAAAATTAATAAGAATCGTGGTTCACCAGTATCACAAGAGCTATATGCGCAGGTCATTGGAAGTTCAATGTAAATTACAAACTGCACCCGACCCGATATCACTTATCCAGTCAATAAGTTGGCTAGGTTTACTCGTAATTCTGAAATTGATCACTGAAAGGCGTTAAATCGGATACTACGATATCTAAAATATTCGATGACTTACGAATTATATTATTCTAGATATCCAGTCATATTGGAAGGATACAGTGATGCAAATTGGATATCGGACATAAAGAACACCAAATCCACCAGTGAGTATGTTTTTACAATTGGTGGTGGGACTGTGTCTTGGAATTCCTCTAAGCAAACATGCATCGCCCGATCCACGATGGAATCAAAGTTTATTTCTTTGGATAAAGTAGGAGAAGAAGCATAATGACTTCACGACTTCTTAGAGGATATCCCTTGTTGGGATAAACTCATACATTCGATGATGATTCATTATGACAACCAATCGACTTTAGGAAGGGCACATAATAGTATGTACAATAACAAATCTAGATATATTCATCGGAGACATAAGACCGTTAGGCAGTTGATCACTACGGGTGTCATTTCCATTGATTACGTCAAATCAAAAGATAACAGAGAGGATCCATTAACTAAAGGCCTACCCAAAGATCAAATATTCTGCTTGTCTAGGGGAATGTGCTTAAAACCAAAACAATAAGAATATTTATGGTGGTAACCCAACCTTACTGACTGGAGATCCCAAGAATTTTGGTTCAATCGGAAAACTAAACTGTAGAGGTTCAGTTTTAGCGCTTCACTGGAAGTAAAAGCACTTCGGATTATTATTCTTATAATTCCAAGGCTGTTCCCGCGATAGACATTAAGTGATACCTGCATAAATGGTAAAAGATAAGTTTCTAAAACTTTTAATGATTCCTAACACTTGCAAGTGGGGTATAACAGGATACCTTATAGAGATCACATATCTAAGTGCGAAGACAAGCCGTTTCAAATGTACGCACTTAAGAATCCAAGAGTTGTCCAAGGTCACAACGGACAAAACTATAAGAAGAAATGAATAAGGGGAGTTATTATGTTGTTATCATTGTCTTGGTTTACACTAAACACTGACGGTTCAAGATATCACGTTCACCGCGCAGTAAGTAAATCCGATGGTAATCGACTAAGTAATGTTCAAAGCTGAAAGCTACCTTTCCTGATACAATTTCTTTCCGCTGAAAGATTGCTGAATTTTGGCACCTCAGGTGCACCAATTCTCTTTCGAGAGGGGATTGTTGAAAATTTAACTATACGAGATTGAGTTTTTCCCATCTTTAATGACTTAAACACATGGGCCTCGTATGTCGGAAATATAATTTCTTCGCACATGCCTAATCTACTAAATGAGTAGATGATAATAGTGCCAAGTATCATCAAATTTTATTGAGGAATGAAAGAGCTATTGATGCACAAAGTAAGGTGTTTAAGACACAAATAGATGGATTGGTTTGGCCAAATAATAGAACTCCCACATCGGTTGAATATGGAAGGATTGAGGATTATGTTAACTATAGTTTTGAGTAAGGGTTTGGGACCCCAAAAGGTGACCCAGGTTTTAAGAAGGGGGAGGACCTAGGTGAGCTTGAGTTCTAGGCTAAGCCCCACGCGCGCCGCCGCCGGCCGGCCCGGTCTGGTCCGGGTCGGGTCATGGGCTTTCTTCCGAAATTCTATTTTGGTTCTCGAAATGTTTTTTATTTATACTTTGGTCCCTGAAGATTTCAGAAACGTTGCAATGACTCTATCTTCTCCAAACAGCGCCAGCCAACGGATCTGACTTCAACAGTCAGAATCCGCCCTCTTCTTCATCTATAAATTGAACATTACTGTTCAGTTCAAACGATACAAAAAAACAAAACCAGAAAATCCTATTCTCTTTGTAATCTGTTTAATATTCTTTTTCTTCGCCGGAATCAACATTACTAGCTTTGTATTATTGGTTGTTGCTGTTTTATCTTGGGAGACTATTGTCCAATACCGTAAAAGCATCTATATGGGGCAATTTTTTCTTAAAGAAAGAGAGTCATCTCTCGACTCAACTTTTGCTTCTTGATTAACCTTTCTGATACACTTTAACCTACAAGTTGATCACCGGATGGCTGACGACGAGCCCCACTAACAAGCCATCTCAGCACCAATTCACACAAGGAAGAAATCAAGAATCATCATAATCTTCACTTTCATTCACCAACTTTTCATTTCGTCATTCTCCAAATCACATATGTTTTTCCAAAAAAATAAAAATAAAGTGCTTTTAAACCCTCCTGAAATTCCACACATGGACAATTTGGATATTCAATTTTCTCACATTTCTTTGATCTGATGATCTGATTACCATTGTAATGTATAGAACAAATAAAATTACGTAAATGGTCTGTTAGAATCATATAATCTTGGAATAAGTCGACCAATGTCTTGGGGGATTGGGTTGGAAACGCCCATCAGATGTATTTCACCTCACATTAAGCTATGGTGAAGACTCCACACCCACATCATCAAGATCGTCATCATCAACGTCAGCGCACTTCACCATTCTCGGCATCTCCGTCGTCGCTGACGGAGGGTCAAGAAGAGACTAACCAAGAAGAGTTATTTGGGTTTAAGGTTGATTTAGATTGAAACGTAGGTGATGATGAGGATACCTCTTTAATTTAGCCGATGTGTGGGTCGAGTGAGTCGGGTTATAATCTTACATGGATGACAACTTGACAATTTTTTTACAGGTGGCGGGGCAAGTCAACAAATCTGGCAGTCCGTCAAGTAGAAGGGTGTTTGAGGTCTCTTCTATTGACGACGAGGGCATATTTGATACAATAAATAAACGGAGGGTGTATGTGATCTATTTTGAATAGTTTAGGGGTAATTTTGGCCCTTTTCTGTTTTTTTGAATTTAACGATATGTTATAAATTATACATTGATACTAAGACCCATTTGGACATGATATCAAATCAATGATTTGAAATCAATATGATTTGAAGTTGAAGTTTTATTTGAACATACAATTTGAGTTTTTTAAATTGTATTTTTCTCATAAACATAAACCATCAAAACTTCCTCAATTCTTATACAATCTTACCAAATGAGCAAAATCATAGTTCATAACAAAGTTAATAAGCTACTAGAAGACCTTTCTAAAAAATACAACATCTGCAGATCGAATTTTAGTTCAATAAAAAGAAAAATTGAACATGAGTTATAAAATAATTTAGTGGTAAATAATTGGTAAGAATAAATTTTGTTATAAATATACTACCATCAAGCATATCTTTTTTTTTAAAAATATTTGATATAAATGATTGATAAACATGGTTGGTAAATATATCTATCAATTTATGGATCTTTTTTTTTTATAAAATATAAATTTATGGGTCAAGTTTTACATCTAAGAAAATTGATTCCAAATCATGTTTTTTTGAAGAATTTGGGATTTGAAATCATGATATGAAGTTGACGTTGAATTTTTGAACAAATTTCATAAACATATACTAATTTGAAATCATAATTTCACATAGCATGGCCAAACAACTACTAATTCTGATTTTCAACGAACTGAGCTTCGCGTTTCATTAGTTTCATGTGCAAATGTACCACTTTTGCATAGTGCTTTTATTTTTATTTTCAGAGCTTAGGTTCGTTAGATCCAATTTTTTTGAACTAAAATGTGAATATCATTCTTTTTCTTAAATTAATTACATGCATGCTGCTACAATTATACATGCTTTTATTATGAATATTAGTAATTAGTAATTCATTGTCTACATAGGATTACGTAGTTGTTTAGAGCCAACAACGAATAAGTTATCTCTAAGTTTGAATTTCAGTGGTATCTCTTGCTTAATAAGATCTTCTTTGTTATCATTTGCTTGTCATCTCTTTTGTAGTGTTATTAATTAATCGGTTGAATATATTAACCATTCTTGTTTTATCCATAAATTTCATTTAGACATTTAAATTATGATTTATTTCAATTTAACATCTAAACGCATAACAAAGTATTCCTATTACACACTTTCAGTTTCAATTTTGATTTCTTTTGCACGCATTGTCAAGCACCTACATGTAAATTTAACCAATAAAATATGCCACATATTTTAATTATATACATCAGCCTCAATTGGATCATACATGAGGTTTTCCGATTTTATTAAGACTCATGCGTATATTATAACATGTGACATATTTTAAGTGATTAACTTATTTACATAATGGGTGTCTGAGAACATACATAAAACATTTTTTTTTTAAAATCTGATTAGCTAGAAAGTGTCATATGTTCAGATTTTCAATCAAAACAGGTCATAGTTTGAGTGTACAAATAAAAATTACTGACAAATTTAAGGGGTTGCCGATGCATTGAGTCTAATTACTCCCTCATCCCATTTTATGTGATGTTATTTAATTGAATACAATTTTCTTTTTCTTAGTAAATTAAAATTTGTGATCTAAAATAATTTAATTTATTATTAAAAAATAAATTGAAATATTTAGTATTAAAGGATAATTATTATTTTGGACTGACTTAAAAAAGTGCATCAGTTTTAATTTGGGATATCATTATCAGGAATCTCTAATTTCGTCCTGTTTTGTTTCATATTAGCCTCATTTTCTCTCAAAAGCAAAAAATATTTGCACCGTGTTTCTGAACAGTCGCTCCGTGTTCAACTCCTTAGCAGACAAATCAAAAGGAGAGAGAAACAGAAACATAAACTTTTTAGTGAGAGAAAATATCACACATAAGAAAAGTAGCATTACCAATTTCTAACTTTCTTCACATAGAAAAGGAAAATCAATCTGCAGGAAATTTTAAAGAAAGAATCTTCCTGCTAGACTGATTTTCCTTCAACTTTTACCACTCATTGCCTGTGTAAATTTTGTTTTTTTTCTGTTACAATTTGATTCCCTCTCCATATCCAATTTTGCAAAATTGGTTGTTTTAAAGAGAGGGGAGGGTTTAATTTGGGGTTTTTAGGACAAATGATGTTGACATTCAATTTCAAATTTGATTTATGATGTAATACGGAAGTGGTGGGTTACAGACAAAAGAAAATGTCGTTTTATATTGGTCGCGAGGCTTCCAAGGTTCGTCTTTTAGGTGTACATGAAATTTCTTATTTGCTGTTTTGGAGATAAGAAAATAACGTGTTGTGTTTTTTTTGTATGTATTGGTTTTGGTTTAATTGGGATGATGGTTGTTGTTGTTGTTATGGAGAGCAGCTGTTGAAGAGAATTTGTGCAGAGACAACAATAGAGATCAATCTTCTTGCGGAAAATTGGAAATATATTCTTGGTGGTTTAATATTCCAGGTTTTTATTTGTCTTCCATTTGATCAACCTCAGTTTTTTTTTTGTTATTCAGATTTGCAACAACTGATAAACGTAGGGAAAAACTTTTCTTTCTTGGTGTTTGGTTGATAAACAGTTTTTTGGCAAAAGCTGAACTTTTTTTGTTTTTAATGCTATGAACCAAATGCGACAAGTTTTGGGCATGGAAAATGATATTTTTTGTTTAATTGGGTGTATGTTTTCGTTGAGATGAAACTTTGCAATGGAAATAACACCAGTATACAAAGTGTAATCCCACAAGTGAGGTCTGGGGCTTGTGTGATTTGGGGACGGTGTGATGTAGGCGGACCTTACCCTACCCTTTGTGGGGTAGAGAGTTTGTTTCCGAAAACTTTGCAATACTGCTTTCCGATTAATCATTGTAGTTATAACTTTGCGGAGAGTTAACGTATGGCTTTCCGGGGTATAAGTATGCATCTATAATGGTGTAATATTTACTTTATCATGAGTTAATTAGCCTAAATATTAAGATGACTACGATTTTCTCTGTTTTTTTTTCAGCTAAAAGTATAGCTTATCTAGTATTGGCTTGCATAAGTAGCCGATTATTACAGTTTAGGTTGAGGGGCGAGGAGAGATTGAGAGCCCTCAAATTTTGCATTCTTTTTCATTTCGTATAGAATGATGCCATTTGTGGTTTACATTTCTTGTACACACTTTTTACTGTCGTTGAGAAGTGTTGTTGGCTACTGTATGATGTATTGTACTTTAGTTTTTACTCGTAATCATAGTGAATTTAGATACATGAGTAATGAAATTTAATTGTCTCCTTTCTTCAGTACATCCATGGACTGGGTGCTCGTGGGGTTCATTACTTACATCGACCTGGACCAACTCTTCAGGACGTTGGCTTCTTTCTTCTTCCGGTAGGTTTTATTGGTTGTTTTTCTATATCTGTCCACTATTCTGGAAGAGATGTATTCATATTTTCCCCTTTTCCTTCCTTGTAAATTTCCAGGAACTTGGGTCAGACAAAGCTTACATAAGCGAAACTGTATTCACCACGATTTTTCTATCTTTTGTCTTGGTGAGTTGGTTTTTATATAAATCTTTCCATCATCAGCTAACACTGAATATCTTTGCTCCCTCTTTTTGTTAATTACAAAGTTTTAGCTTTGAAATTTGGTGCATTATGTTTCTCCCATCTATTATAATATGTAGGTAAATGAAGACCGTCTAGGCGTTCATAATCACAAGCATACTTGAATATTTTCAAGGCAAACTGTGAGGCCAAGCTAACCTTAAGTTTTAAAATTTAAAATTATGGAAAACCTGGATATTAGACTAAAAATTATAGTGTGGTGCTAGAATGACTTTCCATAACCCTCAACTGGCTATTAGCTTGTCTTAGCATTATAGTTTATTTATTTACCTATGGAAGTGTATTTTGCATATGTTCCTGATTTAATTGTATCTTTGCTGCAGTGGTCATTCCATCCTTTCATTTTCATGAGCAAAAAGATCTATACGGTTCTGATATGGTGCAGGGTCCTGGCATTCTTAGTTGTAAGTGCCCTCTTTCGTAAGTCAATTTTCAACTAAAATAGTTTTATTCGTCATTATTAAATATGGTTTAACTTGGCAAAGATAACTTTTTTTCTCTTCCTATACAATACCTATGTTTGTTCTTTCCCCCAATGTTTAGAGAGAATCTTGACTGATAGAGTGATCTTCTAATTTGTTAAATAATTGTTTCGTACAGGCTTGTCAATTTCTTCGGATGATAACATTCTATTCTACTCAGCTTCCTGGTCCAAATTATCACTGCCGTGAGGTAGAAAACTGGACCAATTGATGATTTGTTTGTTTGCATTTTGGTTAGTGGTATCTGTGCGTTGTGCATCACCTTACAGTTGATTTTGCGATTTCCAGGGTTCAAAGCTTGCCACACTTCCTCGGCCTAATAGTGTTTTAGAAGTTCTACTACTTAATTGTAAGTTGCATTCATGTTTACACACATAGTATCATTTTTGAGTCTTTGGTTATAACATTGTTTAACTTTGGTGCTTAAATGATCTTTATGGCAGTTCCTCGGGGCATGCTTTATGGTTGTGGTGATTTGATATTTTCATCGCATATGATATTCTCTTTAGTTTTTGTGCGAACGTATCATAAATATGGCTCACGAAGGTAATATTATTGCTTTGTCATACTGTTTTTTTTCACGTATTGGAGTTAGGTCTGATGTTCAAATTTAGCTTTTCCTCTGGTGAATGTGACTGTACAAGTGATATTATAAATGATTGTTTGATTTTATTCTCAGGTTTATAAAGCAATGTGCTTGGTTAGCTGTTATTGCTCAGAGTTTTTTGATTGTTGCATCGCGTAAACATTACACTGTTGACGTTGTTGTGGCATGGTGAGTCAAATTTTGTGGCTTGAGGTTCTGTCTTGCACATATTTTTTCAAATGTCTCAACTTAATTGACCCATATTGTTTTCCTACAGGTACACTGTTAATCTAGTAGTGTTCTTCATTGACAAAAAATTACCAGGTTAGGGATTCAGTTTTAAACTTCCCTTCGAACAAATTCTTTGATCTGGTTTTATCTTCCTCTTATTAATACTCAAAAGAGAAAGGTAAAGAAAACCCTGAAGCATGAGTTGTTTCATGCAGAACTGCCGGACCGCACTAATGCAGCCTCGTTGCTACCAGTAAGTAAGGATAGCAAGACTAAAGAAGAGAATCACAAACTACTGAACGGAAATTCCGGAGATTCTGAAGATTGGGTATAGAAATTAATCCATTTCCATTTTCCAGTTAGCTAGTTTTAGTAGCTAATGACATTGCTTTGGCATTGTTTATAGAGGCCTAGAACCCAAATCAACGGGATGATCATGGAAGATGGTAACGCCGTCCATGTTGAAGCAGCGATGAATGGTGTATAGACGATAAAGTGCACAGAGCGCAACTAACTGAACCTGGTTGAGGCACTGCTGTTCGATGTCATTACAAGTTCCACAACTCATCCATGGTGTTCTTCCAAGTCCAATAGTTTTGGTCTGTAGTGTAGGATACGAAATCTAGATGATACCCTTTGATTGCCTCTGTAGTGTAGGTCCCTGTGCTTAACTTTAATGGCTTCAATGTATCATGGAATTTGATTTTTCCTCTGATAATGCCATTATTTGCTAATCATGCTCACCAAATTTTTTAGTAAACATGTTTATTTCCTAAAATTGTTGAAGACCCTCCTCCTTTATCCGGGCTTGGGACCGGCAATGTAAGCAAGCTCCAACAGACCGAAGTTTGGGACTGAGGCGTAATTACTTATTATTGTTTAGTTGCAACAAATCTGCAGTTAATGGTGACATGGGATGTGCAGAGCATGTGATGATCCTTTATGCAAAGAGCAGTAGTGGCAGAGGTGTTAGGAAGTTAGATTAATAGATCCAATTAAATGCTTTCTTTGGGTCAAGAACCACATATTCCTTTTGTTCATAGTCAAGTTCTTTATTTATGGACCCATTTACCTGTTTACTGAAAAGGGCAATTGCAGATGAAGATAGAGACTGCACCTAAATAGCACATGCCTGCCCCTTCTTTTTGGGCACACAGGCATTGCCTTTCTCCCACCAGAAAGTGTTATCTCATCTCTCTGACGCCTAAGGTTACTGTTCTCACTCAGATCGTCTTTTCTTTTATTGATAAAGAACACACATTATCCCATGTGCTATTGGTACTTGTATTCAGAAGTTCAAAAGATCCATGTTTTGGTTTGACTTTCGTTAACTTCCTCTGATCTATGACTTATGTGCTTCTTAGTGATCCATTCATCCTTAATTAGAGGTTTGGATTCGAAGCTTGTAAATGAATAACCTTTCGGTAGGGAGCGTTTTATTCTCATTAGTGGGTCTACCTGCGTGAATCCACTTTCATTATCTTCTAGCTTGATGTTGTTTGAGGTGTGCTTAAGATCCAAACTTGATGCAAAACGCCAACACACTTGGGCCTCAGGGGTTCTCTCTTTATATCTGGTCATTATCTTCTAGCTTGATGTTGTTTGAGGTGTGCTTAAGATCCAAACTTGATGCAAAACGCCAACACACTTGGGCCTCAGGGGTTCTCTCTTTATATCTGGATTGGCTTAGACTTATTATATAGTTAGAACGACTTATATTGGGCAAGCAAGCAAGATAACTATGCACGAGATAGCAAGTCTTAGCCATCACTGTAGGCCAAGCACTATACCTCTCTTCTGCCTAGGGGATTCATGGCTGACTAATATTGCCCGTCATTTAGCTATTGAATTTATTTTTTTCTTATTGCTGGTCATATGTATAGAATCAATTTCAGGATTGGGCACGATATGATAGATAAGAGAACCAATAGTAATCAATAAATAGATATAACAAAATTGATAACTAATTGCTAAGTAAACTTCATAGTGTAATATTTGTTAGGAATAGGAAGTTAGATTTTTAATACTCCCTCCGTCCCAATTTAAGAGATACTTTTTTTGGGATAAATAAAAAAGGAAAGTAAGATATTTAAATTTAAAAGGAGTAAGTAAAAGAAAATTAGTCACCGTCCTAGATAGGAACTTGCTTCTAAATATTGATTGACAAGGTTTTTCACTTTCACATATTCCAATTAATTGTACGTAGTTTTCAATTTCTTTTTGGTCTATATAATTGTTACATTCTATTGTTTCAACCGACACTTTTTGCTCCTGTATGCTTTTCTCCTATGATAATAGTAGTACGTAGTATTTTAGCCTCTCTTCTCTTACTCCAAAAAAGGTGGAATCTCCCATCCCAAGAGTCCCCACACCCCGGTCCGACAGGTCTGTGAAAGAGGTAAATCATGGTGACTCAATTGATTTCAAAGGTTAGACCAGTACCAATTTAGTCTTTCTTCTCTCTTTCCCCTAAATAACTAAACATTGAGTGCTGATTGCTGGATTTCACTTCACACCCATACTAGAAAGCTTTCAGTAGTACATTACGTTCAACTTTGTACTATGAGTGGTATTTAGAAAATACAAGAAGCAAACAGTTTCAAAAGGGAAGACATTTTGGTTTCTAAAAGGCAGGGGCAAAATACCCAATAATATCCTTTTTCTTATACCCCATTATCGAGTGAATTCATAGTGAAGCTAGTAGTGTAACAAGTACCTGTTGCACATTATCAAGGGACACAAAATTGCATTGTAACTTATTTTGGTTTTTTGCCTTAAAAATCTGTGCGCAAGATTTGAAAAAATAATTTTATGGGAGTCCCACGAAGGTTTTGTGTCGGTGTATGAATTATTGTAACGTATGCAACATGATAAGGTAGAGGATTATAATGAGCAAACGTTAATTATGCCACCTTCATTTGTACCTTTTTTTTGCTATTGATTGTTTGGTATTTTCCTTTTCAATCTTCTTTCCTTTTTGGCCAAATATATTGACGGCCCTCTAAACTTGTTCATTACTTGAACTTGAAGTACTTATTGAATACATCATGTTGCATAAAACTGTTCCTATTAAACACAAATTTGACAAAATAAAAGACATCATGTGATCAAAACCAGTGTAGGACGCACATTGTGTCATGTCAGCAAGAAGTGTTTAATTGGTATATATCTTAAGTGGTGTATAGTAGACGTTCAATTAGGGGTGGGCAAAAAATCCAGAGAACCAAAATTCAGTTCGGTTTTTCTCGGTTTTTTTTTAAAAACCCCAATTTTTTAAAAAACCGAACCGAATCAGGATTTAGTGATTCGGTTCGGTTTTTAAATTTTGGATACGAACCGAACCGAAAAACTGAATTAAATATATAATTTTTTTATTTTTTATTTTTTATTTTAGGTTATTACTATCTCTTGAATCATAGTCATTGAAGTCATTCTATGAAGCTTTTATGGAAGTAGCATGCGGCATGAACTTGATTAACATATCACGGAAGCATTGACATAAAATGTAGGGAGAGAAAGTAGTTGTAAATTGGTAAAACTTTAAATGGTCATAACTCTGCTCTCGGATGTCCGTTTTACCCTTTTTTTTATTTTGCGTATTTTTTCGAGACGGGGCCGGTCACGCAGTTTGGCGCAACCAATTTTTAAAAATACGTCCGTTTTTCCAATCAATTTGTGTTTTCCCCCAAATCGATTTCTAATTTTCCTTTTTCTTTAGTAAACATCTCATGATACACAATAGATTTCAACGTCGAAATTTCATGATAGTGTAGGTATGAATGTCAATTTCAGTTTTGGAAATTCAATTTAAAAAAAAAAAACCCCAACCCGACACGGCCCGGCCCACTAGAAAAAATCGATATAAACCGAACATATCGGCTTTTTTTTTTAAAAAAAAGTTGTATTCGATTTTTTTTTTAAATGATTTTTATTCGGTTCATATTTTTTGGATACAAAACCGATATATGTCCACCCCTATGTTCTATAGGTACTCATCCTAGTTCAGATGTTAAAAGAAAAATATCAAACAAGTTAAGAGGTTGTATGCGTATTTGGATTTTTTTTCTCTACACCTATATATATATATATAACTTAAATTCATGGGTACATGTTTTTCTATGGGTGCAATATAACAGTATCCAATTGCAATAGGATATATATATAAAATTTAAATTCATGGGTACATGTTTCTCTATGGGTGCAATATAACAGTATCCAATTGCAATAGCCTGTCAACAGCTAGTTTTGTCTATCCCCTTTTTTCAAGTTCAACTTTTGTTGATACAATTGACAGCCAACATGTTTGTGTCTGATTCGAGTGAGATTGCATTAAAATGACTCATGATTAGGGTATGTCTGTCTAACGACCGCTGTTGTTACTGTTATTGAGTCTATATACTGTTAAGAGTGAGGCTCAAACTTTAAACAGTGACTTGATGATGACGCTGAGGGGTCCTCTTGACACCCTTGTTGCTACACATTATAAACACAATGGGCCAACTTGTTTCTTTAGTGAATATGGAATTAGTAGTGTTGATCATCATTCATTTGGTCGAGCTGTAGGGGCCAAATTTGAGGGATTAACCATTTCATTTGGATTATATACTTAACTAGAATCACTTAGTTTAATTTAGGATTAATTTTTGTAACCTTTGCTAAGATTTTTTATTTTGAGATTAACAATTTCATTATTGTTTATACCATAATTATGATATTATTTTTATCCCATACTTAATGTTTTGGTAACAATTTCGAACACCAAAGTGACACATTTTCCCTTCTCCAAAAGTCTTCTTCCGAAGTCCTTTAAGAAAAGCAAGGTTAACATTGAAAATAAAAGTTTATCACTCTATCTAGTTCAAATCAAAACATATTTTATATCATACGTCCTATATTCTACTTTTAGTCCAATGAACCAATATATATAAATAAAAGTATATTCATTAAATATCTCCGTCATATTAATCCCGGTATATATTATAGTTACACAATTATTAATCCCGGAATAATTTATTTCACCAATTAAACGACCCCTTAGAGATGAGATGACGATCCAATTTCTGCACAAAAGTAAAGGACAATTCATAAGATATATTATGAACTCCTGCTATGCCTGAGATTCAGGAAAGATTTAGACTAGATTGAGTTTATTATATACGATTTTATTATTTTTATAAAGACTGTTTTTACGGCTTAAACACGTGACTTCTTAATTATATGACAACAACTTTTATTGCACCAAGACTCTCCTTCAACCCAATTCAATTTCTGCATAGTTTAATGCAAAAGAAGGAAGGGACATATAAAGGAAAAAAGGGGAGGAAACAGATGGACAAGCAGTGAAAACATAAATAACATTACAAAAATACTAGCCCAAAATTCTTGTGTCTGGAATTTGAAGCAGTCTAAGATTCAGTGATGCAACACCTTGAAATCAATTACGGAGTACTATTTCACATACTGGAAATCGGATTTGCGAGCTCCTCTCTCAGCCTTTTCCTCCTATATTTTCTGACTAGGTCAACTCACCGTTATATTTTACTAAAAAAATAGTTTTTGTTTAATTCAAGATTCGGAATGTAATAGGAGCAATCGTTTTCTTTTAAGATATAGTGTAAGATATAAGTTATCCATCGGCTAAATGGAATAAAAAAAGAAAATGGCTTGACTTGACACGGTCTAATTAAAACTAGTTAGTAATAAATAATAATATTGACCTAGTCCTAATTGGTGATATATACTTTGCCTAGAACTGCATGAAGAAAGATTTTATGAATCAAACCAAATCCATATTTCAACTTTTATCCTTTGAAAGGTACTTTTATTGGATAATCCTGTTTTCCGATGAAAATTATTCTAACAAAAAACACAGTTAGAAATTTGTATTGAAGAGTTTAAAGACAAGTAGGTTGTATCTGATCCGGAGACCCTCCCAAACGAGTCTGGTGTTATGAGTTAGACTATGGATGTGCAAGATTAAAAGCTAAGTAATATACGGGAATACGCAAGTAAAGTGAGTAAATAAACTAGATCTAAAATAAACAATGAATCGTGTAAGAACAAGAGCTAAGAGTGGTGTATTTGCTTGAGAAAAATTTGAGTTACAAGTGTGAGCTTAGAGAGAATACAATGTCAGTTCCTTCTCTTCTAAGTCTTAGATATATAAGACAAAACTTAGACTATTATTGCCCCGTAAAGCTATGACGACATGAGCACACTGATGTCGATGTGCCCACGTCCGCCACGACACTCTTATCTAGGAAGGCTGATGTGATGAGAATTGTTGGGAGTGGAAGACATCTGTAAAGAGCCTTTGGGACCGTTGAGATTTCCGAAATTACCAGGCTTCTTTTGTACGCCAACGCTTCCGGAGGCGTTTCTACCCAATACAAACCCGTGTCTCTTTCAACACTTTTTATTTTATTTATTTTGGAGTTCAATTAATTTAAATCCAAGTAAAAAAATTTACTTTACCAGATAAAACGTTTCCTATCAAATGAACTTATAGCCTAATGACATTTAATTGTAGTCTAAACTTCAAATCGATATGAGATCTCACGTTTGAGTATTTTGGTAAAACTTTTGTTATTTGTATGCGAAATGACAAATCGTGCAAAGATGATTAAAAAATTTGGAAGTATGCTAGTGTGCATTTACTAAAATAGTTATCCGTATTAGACAAAAACTCTGTTCCAATCACTAATCATATAACATCGATTTCAGATAAGAAAGAGTGATTAGCTAAAGATTCACCAATAAAAAATATGTTGTATTTCCATCAAAATGAATAAACTGTTTTTCGGGTTTGAATCTGAGAATAAATTTTTCCCATAGGAAACACTTCTCCTTAAATAGATTCTAGTGACACTAATAAAAATTAGTAAAATAACTAAGTTTCAGCTACTAAATAATTATAAAACTAAATAAACTATTGAAGCGGCCTTTTGAGTCTTACTTTCATTGCAAGTTTACTCAACATGTCCGGTAGAATATTGTAAATCTCCCTTGACCAGAGTCTTTTCATTAATACAATATATATAGGGTGTACAATTATAGTTCTAATGGAATAAAGATCTTTATTTTATATAATTACACTCAAATATTAATTACAGAATATACTGTGAATATATGGAATCCCTCAGTCGGAGCGGGAGGAGGCCGGACGCTGAGACTGAATCTGAAGTCAATGAACAATTGTCGAGGAAGCCCCTTAGTGAAGATATCTGTGTACTGATACGAAGAAGGAACATGTAGCACTCTAATGTGACCCATTGCAACCTTCTCGGGAACAAAGTGAATATCCATCTCAATATGTTTGGTTCGCTGATGTTGAACCGGGTTATGAGACAAGTAGACAGCAGATATGTTATCACAGTAAACCAAAGATGCTTTACGTAAGGGACAATGAAGCTCAAGAAGGAGATTTTGGAGCCAACACAGCTCTGCAACAACGTTTGCAACGCCTCGATATCTTGCTTCTACACTTGAGCGGGAAAGCGTGGCTTGCCGCTTGGCAGACCACGAAATAATATTATCCCTAAAAAATACACAATAACCGGATGTAGAGCGACGGGTGTCCGGACAACCTGCCCAATCGGCGTCCGTGTAAGAGAGCAACCTAGTCGGTGCGGATGGATATAGATGTAGTCCATAGTCAAGAGTGTCCTTAACGTACCGAAGGATACATTTAAGAGTTGTAAAGTGAGGCTCCCTAGAAGCGTGCATGAACAAGCACACATGTTGAATAGCATACGCAATATCGTGCCGAGTGAAGGTAAGATACTGAAGAGCACCTGCGAGACGTCTATAAAGAGAGGGATCGTTGACTGGATCCCCGTCATCTGCGCTGAGTTTAGACTTTGAGTCGACAAGAGTGGGCGTGATCTTGCAATTTGCCATTTTATCCCGGTAGATAATTTCCTCTACATACTTACGCTGACATAGGAACATGGCATGTGCTGATCTGGTCACGGATATCCCCAAAGAATAACTCAACTTGCCCAAATATTTCATAGCGAATTCAGACTTGAGCAGGGCAATGATCTCGTGTTTCAGTGCATCAGAAGAAGCTATCAGAACGATATCATCCATATATAAAAGAAGGTGAGTCGTGTCAGTACCTCGATGAAAAATAAAAAGTGAATGATCACTCTTGTTGCACACTAACCCGATATGTATGATGTATGTAGCAAACCTCACATACCAAGCCTTGGGGGTTTGTTTTAAACCATATAGTGACTTACGAAGACGACAAACATACTGAGGAACCTCCGGATACACAAAGTCAGGCGGTTGATGCATATAAACGGTTTCTTTCAAATCTACCTGTAAGAAAGCATTTTTTACATCAAGCTGGTGAATAGGCCAATTCTTACCCATAGATATACTCAACACAGTGTGAATAGTGGTTGGTTTGACCACCAGACTAAAAATATCACCACAATCAACGCCCTCTTGTTGCCCAATACCATTAGCCACAAGTCTAGCCTTATGTAAGGATGGCAAAATTGACCCGACCCAGTCAACGCAAGTAATTACCCGCTTTGACCAATCCATGGGTTTGATAGGGTATTCACTCGACTGTCTGAGGGTAGGTTAGGGGCGGGTAAGGATATGGCTAAACCCTAACCATACCCGACCCGAAGCCGAAGCCGAAGCCGAAGCCGAAGCCGAGCCGAGCCGAGCGAGCGACGGCGACGGCGCGAGGGGTCCTTGCCCCCTCAACCCTTTTACTGACAAGAAGGAGTAATTTTACTTATAAGTAGAAGAACTTTTCTTTCTACTACTGATGTGGGACAAATGCTTATTTTATAAAGCAAGAGGGAACTCCCACTTTTTTTCCACTACCGATGTGGGACAACTCCCACTTTTCTTTCCAATCATTTCCCATTCACTAATATCAATACCCAACAATCCCCCACATGAATGGGGAATGGCTATAATATAAAAGCGCGGACAAGTGTGATATACAAGCGAGAATTGACTGCATCTGGATAAGTAGGTTTCCCTTTGAACTTTCCGTAGTGAACTTATATCGGATATACTCGATCAATCGGTAGATTTGATATCTTTGAACCGTCGAACATTGTTGTATACCTAGACAACATAAGTCACATAATCAACCTTCAATCGTTTATGGTTCTCACGGTTGTGTTCGTTTCAGCCATGAACACATCCTGGTTTCATGAGTGCGTAGAGAATGGGCCTTCACTGTCAGTCCCCTTTAAAACGGCTTACACTTAACACTCACATAGGTGATTTCTAAGCATGTGGTCCTATAGCCACATTATCTGGTCATACACTGCCAGATTTAGATAATCATTAAAGAACCTTAATGCTTTATTAACTCATTAACAAGCCATAAGGTTTTATCCTTATTTCTGAACATTGTCTTCATCCGAGAATGGATTGAGTTATTTGACACTGTTGAACCGTCAGTCACAACTTTGTTTGATCTCCTTGAACCTAGCTCTTGGGATCTCCAGTCTGCTAGGTAGAGTTAACGCCATGATGACTTGTCCTCGGCCTTAACCCCATTCCCATTGATGATCTATTAATTCTCTCTCTAGATAAGCCTTTTGTAAGCGGATCCGCCATGTTATCTCTTGACTTTACATAGTCAATCGTGATAACGCCACTAGAGAGGAGTTGTCTAACGATACTATGTCTTCATCGTATGTGACGAGATTTTCCGTTGTACATTACGCTCTCTGCCCTACCTATTGATGTTTGACTGTCACAATGTATACATATATGAGCCAAAGGTTTGGGCCAGAATGGAATATCTTCTAAGAAATTCTGGAGCCATTCAGCTTCTTCACCGGCCTTGTCTAAAGCTATAAATTCAGATTCCATTGTAGAGCGGGCGATGCATGTCTGTTTTGATGATTTCCAAGACACTGATCCACCCCCAATTGTGAAAACATAACCACTCGTGGATTTAACTTCAGATGATCCGGTGATCCAATTTGCATCACTATATCCTTCGATCACGGCGGGATATTTGTTATAATGCAAAGCATAGTCTTGGGTGTGTTTTAAATACCCCAAGACTCGTTTCATTGCCATCCAATGAGTTTGATTGGGATTACTCGTGAATCGACTCAGCTTGCTTATAACACATGCTATATCTGGTCATGTACAATTCATAATATACATCAAACTTCCCAAAACTCGTGCATAGTCCAATTGTGAGTCACTTTCACCTTTATTCTTTTGAAGTGCAAAACTTACATCAATTGGAGTCTTTACAACATTGAAATTTAAATACCTAAACTTGTCAAGTACTCTTTCAATATAATGAGACTGCGATAATGCTAGGCCTTGTGGAGTTTTATGAATTCTGATGCCTAAGATCAAATCAGCAACTCCTAAGTCTTTCATATCAAATTTGCTAGTCAGCATACGCTTCGTAGCATTTACATCGGTAATATCTCTACTCATTATCAACATGTCATCAACATATAAACAAACAATAACTTCATGATTTGGAGTATTTTTAATGTAAACACATTTGTCACACTCATTAATCTTAAATCCATTTGTCAACATTGTTTGGTCAAATTTCGCATGTCATTGTTTGTGTGCTTGTTTAAGTCAATAAAGTGACTTAACAAGTTTGCACACTTTCCTTTCTTTACCAGGAACCACAAAGCCCTCAGGTTGTTTCATGTAAATTTCTTCCTCCAATTCTCCATTTAAGAAAGCTGTCTTGACATCCATTTGATGGATTTCAAGACTATATCTGATACTTGATGCTACTAACACCCGAATAGATGTTATTCTTGTTACCGGTGAGTATGTGTCAAAGTAATCAAGGCCTTCTTTTTGTCTATAACCTTTGACCACAAGTCTTGCCTTATATTTGTCAATAGTGCCATCAGATTTCATTTTCCTTGTAAAAATCCATTTTGATCCTAAAGGTTTATTTCCAGGAGGAAGATTAACAAATTCCCATGTATGGTTGTTCAAAATTGATTCAATCTCACTATTGACTGCCTCTTTCCAAAATACTGAATCAGAAGAAGACATCGCTGCTTTAAATGTTTGAGGCTCATTTTCAAGCAAGAATGTCACAAAATCTGGTCCAAAGGAAGTAGATGTCCTTTGACGTTTGCTACGCCTTGCATCCGCTTTACTTGGTGTATTTTTCTTTGGTTCTTCCCGCGGTCGTTTAGATCTTTCACTTGACGACTCACATTCAGTTTTATACGAATAAATGTTTTCAAAGAATTCAACATTATCTGATTCAATTACCGTATTAACATGAATTTCGGGATTGTCCGATTTGTGAACCAAAAACCGACAAGCTTTGCTGTTTGTAGCATAACCAATAAAAACACAATCCACAGTTTTTGGTCCGATTTTTACCCTTTTGGGCAAAGAAACTTGGACCTTTGCTAAACACCCCCACACTTTGAAATATTTCAAGTTGGGTTTTCTTCCTTTCCATAGTTCATATGGAATAGATTGTGTTTTGCTGTGGGGCACCCTGTTGAGTATTCGGTTAGCTGTAAGGATAGCTTCCCCCCACAAGCTTTGCGGTAAATCGGAACTTATTAGTAAGGCATTCATCATTTCCTTTAATGTTCGATTTTTCCTTTCCGCAATTCCATTTGATTGTGGTGTGTAAGGGGCAGTAGTTTGATGAATAATTTCATATTCTAAACATATCTCTGCAAAAGGAGATTCGTACTCTCCACCCCTATCACTTCTAATCATTTTTATATTTTTATTCAATTGATTTTCCACTTCATTTTTGTATTGCTTAAATGCATCAATTGCTTCATCCTTACTATTAAACAAATACACATAACAATATCGAGTGCAATCGTCAATAAAAGTTATAAAATATTTTTTCCCACCGCGAGATGGTATTGACTTCATATCACGTATATCTGTGTGAATTAAGTCTAAAGGATTTGAATTCCTATCAATAGACTTATATGGATGTTTAACAAACTTAGATTCAACACAGATTTCACATTTAGATTTATTACACTCGAATTTAGGCAATACTCCTAAATTAATCAATTTGCGCAAGGTTTTGTAGTTGACATGTCCTAAACGAACATGCCATAAATCATTTGACTCCAATAAGTAAGACGAAGCTGAATTTTTATTAATACTGTCAACAACCATTACATTGAGTTTGAAAAGGCCCTCGGTGAGGTAGCCCTTTCCTATGAACAATTCATTCTTACTTATTACAATTTTCTCACTAACCAACACGCACTTAAACCCGTTTTTGACGAGTAGTCCGGCTGAAACTAAATTCTTCCGAATTGTTGGAACGTGCATAACATTGTTGAGAGTCAGGACCTTGCCGGAAGTCATCTTCAGAAGTATCTTCCTATATCATTCAACCTTGGTTGTTGCAGTATTTTCCATAAACAGTACCTCTTCGGGTCCAGCGGGAGCATAGGTTGCAAATGCTTCTTTTGTAGCGAAAACATGTCGAGTGGCACCAGAATCAAGCCACCACTCCTTTGGGTTTCCAACCAAATTGCACTCCGATAGCATTGCACACAGATCATCCATATCATCATTCTTTTCCACCATATTGGCTTGTCCTTTTCCCTTGTTCTTTTTCGGGAGGCGACAATCACGGGGCTTTGTGGCTGACTTTCCCACAATTAAAGCAGTTGCCCTTGAACTTTTTCTTGTTGGAATCCTTCTCCTTTCCAGAAGGCCTCTTCCTTTTCTTGTTCTTTTTCAGAGCAGCATCTTCAACGATGTTTGCCCCTTCAATTGGTGAAGTCTTACGGTACCTCTTCTCAGCGGTTTGGTTATCTTCCTCGATCTTGAGACGAATCACAAGATCTTCCAACTTCATTTCCTTTCTTTTGTGCTTAAGATAATTCTTGAAATCTTTCCATGAGGGCGACAACTTCTCAATCATTGCAGCCACTTGGAACGCTTCATTTACTACCATACCTTCAGCAATAAGGTCATGGAAGATAAGTTGAAGCTCTTGAACTTGGGTTCCAACGGTTTTTCCATCCACCATTTTGTAGTCTAGGAATTTGACAACCACAAACTTCTTCAAGCAAACATCTTCAGTTTTGTACTTCTTTTTAAGTGCAGTCCATAGTTCTTTGGAAGTCTCTACTGCACTGTAGACGTTGTACAAGTCATCTTCTAAGGCACTCAAAATGTAGCCTTTGCACAAAAAATCAGCTTGTTTCCAAGCCTCAGTAACCATGAACTGTTAGTTGTCAGGCATGTCGGCGGCAGGCACGGGAGGGTCCTCACTGGCGAACTTTTGCATACCAAGGGTGGTAAGCCAAAAGAACATTCTTTGCTGCCATCCTTTAAAGTTGGCACCGGTGAACTTCGCAGGTTTCTCATTGGCACAATGGGTACGGGTTGTAGGAGTAACCGCTGGTGCAGTATTCGCAGAGGTAGTTCCAATCTCAATTGCCATTATTCGTTTGTCACTGTCAAATTGACAAACTGTTTTAGTTAATAAAACCAGAATAGCAATTCAATCACAGACTTAAACGATGAAGATTTTATTTCTTCAAATCACAGTATAATTATGAAACTTTAGTTTTCCAACGAAGTTTTTATATCTTCGAGTCAGAATACTAATATTCATATGGAGTAGAAAACTACACAAGTTTTAATCTCCAAACCAGAATACAACAACGATGAAGTTTTTATGTTCTTCAAATCGTTGTACAAGTATGAACTTTAATATTCCAATGAAATTTTTTATGTCTTCAAGTCAGAATATGAAATTTCATACGGAGTAGAAAACCACACAGGTTTTAGTCTCCAAAGCGAATCTGATTAATCTAAAAATATAATTTCCTTAAGATTGTTATTAATCTGTATTCCAAAAAATCAGTAAATAATAAACACTGAAAATAAACAGAATCAGTGTTGAAAAATAAGAATAATTTTTCAGAATATAATTGAGCCCACTTAGTTCAAAGTGTGTCCTTAAGAAAATTATTCCCCTCGCAGTACTCGAGGTTGATGGAATATCCCCTCCCAGGATAGAACGATTATCTTACCAGAATAGTAGTACTCCAAATTCAGGTAGCGGCGAACCACTCAACGACAGTATATCACACAGAATTTATTTGTGCAGAAGAAGAAAAAGTTTGTATTGTTCAGAAATTCGTAAGTAAAATTCTGAGGAATCAAACGAATTTATAGCCATGGAAATCTTGTTTACGAAGGTTTGCAACATTTCAACGACCATTAAAAAGCGGTGGGAAATTTAAATATGGAAAAGAAACCGGTCGCGGTCGACACGCTGATCCGCCGTCGCGGTCGTGGTCACTAACGGGTAGGATTGGATAAGTTAATTAATTTAATTAAATAATAATTAATTAAATAATTAAAAATTAAAGAAAATTTGGTCCAAAAAGATTATCAATCAATAAGATCATCCGAAGCCGAAGCCGAGCGAGCAACGACGGCAGCGCGATGGGTCCTTACCCCCTCAACCCTTTTACTAACAAGAAGGAGTAATTCTACTTATAAGTAGAAGAACTTTTCTTTCCACTACCGATGTGGGACAAATGCTTATTTTATAAAGCAAGAGGGAACTCTCATTTTTCTTTCCACTATCGATGTGGGACAACTCCCACTTTTCTTTCCAATCATTTCTCATTCACCAATATCAATACCCAACACACAATGTCATTTCGAGACTTGCGTTCTCTTTTCTATTTAAAAAATAGAGCTAATAAGAAATTGTGAATATTAATTCTTTAATTTATAAAGTAGAGTGTAACATCATTATGTTACGATGCATTTAAACCATGTAAAGTTACTTTTGTACAAGGGTACTTATTTTTAACTAAAGAATATCACTGATTCTGTCACTAGCCTCTAATTTATTTTGTTTGTTTGTTCGTATCTTCAGTGGTTGAACTATAGTTAAAAAGAACTGCAGAAAATGTATTTTTGGGTAACCCCATTTTACCATACAATTATTACTCCACTAACAACTAGTAATTCTCACCAAAAACAAACTAGTAACAACTAGTAATGGGTTCTTTGGCGAAATAAGTTATTTACTCGTGTTTTTTTTTTTTTTGGTGAGATCGGCTTTATCACGAGGGGATGAGATCACATAAATATTTTCTTCGTTATATGTTCTTTTCACACGAGATTACACAAAATATATTACTCTTTTCGTCTCATGTGATAGCACTATAATTGAAAGGTGAATCTAAGAGTTTGCGTTATGAGTTTTAAATTCTAGAAATATAGTTTATTGATTTTTAAATAAATTATTTATGCATATTTAGTGATTTTTTTAAATAAAAATATAGAGTTTTGACTAAAGCTATTGATTTATGCCGAATATGTAGCTAGAACTCTTACTTCGCCTCTGATTTGATTGAGCACGTAATTTTAAGAGTGAAGATATACTCTTGTCCCAATTTTAAAATATATGATTTAAAACAAGTCATAGACATTTATATGAAATTATAACAGAAAAATAGAGACGGACCGGGTCAAATTGAGGAGCTTGCTGTGGAGATAGGTTTACGATTCGTGAACCGAATGTCTCACGTGGCGACTCCAGGCTTGAGTCCCGGAACCACATCAATTTTTTTTAAATTTCTATTCTAATAGAGGGGTAAGGAAGTACCTCATCAGTCCCAATTTTATGTCACAATCGTTTTTTTATCCGGTCACAAAAAAATAATACCTTTATGTACTAATAATTTAACTTAAATTCAATTATTTAAAATGAAATAATTTATAATTAGATAAAAAATTATAACTTAATTTGATCATAAATTTCAAAAATCTTACTCTTTTTAATTTATGTGTCAGTCAACAACCTCTACAGTAATTGTGACAAAGAGAAGTAGAGTTTGAGAGATTCATTTTTTCGGATCTTGTGTATATGAGATCATTTTCTCTACCAAACTTAATAATTCAACTTAAAACTAAAAGTCATAAATTTAGGTGAACACAATTATTAACTTTATCATTTTTGGGGATAAAAAAGAATACTGTGCAAGCACAAAAAGAAACAACGAAGTAGAAGTTCAAACACAGCTATAGCAGAAAAGTTAGACCCAAAAAAAGCAAACACAGAGAGAAAAAGAGAAACACATTATATACATCTCCAAACAAACAAAGAAAAGGTCATTCTCTTTGCATTAACTTTTTCAGCATAAAACACATGAAATATCACTTCTTCATTTCATTCAACCAATACTCATATACCCCATTTTTCTCTTCTTATACTCATCGTCCCCCCCCCCCCCCCCTTTCTCTGTCACTATATCTTATTGAAAAGAAAGACCAAACAAACTTCCCTAGCTAAACAAAATCCTTTCTTTGGATACCCACATAGTAATTATCTTTTATATAGTAAAAAAAAAAAAGACACTTTTTTTTGCTGTTTCCATTTTGCCCCCTTGTGTTCTTGCAAATGCTTAAAAAGGGTTTAAATATTTTCCAATAATAATTTGCTGTCAAAATGGGTGTCTCTTGTTCAAAATTCTCTTTGTGTTGCTTTAATTCCAACCTTAAATCATCCCCTCATGATTTATCTGATTTGGGTAATTTTTTTTCTTTTACATAACTATTTTATATGTGTTTTTGCCATTCTTGATTGTTTTTTTTAATGTGTCATAATAATTTGTGCAGAGAATGGAGGGGAAAATGGGAAAAATGTGTTGCCAAGTTTTACCGAGTTTAGTTTAGATGTGTTGATGATTGCAACTGATGGATTTGCTGCTGATAACATAGTGTCTGAACATGGAGAGAAAGCCCCAAATGTTGTTTATAAAGGGTTGCTTGAGAATGGTCATTGGGTTGCTGTTAAGCGGTTCAATAGATCTGCTTGGCCAGATTCTCGACAATTCTTGGTTAGCTTTCATTTAGCTCTATTTGCTTCTATTGAATTATGTCTAATAACCATAGATAAGAGACATTTAATTAGTTTAAGAGGGTCTAATTCCTTTTCATGATCAAGCAGATAAAAACAACTTAGACCTTAAGCTTGCTCTAATCAGAGGCAGCTCTAAGATTTGAAGTTTACGGGTTTCTATAACGAACTCAAGTTAATATACAACAATAATTGAGTTCATAGTCAAATATTTATAGATATTAGTGGAAAAAGCTACTTGAACATGTACATTGTACTCGAGATCCGATACGGGCTCTAATACAATAAATCATGTTGAAGGAGAGCCTTGGAGTAACGGTAGAGTTGTCTTCGTATGACTTAGAGGTCACGGGTTCGAGCCGTGGAAGCAGCCACTAATGCTTGCATTATGTTAGACTGTCTACGTCATACCCTTTGGGGTGCGGCCGTTCCCCGGACCCTACTAACGCAGGATGCTTTGTGTACCGGGCTGCCCTGCCCATGTTGAATTGTGTGAGACCACCTTATCTAAAAGCTCGGAGAAAGAGAACACATTTGTTAATTCATTTATATTATGTATACAACAGCTTCATCACCACAAAATTTGGATATGCAATTGAGAGAGAATAGGGCGATAGCAACAAACACAAGAACTGAAATAGATTAAAAGATTCCGTAGAGAAGAGGGGAAAGTTGCTTAGATAGGGCGATAGCCCGGTTTTGATTGTTTATCCTTTCCCGATCTTGTCTTGTATTGAGGTATACCGAAGTAATGATTAATAGTAGAACCTTTTTACATTACGGTTCAATAGTATGAATTCGGTAAGGGTATAATTATCCCCTTTAAGATCAGACAATTCCATCAAATGGAATATGATTGTATGTGTGATAGTATCTACTATACCAGGAATATCAATGAACCGGATTATTAAAATTGCTCAGGATAGCCTTTTTTAGCTTCTAGGGTCTATTCTTAGTTCAAGACCCCTCTTACTAATTGGAATCAAAGAATTAGTAGATCTGTTGCTTTTTTTTTGTCTATCCAATTTCTTTTACTAGTTTGTATGTTGATCTTTGTTTTGGACACTGTTTACGTAATGCATAGGATGAAGCTAAGGCAGTGGGGAATCTGAGGAGTGAAAGACTGGCAAATCTACTTGGATGTTGCTGTGAAGGCGAACAGAGGTTGCTCGTAGCTGAGTTCATGCCAAATGAGACCCTAGCGAAACATTTATTTCACTGTGAGTTTTCCCCATAGTCTTAATTAATAACATTTAAATCTTATAACTCCAATGCTGATATTTGATTTACCCTGAAATGAAATAAGGGGACAGCCAACCTATGAAGTGGGTGATGAGATTGAGGGTGGCTCTTTACTTAGCTCAAGCTATGGAATACTGCTGCAATAAGGGTCGAGCAATATATCACGATCTTAATGCTTACAGAATCTTATTTGATCAGGTAAAATTAGTTTACACTTAGGTTCCTTAACCCTAATATCTTGCTGTTTGTCCGGCTTTGTAATTTTGTTTTGCATTCTACAGGATGGTAATCCTAGGCTCTCTTGCTTTGGCCTGATGAAAAACAGTAGAGATGGAAAAAGTTATAGTACAAACTTGGCTTTCACTCCTCCAGAGTACATGCGAACAGGTCAACTATCCGTTTCTCTAAGCTATTATTTACTCAGTTTAGTGTTCTAAGCTATTATTTACTCAGTTTAGTATTTTATGATTGGCAGGAAGAGTGACATCTGAAAGTGTAGTTTACAGTTTTGGAACAATGTTGCTAGATCTTTTGAGTGGAAAACATATACCTCCAAGCCATGTAAGTTTCAAAAGATTGTTCGACTCTTTTTTCTGGAAAAACATGTCAACTCTTAGTGTGAATCCATGTATTAGTGGACGTTATTGACTCTACTATCTGAGTACCTAAATATAAGATTTTATTTTATCTTCCTGTAGGCACTTGATCTAATTCGGGTGAAGAATTTGACAATGTTGATGGATTCTTGTTTGGAGGGTGATTTCTCTAATGATGATGGAACCGAGCTAGTCCGGCTAGCCACCCGTTGTTTACAATATGAAGCACGTGAGAGGCCAAATGCAAAGTCTCTTGTTAATTCTCTTATAACCATTCAGAAAGAAACAGAGGTACAACCAAATAATAGTAACTGTATTCCAATGAGTTGCTTTGAGATATCAATCAAAATAATAATTATTGTAATAATAATGCTTGAGGCTCATAGTTCCTGATAATGTAATGCCAGGTGCCATCACATGTTTTGCTGGGAATTAGACATGGAACTGCAACCCCACCCCAACCACTGGTGTTGACAACAACCGGTGAAGCATGTTTGAGAAGAGATCTTACTGCCCTTCATGAGATATTGCAAAAGACTGGGTACAAGGATGATGAAGAAATCGCCAATGAGGTTTGACCCTTTCCTATTCATTGATGATGAATGATTTTCCAAATGTACATTGTCCCTCATGTTTCTTACAAATTAAGATTATGGAAATTCTTTTTCTCACATAATCTTATTCCCTCTCCTGTTGAGCAATTTGTATGAATGACATTCATTTTCTTAACATGTTTTTTTTCCTATTGGTAATTTTAGTTACCGTAGACTTATTTTATTTTCTGCGCCTTGCTTTTCCATATTTCATTTCTTTCACATCAGCTTTGGTTATACAGTATTACCATCCCGTTCTCCCAGCCCCACGACGGAAAAGGAAAAAGTTAGTGATTCAAGTTTGTTATCATGTGTATGCTCTAATAATTCCCCTGGAAGAGCCCACTGTGTTATCCCTTTTAGAGAGGCTTTATGCACTATCTCCATCAAATATCATTTCCAGTGGGACCTTCTAGGCCATTATCATGCCCTTGTATTATTCTTGACTATATGTAAGCATTCTAAGATCTTTTATGTTATGACTGTAACTACTAGAATAATTAAAAGTAAAGTAAGACATGCTGATGTTGCCCTAGTTTATTTGATTAGGTAGAAAATGAACTTATTGTTGTGCAAGTTATAGCATTATAATTGAGTAAAGTGTTGCCCTTGTTTCTTACTATGTAGAGGAGTATTTCCTTGTGTACACTTTCGTGGTATCTGAGGATTCTACCTAAATTGATCATTGATTTTTTTTTTGTTGGCAGCTTTCTTTCCAAATGTGGACAAATCAGATGCAGGAAACCTTGAATTCTAAGCTGCAAGGAGATGCTGCTTTCCGAGCCAAGGATTTCATTACTGCCATTAAATGCTATACACAGGTTTAACATCTAAAATAGTCCATTCTCCTAATGATTCATGCCTAGATTAAACATTATTGCTCAGTTTCTGTTTCAGTAGGTAAATATTTCATCAAAAGACTTAGCTAATATCGTCTCAATTGTCTGCAAAAGCTCAAAGAAAACACAGATAATTATTTACCACCTAAACTATTTGTGCTGCTTGTATTAATTATTCTTCCATCATTGTTGTAGTGCTGATCTTGCACTAACATTTTAGTTTGAAGAAGATAAGAAAGGGCTTACATAAATACTTTTGTTTTGTTCTATTAGTTCAATGATGGAGGGACCATGGTGTCACCAACCATATATGCGAGGCGCTGCTTGTGTTATCTGATGAGTGACATGGCGCAAGAGGCTCTAGGCGATGCAATGCAAGCTCAGGTTATATCCTCTGAGTGGCCTACTGCCTTCTATCTTCAGTCTGTTGCCCTTTTTAGCCTTGGGATGGAGAATGATGCCCAAGAAGCACTTAAAGAAGCCACAAAGTTGGAAGCAAAAAGGAACAAAAATTAAAAATAATGTGTAGATTTACATATCTTGATTTTGTTTGTCTCAAGTTTCTTGTATTTAAAGGGCTTATGATAAAAAAAATTGTTGTTATGTTAATAGTTTATTTTCTACATTTCTTTTGATTTTGTGCTCACATTATGTGAAGGCATTGGAGAGTTTTAGTGTGTCCTCTTATGCGCCTTTTTTTTCTTGATTGTTTAATGGAAATGGAATCTCAACTTTTCTTGGCTTGTAGTTTAACACAGTAGAAAGGTACTACTCCCTCCGTCCTAATTTATGTGATATAGTTTGACTAAGCACGGAATTTAAGAAAGAAATGAAATTTTTTAAAATTTGTGGTTCAAAACAAGTCATATATATTTGTGTGGCTGTAAATTATTTCATTAATGGTAAAAGAAAAAATTTTAAGTTAAATTATTTCTAAATATAAAAATATATGTATCATTCCATTTTGAACGGAATAAAAAAATGTGTATCACATCAATTGAAACAAAGGGAGTACTTTTTATTATTTTGTTCTCCCAAGTGTCAATTAATTATGTTACATATTCTTGTACGTGTAGTATCTATTAATTTCTCGAGGTTTCTCAAGTTGTAAAATGTCAACTTTCATGAATCAAGAATCAATAATTTGCTTGTCTATAAGATCCATTTGACCAAATATATTGTGCTGTACACGATATAACATTGCTCTGTATATACCGTATATATCACGGTAATACACAACGAATTGGAGGCAGTTTCAGTCGTGATATACACGGCATATACAACAGTGTATATCACGGTTGTTGGAGAATATTTTGGTAACTTTAGTTTGTATTTAATTAACATTGTACACTTACCATAATTGTAGAATTATTGTACAAGTAGAATAAGATTTTAGGTGTAGAATAGGAATATGTTTTTCCATATTATGAAATTGTAAATTGTATATATACTCAGTCATTAATGAAAATAATCAAGGGATTATTTCTTTCATGACATCATAAGTCTAGGTTTTTCATACCTCTCCCATATCTTTTCCGCAGCTCTCGAATTTCGAGCCACCATCTCGGGTTTCGTGCCATTCTTCTATCTTTTCTTCCCAAATTTATCCAAATACCTACCTTATCTCATGTTCTTTCGTTATATCTAAGAACATATTTCATCCTGCCCTTACTGTTTTCAACATCAAGAACCACATCCCTATTGTTCTTGAGATGAAAAACGTCCAGTATGTGACGTGGGCAAAGTTATTCAAAATACACGCAATCTCACATCAAGTCCTCCATCTTATAATTTCTCCCGCTATCCCTACTCCCGCGGAGGATCCTCAGTTATGAATTACTCTTGATGTTATCGTCCTTCAATGGATTTATTCCACTATTTCTACCGACCTCTTAAAGACGATCATTGAGTCGGACACTACGGCTATGGCTACTGAAATAGATTGCGTGATATATAGCAGGATAACCAATATTCCCGAGTTGTCACCCTTGAGCAAGAATTTTCACAAGTCAGCATGGAAGATTTCCCGAATGTTTCAGCTTATTGTAAACAACTCAAGGAATTGACGGACCAACTCCGTAACGTTGGAGCACCTGTTACCAATAATCGTCTTGTTCTACAAATGGTTGTAGGCATGTCTGATGCCTATAATGGCATTAGGACTCTCCTCCGTCAAAGTAACCCTCTTACATTTTTTTATCAAACCCGTTCGATGCTCACGTTAGAAGAAGCCGGCTTGGCGAAAAAGGCGGCCACCAACGCAAGTCCCGTGGTGATGATGACTTCATCCGATAATTCTTGAGGTTTTGTTGACAATTCGGGCCAAAATCGTTCTCACGGTGGCGGCAAAAAGAATTGGAAAAATAATGGGAACAATCGCGGTGGCAATCGTGGTGGTACCAATAGTGGTAGGGGAGGCCAAAATAGTGGCGGTGGGCCTCGACACGATAGCAGTGGACCGTAGGCCAACTGGTCCCAATCATGGGCCCTCTGGCAGTGGGGCTGGGCCAGTGGCCATTTGCCCAACAACCCCTATTTTCCAGTTTCACCGTATCCTAGCCAGTGGGCCGCCCAGCAGCAATTCCGGCCCAATTTTACCAACTTATCCATTAGGTTCCAACACAGTACTTGATCGGGACAACAATGAGGCTTGCTTAGGCCTCGGCCCCCGCAGGCTTTCCATGCTACGGGCCCTAATCCGATCCCGATACCTACAGATATTGAGGCCGTCATGCATACAATTGGATTGAATTCTCCCGACCCGAATTGGTACATGGACACCGGCGCCACTTCTTACATGACGTCCGACCAAGGTACTCTCCCGTCTTATTTCAATTTGAGCAAAAATCGTGGCATTATTGTTGGTAATGGCAATTCAATTTCAATTCGTGGTTACGGTCATACAACTTTGTCTCTCCCCCCCCATCCACCACTTGTTTTGAAAAATACCATTCATGCCCCTAATTAATTAAGAATTTGGTGTATGTCCGAAAATTTACCATTGATAATTGAGTTTCTGTTAATTTTTATCCTTTAGTTTTTTCTGTGAAGGATTTCAAAACGGGGATACCTCTCATGAGATGCAATAGTAGGGCAGATCTTTATCCACTCACGTCTACCACCAGTTTCTCGAGTCAAGCCATGCCATCAACATTTGCAGCTCTTGCTATTTCCTCGTGGCATGCACATTTGGGTCACCCTGGGTCGTCCATTGTTTCTTCTTTGCATAAAAATAATTTTATTTTTTGTAAGGGTATGCGTAGTACTCCAATTTGTCATTCCCGTCCTTTACGAAAACTTGTTAGATTACCATTTGTAACCTCTACTTCTAGCACTTTGATGCCTTTTGATATTATTCATAGCGATTTATGGACTTCTCCCGTTTCAGTTCTTTGGGCCATTGTTATTGTGTTTTATTTTTTGATGATTATTCTAATTTTTATGGTCATTTCCGTTAGCGAAAAAATCTCAAGTTTTTTTTACCTTCTTAAATTTAGAGCATTCATCCGTACCCAATTCGAATGGAAAATAAAAAATACTCAATGTGATAATGATAAAGAATATGATAATGGGTTGTTTCAGGATTTTTGTGATGCTAATGGCATATTTTCGTTTCTCTTGTCCTCATACGTCCTCACAAAATGGAAAATCCGAACGGAAATTTCGTACCATTAATAACATTGTCTGTACTTTATTAGTCTATGCTTCCGTACCATCTTTCTTTTGCCATCATGTTCTACAAATGGCTACTTATCTAAAGTGCGTAGTCTCGTGCCTAGTTCATATGATCTTTTAGATGACGACGCCTCACCATACATTATGCACCACCTCATGGGCCAATCCGGCATTTCAACCGCCAACAGCCCACTACCCGCCGCCCGCCACCACTTCCTCGACCGCTTCGCTGACTAGTAGGCCGATTGCCCAGCCCACTCACGAAACAGGTTCTACCACTGTTCCACATCCAGTTTCCAGTTTTGGGCCAATAGGCCCACTGCCTGCTGGCCAGTCCGTCACTCATCCGAATTTTCCTCAAAATCCACCTAATTCTCCCCCGAGTCACAGACATGTCACTCATAGTCAACGTGATATTTTTAAACTAAAAATATATTTTAATCTAAATTCTAATGTTCTTAAATCCCCCTACCCAGTAACCCAGTGTCTGCGTTAAATGACCCGAATTGGAAGTTGGCTATGAACGATAAATATGATGCTCTTATTGAAAATAAGACGTGGGAGTTGGTGCCCCGTTCTTCTGGTGTTAATATTATTCGATCTATGTGGATTTTTACTCATAAAGATAATTCCGATGGTTCTTTTGCGCGACATAAGGCTCGTCTTGTAGGTAATGGTAAAACTCAGAGGTTGGCATGGATTGTGGTGAGACATTTAGTCCGGTGGTCAAATCGGCTACCATTCGCATTGTTCTCAGCTTGGCTCTTTCGAAAGCATGACACATTCATCAGTTAGATGTGAAAAATACTTTCTTACATGGTGATCTTAAGGAGACTGTTTACATGCATCAGTCATTGGGTTTTCGAGACCCCACATATCCGCATCATGTCTATTTATTGAAAAAATCCTTGTATGGGCTTAAGTAGGCCCCACGAGCCTGATATAAACGATTTGCAGACTATGTATCTACTATTGGGTTTTCTCACAGCATGTCTGATAATTCTCTGTTCATATATCGTCGTGGTACTTCCTTGACATATATTCTCTTGTATGTGGATGATATTATTTTGACAGCTTTTTTATATGATTTATGCAAGTCTATCATGACACTACTCAGTTCTGATTTTGCTATGAAAGACTTTGGACCTTTGAGTTATTTTTTGGGGATTGTTGTCACTCGTCATATATGTAGGTTGTTCTTATCACAACGGAAGTATGCCGTTGAGATCTTTGAGCGAGCTGGTATGTCATCGTGCAAGTCTATTTCCACTCCAGTTGATACTAAACCCAAGCTGGGTGCTGCAGCGGGCTCACCTTACGAAGATCCAACCCATTATCGCAGTCTTGCAGGGGCTCTTCAGTATCTTACTTTCACGAGAGCGGATATTACGTATGACGTAGAGCAATTGTGTTTATATATGCATGATCCCAGGGTTGAGCTCATGAATGCGCTCAAACGCATTATTCGATATATCCATGGAACACTTGACTATGACTTACATTTATATCCATCATCGACGACTACACTTGTCTCGTATACGGATGCTGATTGGGGTGGCTGTCCAAATACCAGACGTTTCACGTCTGGCTATTGTATGTTTCTTGATAATAACTTGGTCTCATGGTCTGCGAAGCGACAATCTACGCTCTAGTGCGGAGGCCGAGTATCGAGGGGTAGCCAATGTGGTCTCTGAATCATGGTTACGTAATCTTCTCTTAGAACTTCATTGTCCCATTCAGAAAGCTACATTGATTTATTGTGATAATATTAGTGCCGTCTATCTTTCTAGTAATCCGGTTCAACACCAACGCACTAAACACTAGGGGTGAGCGAGTCCGGGTACCCTAACATTTTTTAACTACCCGGACCCTACCCGGTAAAAGATCGGTTCCTAAATTTACTACCCGGAACCTACCCGTAGCAATCATTACCCGGAACCTACGGGACCTGCGGTCAGTAGGTTCCTGCACCTCAGAATAAAAAACACAAATTAAGCAATAATTTTTAAGCCTATGAGAATAAAAAAGAGTTCTAAAATAATTTCATCAAGTAATTTTTTAGCTTGCAATTGGAGTTTTTAGTACCCTTATAAGAAGTTTTAGAAAACTTATTCATTGTAGAAAAGCTAATTCTGTTACCAAAATCTAAAATTGCAAGTCAAATTTGACACTCAATTAATTGAACGTGTTGATTTCAAAATAAATTTGAAAATATATGAATTAAACTTATTTTCGTGTTCATAAGCTCTTCGATACAAAAGAAAAGCTTTATTATACTAGTAAATCCCTAAATTTCATCTTCACAACTACAAAAATATACACAAATTTTAAAAATAGATTTACATTTCAAATAAAAAAGTAATACAAATTGAAGATGAGTATCGCTTGAAATAGGAAAGAAGCATATGATATTAAAAAGAAATTGAAGAGTTAGATATAAACTCATATGCATTTTAGGAATGACGTGAACACAATCAAAGGAGAGAAAGAGGCAAAGGTGAAGCTTCAATGACGACAACGATGAAAGTACCTGAGAGAAAGCTTCAACAACAACGACGATGAAGCTCGGTGGTGTAGCTAAAATGCCATTGTTATTGAGAGAGTTTTGGGGTGGGGAAAATCAATGTGCAGGCGTGCAACAAATAATTTTGGAGAAAGTTAAAAGTGGTCCAAATGTTTCTAAAAAAAATAAAAATATTTAATATTTTATAGGTTCCGGGTATCGGTTAGGTCCGGTACCACTGTCTCTATTTCTTGGAGCAGGAACCGGACCCGACGTTGATCGGTTCCTAATTTTACTACCCGGACCCTACCCGTTATTATAATATATCTACCCGGAACCTACCCGTTAGTGTCGGTTCCGGTCGGGTATCTGGGTACCCTGTACCCGTGCTCACCCCTACTAAACACATCAAAATGGATATCCATTTTGTACGCGAAAAGGTAGCTCGTGGACAAGTACGCGTCTGCCATATCCCCTCCAGGTATCAAATTGCAGACATCTTTACTAAGGGTCTTCCCTCGGTCCTTTTTGAAGATTTTAGGGATAGTCTCAGCGTACGAAGACCGCCAGCTATGAATGCGGGGGGTGTGACAGAATATACCGTGATATACACGGTATACACGACATATACACTGCCCTGTGTATAACGTGTATATCACGGTAATACACAACGAATTGGAGGCAGTTTCAGCCGTGATATACACGGCATATACATTAATGTATATCACGGTTATTGGAGAATATTTTGATAACTTTAGTTTGTATTTAATTAGCATTGTACACTTACCATAATTGTAGAATTATTATACAAGTAAAATAAGGTTTTAGGAGTAGAATAAGAATGAAAATTAGAATAAAAATTTTCATATTATGAAAATTATAAATTATATATATATTTATTCATTAATAAAAATAATCAAAGAATTATTTCTTTCACCATTTTTGAACACTTTATCCCACAACTCGCACATCAAGTCCCTTGTGTCTTCTGATAATTCCCAGCATCCCATGTGGTGAAGTACTGCATAGTTCGCGATTGAAGAGAATAACAACAAATTAAAATTGAGAAGAAATATGAAAAGCAAAAACTAAAGCAAGTTGAGCAACCTATTGCATGATCCGCTCATCCACGCGTTTTACTTATTTGCACTTTGAAGTTTATATAAAACTCAAACAATTTAACCTTAGTTGAAAATTAGAATGACAATATATATCGTTTAATCATGTTAAAATTATAAAAATTTATACGATAAGACATATGTTGCATTTATTGGCTTTATACAAATATCGAGTATAGATTATTTACTTTTTGCATTGATATCTAACGATTCATGATGGAGTAGCTCTGACATTCCGGGGGAAAACCTCTTATTGGAAGAGATTTAATCATTATGATACAGAAATAAATCACCTAACTCAACTTCAAAAATTAGCTCTTGAGTAGAGGATTGTCCAAGTTCATATGAGAAATTACATGTCTATTCCCAATTAGTGTGGACTCTAACCCACTCTAACACATTATTGTATGATGTATCATAAACAAAACTAATACTCCTGTCAAAATTATTTGTCGTTTATTTTTATTTTACACGCCTCTTAAAAATAATAAGTAGGAGGGGTATTTGACCTACTTTACTCTTATTTATGTCTAAGTTATAATCTATCTTCATTAAGTGTTTTCTTTTCTTTATGTGTTATTTTCGTTAATGACAAAATTCTACTAAGAGTAAAATGGAAAAAAAATAATTAATTACATGTAAAGAATGGATCTTGGTTCTAACTTTGAGTTAGGCCCAAGATCCATTCTTTACACTTGAATTTTTAAAACGAAAATAATTTGAGACAACTATTTTTATTAACTACGACAAATAATTTGAGACGGAGGAAGTAGACAGGTACAAGTCGGGCTTCAAGTTTGTTGAGCAAAAACATAAGAATGTACTGATTTGATGCAACTATAATAACTTAGATCTTCAAATAGACTAGTTAGTGTCTAGTAGTGGCTGGTATTCTTGCAAGAAATGGTAAGGGAAGATGCAGCGATAGATAAGCAATAAGCTTATTATTCAATCACATTTAACATAATCTTGAGAGTGAAAATGACTCATAAACACTTTGATTAGTATATAGCGTAGATTCAGGCAGGCCAAGCCAAGATCAAAGATTATACATCATAAAGTGCTTTAGACTGCGTTAAGACATTTTGGGCCACAGTCACAGTTACATGGGCTAAACGCAACCAGCAAATTGGACTGCAATGGCGAAACCACGTTTACCCGAAGGGAATGTAAAATTTATTTATAGAGATGACACACTTTTAATTACTTAATTTATATCATGTCCAACTCTAAATAACATAGGCTCAAATCCCACGGATTCACTTCAATAGTTTCATTTTACTTTGCTCCTTATTGGCTTATTCACAAGACAACCAACAAAAAGAAAATGAAAGGAAATTCAAGTGATATATTAGTAGTACTTTCTGAAATTCCATCCATATAAATAAAGCTAAAATAAACCGAGTGAAAGTGAAGGAAACAATACAAGAGACATGTAAGAAAACAAAACTTTTATTGAAGTCTCAGCCGAAGAAAAACTGGTGAACAGATTCTCTCACAACAATTTCGTATAAATCCTATGAAAAATAAACAATGAGATCAAAATCCCATCTCTCTCTCACTTTACTACAATAACTATTACGATTACAATAATAATAGTGTGACAAACACTACTAAAATACTTGTTTCGCATTTCCTTTACGTGAAGGAAACTGACTTAGACTATAGTATACATGTATAAATTTAGAAGGTGTACGCATATTTAAATTAGAAAGAAGCAGGGGAAATATCAGGAGCACCAACAACAACATCTTGAGAAGCAATAGGGGCAAGGGCATCCATAGCAGCTCCACTGCTCAATAGTTCGATCATTGCACGGTGTGGGCTTTTCCTCTGCTTGTTGCATAAATCTGGCAAATATACTCCTGCAAATATGAGAATAATTTATTAAAAGAATATTCTTTGATTCAACTTTAAGATTTTGATTTGCAAGAAAAGCATCAACTTTTTTGTCCTTGTTTGCAAACATTTCAAAGGACCCAAGAAAAGTATAATTAGCCAAAAAGGATCAATATTTGTTGAGAATTGATGCCTCAATGCAAGAATTTCTCATTTTAGGTTGAAACAATTGTGTGATTGATGTTTTTGTCTGAAGATGATCAGATTGAAGATTAAGAATTTTAAAAAATGCAAGCAACTACTCCGTTCCAAACAAAAGTATGTGGTGGTGTTTGACTGATCATTAAGTTTAAGAAAGAAAGACACTTTGGAAATTTACAACCTAAAACAAGCTATATACATTTGTGTTACTATAAATAAATAAGGGTAAAATGAAATTTTAAAGTTCAAGTGTTCTAAGGTTTAAATTTTTAGATGAGATAGTCACATAATTCAATTATAACACAATGAAAAAACGGAATTGTTACCTTTTATGTGAAGTTGATCTTAAGGTTAAAGGAAAAACACTAAATAATCTTATTATTTTACCTTCTCCAGCAGCCAAATTGAAGTAAAGATCAACAACGTTGGGACAATTCTGATAACAAGCAGGGGAACAAAGTTTTGCAGTGAATTGAGGTTCAAGCAAAGCATCTGAAGAAATCCCAACAGAGCTCCTATCAACACCACATGCATTTACACATTCATCTGTCTCAATATACTCTGCTATGTTTCCAACAATAACCTCAGATGTCTTGCATTGGTACTCCATCTTTCCATCCTCATTCTTTGAGTTCTCCAACAAACATCTGTTCCCCGACAACGCGATCGAAAACGAACAAACATTTGTTGGCAAGTTTTCACATATGATTTCCCCTAAAATGAAAAAAGAAAATGAATATTAACTAGTATACTTGTTATACATGTGAATTGACGGGGGATTGGTGCAACGATAATGGTTGTTTATTTGTGACCAAGTCATGAGTTTAAACCTTGAAAATGGCCTTTTTAAAAAATGTAGGATAGCATGACTACGTATATTAATAGATTCAATGTGATTTGACCGTTCTCAAGATGATGCTCATAACGGAAGCTTTGTGCACCAAAACTCCCCTTTATATACATATTATACATTTGTTGAATTGAAGGAGAATCTTAGCGCAATGGTAAGAGTTACTAATCATTTTATGACTAGGTCATGAGTTTAAGCTGTGAAAATAGTCTCTAACAATAATGTAAGATAACATGACTATGTACAATAGAATTAATATGATTTGACCATTCTCAAGATTCTGCTCATAACGAGAGCTTTGTGCGCACCAAAATGATCATTTGTGTATACATGTTAATTCATATGAAATTCGTGCATGATATGATCAAAATTACGAAAACAAATTCATTATAAGAACATTCGGTGCATGAAAGGAATAAAACTGAATATAACCATACCTAATGCGCCTTGGAGGAAAAGGGTGCAAGCAAAGAAAAGAATCATGCAAGAGTGCTTCACGGGTAAGACCATTTTTCTTCTTTCTTTGTTCTTTTGGTCTTTAATCTTTTGGTTTGTTGAGAGTGTGTTTTGTCCTGGTGATTTTTGTAAGTCTTAGTGTTGTTGAGAAATGTTGGAAGAAATGAAGTTTAGGAATTGTGTTTGTAATATGAGAGGGCTTTTCTTGAATATATATAGGGAGGTTATGACAATGAGAAACCAAAGATGACATGCGGTCATGAAAAATATCCAATGTCTGGTCACAAGTTTACTTTTATTTGTTTGATCGTTCCTTTTTTCTATTTTGGGTGGGTGTGTATTGTGTATTTAATTTTGTTCTTTATTTTTGAATTTGGAAATTTTTTAATTCAGAGCGAAAAAACTTTTTTATTGAAAAATTATACTGTGCGAATAAGGCAAAAACATTCCAACATAGTTGTAAAGAGGGCTTGAAATTATTTTAAGTCACCAACACAAATTTCAATCACGACATTCTAATATACACACACCATATAAAAAATACGTATGTTTATTGTAATGCATGTATCCTCACTAATTTTATGAAGCTTGTAGCTGACAAGTGTCAAGGTCCTTGGGAGAACTTAGTGGAGCCCACGCGTTTGCTTAACTAATTTTTCTCTCTTTTATTCTTCGCCATTTAAAAAATTAATTATATCTTTGACTCTCTTGTTGAATGTAGTAAGTTTACTCGTGCCACTCAGTCTTTCACCCCAAAAAGGAAAAGAAAAAAAAAGTTACTTCTCATTCAGTTTGTTATTTGCCCATTACTCTAGGATTTCAGCTTTTAATCGGTTTTGGCTATATGCTTTAGCATGTACTATTAAAGAATTTTATCTTCTCATCAAGTTCTTCATTAAGCTTTCAACAATGTTCTATCATCTCCGTTAAGTTATCCTATCATCAGGAGGTCACGTATTGAGCAGTAAAAATAATCTCTTGCAAAAATGCATGATAATACTGCGTAGAATAAACTCTTGTGGTCCAATCCTTTCTCAGACCCCGCACATAACGGGATAGTGCATCGAACTGTTTTTTTTTTTTACAATACACTGTATGTTTTAACTAAAGTGACATTATTTGGGTGCAGTTGGTCCTATTTAAGCTTTATGTGTTCTGAATTAAGAGATTTAGTAGATGTTTAATTTCAACGTCTAATTTTATATGTACTTATTTTTTATACAGATTATTTGACTTCAGAATAGTAAATTCTGGCCAACATGCATTGACAGATCTAGAGTTACATAGCCGAAGAGACGTTTACGTTAAAAAAAAAAAAGCAGGTGAAAGGTGGACGCGCATTGCATTGGCAATTTGGCAGACGAATAAAAGTCTTTTACTTGCAATTAACGTTCCGTCCGTCAGTCACAATAGGCAGCTTAATTGACCTCTAAGGGGCCGTTTGGTTTGATGTATATGGTAAACAATTCTGGTGTAAGTTTTAACATATAGTATATTGTTTGGTGGCATAAAAGTTCTAGTAAGTTTCAGCATAAACAACACATTATTTGGTCGCAGTTTGCCTTTCATGTATAAATTATACATGTATAAGTTATACATTAATTTATATAGTACAATAATATTTTATGTTTGATAGAATGTTAAATAATAATACATGTATTAATAATATAAAAATAAAAATTACAAAATGATAAATTACCCTACTCATCACTTCAAACTTAAAATATTTTTCTTTTCCTATGTCTGATATGTAGAACCACGCTTCATGCATATGTATAAAATTTAAATCAAATGCTCGGTTATTCCAAAAATTATACAACACAAACAAAAAATCCAACAAGGAATAATTTCAGCATTATTACTCCTTACATATCGAATTTATGCATAACTAATCCTTATATTACTTATTTCCTGCATAACTTATCTTTCAACCAAACGACCCCTAAGTGTCACATCATTACCGGTGGAAATAGAATCATGAAGCCATAAATGCTGGAATTATGGGGGAGGGGGGTGGCATACGGTGTAGTTGACGATGGGCAGTAAACGGTAGGACACTTCCTAATTGCCAATCATTTGTTTATTAGGTTTGGCCCCTAACACATTCAATTGTACTGTAATTTTATTTTGTGAATACAATGTTTTGTGGTATACCTTGTGCTTGTCATTACTCAAGCTCGCCAATCCACCTTCTCTTCTTTGAATTTGCGTAATGTTAACCGATCTTAATGCTATATGCTTTAGCTGATGACTTCTTGTCTCCTATTCAATTTTGATATTTTTAACATGGTGTACTGTTTGGATCAGATAAAGTATTAACCAAAACAAGAAAATAATGTCATCTGATCAGATGTTACTTCAGTAAATTAGAAAATTAACGAGAATATCCATGTGTTTAAAAATAATTACCCCAAAATATTACACTTCAACCTATTTAAAAAGCTTATTTATAAAATACGCAGCATATATGTATGTTATATATCTTCGTGGTATACAATTCCCATGTTTGTATACCTTTTTTTGTTAAACTAGCTAGGGAACCTGCAGTCCTGGTTATATACCTTAATTATAACAGTAATAATTCAATTACTTTTAATTAATGAATTTTATAAATAAGTACAGGTGGGTAATTTTTGAACCTGACTAAATAGTCCTGTACAAGTCCCTCTAAAATTCCCAAGATCTTCTTTTATATCTTGTGGCAAGCGACAAAAAAGATGATTTTACAATTGAAGAAAGGGTCCAGTATGAAGAACAGTTATTGGACGATACACATGGGCTCAGTGATTTCACTGCCAAATGCACCCTACCAAATGACCTCTAAATGTTTTACTCCTGTCGTGGTACCAATTTATATGAGAATATTTCTGTACATACAATTTTAAAAAGAAAGAAACATTCTTAAAATTTGTGTGTAAAACATGCCACATACATTTATAAAAAAAAAAAAAAAAGGGGCAGTTCGATGCACTAAGCTTCCGTTATGCGCGGGGTCAGGGGAAGGGCCAGACCATAAGGGTTTATTGTACGCAGTCTTACCTTGCATTTCTGCAAGAGACTGTTTTCACGATTTGAACTCGTGACCTCCTGGTCACATGGCAGCAACTTTACCAGTTACTCCAAGGCTCCCCTTCAATTATGAAAAAAAAAGGCGGTGCATTAAGCTCCCGTTATGCGCGGGGTTCCGAAAAGGGCCGGACCACAAGTGTCTATTGTATGCAGCCTTACTTCACATTTCTTTAAGCGGCTGTTTCCACGGCTTGAACCCATGACCTCCTGGTCACATGGCTGTAACTTTACCGGTTACTCCAAAACTCCCCTTCAAGTGTAGAAGCTGTTGGTTACAAAGATGCAAGAAACGGAAATTACAAGTAACTGCTAAGTATTACAAGAACTGAAATTACAATTGAACAATAAACTGAAATTACAAAGAACTTGAAGAATAAACTGGAACAGTTTTTGGTATGCTGAGTCGAGTGTTTGCACTATGTCTTTACGACAATATTGCCCCGTATGTATCCTTTCTACGTCCTGGACAATTGTCTCCCAAGATAAAACAGCAAATGAACAAATGAGCAAAGGAAACTCAAGTGCTACCGTGAAGAATTTTGAGTAATGAAATGATGCTGGAAGGTAGTAGGAAGACTGATTTTGTTTCTGTTTTTGTGTGTCTGTTTGTGTAGCTCAACAATGGTGCAAAGGGTCCTTTATATAGTTGAAGGATAGGCTTACCAACTGCCCACATAAGTGTCATTACTGGCAATTATGGAGGTAGTAATTCCACCAAAATAAATGGTGAAGATGTGTAACGGATTGGCATTTAGGAAGATTAATTCAACCAAAATAAATGGTTGAATTGAGTGCTGGTTGACGTTTCAGAAATCTACCCAATTTGACTTTTTTAAAACTTCAGGGACCAAACTGTACATATTGAAAGAATTCTGGTCCAAAAAGATAATATCAGAAGAAGCACAGCCGACAGCTGTGACCTGAGAACCCGGACCAGACGGGCGGCGGCGCGCGTGTGGGCTTTCCTCGAACCGAAGCACATCTAGGTCCTCCCTCCTTTAAACACATGGGATACCCCTTGGGGTCCCAAACCCCAACCCAACTTTGAGTCTTATAAACAAAGCAATTCTTTCTTCCTCCACCGATGAGGGAGAATTGATCTCAGTACCACACTTTTCCATGATTCAAACACCTCACTTCATGGATCAATATCTCTTTCATTTCTCAATGAAATTTGACGATCCTTGGCCCTATGGTCATCTACTTACTTAGTAGATTATGCATATGTGAAGAACCGGATTCTCCAACATGCGGAACACTAGTGTTTAAGCCGTTAAAGTTGGTCGGACGCAACTCCCGCCAAAGACAAATTTCCAACAGAAGCTTGGGTTCAAACTGAAGACTTTGGGGAAATAAATACAACACCTGAACAATGCGCCACTCCACCTAGTTTCAATTAATGAAACGAGAAATTTAAAATTCAATTATTTTATTAATGGTGTAAACATGTCACATACATTTTATAAAAAATGTGTCATTCTTCTTCAACTGCACCAAAAGAAAAATAATTTCACCTAAATTGGGACAAAGGGAGTAGTGTAATAGCTTTCCTAAAAACATGCCACTGTGTTGTGGTGCTTGACCCTCTTGATGGATTTGTCTAACATTGATGCTTTTGTGTCTACCGGTTCTATGTTTAGAAAAAGACTGCCCCGAATGACGAGTTCCTTGTGTCTACTATAATCCTTTCCCCTCAGTATTTTGAAAAACACCACAGCATGTTTTTACCAGTGACACAGTATGGTGATTTTGAGTCGGTTATTAATGTTGCTACAGTGGTTGGATTGCTGCTACCTAAGTGGTTAAAAACTGATTCTATATATAAGAACTATGAGTGCTCGGAGCAAACGAGTTGATAGAGAATGCACAGTATTAGGTAGCAAGCAGTAAAATGTCAACCAGTGAACAGAGCAGTGTTCAGAGTAAATGAATGAACAATTATAAACTTTTGAGCTTAATTTACTAATCATCCAATATATTTATTTACCAACAATCCAACAAAATCAACATGTTCTTCCATAGTAGAATAAGATGGCGAAAACTCAACCTTGAGAATAATCTAGACCGTAATTATGAAACATAAACACCAAAAAGAAAGCAGCAAAAGCAACAAGTACTATTGCAAACAGACAAGTAACATAATATCATAGCATTGCAAGTAGTCTTCCATACAAATTGAATTATTACAAGACATTAAAGCTTGCAGTTTGAAGAGCACTATTACATCTTAAAGACAAAAAGAACATCAACTGGAAGTTGTGGTTTGGCTTCATCCATATTTCAAAGTCCCAAATAACATTTCAATCTAATCCTCTTGTGCTTCCTCTTCATCCTCATAATAGTCTCCCTCCTCATCAGCAGTGGCATCTTGGTACTGCTGATACTCCGAAACAAGATCATTCATGTTACTTTCAGCCTCAGTAAACTCCATCTCATCCATTCCTTCACCAGTGTACCAATGCAAGAAAGCTTTTCTCCTAAACATAGCAGTGAACTGTTCGCTTACACGCCTAAACATCTCCTGAATTGATGTCGAGTTACCAATGAAGGTGGATGCCATCTTAAGTCCGGTTGGTGGGATATCACAAACAGTTGATTTCACATTGTTAGGGATCCACTCAACAAAGTATGAAGAGTTCTTGTTCTGCACATTGAGCATTTGCTCGTCGACCTCTTTTGTGCTCATTTTACCCCTGAACATAGCAGAGGCAGTCAAGTATCTCCCATGGCGAGGGTCAGCTGCACACATCATGTTCTTGGCATCCCACATTTGCTGTGTAAGCTCCGGAACTGTCAATGCTCTGTATTGTTGTGAACCACGGGAAGTCAAAGGCGCAAATCCAACCATAAAGAAGTGTAGCCTTGGGAATGGTATCAAATTCACAGCTAACTTCCTAAGATCAGAGTTCAACTGCCCAGGGAAACGCAAACAACAGGTGACACCAGACATTGTTGCTGATATCAAATGATTCAAATCTCCAACTGTTCCATCAAGCAATAAAAAATCTGTAAATATCATCAAGGGTAACCGACAACAACAATGTAAACGCGAGCAAACACTTACAGCTTGGGGTGGTGAGCTTTAGAGTTCTGAAGCAAATGTCATATAAAGCCTCGTTGTCAAGGACCATACATTCATCTGCATTTTCAACCAATTGATGAACGGACAGAGTAGCATTGTAAGGTTCAACAACAGTGTCAGACACCTTAGGGGAAGGGAAAACCGAAAATGTAAGCATCATTCGGTCTGGGTATTCCTCCCTGATCTTTGAAATCAAAAGGGTACCCATACCAGACCCTGTTCCTCCACCCAATGAATGGCACACTTGAAATCCTGAAAAGAAAAAAAAAACACGCAATATAAACACATTTTACAAAACCTAAAACGCACGTATATCTCTGAAAACAGCCAGATCCATAAGAACCAAACCACGTGGAAAACATTCTAATCCCTCCGTTTCATTTTATTTGTCTTAGTTATAATTTGGATAGTCAAAGGATATTTTATTTGACAATAATTTTTTCAAATACATTCTAAATATTTTGAATCGTTATCTATTGTGACTTTCTAAATATGTAAACATATCTTAAAAAAAAAAAAGATTCTATGTATGAATTCACACCGAACATTAGTTAATTTGACCCTCGTACTCCAAAACCAGCCAAACAAATTGAAAACAGAGCGAGTATTAAATTACATGTTTAAAGGACGGGTTGAAATACAAACCTTGCAGGCAATCACAGTTTTCAGCTTCCTTACGAACAACATCGAGAACAGCATCGATTAATTCAGCTCCTTCCGTATAATGACCTTTAGCCCAATTATTACCAGCACCAGATTGACCAAAAACAAAGTTATCAGGACGGAAAATCTGTCCATAAGGACCAGATCTGATACTATCCATAGTACCAGGTTCCAGATCCATAAGAACAGCTCTTGGAACAAATCTTCCACAGGAAGCTTCGTTATAATAGACATTAATTCTCTCGAGCTGGAGATCGGAATCTCCGTCGTATCGCCCGGTAGAATCAATGCCGTGCTCGGCACATACAACTTCCCAAAACTTGGCACCGATTTGGTTGCCACATTGCCCACCTTGAATGTGAAGGATTTCACGCATTTTGAAATTGATGGATGAAAATGTATGATTGTTTGGAGGAACAGAGACGAGAGGAAATGAATTGAAATTGGTGTGTAGGGACGGGAAAAAGGGGGGAATTTATAATGAGATTTGCATAATTTTAGGGTTAGAGAGATATGTGGGCCGTTACTGAATTAACGGTCAGATTTAATTTGACCTCTTGGACTGTGGAAATGAGTTTGAAATTTGAATTTTGCGTGGAACACCGCTGGATAAGACAAGGACTTTAGTAAAGGTCCTTTTAGTACGATATCATCCTTTAATTTCGAATTTTTGCTCTAAAAACAAAATTTTGCTCGTACCTACTCTCTCGGTCCTAATATATGTGACATAATTTAATTTTTAAAATTTAAATTTATATATTTAAAAACTACATAAAATTATCATAAGTCATAATATTTAACAAAATATTAATAGGCATATGAAAGGAGTGTTGGTACTCTATTGTACTTTATAAAGCAGTACGGGAAGTAAATAACTATTACAAGTGTTCGAAAGGATAGATAAATAAATATTCAATATTCAGAAATTGAATCTTGTTGAACAAATAGGTCAATCTTCAAAACTGCCGCAAGTTTGTTGTGTCTTGAATCTTGATAACCTGAAATCAAGAAACAACTAAATCTGGATGATTACAACGTTGTGTGTTGAGTCGAGTGATTGCCCTCTGTCCTTAAGACAAGATTGCCCCGTATATATGCTTTTACGTTAGCGGGCAATAGTCTCCCAAAATAAAACAACACTTTAATCTCAACGCTACAAAGCCAATAGGTTGAGCCTGACGAAGAAAACAAATATGAATCGACTTGCTGAAGATATGGAAAAGGAAGGAAGAGTTTCTGTTTACTCTTCTCTTTTGTCTCTGTGTATATAGTGTGTCTCAGTTGTGTATATCTTGTGTATATCACACTGTATTTCGTCACTGTTTTGCAGTGGTTTTCGAGACTGTTTTGTGCTGCTTTTGTGGCTGTTTTGCTCACTGTTTTGAGCTGTGTTTTGTGCTATATTGCTGTCACGAATTGAGCCAAATGAGGCATCAATAAATAACAAGGAGGAGGGCTGCCCAACAACCACAAACAAGGCTGTTAATAGCCATTAGTGAGGGATGTTAATGGCCATTAGGAGGCAGATTAATGGGTGGTTTATGGGCTGTTCATGGCCATTGAAGAAGGGCTGATAATTGAGGAGTTAATCAGCCAAGTAATGACTGATTAATGCCTCAAAAACAGTTCCAACGGTAGGCAGAAAGTTTTCTGCCTTCCGTCACCCCAAAATCAACTTTTCAGAAACTCTGGGAACCAAACTGTAAATATTAAGCAATTTGGAGTCCAAAAAGATAATATCAGAAAGTCCCCATAGCCCATGACCTGAGACCGGACGGGCGACGGCGACGCGCGTGTGGGCTTAGCCTTGAACCCAAGCACATCTAGGTCCTCCCTCCTTTAAACACATGGGATACTCCTTGGGATCCCAAACCCTTTACCATTTTAGAGACTTATATAGAGGGCAATTCTTCATTTTCCCACCGATGTGGTAGATTTGTCTCACACCATATTTTCATGCCTCAAACACCTTACTTCGTGGACCAATATCTCTTTCATTTCTCAACGAAATTTGACGATTATTGGTTATACGGTCATCTACTCACTTCGTAGATCATGCATGTGCGAAGAGACAAAGTCTCCAACATGCGGAACACTAGTATTTAATTCATCAAAGATGGGTGAACGCATCTCCCCGCCAAAGGCAAATTTCCAACAAGGAGTAGCGGTAAAAAAAAACTCGTTTGACTCTCGAAATTAAAAAAAAAGTATCATAGAATTGGGACGAAGAGAGTACTAATGTTTGCATCTCATTAAATTGTTTGATTTTGGTAGAAATATTGTGTGAATAAATATAATCATTTTCTATCTTGTGTTTTATTATGCCTCAAATCATTATGTGATATTTATTTACGTATAAGCCAATTTCTTGAACACAATAAGTGGTGACAAATTGAACCTAAATTTGTATAACCTAGCCGATGGGCGGTATTTAACATGTCTATGTAAAATATGAATCAACTCGTTTTTAGCCAGTGTTACACAATCTTTGCAATTGAATCCTCCTTATATTGAGCTGTTATGATTTATTTCGTCTTCGATGATATACCACCAACTCAATTTTTATAGTGAAAACAATTGGAAGAAATAAAACAAGTTGTTCACTCCCAAAGTGGACTAGTATAAAGATCTCAATCCCCAGCTTCTACGATTTAACCCTTTAATTTGCATCTATGGCTAATCTCTCCTCAAAAAACGATTTTTTTTGCTCCTAAAATGTTTGCATCATACACTGAATGCGATAGGTAACTTCTATGATTAATTATTTAATTTAGTATAAACGTCAAGTGTCAAATATTATTTACATGACTCGTTCTTGAATACAAAGTATAGACAAATTAACCCAAAATTTGTATAATTCATTAAATTTATCTATGTTTAACTCGTATTCAACCCGTCCATGCAAGAAATAATATGGATCGATTTATTTTTAACCCGTAGGCAAGTATTGAGAATTACCTACTAAATTCACTTTTATTTCTTTTAGTACTTAAATATCATTCAATTATTACAATTTTTCTCAAAAAAAAAAAAACTAAACACCTCAAAAGCCTCATTCCTAATTGGCATGTCATATTAAAACGGAAAAGGGTCAAAACTAGCCTCGAACTATTTGAATGGAGCACATATACCGTCCATTTTGTTTTGGTACCAAAAGAGCCCTTGCTATCTAATGAAGAGATCACAAATGCCCTCGCTTTTAATGGATTTCCACTAAAGCGGACTAGGCAATCCGACTAAGTAAAAATTACTGACATGGATGTCCACCTAGATCGTCCAACATGGCAAAAATCCTCCCCCCTTTAAATCGGTGCTTTCTTTTCTCACTTAGAACCCTAACTTCAGATTTATTGTTCTACCATTTCTTAAATATGGGTCGGATTTAATTATGACCAGATTTTAATTGGGAGAAGATAATATCCACATAGGCGCTACGTAGGATAAGAAAAATGCTGACAAGTGGAATTAACGGTGCAAGGTTAAATATAAGCCTAAAGTAGGATGATAAGAATAAATATATTAAAAAAATATAACGAACGACAAATATAACTTTTTTTGAAGAGCACAAGAGCGAATTTGACCCATTTCCTTTGAAATAAACTATGCAAATATGGAGTGATATTTTCAGAGGTAAAGGGGGTTTTGGGAGAGAGAAAACAAAAGGGAGGGAGGGAGAAAGAAAGATGATAAAAGTGATGGGAGGTGGATTTGACTTTTTAATATCATTGAAGGAGAAATTCAAATTTGGATAGATGGTGTATATATTTTATAAAAATAGTACTTATGAAAGTATTATTAAATATTGTATTTTAAAAGATATGATATTTTAGTAATTAAATTCATAAAGTAAATTAACCGTGTAGATTAAAAAAAAATAGCAAGAAATGAAGCTAGACCTATCCAAATGTTCGTCAATTTTCTACAAGCTGCAAAAATTAGAAATGACACAACAAACTTGTGTTGGTTCTAGAGCTCGTTAAAATGGGTTTTCTCTTAGATCCGGTCCAACTTAACACACTAATTGTGTGAGGTTATGTTGGCGAAAAGATCAATATAATTTAGACACATCAAATGGGTTAGGTCGACCCACAATACGCCCACATAATTCATTTAAAATGAACTTCTTAAGGTGGTCATGATTTACTAACCCCTAACCGAACCATCACCATAAATTAAAGGGTCTTGTCTGGGCTGCAATGTTTTGGCCCACAAAATCGGATCGACTCGAAAATTGTAGTTGATCCGCGGGTTAATCGGCCCGATAAAATTGTTTCAGTGTTAGTAAAGTATGGTTTTATTATTTTATTTTAATTAGCTTCGTGTTTTGTTTCGAAACATAAAGTTCGAATAAAAGTATAAAAAATTTATCATTTGTTATATAACAGATCTTATATTTATTTTAGTCTCTTCTTTTATATTTCAAGTTTTTCAACAAACATATTCCACTAATTTCACTTTTCAAGGATTTTGTGAAGTATAGCACAAAATTTAAAATATTATTGTTGCTAAATTTGATTCGGCCCATTAGGGTCCGGGTTAAGGGGTTAGTGGTCCAGGGTGTAAGCAAGGTTAACAGGTCAGATCGAAAGTCGGCCCATATAACTAAGTGAACTAGACTGGCCCGTTAAGACGCGGGCCAAGATAATAACTGATCCATGTTGGGGCATGTTGATTTGATAGGTCTAAAAGAAATATGTGATGCTGGGTAATTTTATTTACCATTTAACACATGTATTTAAATAATTGTGTTATGGCCGTTTATGCTAATTTTGGATCTTGAAAAGTATAACGTAAGATTCTCCTATAATATTTATATTCGGAGAACAATATTTTTTTCAATAATCTAATTATATTTTATTTTCAAGGGTGGCTCAAGAGGTAGACCAATAAAGCCTTTGCTTTAGGCCTCCAAAGTTTTTTTATAGTGGATTTTATAATATAATTTTTGCTTAAATTTTTTGAAATTTATTGAAAAAAAACAAAATCTTATTAAAAAAATATTGTCTACTTTTTAACCATAAAAATATATTTGGACTTTGAACTGAACTACCCAAATTTTCATATTAGTAATTTGAATTAACTCGTACCAATTTAAATAATAATATTACATAAGTTATTTGTTATGAACTTAAAGACTTTATGTCTTGTAAAAATACTAAACTATAAATCTTAAGTATGAAAATAAGAAAAGCAACACCAACTTCTTGCATACCTGACATACATGTATACTAGATATACTCAAATTTTTATATTAGTAAATAATATTTTCTGCAAACACATTACATACATCTTATTATCCTGAATTAACTTTCTGCAAACCCAAGGATTATTGGATTATCTCTGTACCGCTGGTGCAATGGTTCTTCTCCGGTGCTCATAACCCAACTGGCGTTGATCCAACAATTGACCAGTGGGAGAATATCAAACAGTTGATGATGTCCAAGTGATTGTTACCTTTCTTTGATAGTGCTTATCAGCGTTTTCCAAGTGGTAACCTAGATGCAGATGCACAATTTGTGGTTGATGATGGTGAGTGTCTTGCAGCTCAGAGTTATGCCAGAAACATGAGACTGTATGGAGAGCGTGGTGATGCCCTCAGCATTGTTTGCAAAGATGCAGATGTTGCAAGTAGTGTCGAAAGCCAGCTAAAGCTGGTTATCAGGCCAATGTACTCAAATTCATCAATTCATGGTGCGTCTATTGTTGCTACTACACTCAAGGACAGACAAATGTATGACAAATGGATAGTTGAGCGGGAAGCAATGGCTGATCGAAAGCTCGAGGTACATCATGTGATTAGAGTCATATCATCAAGCAAATTGAGATGTTTACTTTCACATGATTTAATGTTGGGCAAGTCTCATTCATGACTAGAGAGTATCACATTTACATGACATCTGATGGGAGAATTATCATGGCAGGTCTTAGTTCTCGGACAGTTCCTCATCTTGCTGACGCTATGCATGCTGCTGTTTCAAAGGCGGCCTAGATCAGTTGCAGTTTTATTGAGATATTAAGTCTGTTTTTCTTGATCGCCTCCTTATCCTTTGATATTAAATAAGACTTATCTAACTATATAAGCATAATATTTTGATGTCACATTTGAAAATCTCATTATAAAGGGATTTGACGAAAGCAATTCATTTTATAAAAAAAATATGAAATAAAGAAATGCAACACTAACTTTTTGCATATGCGATATATATGTAAAGTTTGGTTAAAAAGTTTAAAAAATTTAGCTTTAGGCCACTTATTTTATTAAATCGTCTTGTTTTCAGGGTTAGTCAATATTTGTGGGATAAATTGGTAAGTTTTAAGTAATTTCAATTTTTCCCCCTCACCCTAGTGTCAAATTTAAGAAAAAAATGCTCACTAGTTGATTTGAATTAAACTACTTAAATTTTCACATGCTTTATAATATTTTCTACGATAAGATCTAAGTAATGACGTAGATTTTATCCCTTCAAAATATTTTTGGACTTTGTAATTGGTACTCCGTCTAAAATTATTTATCGTGATCTCTAAAAAAATATTATTTCAAATGATTTTTTATTTTAGAAATTCAAGATAAAAGTAATTATTTTTCTCCAATTTCATCCTTAATAGTAATTGTTCTTGAAGACTACAAAACACCCAATTATGAAAATATAACACATAAATAGAAAAATTATTCAAAGAAAAACACGACAGATAATTTGAGACATATAATATAGTAGTAACGTTTTGTGGTTGGTAAAATTTAGACAACTTTGGAGCCACATTTAAAAATTATTTACTTTATATATGTACTTGAATTATTATTATAATAATATCCTTATAAGTTTATTAAGTTGATTAGAGTTTTAAAAATAAAATTATATAAATATTTTGTTATAATACTTTTTAGTTAAAATTATTATTTTTATTTTTTCAGTTTGGGCTCGGATTTAGCACGAGCCACCTGCAACTAGTATGTGTATATGTGTAAAAGTTTTATGAAAAAATTTAAAACTAATAAAAATTTGACTTTAAACCATTAATTGTATAAAAAATTCAGTATGAACGTGGAGATGTTGATGAGCATACTGGTATTCAAAAGTGCACGTTCACAATTGATGGTGTAGTTATTGAACGTTATGCAAAATATTTTCTCACTCATGCCGAAGCTTTAAGATGTATAGCATAGCTGCACAAAAGAAGTTCACCTTGTTGTCATTGGATGTTTGCTATTAAAGGCAAGGGATCGGCGAAAATGACTCTTTTGGAACCATTAACCTCGTTCGATACTTGATTACGCACAACAAAAAGAATTGATATGTAGAGGTATAATGATATCCATACCAAATGTCTCGATCTTGGCTCAAATTCAAAAAATTGTTTCAACAAAGTGTCTAACAGAGTTGGGATTGTCCATAAGAACATTAATTAGAAATGGAGTTATATTTGACGATGGAAATAATATTCGAATTTGTAACTTTTTTCTTGATGCGTATGTAGATGTTGAAAAAGAGCAGAAAACATTAGATGTTGAGAAATAAAAGCAAGCAGATGTGGTGCCGAGGAGAAACAGAAAGTTATGCTTACTAGCAATGTATCTGATGCTGAAAAACCTAAAGAAAATATTGTGAAACAACTTGGAGAGAAAAATATAGTGTGACAATGATAACTCTACTACTATAGAAGAAAAAAAAAAGCAGATCCCGAGAAAGATAAAGTAGAGAAGTAGAAAGTCAATGCTATAAAAGAAAACATATTGGGTTTATCTTTCTTTGATGAGGCCGTAAAAATGATTCTCAATAATGTCCTTGTATTTCTGATGACCTCCATCTATTTAGGAGCGTGTTTACTTCTCTAAAAAGTTATACTGTGAGCTAAATGAACAAAACCGCAAAATAAATATACAGCATGATAATCTTTTGAAACTAAATAAATATTACAATCTTTTTTTACATGATAAATGATTTATATAATAATCAACAAGAGTTTGAATGTGTTATGTTTCTGAACTTTTATATAATAAAGCATCCATTACAATGATTGGAGAGATAAACTTTGAACGAGAAAAAAAACTATTAGATTGTTACCACTATGATGGTTCGGGTGACAATAAATATAACAAATTAATTACAATCACCCAATTCGCCAAAAATTATAAGGTTCACCTTAAAAGCTGATGCATTTCAGAATGTTTTGATTTGTTTTCGGACCTTGTCTGAGTGACATATCGTCTACTTTTTAAAATTTTGAGGTCAAGAATATTCAACTCGGTGGATGCCCGAAAAAATATCAAGAAATAATGTTGGATGACTATTTCAAGCTGGCCTCCACAATTTTTGAGTTGGTAAACTTATGTAGCTTGAGACAAAGCGGGGTGACAGTTTCATGACACTTAGAATGAAAGTGTTACACAACTATAAGGGTTGGTTGGTGTTTGAACCTGAAATAAAGAAACATTGACGGACTAATAGAGTACTATGACAATCGCAATGAATGTGAAAACTCTATCATTCAGACGAGACAGTTGATTAAAAAGTTGAAAGTAAATAATAATAACGCGAAACAAGTATTTTCAAACAAATATAGAACTTTATTAACTGATTTAGATATTTATAACCATATCCATGGAATATATAATAGTAGAGAGGCAGAAAAGGGAAAGTGAAGTGCATTTGCCGATCTTCTCTCATGTGAAATTTGTTTCTGTTCATCCCAAATTGGAGATCTGACCTGCGGTGCACTTGAAATTCCCCCTTATTCGACCCATCTCGAAGCCATGTGCACCGTAATCTTTTGAGTCCTAGAAGGGTGCAATCTCGACTGTCACCGCTCAAGTTCGCTGCTCCAGAAAAAGGATACTGAGAGCAATAACCCAAAGAACAAACAGTCTGATAAAGGTTTATTAAGTTTCTGCTCTGGGAAGGCAGATAGGTCCTAGTTTAAGGTCAGTCGAGAAACAAAGCAAGCGGCTTCAAGCTCCCATCAAGTACAAGGAAGTCCAAGCGTCTTGAGAAGCACTCGCCATCCCCGCCAACTGTTACGAGGAGAGCTGGAGTAGTTGAGAATTCTCCGAGCCCTTTAAGAAGGTCTGACAGGGGGAAAATGGTGCAGCTTCTGTTGGGTTGGAGAGGAAGAGAATGCGAAAGAAATTTCATTGATAAAATGCATATATACAAATATACAATATCTAAATATATAAAATTAATCTATTTTTTTTAATACAAGACTAATATCTTTTACTACTATAATATTAATATCATAATTACACTTGTACAAGAATTCTACTAACATGGTATATTAATTATTGACTTTTCGTACCATGTGTTATACTGTGTGTATACTACTGTCTATCACACCCCCGCAGTCATAGCGGGCGGTTGACGTACGTTGAGATTGTTCCTAAAATTTTCAAACAGAATCAAGGGAAGACCCTTAGTAAAAATGTCAGCAATTTGGTACCGTGAAGGGACATGCAAGACACGTACTTGTCCACGAGCTAACTTTTCGCGAACAAAGTGAATATCCATCTCGATATATTTAGTGCGCTGATGTTGGACTGGATTTTCAGAGAGATAGACTGCACTAACATTATCACAGTAGACCAAGGTAGCTTTCTGAATAGGAAAGTGTAACTCTAATAGAAGATTACGCAACCAACATGACTCAGACACCACATTGGCTACCCCTCGATACTTGGCCTCCGCACTGGATCGCGATAAAGTAGCCTAGCGTTTTGCTGACCAAGAAACCAAGTTATCACTCAGAAACATACAATAACCAGAGGTCGAACGCCTGGTATCTGGACATCCACCCCAATCAGCATTTGTATAAGACATGAGGGTAGAAACAGAGGATAAATATAAATGCAAATCATAATCAAATGTGTCATGTATGTATCATATAATGTGTTTGAGCGCATGCATGTGCTCAACCCTCGGATCATGAATAAATAAACACACATATTGGACTGCATAAGTAGTATCTGATCTCGTGAAGGTAAGATACTAAAGATCCCCTGCAAGACTGCGATAATGGGTGAGATCCTCGTATGGTGAGCTAGTATTAGCACTCAGCTTCAGTTTGGTATCAACCGGAGTAGAAGAGGACTTACAAGATGACATGACAACTCTCTCAATGATCTCGGCTGCATACTTCTTCTGTGATAAAAATAGACTACCTACATGACAAGTGACAGATGTACCCAAAAAATAACTCAAGGGCCCCAAGTCTTTCATAGCGAATTCTGAACTAAGAAGGGACATGATAGACTTGCGCAGATTATCAGAAGATGCAGTCAATATAATATCATCCACATATAACAGAATGTATGCCAGAGAAGTACCACGACGATGGATGAACAGAGAATGATCAGACATGTTGTGAGAAAACTCAATAGTAGACACATAATCTGCAAACTTCAAGTATATATACAAATATACAATATCTAAATATGAAACATTAATCTATCATTTCCTAATACAAGACTAATACATTTTCCTACTATAATGCCAATACCATAATTACACTTGTACAAGAATTCTACCTACATGATATATTAATTATTGACTTTAATGTGCTCTCAACTTAAAATAATTGCTACCTCATTTCAGCATTAAGGCAATTCACTTTTCTTTTCCATCAGAAGAAAGATATCCAATTTTAATCATAACGAAAAAGCATAAGACTTGTTTTGCCGCGGTAATATGATCATCAATTTTAGATTTCGAACTGTTGATTTGAGGACAAGTTTGAGTTGACTAAGGGTATTATTTTGAATAGATTGATGTCATTGGAGACTATTTAAGTAGATTTCGATATTTCAAGAAAGGTTTGCCTATCGATAATAAAATAAGTGAGACTTTAACTTCTTCAAAACTTTGTTTTCCAATGTTATGATTTTATACTTGCATTACTTGGCTTTTAATACCTAATACATTGTGGACACGCTTGTACTAGGTTATATTTTGTCACCGTGAGGCATGACTATATTAAAACTTAAAGCATGAATAAAACTTTTTTCCTATAAACTGAGCATGACATTATAGAGATGTAATTATTATACCATGTTAGGGATATTTAATATTTTTATATACATTGCTTGGTTGGTCTTTCATGATAATGATGACATAATTACGTATATCGTGTATTGTACATGTTAGTTGATTGAGTTGATATCGATATCAAACTGTTTGATCAATCACATTTCAATATCCGTGAATGCCCATGTATATTCAGTCTAGACAGATCCCGATATCTGTAGGGCACATATTGATCACTCTAGTGGATATAAGGACCCATGGTGTATACTGATTCGATCTAGTGGACTTGACATCCGGGGGGCATGATTGAACATAGACTGTGATGATTTTTACCTATGTAGATTGTGTTACGTTTCATGCATTATATTTTTAAGACTTGCTCTATCGAGTATGACAGCGAGTTACGGGATGATCTTGTTGGGACTATATGCTCACCTTTGTTGATTTTCTATTGTCTACAGATGCCCCTACTAGTGCGGTCCCTGATCGACTTTGTTCCTATTCGAGGCCTTATCAGAGTTCAGGTGAGGTGAGCCAGCTACATCACTGTGGTGACACTTCAAGCTAGATAATATTTTTCATTTATTTTGGGTTGTGACCCAACTTATGTACTCACTAATTTGTATTGCTCCTTGACAGTCTTTTAGGGATATAAATGTAGTAAATATGTGTTGTTGGATTTTGTTTATCATATTTGAATTATTATCTCAATAGCTTCTTGCTTTTCAATTATTCTGTTCTAATTGGAGTATCAATGCAATGATAAAAAACAATAGACGCCCTTGGAGTAGTGACTCTTCACGTGACATGATTTTCGATTTTCGATCTTCGATCGTCACAGTACTAAATAATAGACAATTTATGTGGAAAAAATTGAGATGAAGTTGGTAGCTATATACTTTAGACTTTAGAGTACTAAATAGCAGACAATCAAACAATGTTATGAAGTAATAATTAGTTTCTTTTTTATTTAAAAAGATGCCAAATAGTGACATACTATTTCTGTCAAGTAACTTTAATTTTTACCATGATTGTTTCAATAATTTTAAACATTTAAAGTTATCTATTCTAATTTTTATAACATACTTTGATTCAAAATAGAGGTTAATCTATTTTTTTTGTACAACTATAAAAGCTTATTATTCAAAGTTAAATGAGAAGTATAAAGTTAAAATGTTTAAACAGAAAAACATGCCATTCTTCTTAAAACGGACAATACAAAAATAGTATCATTGTAATACATAACTTGAAATAGAGTGAGTTTTTTGCATGTAATGTTTAAATATACTAGTCTTTATAAATGTGCAGTTGCATGTTATTTTCAAAAAAAATATTCTCTTTATTATGTTACTCAAGACAAATATTAAATAGCTTAAGGAAATGAATTAATTAGTTTAGGCGTTTTATACTTCTCTTCATCTACAAAATTTTCACTTATTAAACAACTTATAAATGGATAGAAGTATGAGAAATAATTACATCAAATAGACAATAATGAGGAAAGCAAATGAACCATGAAAGAGCTTCTATTTAAATAAACACGGCATTGAGCCGAAAAAAGGCATAAACAACATACATGAAGGAAATTAATTATGAATAGAATCAAATTACCTCTATAAAGCTAATATTATGTGCCTCCAATACAAAGCCTTGTTAAAGAATTGAATGAGGCAACAAAATCTTACATGCAGTAGTCCCGCAAAGTGTGTGCTGGTCTTTGCAATTGGCACGGACTTACTTCAAGGATAGTTAGGACATAATATCTGAGAAGCTTAAATTTAATTAGAATTAGACGTCCATGCAAATTTGAATTAGGTACATATTTAAATATAATAGTTTTATCTAATATATGATTAGTTATTGAAGAAATAATTTAGCTTCAAAGGGCATAAAAGTCGTTCAATATTTGAAGGATATTTTGGTCAACCAACATTTATATTCATGCTTTTATAATAATATAGATAGATATTCCTTCTTTCCCAATTTAAGTGTCTTACTTTTGGTCTTTTCCAAAAATTTCAAAAGAGTGTCTCTTTATATATTTAGTAAATTGACAATTCAAACATCATAAATGACAAGTTTAAAACCACAAGATTCAAATGACATTTTAGTACATTACACATATCTTTAATTTAGAACTATAATATTTAAAAATAATCTTTTTATTCCTTAAACTTTATCCTCAGTCAAACTAAAACACTTATATTGGGACAGAGAGAGTTGACAGGACCCCAAATCCCTAAGTCGTAAGGGCACCTACCATTTCCCACCTCAGTAGGAGAACCCTTTCATGAATCAACAATCCAACAACAGTCAAAGTAAATTAAGCGGAAAATATAAATTCTAACTCATATAATAAATGTAAAAGTGCGGAATATACGAATACATATACAACCCCTCAAAGGATAAATGGTCTGAACAGTACAAGAGCGACTACCATAATCTATAAGTGAATAATATAAAAGATCAAATGGAAATACTGTCTCAAGAATCAAAGTAAAGACAATAGTAAGAAGTCTCCGGACAGTGGATCGTCCATCATGCTCACCCTAAAGACTCAGCAACCTCAGATTAGTCTCGGGGAGAAGAAGTAGAATCAGTCACGTACTCTGCATTCAGAAAAAAATACAGCAAGATAGAATCAGTACAAACACTATGTACCGGTAGATATCATAGGCCGACAATAATTAGCTAACATATGCATAAGAAAGAAACCGAAAGATAGACATGCTCACAGTCAAGTACAAGTAATATCACAGTCTAAGAATAACCAGTCTAAATATAGAGAATCATAGCCTATGGTGAAACATCTAAACCTAAGTCTGCCAGGTTTTTCAGTCGCTCCTTAAAATAATCACAAACACAAGTATAACAATAAATCAGAAATATAGATATAAAATGAAATGATGAAGATATGCAATGCAATGAAATGAAATGGCCAATGTAATCTCAGTACATACATGCAACAGACGGAATATCTCGTCGTCTCGTGGTCATCACCCATGAGAAACCCGTGACGTCCATGTACTAGTCATTCAGTATCACATAGCCTAGAATGACTCTTCCATCGAACACCCTGCTAGACACTTTGTATCACATCATAGAGATGGCTACGTAATATAATATGTCATATGAATCATAAATGTTTCCTTCTCATTTATCACCGTCACGCCACCACAAAACATATCAGTATATCATGGAAATGAGGACGAATGCAATGTAATGACAATAACAAGTGTAACATATCAATTCCAGTCATGCCACGCAAGGACACTTATCATAATATCAGAGTCATATTAAGTCATTTCCTCCATCCATGAACATGACAAGATAAGTGAGATACAACTACATCACAAATACGATATGGCATTATGTACAAGTCCAGTAACCATAAAGAGAAAACAAGTCATAATCAACCAACATGTGACCAACCTAAGTAATTCATCCAAACTTCGTGCCCGAAGGCTTACATACTTTCTCTAACAAAATCTAACTACACATACATTTCGCTAACTGAAGTCTAACCAGAAGGTAAGCCATAACCTACCTGAATGTCGAGCGGGAGTCATAACAAGTCACGTCTGAGCCTTGCCCTTCCGAGGATCACGATCGTACTCAAAGTCTACTATTATCGAAGTCTAAGTTAGAATAAGGAATTCACAACACTCATAGTATTATATTACTCATTTGGATCCAAACCGAATACGGAAGAAGGGGAAAATGAGCTTATAGGGGTAAAACGGTCTTAAAGGTGAACTATGAAATTCAACGTTCTAGGAGTTTAATCCTACTAATCAATTGCTAAATCAACTCAATATTAGGCTAATTTTATCTTACAAGCAAAACCCCTAATTTAGGGTATGAACCCTAGTTTCCAAATTCCAACATTCAATTTCATCAATAATAATAGAGGATTCAAGCTTAACAAACACTAAATAGTGAAACCTAAGCTTAGAATAGCAAAATCCATCAATTAATTCTCAAATTTAAGCTTAACAATTAAACAAGCCCTAATTTAGTTGAACTTACCTTTCCTAATTAGATTCTAGGTTATCTCCACCATTAAATCAACACAAAGAAGTTAAAGAAAGGTAAAACAAAACTAAGGGAGCTTATCTCAAGAAGAAATCACTAAAAGTTTTTTGGAATCGCCCTATGAGTACTTTGGATAACGATTTTCGAAATGAGGGAGTGTAGGATTTTAATGACACTTAAAAGCAATCTGTAAATTCCGTCATCCGCTACAGCGGCCAGAGGCCCGCGGTCCCTAGCCAAAATCCCAAAAGCATGCTTCACCGAAACGTCGTCCGTTGCAGCGGTCCCTTTCTGCTGGGGCGCACTGAGGCTCGCCCCAGCGAATACACCAACAAACCAGAAAAATAAAATCTTATGCAATTTCAACCCAAAATCTGATAATCACTCGAGACCTCCCCGACACAAACCAGATATACATATATATGTAAAAACATAATACAGACTCACACGTGGTCTCGGAATTTCCATCAGAGGTCTAATTCTACAAGTCAACTCCCAACGGGCTAAACTAGTTTTCCAACTAATAGCCAAAAATGCTCCTGAGGGCCTCGAGAACGAACCAACTATCCTACCAAGTCATAAACGACCCTCCGGACCTCAAGGAATTGACGAAATTCCAAAAAAGTTTCGTTCACACAAAAGTCAATTATTGGTCAACACTTTCATACTTAAGGTTTTAATTTCTCAACTTCTACTAGAATCGGCCAAAAGTTTCGGGAATCGAGTCTACGGGGGAGGGGGCAAAATAGTCAAAGTACATGTAACGACGGAAACAATTGTTATATCAGATACCAATTAAACAATCGCTCATCCTCGAGCGATAAGGAAGGAAAAGGGCAAAAGGTACCTGAGCCGATAAATAACTGAGGATATCTGGCACGCACATCGGGCTCGATCTCCCATGTAGCCTCTTCAACAGGATGATTCTTCCACTGAACCTTCACGGAAGCTATCTTCTTAGTCCCCAACTTCCTAACCTGCCTATCTAAGATCGCTATAGGCTCCTCCTCATAAGATAGATTCTCATTAAGCAACACTGAATCCCAATGAATAATGTAAAACCCGTCTAAATGGTACTTCTTCAATATGGACACTTGGAAAATTAGATGAACACCCGACAAACCTGGTGGCAAAGCCAACTTATAAGCTACAACACCAATACGATGGATCAATATATCTCGGACTCAACTTGCCCCTTTTTCCAAAACGCATCACCCCCTTCATGGCTGATATTTTCAGAAGGACTTGCTCACCCTTCATAAACTCTAAGTTTCGGACCTTTCAGTCCGCATACATCTTCTGTCGACTCTGAGCTGCTAGAAGCTTTTCTTGAACAAGCTTCACCTTTTCCAAGGACTCTTTTAGCAAATCTTTACTCCACGGTCGAACCTCAAAAACATCAAATCATCCAATAGGAGAACGATAACTCCTACCATATAAAGCCTCAAACGGCGTCATATCAATATTGAATAGTAGTTATTATTGTACGCGAACTCAGCCAAGGGTAAGAACTGATCCCAATAACCACAAAAATCAATAACACATGCTCTCAACATGTCCCCGAGCACCTGAATAGTCTTCTTGAATTGTCCGTCAGTCTGGGGATGAAAAACGGTACTAAGATCTAACTGAGTACCCAACTCAGCATGTAGTGTCCGCCAGAAATGGAAAGTAAACTAAGGAACTCGATCGGAGATAATAGAAATAGGAACTACCTGCAACCACACAATCTCACGAATGTAGATCCTAGCTAACTTCTCCACATTATAAGTAACTTGAACCAAAATGAAGTGCGTGGACTTGGTCAGCCAATCCACAATAACCCAAATTGAGTCAAATTTTTCCAATGTCTTCGGAAGACCTACAACAAAATCCATGGCGATCTTCTCCCACTTACACTTGGGAATGGGCATCATCTGAAGCACACCATCGAGTCTCTGGTGCTCATACTTCATTTGCTGACAATTTCCACACCGAGCAACAAAATGTGTTATATCTCTCTTTATCCGACCCCATCAGTAGGGCTGTCTCAAGTCATGATACATCTTAGTAGCACCAGGGTGAATGGAATACTGAGAACTATTGGCCTCTTTCAATATCATCTGAATCAAATCACTAACACGGGAACACACACACGTCCATTGATCCTCAAGACCCCCTCGCTATCAAGCACGACCTTATTGGCCTCACCACGCAACACCTTATCACAAATTTACATAGCTGAGCATCCTCAAACTGATGGGCCCTAATCTGCTCCAAGAAAGATGGCCTTGCCTCAACACATGCTAAAACTCAGCCCGGATGTGAAAGATCCAACCGTATAAAAATGTTAGCAAGAGTCTAAATCTTCATGACTAAGGGACGCTCAGAAATAACCAATCAAGCCAAACTGCCCATACTCACCGTCTTGCTGCTCAAGGCATTATCCATCATATTTGCCTTACTCGGATGGTAAAATATGGTGATGTCATAATCCTTCAGAAACTCCATCCATCTACGCTGTCTAGAATTGAGATCTCACCGAGTAAACACACATGCTGGAGGCTAAGATGATCTGTGAACACCTCACAATGAACCGCATAAAGATAATGCCTCTAAATCTTCAAAGCGAAGACCACTGCTAACAACTCCAAATAATGTGTAGGGTAGTTCTTCTCATGAATCTTCAACTGTCTTAGAAGTATAGGCAATGACTTTTCCCTCTTGCATCAACACAACGCCCAAACCAGTACGAGACACATCACAATAGACGGCAAAATTCTTACCCTTAACGGGTAATACCAAGATTGGAGCCGTAGTCGATAAAATCTTGAGCTTTTGAAAGCTCTCTTCATAAACATATGACCACTGAAAATGAACCTCCTTCTGAGTCAATTTAGTCATGTGAGACGCAATAGAAGCAAATCTTTTCACGAACTAGTGATAACAACCGGCCAACCCCACAAAGCTACGAATCTCAGTCACGGTAGTGGGCCTCGACCAATCCTTAACAACCTTAATTTTCTTGGGATCAACCATAATCCCCTCTTTTGTCACCACATGGCTCAAGAATGCCACATAATTAAGCCAGAACTCACACTTTGAAAACTTGGCATAAAGTTCATTCTCTCTCAACAAACCAAGGACAATCCTCAAATGTTGCTCATGCTCTTACTTGCTCTTTGAATATACTAAGATATCACCGATGAAAATAATAATGAAGGAATTCAAATATGGCTTGAAAATGCCATTCATCAAAGTCATAAAAGCTGTCAGGGTATTTGTAAGCCAAAAAGACATCACAAGGAATTTGTAATGACCATAACGAGTTCTAAAGGCCATCTTCGGAATATCCTCAGTCGGAATCTTCAACTGGTGATAGCCTGATCACAAGTCAATCTTTGAAAATACCAAAGCACCCTGAAGCTGGTCGAACAAATCATTAATGTGAGAAATCGGGTACTTGTTACTAATGGCGGCCTTGTTCAACTGGCGGTAGTCTATGCACATCCTCATCGTACCATCTTTCTTCTTCAGAAATAACACTGGAGCACCTCAAGATGAGACACTCGATCTAATAAACTCCTTGTTCAGAAGATCCTGCAATTGCTCATTCAACTCCGTCAACTCAGTCGGTGCCATCCTATAAGGTGAAATAGAGATAAGGCGAGTGAGCGGCTCCAAATTGATGCAGAAATCAATGTCACGATTGGATGGCATGTCCGGTAAATCGATAGAAAATACCTCCGCAAACTCACAGACAATAAGCACGTACTTAAGAGATGGAGAATCAACACTGGTATCACGAACATAGGCCAAATAAGCCAAACATCCCTTGCCAACAAGTTTTTTCGCACGTAGGACTAATAGACTCTATCAACCAACATAGAATCCCCAACTGGAGTAGATACATAGATAGGTAAGTCAAGATAGTGACAAGTCAAATTCCAAATAATAGAATGATAAGCAGACACATATGAGTAAGTAGACCCTGGATCAAACAAGACCATAACCGGCCGACGACGAACAAAAATGTTACCAAATATCACTACATCTGAAGCCTATACTTCTGGCTACCCGGAAATGCATAACATTGCACACCACTATGGCCGCTCTGACTAGACTGTGTTCCTCATCTGGAGACGTGAGTACCACCTCTACCTGACTGATGTCCGCCCCTAGAAGACTGAGAACCACCGCGGGTCTGACTGAGCATCGCCCTTCACTGAAGAACCACCCCAACTACTAGAAGATGTCGTAGTCTTAGGGTCTGAAATCTGGAATCCTGATGGGTCCCACCCTATCTAACCTGGGGATAATCTCTCTTGAAGTGACCCGACTCACCACAATCATAACAAACTCTAGGCGTTGGAGGCCGATATATGGAAGCTGAAGAATCGAATGGACCATCATGGTCGGCTGGCCTAGAGAAAGTACCACCATGAGTCTATCCAGTCCTATGCCTACTCTGCCTAGAAGGGACACCTGAAGATGTCTGTAGCGTGGACTGAACCGGACGGCTGGGGGCTGAATGATAGGTCCTGAAAGATTGGCCCTCACCTCTGTGACTGGAAGAACCACTAAACTGACCATACTAATGGGGCCTCTTCTCACTAGACCCTCCATAAGCTCGAGTTGTGGCAGCCTAAATACTCATAGCATGATCTACAATCGTCTAAAAGGAAGACCCCATAGTCATATGCTAAAGACAGGAAATATGAAGCGAAAGCACAAGCCTATTGACGAACCTACAGACTCTCTCAGCCTCTATCGGAATCAAATGTGTCGTATATCTAGCCAAAAATAAGAACTTGGACTCATACTCAGCCACCGACATGCCCCTCTATAGCAAGTGAGTGAACTCATCCCTGCGTTGATATCTCAAGGTATGGGGCACATACTTCTCCAACAAAACCTGATGAAATTGATCCCAAGTGAGTGAAGGTGAACTAGCTGGCCTGCTCTCAATGACTTCGCATCATTGCGGAGCTGAAAAGACACATAGTCCACACCATGGGACTCACCAATCCCCATCTTACACAACCTCTCATGCATGTCAATGATAAACTCTACGTATCCTCATTGCGGGTACCATGAAATCTAGGAGGCTCCATCTTCAGGAACCTACCAATAAGCTCGTAATCTCTGAGTGTCAAAGCATGAACTGCAATCGGCTTAGGAACACCCTCATGGGCTTGAAAACCATCAATACATAGGGCTATGGAAGTAGCAGGTTGCATCCCCTATGTCTGCCCCTGCTCGAGAGTATGCAACCCTGCCCTGGTATGAGATCTACCAAAAGTGACACCATCCGCTGCCTGCTGGGCATCAAGATGAAGAAGTATACAGGCTAGTGTGTCCTGAACTGTTGGGCCGTACATAAGCTCGGGTGAGTCTGGGCTGGCCCCAAGCCTCCCCCATCAACCTGCTCTGCCTCGGGCTCACGCTCTAGAGAAGCTGAGCGTGCCCCTCTCTGTCCAGCCACAAAAGCCCTACCATGGGCTTGTGCAACATCGCGACATCTGACTCGATCGCGACCTCTCGCTTGTCCTCGAGCGTCGGCCCCAACAATGGGCTCTAGCTCGCCATCCCTCACAAGATCAACGTGTGTCCTCACCATCTATGAGAGAATAGAAATAAATCAGATATCAATTCGAACGTTTCAGATACCAATTTGAAGTTTCCTAAATGCCCTATATCCTCTCGCAGATAAGTACGGAGCTCATCGTACTCATCCGCAAAACTCTACTAGGTTCAATTTCATCAACAATAATTGATGATTCAAGTTTAACAAGTACTAAATAGTGAAACCCAAGTACCAATTTGAAGTTTCCTAAATGCCCTATATCCTCTCGCAGATAAGTACGGAGCTCATCGTACTCATCCGCAAAACTCTACTAGGTTCAATTTCATCAACAATAATTGATGATTCAAGCTTAACAAGTACTAAATAGTGAAACCCAAGCTTAGAATAGCAAAACCCATCAATTAATTCTCATATTTAAGCTTAACAGTTAAACAAGCCCTATTTTGGTTGAGCTTATCTTCCCCAATTAGATTCTAAGTTATCTCCACCATTAAATCAACATAAAGAAGATAAAGAAAGGTAAAACAAAGCTAATGAAGCTTACCTTAAGAAGAAATCACTAGAGATTCCTTGGAATCACCCTAAGAGTGTTTTGGATAACAATTTTTGAAATGAGGGAGTGTAGGGTTTTAATGACACTTAAAAGCAATCTGGAAATTCTGTCGTCCGCTGCAGCGGCTAGAGGCTCGCTGCAGCGGACCCGCGCCGACAGTCAACGCCCACGCCTACGGTCCCTAGCCAAAATCCCAAAAGCACACTGGAGCGAACGTCATCAGCTGCAGCGGTCCCTTTCCGTTGGGACGCACTGAGGCTCGCCCCAACGAATACACCAGCAAACCAGAAAAATCAAGTCTTATGCAATTTCAACCCGAAATTCGATAATCTCCCGAAACTTCCCCGACACAAACCAGATTTACAAGCACATGTAAAAACATGATACAGACTCACTCGTCTCTAAATTTCCATCGGGTCTAATTCTACAAGTCAACCCCCAACGGGCTAAACTAGTTTCCCAACCAATAGCCAAAAATGCTCCTGAGGGCCTCAAAAACCGAACCAACTATCCTACCAAGTCATAAACGACCCTCCAGACCTCACGGAATCGACGAAATTCCGAAAAAGTTTCGTTTACACAAAAGTCAACTATTGGTCAACACTTTCATACTTAAGGTTCTAATTTCTCAACTTCTACTAGAATCGCCCGAAAGTTACGAAAATCAAATCTACAGGAATAAAATAGTCAAATTACATGTAACGATGGCAATGGTCGTTACAAGAGTATTATTCGTTTTAAGGAAACCTTGGAATTTTTTTTAAAACTAAAATGAAACCAAGGGAGTAAACTTTTTCTTTTTCTTTGGGTCCAAGCAAATTATGGTAGTATCGTGGCAAAACCAACTCCAGAACATATTTCCCCCATCAACCGCCATTCATTTTGCAGCAATCAGAACCCCTTTCCCAAGTCCCATAATTCCCACCAGAACTTCCTTTACTTCCTTATAAGTAGAGTAACAATTAACAGCCAATATTTACTCTCAAAATTCCATTTGCAATAATTAATTTCTACAACATTATCTGAAAATGGGTATGATTTTGGGAAAGATTACTGTGGAAACACCAAAATACGAATCAATTCAATCTAGAGCTGATTACGAAATCCGAAAATATCCAGCAGCAGTTATAGCACAAGTGACATATGACCCGACACAGTTCAAAGGCAACAAAGATGGTGGATTCATGCTATTAGCAAATTACATCGGTGCCCTTGGCAATCCACAAAATGCTAAGCCTGAAAAAATCGCCATGACTGCTCCTGTAATCACGAAATCAGCCGAGCAAATCGCGATGACTGCACCGGTGGTGACTAAGACAGGTGGTGATGGAGAGAAGGGTATGGTGACGATGCAGTTTATTTTGCCCGCTAAGTATAACATAGCTGAAGAGGCGCCGAAGCCGTTGGATGAGAGAGTGGTGATAAGGGAGGAAGGGGAGAGGAAATATGGGGTGGTGAAGTTTAGTGGGAATGCGAGTGATAAAGTGGTGAAAGAGAAAGTGGAGAATTTGAGCAAGTGTTTGGAGAGAGATGGGTATAAGATAATTGGGGAATTTGAGTTGGCTAGGTATAATCCTCCATGGACTTTGCCTCCATTTAAGACTAATGAAGTTATGATTCCAGTTGAGTGAGCTGAAATTAGCTTAGCTTCTCAGTTTTTATATACTATTTCTAGGCATATTACAAGTTTAGATTTTCATTTGAAGGTGGGATGTGATTATCCTGCTTTGTCTGGTGTTTCATGTGGAATTATGTATTTCTTGTTTAGTTGTTAACGTTGTTGATGAATGCGTTTGTCTCACGTCTCTGAGGAAACTATAAAACGTTATTAGCTATCAATGAGGTCCACTAACACCCTGTTTGGATGGTCGCTGTCATGGTTTTATAATATACGATATCATATTATATTGTACTATATTAATAAATATTATATATTTGATAGATTATATCATTTTTTTAAAAAGAAAATGATAGTGCATGTTGAATTCTATACAATATACTGTATCATTGTTGTGGTTTAATAACATTTTTATTATTTGATTTTGACTATATGATACTGATAATATATAAGTTTATTAAATTACTCTTAATTTTTATATATTAATAAAATTAGAATAAAGGATAAAATAGAAATTTGAAGAAATAAGTAAGCGATTGTTGGGTGGTGGTGAGGGGTTGTGGGTGGTGGGGTAGGTAGCGGAGGGTGGGGGTGGGCGGTGGAGGGGTGAGGTGAGGGTTATAATGGGTAAATGAAATAAGAAATTACGCAAAAACTATCAAATTCGTAATTATAAAAATTGAATTATTCATTACTATATAACTATAAAATTACAATGAATTTACAATTCTATACAAACATAATTTTAAGAATAATAGACAAATATATGATATCAATGAAAATCATACAATAATGAACCAGGGGAAACAGCCATCCAAACAGGGGGTAAAACTAGGAAAGAGACTGGTAATGATGATGTGGTAGGCAATTGGTGATAATAGTGAGGATATTTGGCGCAGAACTTCTTGAAGGGAAAAACAAAAAATGTATTCATAAAAGATTTTTGCGAGTTCAATAAATATATGACATTGTCTTTAAGAAAAGATGTTAACTATTGTTGATAAAATTCTCACTTTATTTTTATCACTAGTCATTAATGTAGTTTGATATGAACATTATGCTAGTAGATTTATTCAATGGCTGAGGGGACACAAACCGAACTGGTCAGGGTTATTTACCCCATAATGGCACATTGAGTTTATTGTGGCAAGGTGACAGTATGATGATCAAGATGTTTTAATTCAAATTGTAAGATCACCAATTGGAACAATTTAACAGTAGTTATTACTTTGCTTAATATGCCAAAAGTAGAAAAAAAATCCAATATGAACTCACTCCCTTGCTCTCAATTCACTGCCCACCTCAACCATTTGGTTCACTTTTTCATCCAAGTATAAATTTTCATACAGAACATGTTGGAAATTAGCCTTTGGCGGGGAGATGCGTCCACCCATCTTTGATGAATTAAACACTAGTGTTCAGTATGTTGGAGACCTCGTCTCTTTACACATGCATGATCTACGAAGTGAGTAGATGAACGTAGGGCCAAGAATCGTCTAATTTCGTTAAGAAATGAAAGAGATATTGGTCCACGAAGTAAGGTGTTTGAGACATGAAAATGTGGTGCGGGACAAATCTACCACATCGGTGGGAATAGGAAGAATTGCTCTCTATATAAGTCTCAAATTGGTAAAGGGTTTGGGACCCCAAGGGGTATCCCATGTGTTTAAAGGAGGGAAGACCTAGATGTGCTTGGGTTCAAGGCTAAGCCCACACGCGCGCCGCCGCCGCCCGCCCGTCCGGTGTGGGGCATATTATCTTTTTGGACCAGAGAACTCTGTCAGATGTACAGTTTGATCCCTGAAGTTTCATACGTACAGTTTGGACCAGAATTCTTTCATATGTACAGTTTGGTCCCTGAAATTTCAATATTTACAGTTTGATCCCCAGAGTTTCTGGGAAGGTGACGGAAGGCAGAAAGCCTACCGTTGGGACTGTTTTTTGAGGCATTAATCAGCCATTACTTGGCTGATTAACTCCTCCATTAACAGCCCATTACTTGGCCATTTACAACCTTAAATCAGCCTCCTTGATGACCTTTTACTGCCTTTACTTGGCTGTTTTAATGGCCTCCTAATGGCCATTAACAGCCATGTTTTGGGCAGTTGTACAGCCCCTTCTCCTTGCTATATATTGAGCCTTCTTTGGCTCAATTCAGTGGCAGAAAATAGACGAAAAACAGGCAAGAAACAGGCCACAAAACAGACGAAAAAGACACAGAAAAACTGACTGTTTTTCAGCACAAAACAGTGAGAAAAACAGCCACAAAACAGTGAGTGAAATTCAGCAAAAATCAGTGCAATTTTCGACTGAAAAACAGTGACCAAACCCTCACGTATACACAAGATATACACTACAGAGACACACTATATACACAGAGACAAAAGAGAAGAGTAGAGAGAAACTCTTCCTTCCTATTCCATATCTTCAGCAAGTCGAGTCATATTTGTTTTCTTCGACAGGCTCAACCTATTGGCTTTGTAGTGTTGAGATTAAAGTGTTGTTTTATCTTGGGAGACTATTGCCCGCTAACGTAAAAGCATATATACGGGGCAATCTTGTCTTAAGGATAGAGGGCTATCCTCGACTCAACACACAACGTTGTAACCATCCAGATTTAGTTGTTTCTTGATTTCAGGTTATCAAGATTCAAGACACAACAAACTTGCGGCAGTTCTCAACATTGGCTTTGCAAGGTGATCAAGATTCAAGACACAACACACATGCGGCAGTTTGAAGATTGACCATTTATTTATTCGTTCGAACATTTGTAATAGTTATTACTTCACGTACTGCTCTATAAAGTACCATAGAAATACCAACAGAACAAACCACCCAATGCCTCATGCAATGATCATTCCACCACAGCACAAAAAATAGTCTACACCAGCACTAGCACTTCCTCTAAACGCTCAATTGCTGTTTGGCTTTAAATTTTAATAAAGGATGCATTACCTGAATTGCTGCACAATTGGCATATCTAGTGAAAAATTGTACCAAAAGAATCATAAAATAATCCCGTCTTGTGGGCAATTCTTCCACAGCACATATAGTTGTAACACAAATACTTTTCATCAAAAGACTTGTCGCTAAAAGCTATCTTGTATTCACATGCCACTTGATATATATACTATTCTACTGTGTTAGCTTTCCTTGTGTTCTTTATGATGATGGTTTTTGCTTTATGTAGATGCATCAATTCATCAAGTTTTCACAATTATCATTCCTTATCCCTTTGGTTCAGGACCAGAATCTGTTGGGATCAGGATTGGTTTTTTGCTTTGCAGGTTCAGCGATAAAAAACATTATCACAGCCTAAAGAAATGATAATGTTGTTTCATGAATATAGAACGCTTCACAGAGGAACCAGAGAAAACCGAACACAGAATTATGGTCCCATTTCTGCTACGATTATACACTGATAGCTTTCTGTCCGTATCAACTTATCAAGGGACGTACAGTTAGGTTTCTCTGTATTACAGCTCTAGCAGGTTCATATCCAACTTCACTGTGTTTTGAGCGACACTAAATGATAAACGAGAATAATGAAGTAACTAAGAGTGTACTATTTCTAACAAGTTAAACTTTTAGATGCAACGATCACACATTTTAACATGGTACCAGAGCAGATTATAATGAAGCAGCAACAACAATATACCCAGTGTAATCCCACAAGTGGGGTCTGGGGAGAGTAGGATGTACGCAGACCTTAACTCTACCTTTGTGGGGGTAGAGAGGTTGTTTCCGATAGACCCTCGGCTCGAAAGAAACATAGTAAATGCAGGAATCCAAACAGATTATAATGAAGCAATTAAAAGTTTACTCTTAAGCTTTTAGATGAAATGGTCACACAAATCAACAAAATAAATCATAAGTTTTCTGCATCTTATGTAATGTTTAAAACTTTTATTTTTCTTAAAGTATATGAATTCTCTTCATATTAATGGAGGGGAAGAAGTGTCTGTCTGCAGCGACTGCCAATGCTTAATGATCTTCGAGTACTCCAACAATTCTACTATTTACAAACTTCTTAACATAGTAAAAACTAGATTTTTGATAAGTCACAAGTTAAAATACAATACTGTTAAACAGAAAACTACTTATATGGTCCTTTACATATCACCAAAAGGGTAAAAACTAATAATCCGTATTTAGGTTTGGTTAGTTTGGTACCTTGTAAAACTTACCCAGCCCAATGAGGTTCTCTAAATAGTTAATAATATAGAGAGTTTCGAAATTATTTACAAAATTTAGGAATACGAACCACTGTCTATGCATAATCATAGTAACTGGGATAATGCAACAGTTCAGCGAGTTAATCTTTCAAATAAATAATGGAATCAGAAGGAAAAAACGACAAATATGGAGATGTAGAACTTTGTAACTGTGTACAAAGACTAGTATAATAATTCTCGTGATATGTTACATGTGAATCTGTGGAAAACCTAATAAATAAACTAATTACAAAAATCAACTAAGAATAAATAAGAAACTGAATAAAAATTCCTGTATACTGCACAGTAAAGAATGATTTGAGTACCTGTGTTGTATCTGCCTCTTTTGTTCGTCTTATAAGCCACCTTCTCTGCATGCAAAGTTGCATGCTGGCTTAAGATTAGTTCATCAAAGTAATTCATATGGTGAAAGTCCTCTTTGATTCTGCTTGCTGCCTAATATACAAAAAGACATAAAAGGCCGAAATCTTGGCAGCCCTTTGAATAATATAGTAGATCAAATACTGGCATTTGTCTAATCTACAACCAATCTTTGTGCAGCAGCCTTCAAACTCGGTCTCTTGTTAATTTGCTGCTTGCTCACTTCCATCAAGGATCTATCACAAATACAACCTGGAAAAGGATTTGCATAAAAGTTCTCTTCTAATCTTGGTGATTCTCCCGCTTCTCTAAGGTAAGGAGCTCCTAATCTGTGGGAATGTAACGCCTTGACCTCAGAACTAAACTCTTCCCAAGAGATTGCACCCTTATCTAACAAATCAATTAATCTTACAACATTGAGTCTGAAATAAAGAGAAAACCAAAATAAAAATTGCTAGTTTGCTCAAATCTTAGATAAATGAGGTATAAAAATATTAAGATAATAGCAACCTGTCGGGGCTTATGGTTTTTCGAAATCCTTCAAACCTTCTATGCCCTTGCACGGCCTTTGCCATATTGCCATCGTATGTATAAACAAAGACATCACTTTCAAGGGCTACGAGATAATCTAAGGCAGCAAGACGGTTTTGATAATGCCTAAAAGCCTCCAGTTCTTCCTTAGTTGTAAGAGTTGAGTGAGAGAAAACATTGGGATACTCTGTCCGAAATGCATCCATGCTATTGTTGCCATAAATTTCCCCCGCAACTATATATATCCTGGTCATCGAAGGATAGTCCATTGCTTTGAGAAACAAGGAAGCCTCCCTAGGCGACATAGGGCAGCCCCCTTGTAATCGCTTCTCCTTGCCGTCTATCTCTTTCTCTTTCCAGTGCTTCACTTGATACCTCATAATACCAAGTTCTTCAGCCTCTTGAGCAGTCAAATTGTTGCTGCAGCCAGTAAACGCTAGCATATCCTTTTCATATCTGCAAGCATGTTAAGTAATTTGTTCAAAGGTGAACGGTTTAAAACTTGCAATACACCCAAGGGTGTGGCCTAATGGTCAGTAAAGTGGGAGGTCTGAGGTTCAAATCCCAGCGGAGACAAAAACACTAAGGATTTCTTCGCATCTGTCTAAGCCTCGGTGGACAGATTTACCCGGCATTTGTTGTTGGTGGGAAGTAACAGATTTTCCCGTGGAACTAGTCGAGGTGATCGCAAGCTGGCTAGGACACCACGGTTATCATAAAAGAGAAAGAACTTATGATACCTTGTTAGAGATATTACCTCAAGTGGAGAGCGATGTATGGTTCATCATTGTCTCTAAGTCTATCCACCAACTTCTTTCCAAGCTCCTCGATCTCATTTGTGTATCTTAGAGCCTCATAATTTGCTCGACAACGAAGCCTCTGAATAGAGGATGCCAGGCCATTGTTAGCAAGCCTCGAATCTGTATGGGTAAATTGTATCACCTTGTGCTTCTTTAGTAAAGGAAGAACCTCTCTTCTATAGTAACTAGCCTGCAAAACCAACAAATTTTAGTTCCAGCAAGCAAAAAGTTATAGCTTGCTAACAGTAGTTCTATTCTAGGTTGCTCGGACCCTTCAAAAATGTTGATGGGTGCGTATCAGATCCTCCAAAAATAGTGCATTTTTGGAGGACTTGACACAGGTGTGGCAACATTTTCAAGAGTCCAAGCAACATAGGTTCTATTTACAGACCTTTGACCAAGAGACTGGTGCCTTTTGAATGGGGGTCACAGCTGCATATTTTGGCAGCAAAGATTCAACAATTTCAATGTCATCTTTTAACAAGTCTATGAAACGTCTCCAGTCAAAAATATCTTTAAAGTCACTGCAAGAAACAAAAACGGATTAGAACTACGTAAAACTAAGAGTTCCCTAAGGGTGTCATTCTTAAACCTCAACTTATCAGAAGAACTAAAGTAATATACCTAGGATCTGTCCAAAAGGATTCGTGATCAAGAGAAGGAAGAACCAGCGAGGCATTCAAAACTTTTGCAATAGCCACCATATCACATATCTGCAGTAATCCAACAACGATGATTTATTATTGATTACAGCTTCTCATCAGCTGAAAAATATGGAATAGACAGCTTAAAGCTTCTACTCACCCCAGTTCTCATCTGGTTTAATCCTCCATTAGCATGAACCAAGATATACCCATTAGTCGATGAGCACGTTCCTAAAATAATTCCAAATATAAGTACACATAAAAGGAATGGAACTGGTCCAAATGGAGGAAGTGGATATTAAGGAATCAAAATCTAAAAACTAGACATACTTATTCGATTCTTAGGGCGAGCAATGCATTTGTAGTAAATATCACTAGGTGGCTTCATCCATATTTCTGGTACCTGTCCAAAAAACCAATATTGAACTAGTGCTTTTGACATGTCAATTAAACCAATAAAATCGCGAGAAAGGAAAGGTGATAACCATATTCTGCTCAATGTAAAACATGGTCCACCAGCAATCAACTGGAAATAGAGCAGTAATGAAGGTTCTAAATTCAGGAAATTTACTGAAAAAGCTAAATAGAGAAAAGTAACTTGAACTACAAAATGTCAATATCTCATTTGATTAGCCTGAAATAAACGAATATCCAAGATGCTTTGGACCACCATTGCAGTCAATATTCCCCAAACCTAGTTAGTCATTGCCCACATACAACCTTTAAGCTATGTTGCTGCCTACTACTCCTTCCATCCTTTCGGGTAAAAAAATAATAAGAGACAGAAGCAGGAGTTAGGATTTAAAGTTTATGGATTCTTAACTTGCTATCAACCTCATAGCTCATTTTAATTACTGGAATCGTAATTAAATATTTTTACATACTTAATGAATTACCTAAATACAAGGGCCTAAGCCAAAGCTATTGCATTCATCCAAACCCGTATCTAATATTGTAGCTCCGCCCCTGATCAGCGAGTGTGCCAAACCTCACTTTACCCACAAAGAAGTTAAAGTAAACCATGGGTTTCTGAGAAATTCCCTGTTAATCTATTCTTCTTCCTTAGAATGTAAGCCAAAAAGCAAAGGTTTTTCAGTTCCCATTATCTGGAAAATGGACTACATGAACAGCAAAACCAGGCAGGGCAGAGCTAGTGTGTACCTTACGTAACTTTGGTCTAGACCTTGTATTTGCCTTAGAAATTCATTAAATATGTACTACAAATTATTAACTTAGAACCCAGTAATTTAAAAAAACTATAATCCCGAACTCAACAACAATAACATATCCAGTATAATTTCATAAGTGGGGTCTGGGGAGGTAGACTGTACGCACACCTTACCCCTATAGAGCACCTTACCCCTATAGAAAGGTTGTTTCCGATAGATCATCGGCTCAGAATAAAGCAATAGCAAAGCAGGTTAAATAGGCAAAAAAATGAACAATAAATAAAAACAGAAATAATATGCTAAGCAAGAACAAGAGACAATAAACGATAAGAAACTACATGAGAAATATTGTGGATACGCCACAACGCTCTACCACCTAGTAACCTTCTACACTAATCCGAACTCATAAGCTTCAAATCGTATCACCGCCTCTGAAACTAGGTAATATGTTCACTACACTGACTTAGAAGGAGAAAACATGAAAATTAAAGAGTCAAAGGAGTAATTTTGCACAACTTACAGGTAACTCCTTCATCTGTCTCTTTTGCACAACCCCAGAAGAAGAAATATAGGACTCTGTTTCGGAAACAATTTTTTGAGCATTAATCCAATCATTCTTAAAATTCTGAAGAACAAATATTCCATTCTCTCTCCCATTTACATCATCAACATTACCATTCATCAACATAGTAAACTTTAAAAACATAGATATCACCACCAATACCATCAACAACCCAAATATCATACGACCAATATTCTTTCTTGATCCTAAACATGCCATAATTGTACCAATACTTAATAGCCATTCTTCTACTCTATAAACCATATTTTCTGGCACCCATTTACATGCTAATAAGTATCGTATTATCGTATAATGATGATGATGATGAAGGTTTTGGTTTCCACCACCAACGTTAATAACATTTGTATTATTATTATTATGGTTATTATTATCACCATAATAATAATCAAACCCGATTTGTAAATGATCTGATAATTTTTCAGGGTCGTTGGTGGTATCTGTAACGGGGCGGCGGTGGTGGATGGTGGGTCCGCTGCCGCCGCCCACTCGGGGACTACCGTTGGCGGTGCCGCCGGTTGACATATTGCAATAAGTCTAAACACAAAATAAAAAGAAAGTAAAAAAACAGAGAATTATAAAGAGGGGATTGGAGAAGATTTCCTAGTTTGTGTATATATTATGCATATATGGAAGATTTTGGTGAGGGGAGGAATGTTTGCCTATTGTAGCAGTTCTAACGCTTATCTCAAATATACATGTAAGTTACTTTATTGTTTCAATTTGTCTATTAACATTATATATTTGACTAAATCTAAATTTTAGAAAAATAAGTCAACTTTTTAAAATAAGCTAAGTATGTGCAAATTGCCCAAAGAATAGATAATTGTAACGATAAATCATATCAGCAACTTATTAGAGGAAAAATGAAAATTAAGGAAAGAGTTTATGTTCTACCCAAATGATAACTATATAAAAGTGTACATAGATATCATCACGTCACTTGTAAAGTCTTCACATGTCAATTTCTATCATAAACATTAATAGACGACTTGATTAAAATGATAACCTACTTGCTATAATATATTAAATTATATTAATAATATACAACTTTTACATTTTCGTTGTATATATGAAACTTGCAGTCATGAAATAATACTCTATTTGTTATGATAATGTTTTGACTGATGCATAATTTAATTATGAAAGGAAAAGAAAACTTTTGACACATACTAAAACTCTAAAAGTATTGTTAAATTTTTATTTTAAACATACTATGACATTTTCATAACTATAAGAGCATACTATTAAGAATATAATCAAAAGAATCAAAGTTAACGAATTTTATTCAAATATAAAAGTCTCAGTTTTTTGGAGCAAACTAAAATTAATGATAATGTCATATAATTAAATTAGAGGTGATAAAGGATAAATATAAAGAGGGAGTAAAAATATTCAAATACACGAAGTTTTTAGTATACCGTGAAAAAGAAGAAGTTATTAATACCTCATTTTAAATGTCTTAATTTAATTGGACTATAAAAACTTTTAAATTTTGTGATATTAAATTAAATGTGTGTATAATCAAAGGTAAACACGAATTTGAAGCTTATGAGTTCGAAATTTAATCCTTCTAAGTTACTAAACTTCAATTTAATAATTTGTACATACTCAACGAATATTTTAAAATAAAAATAAGATTCAGATCAAAGGCTGAACTCATAAAAGAAACTCTAGTTCCATCCCTGCGTATAAAGTTACATCAAAATACTTAGCACTTGTTTTCATATAAAAGAAATTCTAGTTCTATCCATGCGTATAAAAATACTGAATTCTATTGAACTCATAAAAGAAACTAATAGTTCCATCCCTGCGTAACATAAGCATAATTACATACTCCTATAAAATGGACGACCTTTTCAGTATGTAAGATGTTAATTGTTATGCTTCTTACTTTTCCGTACTAAATTCGCAAATAGAGTTTATTTTATACATGTTTTACTGTACTATATTATCTTTGAGAAAATATATCATAATATACATGCATCATATACACGGTATACTATCTTGTGTATACCGTGTATATCACGGAAATCCAAGACAATTGGAAGATCGTGATATACACGGTATACACACCGTGTATATGATGGTTTTGGTAATAGATTTTTGTATATAATTAGCATTGTACACTTACCATAATTATAGAATTCTTGTACCAATAGAATAGAATTTTGGAAGTAAAATAGGAAAATGATTTTTCATATTATGAAAATTGTAAATTGTATATATACTCATTCATTAATGAAAATAATCAGGGAATTATTTCTTTCATGGTATCAGAAGTCTAGGTGCTTCTACCGATTTTCCTCTCTTCTGCAGCCTTGATTTTCGTGTCAAATTCTCGGCAACTGTGCATCTTACCTCCTCTCTTCCCAAATTTTCTTCCAAATCCCTCTTTCACCTATTGTTCTTTCGTTATGCCTACGTCAAATAACATATTTCATCCTGCCCTTACTGTTTCCAACATCAAGAACCACATCCCTATTGTTCTTGAGATGGAAAACGTCCAATAAGCGACGTGGGAAGAATTGTTCAAAATTCACGCAATCTCACATCAAGTCCTCCATCACATAATTCCTCCTGCAATCCCTCCATCCGCGGGGGATCCTCAGTTATGGATCACTCTTGATGCTACCATCCTTCAATGGATTTACTCTACTATTTCTACCGACCTTTTACAGACGATCATTGAACCAGACACTATGGCTATGGCAACCTGGAATAGATTGCGTGATTTATTCCAGGACAACCAACATTTTCGGGTTGTCACCCTTGAGCAAGAATTTTCACAGGTACGTATGGAAGATTTCTCGAATGTTTCGGCCTATTGTAAACGGCTCAAGAAATTGACAGACCAACTCCGCAACGTTGGCATGCCTGTTACCAATAATCGTCTTGTTCTATAAATGGTTGCAGGCCTATCTGAGGCCTATAATGACATTGGGACTCTCCTTCGTCAAAGTAATCCGCTTTCCCCTTTTTATCAAGCCCATTCGATGCTCACGTTAGAAGAAGCCGGCTTGGAAAAGAAGGCAGCTACCGGCGCCAGTTCTGTGGCGATGATGACTTCATCCAATAACTCTCACGGTTTTGTTGACAATTCGGGTCAAAACCTTAAAAATAATGGCAAAAATAGTAGCGGCAACAACAACGGCGACCGAAATAGTGGTGGCAACGGCGGTGGGCCTCGGGGCAGTGGGCAGTAGCCCAACTGGTCTCAGTAGTGGACCCCCTGGCAGTGGAACTAGGCCAGTGGCCCAACAGTGGCTATTTTCCTCCCAGCCCTTACTCGGGTAATTGGGCCCAGTTCCATAAACAGGTCAGGCCCAGTTTCTCGGGTCTAGCTTCAGGCGGTAGTTTTCCTTCTGGGCCGGGGCAGCAGGCCAGTTTGCTCGGGCCTCGGCCACCGCAGGCATTCCAGGCAGTGGGCTCCACACCGACTCCGACAAAAATTGAGGTCACGATGCATACGCTTGGATTAAATCCTCCAGACCCGAATTGGTACATGGACACTGGCGCCACTTCTCACATGACGTCAGACCAAGGTACTCTCTCGTCTTATTTCAATTTGAGCAAAAATCGTGGCATTATTGTTGGTAATGGCAATACAATTCCGATTTGTGATTACGGTAATACAACTTTGTCTCCCCCACATCCACCATCTTGTCTTGAGAAATATCCTTCATGCCCCGAACTTAATTAAAATTTTGGTGTCTGTCCGAAAATTCACCACTGATAACTGGGTTTATGTTAATTTTGATCCTTTTGGATTTTCTGTGAAGGATTTCAAAACGGGGATACCTCTCATGAGATGCAATAGTATGTGAGATCTTTATCCAATCACGTCCGCCTCAAGTTTCTCGAGTCAAGCCATGCCATCAACATTTGCAACTCTAACTCCTTCTTTGTGGCATACACGTTTGGGTCACCTTAGGTCGTCTATTGTTTCTTCTTTGCATAAAAACAATTTTATTTCTTGTAAGGGTATGCGTAGTACTCCAAGTTGTCATTCCTGTCCTTTAGGAAAACATGTGAGATTACCATTTGTAGCCTCTACGTCTCGTACTTTGATGCCTTTTGATATTATTCATAGCGATTTATGGACTTCTCATGTTCTCAGTTCTGTGGGCCATCGTTATTATGTTCTATTTTTTTATGGTTATTCTAATTTTTATGGACCTTTCCGTTAGTGAAAAAATCACAAATTTTTTCCACATTCTTAAAATTTAGAGCATTCATCTGTACTCAATTCGAACGGAAAATAAAAAATATTCAATGTGATAATGACAAAAAATATGATAATGGATTATTTCGGAATTTTTGTGATGCTAATGGTATAGTTTCCCGTTTCTCTTGTCCTCATACGTCCTCACAAAATTCATACCATTAATAATATTGTCCAAACTTTATTGGTCCATGCTTCCGTACCCCCTTACTTTTGACATCATGCTCTACAAATGGCTACTTATCTCCTTAACATACTTCCTACCAAAGGGTTGGCATATGCATATCCTCTTAAAATCCTCTATAATAAGAATCCTTCGTATTCACATCTTAGGGTCTTTGGGTGTTTATGCTATCCACTATTTCTGTCAACTACGATTAACAAACTTCAAGCCCGTTCTACCGCTTGTGTGTTTTTGGGTTATCCGTCTAATCATCGTGGTTACAAATATTTTGATTTGTCGTCTAATAAAATCATAATTAGTCGCCATGCTATTTTTGATGAAACCCAATTTCCATTTGCGAAAGTGAGTAGTCCCGTGCCTAGTTCATATAATTTTTTAGATGATGCAGTCTCACCGTACCTTATGCAACACTTAATTGGCCAATCCAATGACTACGCACCGCCATCAGGCCCACTGCCTGCTGGCCGCCACAGTCCATTGTTTCTTCCCCAGTTTCTGCTATTGGGTCGATTGCCCAGCCCACTACCGAGACAGTTTTTAGCCCAGTTTCTACTCCGGTCCAGCCTACTGTTTCCAGTTTTGGACAAACAGGCCCACTGCTCCATCCAAATTTCCCCCAAAATTCACCCGCTTCCTCCTCGAGTCAATGGCCAATTACTCGTAGTCAAAAGGGGTATTTTAAACCAAAACGACATTTAATCTCAATTCTAATGTCTCTAAATCCCCTCTACCACGTAACTCAGTGTCTGCCTTAAATGACCCGAATTGGAAATTGGCTATGAACGATGAATATAATGCTCTTATTGAAAATAAGACATTGGAGTTGGTCCCTCGTCCTTCTGGTGTTAATATTATTCGGTCTATGTGGATTTTTACTCATAAAGATAATTCTGATGGCTCTTTTGCGAGACATAAAGCTTGTCTTGCAGGTGATCGTAAAACTCAACAGGTTGGCATGAATTATGGTGAGACAATTCGTTCGGTGGTCAAACCGGCTACTATTCGCACTGTTCTCAGTTTGGCTCTTTCAAAGGCATGACTCATTCATCAGCTAGATGTGAAGAATGCTTTCTTACATGGTGATCTTAAGGAGACAGTTTACATGTATCGGCCCTTGGGTTTTCGAGACCCCACATATCTTAATCATGTCTGTTTATTGAAGAAGTTTTTATATGGGTTTAAGCAGGCCCCACAGACCTGGTATAAGCGATTTGCAGACTATGTATCTGTTGACACCCAATTTTGTCCCATCTTTTCTTGATGCCCACATAGGCGATTATGGGAAGAAAGATGCCCTTGTGTGGAAAAATATTTATATGTATACCACATTTGCATTGTGCATAATATTTAGTCATATGTATTAGGGCCCTCAGAGGCATTTACTGTTGGTCAGCTGTTTCTGTTTCAGTTATTGGTATATCCCTGTTATACTATTATTCATGTCTGGCATACTCAGTACATCAGTCGTACTAACGTCCCTTTTGTCGGGAGACGCTGCGTTTCATGCCCGCAGGTTTAGTTAAAGAGGGTGATAATTCACGCTAGTAGGTTGCTAGTTCAGCTGATGTTGGAGCACTCTATTTATTTCAGAGTTGCAGTCTGGTCGTGGTATAGTATTTTTGCATACACATATGGGAATGACGGGGTCCTATCCCGTCCTTGTGATGTCATGTTTTCCTTAGAGGCTTGTAGACATGTGTCATGTGTGTAGTAGATTTGTATGGCCTTGTCGGCCTTGGTATGTGTATGTATATATATAAGTTGGTTTTCTGGATAAAGATTTCACATACTGGTCTTTCGGATTAGTCTGTTTTTAATTATGATTAGGTGTTGGATGTATGGCTAGTGATACCCGACGGGTACGGTCCGGGTGCCCATCGCGGCCCTACGGTTTGGGTCGTGACAATAGTGTAACACATGGCACATGGTGCTGAGTCAGGATCACGTCAGCCTAAAGCACTATCGACTAGATGTGTGTGTTACCGGGAGAGATATAAGCACGGTCGGTACTAATAACACAGAAGGTTGAGAGCCATTTGAGTTGTAACGGGCGACCGTTATTAAATCGGTCACACGTCTTCCATGAAGCTTTAATGACATTTATTGAAATATTGATTATCCAATTATTACAATATTCATTATTCTGTATTAATGAGGGCATATTTTGTGGGTTGTGTACCCGTGCAGCTCATGTATAAATAGGACACACTATTTCATTGTAACACATCATATTCTGATTATTACAAGATACTTGCTCATATTCTCTCAATTTCTGTGTTTTCATACAAGTTATCAAAAATCTGCCCAAAAGCTGTCAGACTCAGACTAATTATTACTTTATTTTACTATTACTCGTTTCTTGTATAATTTATCTCAAATTCCTATCTAACATGTCACTTGAGATCCACGTGTCCTTGACCACGTATATAAATTCAATTGTACCGTTTTACAGGTAAACAATCATGATGATCTAGAGAAGCCATTTTTCTAATTTTTTAGAAAAAATATTTATTTTCCATGAGAAAATATGTTTCATCACATTTTGATCAACCGAGGAAGTTAAACACACTCATTTTTTCCATGCGAGTACAAAAATTAAATTAAGCAAACGTACTGGTCAATTATCGTAGCGTGGTTAATTAGTGTATCTTTGGGTCATTAATTTTACTAATTGTTGAGGTTTAACCGGGAAAAGTCAGCTGGATATCATCAGCAACAAAACCTAGTATTATATTCCATTTGACTTGCATTATTTTACCCTTTAAAGCTTCGGAATAATTAATTCACCACTTGCTAAGGGTATAATATTGATCAAACTGGAGAAATTTAAACACGTTTTGAGATAGGAATAATCGCTATTTAGTGCATACAGCGATTCCAGTAAAAATTTTGAAAAAAGAACGAATAAGGACTATAAATATTAAACCCTCTGTCTCAAATAGTTTGCCACTTTTCGCTTTTCGAGAGTCAAACGAGTTATTTTTTACCATAATTTTTTCATGTCTTTTAAATGTTTTAAATTATTAATTATGGTGACTTATAGTACTTTTACGTAATTTCTAAATATGTAAATTTTTATTTCAAAAAATATAAAAATTATATATTCAAACACACGACTAAATTAAGAAGTTTGACTCTTGAAAGCGAAAAATATCAAACAAATTGGAACTCAACAAAATACCGTGATATGGCATTTTACGAAGTTCACAAAATAACAATTACTAGTATGTTTTCTGGTCTTGAAAATCCACACTCTTTACGTGTGTTCGTATTTTGCTCCAATGCAAAGACACATGAATAAACAATATAAATAAAAAACTCTTTCTAATACTGTAGTAAAAGTAATTGGCATCTCAGTACCTTACGGCCTCTTTGAAAACGTTTTTATTACTTGCTCGCAATTTTTTTTAAAGATTCGTGACATCAAAAAGATATGATATGTTTTTTTCCTTAAATGGATAAGGAAGATATTAATAAAACCTTGATTTTTTCAGAGACTTGTGTTACATACAGTGTTAGGATATCTAACTTTAATTCTTTGGTTAAACAGTACTGCTTTCACTTTTTGGCCTTTTTATTCCATGTTGCTTCTCTTTTAGTAATAACTAGGAGTGGCCAGTGGGCCGGGCTCGGGTCTGGCGGGCCGGGTCTGGCGGGGTCGGGGTCGGGGCGGGACGGGAGAAGGGGCGGGGTCGGGTCTGGCGGGCTCTGGCGGGGTCGGGTCTGGCGGGACTGGAGCAAGTCCCGTCCCGATCCCGATCCCGTCGGGCTCGGGTCGGGGCGGGCTCGGGTCGGGGTCGGGCTCGGGTCGGGATACGGCGGGTTTTCATTTTTTTTTTTTTTTAAATAACATATGTATAAAAAAAACTCAATAAACAAAACAAGATAGTGTAATAAAAACATCCCAAGGCTGTTTTTGTGCCTCTTATATTATTTAATAGACATGATTTTTTTGTAATACAAATACAATTGTCTAAAATCTAAATTGCAACTTTGTGGTGTTGTCCAAAAGTTACAAATTACATAATAAAATTACAATTAAAAAAATTACATTCTCAAAAAAACCTGTTCTAATTGCTTGATGATTTCATGTGGTTCTTCGGTTGGAATTGGTATTTGTTGGTCAAATTGATCCACGTCGCTTCCACTACCTTCGGTTAAGATTTCGTTGTAGTTTTCATCATCTTCTTCATTGATCTCCGGTTGACCGCACCTTCTCCGCTCCGCTCGTATCCAATCTCTGAATAATACCGCAATTTCCAAGGCTCTCCGCTAATGAGTGTCTGTGGTCTCCTATTTGATATCTGCACTGCAGAAAAAGCGCTTCAGACGCAGATTGACGACGCTTGAATGTTCAAAACATCTCGAGCCATCATTGAAAGTGTCGGAAAGGTCTTCTCATTCCCTCCAAGATTTCAAAGAAGTCTTCATGTCCATCTTCATTGATAACTTCTTGATACTGATGTAACCATGCAAAACAAAAATATCCTACTCGCTAATTTGGTTAGTAGTAGAGGTGCGACCGCACATTCTATTTACGAGGCTTTCAATACTAGCCGCAGAAACAGCATGTCTTTTGTGAGGTTGTATTGAAGATGAAGAAGATGGTATGGAAGCTGGTAAGTTACTAGCATTTTCTTATTGATAAAATCTATATATATTTTTGCATTGGTGTTCTACGCTAGACAATACTTCTTCTTTAGTTTGTTCAATAGGTGGTGGGTGATTTAGATTTTTGGGACTTGGAGGTGGTAGTACTTCTATACAATCGTAAATAGTTTCAATTAGTGATTTAGTACCGTCTATTTTAATAGTAGGATTTAATACAGAACCAATAATATAAATAGAGGGAATAGGAATAAAATATTTTTTTAATAGCTGCCTTATAAGCTGGTTTTTCCATGTATTCACTAAGTAATAAAAATATTAGAGTTATATAAAATAACATAGTTGAAATAGTAGGATAATATATACCGGAAAATTCTTTTGTTGCTTGAAAAAATTTCTCTAAAAATACAATAAGTTCGGAAATTTTTTCTCAATCACTATCTAAAATCATATCAGCTGGCTTTTTATTATGAGAGTTAAAAAATAAAGTTATAGGTAATTTATAGTCATAAGCAACAAGTAGTTGCTGGTATAAAGAATTTCACCTAGTGGATACTTCTTGTGGAATTTTTCTAAAAGGTAGTCCACAATCATGACAAATTTTTATCTTCTTTTCTTCGTTGTACTTTATTTCTTTTAAAAATAAAGTTTATAGCAAATTGTATTTTACTAAGAATGTCTTCAAAAAGTGATAGACCATCCTTTACAATTAAGTTATATATATGACACGCACATTTTATATGAAAATGGTCTGGAAAAGACGGAGTTAAACTATTTTTTAAAATTGTAATTGCGTAATTGTTATTAGAAGCGTTATCTAATGTAATAGTCATAATTTTATCGGTAATTCCGTAATAATCGCACACTTGATAAATATTTTCTGCAATAAAAGTACCAAGTGTGCCTATCATCTATATATCTATACGCTTAAAATACATTTTTGCATAGACCATTTATAGTCTATCCAATGACAAGTTCTGATTAAATAATCATGGCCGTTAGTACTACGACCTATATCGACGTGATGGATACTTTGCCATTAAAATGATATAATGAAAAACGTAAATATTGTTGATATTCATGCGCGAATTTAAATACATCTCTCTTAACAGTTGATCTAGGAAAACCGTTAAAAGCAGGATTATATATATCTCTAATGTAATGAATAAAACCAGGAGATGAAGGAAATGAAAAAGGCAAACCCTCCACAAAGAACTAATTTTGATATTGCTTCCCTATCTCTATGTTTATTGTATTTAGAGCCTACAATTCCCCCCGTCATAGGGTTAATTTGACCTTGTACTTGGTCCGGGACAGTATCAGTATGTGAACCTTGTCTCGATGGAGCGGGCGTTATGCACCGGTTTTGAAGCCTGGTATTGGGCATACCTAGTCTGGATGAGCACTTACTACGTGTCTAATTAAATCCCCGTCCCACCGTGACCTTTTCCAGCTTTTAAATTTTAAAACATTTTTACAAATTTTACATATGGCTACTTGATTCTCTACGTCCCTATCAAAAATGTCCATGCATCCGATTTTAATGGTCGTTTCTTTGGACCTCGTCTCATACTAGGGGGAATAGGAGGTATTTCAGTTGAAGGTGCACTGGTGGGTGTGTTGTCATCAACATTAGTGGGTATATCATCTAGATCATCGTCTAAATTAAAGTCTTCTTGAGTTCCAGAAAATAGCTCCTGGTCTAAATCTAATGGTATTGTAGGAAAATGTTGAGTATCAACAAAATCATCATGTGTAGGAATAAGATGACTAGAAGAAGTACCCTTGCCCTGGTTGCCCCTACTAGAAGAAGCACTCTTACCCTTACCCTTAAACATACCTTTTAATCCTTCCATTTTAATTATGATAATAAATAAATAAATAAATAATTAAAGACAATAAAATTAAGTGATCTAAACTAAATAAACAGACAATAATAATTTAATGAAGGAACGAATGTACCAAGCACGTAACGTCGACGCGTGTAATCGAGAGGTTGAAAATTGAAACTTTGCTCGATGGAAGATCCTCAAGCTAGTTGCCAACTTCACTACCAATTCCCAAATGAATAAATAAAATTGAATATTTAGCAAACAATGTAGACTTGTAGAGAGATATATTGAGAAATTAGAGAGATTGTAGGAAGATTTGTGAGAAAGATGAAGAGAAAATGAGTTATTTATAGTTGAAAAATTGGGTTAAAGTGTAAATATAATAACTTATGGGTTAAAAATAAATATTAAGGGGTAGGGGTTGGGGAGTGGGCTAAAATGGCCGTTGGCCAACGACCATAATCTAAAATGGTCGTTGGTGCAACGACCATTTTTGCAAAGGGCGGGGTCGGGGTCGGGGTCGGGGCGGGCTCGGGGCGGGCTCAGGGCGGGCCTGGGGCGGGCTCGGGTATCGCGGGACGAGACATCGTCCCGTCCCGAGTTCGAGTCCCGCCCCCGTATTATTTTTTTTTTTTGGCGGGGTCGGGGCGGGACCGGGGCGGGCTCGGGACGGGCTCGGGCTGTCCCGGCCCACTGGCCAGCCCTAGTAATAACTACTTGTTCCAAAAAAAGGTGGAATCTCCCACCCAGGAGCCCCCACACCCCGGTCCGACAGGTCTGTGAAGGAGGTAAATCATGGTGACTCAATTGATTTCAAAGGTTTGACCAGTACCACGCTGCGCACAAGGGGCCCTCCTTTATTTCAAGAAGAAACCCCCACACTGCCGCTGACGGGATTCGATCCTTGGTCTCTTATTCCAAATATCCCCCTTGAAACCAATTGAGCTGCCCAAGCGGACTTTAGTAATAACTACTTAAACCTAAGTATTACTTTCTATTGAAATTTATATGAAATACTTTTCTTTTTAGTCAGTCACAAAAAAGATACATTTTCTTATTTGATAATAATTTAACTTATAAATTTTATTTTTTTACGTTTAACGAGATGATTTATAACCACACAAATATTTTTTATTTATTTTAGACCACAAGATTAAAAAATCTTTCTTTATTTCTTAAACTCCGTGTCCAGTCAAACTAGATCATAGAAATTGGGACGAATGGAGTATATGTTTTGGATCATTTAGTACAGAGAAAATACTTTTTATTACTCCTCTCCCTCCTAGGGTTTCATATGGTACTCAGTTCCTCTAGTGTGGGGAGAGCATGCTTGACCAATAATGTGGCTACCATTCCTTTCTAGGTCAAAAAATAAGTCCACGTTGTTTCTTTAATAACATCTCTTCGAAGTTGTTAGACACTCACATCTCATGAAAAATGCATAGATGCAACAGCCGGCGAAATATTAACAAAATTAACTTGTCATTTTGTTCCAACTTGCTTGATCGTCGTATCTTCATGACATTAAAAGTTCCTGCGTGTCTGGAAATAAGTAACTTTTTAGATATTAAAAAAAAAAGATTCAAACATTTTTTGCATGGCGAGTTCAGAATTAATTAATCAAATGTCAGTTTTGGTCAGTCGTAGCGTGTTTACTGCACCTCACTGCCATTTCATGAATTTGTTGAAGTTTAACCCGAAATTCCAGCTGATTATCATCAGCAATTAACCTATTACATTTGACTTAGCATTATTTAGTTTTTAAAGGTTAGCTAGGGTAAGGAAACCAAACTGGAGAAAGCACGTTTGTAAAATAGGAATTAATCAGTATTCGATGCATACAATGATTCCAGTATTTATGAAGGCTTAAGTCATCGACAGACCCTCCAACATATCCGTGTATTTCATTTAGACCCTCTAACTGAGACCTCTATCACCTGAACCCTCCAAAACCACATTTACTGTGTAGTAAAAATGGTTTTGAAGGGTTCAATTGATAGAGGTCTCAGTTGAAGGGTCTCAGTTAGAGGGTCTAAGTAAAATACACGAATAAGTTAGAGGTTTGTCGATGACTTCAGCTAATAATGAAAAAGCATGATATCACCACTAAATCCTAATCTAAAACAAAAAGAAAGGGGACATATTTACTTATTCCACAACATCACTTTTTAAGTATTTAAATAATTCCAGATGCATACATTATAAGTATTAGAAACGAATGTGCTCCATGTAATATAGGAGAATGTAGGTAGTAGTTTACTGTGCAAACGCAAAAAATGACTTTGTAAAATCTGGCTCATTTAAATTACAAAACGTTAATGAGCAAGATATACATAAGCACTTTTGCTTCATACATTTGTTCTTTTCTAGACAGCATGCGCGACAAACTGATCTTATAGTGCCCGTATCGTACATAAATAGTACTTCAATATTTATCTACACTTAGATATTTGCATCAAAACAAGCAATTTAACTTCAAAAAATTCACTAATTAAAGTGTATTACTGTAACAATAAACTACGGTTAAATAATTAAAGTTTATGACACATGTCTTGTTTTATTATTTTGATTACAAAAAGATAATCCCGTGTAGATAAAGTTTTTTGCCAGTTTGATGGAGTAATTTACTTAAATACTATAGACCGCAAATTATACTACAAATGTAAGGACATTCCCTCTTTTGTTTTGGTAGGAAGCTGGAATATCATTAATACATGCTCATAGTACATTTATGAAACATTAGGCTAATTACAAGACATTTACAAAACATTATGTAATCGACTATATGAGATGTTTCTGTAAGATGATATTAATCTCCCTTGGGAGTCTTTCTCATTAATATCAATATATATAATGTATAATATACAATTCTAATACAAGAGGAATCTCATTCCCAAATATAAGAGGAATCCTAGTTTAGAATCCTATTCTAATTATGGGTAGGGATTGTAGTGTTATACTTGTACACGTTTACACACCCCATCAGTCGGAGCGGGAGGAGACCTAACGCTAAGACTGGATCTGAAGTCAAGAAACAACTGTATTGGGAGGCCCTTCGTGAAAATATCCGCGTATTGATATGAGGAAAGCACGCGCAATACCTTAATATGCCAGAGAGCAATCTTCTCACGAACAAAGTGGATGTCCATCTCAACATGTTTGGTTCGCTGATGCTGAACCGGATTGTGAGACATGTATATGGCGGATATGTTATCACAGTAGACCAGATATGCTTTTCTTAAAGGACACTGAAGCTCCAAGAGAAGGTTTCGGAGCCAACAGATCTCAGCAACAACATTAACAACTCCTCTATACTCAACTTCTGCACTCGAACGGGATAATGTGGTTTGCCGTTTGGCAGACCAAGAGATGAGATTATCACCCAAAAACACACAGTAGCCGGAAGTAGAGCGGCGGGTGTCTGGACAGCCTGCTCAATCTGCATCTGTGTAGGATAATAGCGAGTTCGGTGCGGATGGGTATAAGTGTAGGCCATATTCCAGTGTGCCTTTAACATATCGAATGATACGTTTGAGGGCAGTAAAATGAGGTTCCCTGGGGGCATGCATAAACAAGCATATTTGTTGGACAGCATAGGCAATGTCAGGCCTGGTGAATGTGAGATACTGAAGTGCGCCTGCAAGACTCCTATACATAGTAGGATTAGTCACTGGAGTACCGACCAGTACACTAAGTTTGGATTTAGAATCAACTGGAGTGGCCATGATTTTGCAATTATCCATCTTAGCGCTGTGCACGATCTCCTCTGCATACTTACGCTGGCAAAGAAACATACAATCTGCAGATCTAGTGACTGAAATCCCCAAAAAATAGCTCAACTTTCCCAAATCAGTTATGGAAAATTCAGACTTGAGCCGTGCAATGATCTCATCTTTCAACACAGCAGTAGAGGCAGTAAGAACAATGTTATCCACATATAACAGTAAATATGCAGTATCACGACCTCGATGTAAAGTAAAGAGAGAGGTATCACATCTGCTGCTTGTAAACCCAAGGTGTTTAATGAACAGTGCAAACCGATCATACCATGCTCTGGGGGCCTATTTTAAGCCATAGAGTGACTTACGGAGACGGCACACATAATGTGGGGCTGCTGGGTGGACAAAGCCAGGCGGCTGGTGCATGTATACAATTTCTCGTAAATCTCCATGAAGAAATGCATTCTTCACATCTAGCTGATGAATCGACCAATTCTTACCCATAGCAATGCTCAGAACTGTGCGAATGGTGGCCGGTTTGACAATCGGACTGAAAGTCTCGCCGCAATCAATGCCCTCCTGCTGGTTAGTACCATTTTCCACTAGTCTTGCCTTGTATCTTTCTAAGTCACCACTATCTCTGAACTTGTGTCGAAAAAGCCACATGCAACGGATCACATTCACCCCCTCCGGTCGAGGAACCAAGTCCCAAGTATGTTGTTTTGTTAATGCATCAAACTCCTCACACATGACCGCATTCCAATTTGGGTCCAGTTTGACTAATTTAGGGCTTCTTAGAAGTAATAGTTTTAGCAGTCATGTTCCTAACTTCCTTTCCTTATCCAAGATATTACTCCTAGAAAGGGTCAAAAGAGTACATATCCATGGTTAACATTAATGCAAATGAAAACTAAAGGTTATGTTGTCTGGTTATATAGCATTTTAGTACAGTACCTGACTTAACGAGAAATATGGACTATAAGGAACATCTATTAAGCTTGCTGGTGAAACTATAGATTCTCTAAGATCTAACGAAAATTCTTATCGTATAGTACAATAGGACCCTTATAATTTATTTAATCCATCAATGTGTTACGACTTACGAGGGGGTATATTAATTCTTTAATAATAGGTAACATCACGACTTACTAGCATTTTCAACACGTTTTCTAATTTCAACTTCACATTTCCATATTCATCCTAGTTTTCTAGTCCTACAAACACCCTCTTCAACTCATTTAATTTCTTGCTTAATTGACTAACTACAATAATTTCCTCACTTACCTCAACAATCCACTAACTAGCAGCATGGCAGCGACCGCCACGACCACCGTGTCCAGGGCGGAGCACAACCGCATTATGTGGCGGATGAGGCTACACTCGGCACTTAGGACCGTGTTAGCATACAGTATAACTGGCTGCTCCACTCTTTACGGACCACCTTGGTTAAAAAAATCAGCAGCATTTCCAGCATTCTCATACGTAACAGCCACTCTTGTCACAAGCGACTCAACGCTAGGTGACACATTGAGTGGCTTTTGGCATGCAATTCTCGCCACGGTTCAAACCATGCCGCTTTCCATGCTTTGCGTATGGATAGCAACAGCCAACGGGTCTGATAGGTTGTCGCCCATCGCTTCCGCCCCGGCATTGGCGGTAAGTTCGTTATTGGTGGCTATAATAGAGTGGACACGTACTAGGTCCAAAAAAATTGCTTTCGGACAGTTGGTGCTTGTGTTTGCTGATGCTGTTATTCGGGGAGTGCATACGAATGCTGCTGTCCATCCTCTTCGTGTTGCATATAGTACGGTCCTTGGGATCGTCGCTTCTCCTCTTGCCTTGTCGCTTCCTTATCTGAAGCTAGCTTACTTTGAGGTCATTGTTGGACTAAACAGTTGAAAGATACTTTTAACATGGTGTGATATTGTTCATTTTGGATCAAGTTCACATGTTTTTCCCAAAAGACCCTACTATTAATAGTATCCAACACTTTATATATAAGTGTAGTTTTTTATGTCTATACAGCTCACCTAGGTCCTCACTCTTCTTAACACATGGATTGCCCCTTGGGGTCCCAAATCCTTACTAAAAAATAGAGCTTATATAGTGTTCAATCCTTCCATCTTCTACCTATGTGGAAGATTGGTTATTTGGTCAAACAATCCATCTAGTCATGTCTCAAACACCTTACTTTGTGTACCAATATCTCTTTCATTTCTTAACGAAATTTGACGATACTTGACACTAATATCATCTACTCATTTAGTAGATTAGGCATATGCGAAGAAATGATGTTTCCGACATACAGGCCCCACGTGTTTAAGTTACTAAAGACGGGAAAAACTCAATCCCACGTAGTTAAATTTCCAACATAATTTGTCATCATAAGACTAACATAAACTTTTATTGGATTGTGTTGTTTCATTGTGGTACAATTTTTATTGAACCCGAAACGAGCAGCCAATCTTGCTAGGAATCAATTGTATTGCACGTTGGATTTCTCAAAGAGTGCATGAACCAAATAGTGCAAAAAGACCAGCAAGAATTGGAGGGATTAAAGGATAAACAGAGGAAATTAAAATCCAATATCATGGACTTGCAAAAATTGTCACAATGCAGAATTAGAGCCTGATTTTTTATTTCTTCCTTTTGATGCAACATGCTACAAGAAGCTCCAAGGTTCTCTTTCAAAAATCGCGGATTTATTTTACTTCATGGTCTACAACATCAACAGCATGTCACATAATTGCAAAGAGCTACAAGTGTAGCGCCCTATTTCGACCTGCTCGGGTCAAAGCGGAGCACAAACATGTTCGATGATTCCTGGGTAAATGATTGAGGAGTCGCCACCTAATTATCTTTTACGGTGAATTAGGACACCTAAATATTAAACTAAATGCTGCAATGTAACTCCGATTTTAATGGTCTGCGAAACTAATGAGATTCTAGGTATGGGTTCTTTATTATCCTAAAGGGAAGGATTTAGGCATCCTTTAAGATCCGCTAACTTGCGGTTATCCGGTCAAACTCAGGTTAATTATTGCTAGAAAAATGCATGTTTGAAGCATGAAGTTAAAAGATGTTTGCAAATAATTAATGAAAGAGATGCATTTTTGTACATGTATGCATTTGTGACAATAATAAGGAGAAAAGCAATTCATTTGTAATGCCAAAGGAGTAATTTTAAAAATCATTTTTAGTTGTACAATTAATAAAATGAATAGAAAATGATCAAAGTTTGTTTTGAAAATTTTAAATATGCATGACGAGCCTAAAATAAATAAACTAGCGGAAAATTTCTAAGTTTGAATTTAACCGAGCCTACAAATAAATAAGCTAGCGACGGGTTTCAAATCTTAAACTACCCTATGAATTAATCCCAAGTTTGCCTATTCTAAGCATTTCAATAGTTACATAAGCGCGATAAATAATATTACAATACAAAGCGGGACAAAAGCTGAATTAAAAAAATAAATAAACTCCAAGGAATAATCTGCCTTTATTTACTTTAATCCCTGCAAGTTGTCAAGAACAAACGGTTAGAAACAGTTAAATACAAATAACTTCATATCCGTATTCAAAACAGTGAATGTTTTGATCACGGAGGGCTCAGACTTAAATTTTGAAAAGAACATTCCAATCACGTCGTGGCTGCAAACATATGACTAATGTGGTTTATTTTGATTGTCTCGCCTACTAAACGTGTTGGTCTCTCGGGTGAAATAGAAAAGATCACTATAATCACGTCGTGGCTGCGAATATATAACTTGTTGGTTATTTTAGTTACCTCGCCTACTAAACATGTTGATCTCGGATGAAATAAAAAGGTTTAAGTCTCATCATTGCCCGAAGTTATATTCTCCGTCTTTACAAGCTGTGGAGGCCTCAAAATCGACGGATATTTTTCATCGGCTGTAGTATCGTGTTCAAATCAAGAATTAAATCAAAGCGAAGCGATGCTTGATGGCGATAGCGATGCTTGCAGCGATAGCGATAGCGATGAGCGATGCGAGCGATGAGCGATGGCGATGGCGATGGCGATGGCGATGGCGATGGCGATAGCGATGGCGATGGCGAGCGATGGCGAGCGATGGCGATGAGCGATGAGCGATGGCGCAGAGGTAATTTCTGAAAAGACGTGACGTTTAGTTTAAAAATAGTAAAACGGATATTTGAATGTCAAAACAATGGATCAAACAGAAAGCAATGTCTCGAAAGGTGCGGTGTTTAGTTTAAAACAAGAAAGCGATGTCAAACCGGGCAAAGCAAACAGAAAAACAAAGGTCGAACAGACGCGATATTTATTCAAAACAAGAAAATAGTAGAAAAGTAATGAAACCGAGCAAAGGAATCAAATAGAAAAACAGTGTTAAAGCGACTGTTTTCAGCCAAGAAACAGCAGCAAATGGGTTTAAAAATAACGCAGTAGTGGGCTGGAAACGCAGAAGCAGTGGGTTGTCCGAAACAACCTAAAGTAGCAGGCTTTTAGCCAAGAAAACAGCAGCAATTGTGCTCAAAGATACGGTAGTAGTGGACATTAAACAAGCTCAGTAATACAACAATATTTTGGCCAGAATATCACATCTGTTTTAGCTCAAAACATAGCAGCAGATTCAACCCCAAATGCAGCAAGTTAATCCAGTGTAACATCTATTTTTTTTATGAAGTGTAGCAACTGAATGAATGTAGTAGCTTCCTTTCGGAGTATAACATTTCGAACCAGCAGCCAGATGTGGCAATAAATAACCAAGAATAATGCAACAACTCATAATGCCAAAAATACAATAGCATAATGGCCAAAAAGAGACAGCAATGAATTGATAAAAACACAGCAATTTCTTATATCCACAGAAGGCTCCAACATTCTCATAATGCATCATAGGATGGGTTCAAAATCCAGCCAGCAAGCAATAAGCAATCATAGCAAACAATAACATGATGACAACAATAAGGTAGCCTTAAAGTACATCCCAAGCAAGACTTGTCAAGGCAACAACAATGAGTCCAAAATGCAGCAAAATAATTCATCAGACAGACTTCACTTTTAAAAGAACAAGGAAGCAAAGGGGGCTACCACCGTCAATTTTCAATGCCGCAACGAGATCAAAAGGTTTCTAGAACCATAAGCATGGCAGGCTATCGAAGAAGGCTAAACCCAACCCGAAGCTTGTCTTTGCTTTCAACCAGCATATTAAGATAAGTATAAAAACTCACATGTGTATATTCTGAAAGTCCCAAATAAAGATAGGGAAAAAGACATAATATGGAAGGAAGGAGTGGAAACATTATGCATAGAGGTTCAGAGGGCATGAATTAGGACCAACAACACACAGAATGCTTTCATGTCCTCATACAAAATTAAATACTAAAGGGAAAATTCAAAGTAAGCCTAATCATACTCAGCTAAAACATGATAAATAACAGCAATATGACCAAGGCTAAGCAGACATCGACATATCCCTTCCACTCTTTTGGAGAATAGGCATGTTTCAGGTGAACTATTTTCACAAATCAAAAACAAAAAAATAAGAATAACTAACAGACAAGCAATTTCAATTTGGATGCGCATCTTGTTAAGGGCAGCAAGAAATTTCCCTGTTCATACTATTTTCACTCAATTTTAAAGTAATCAAACTATCTCAATCTCTTCCTCACCATTTGTTATATTATGAGAGCATGATCATAGACTAACAAGAAGTTGCATCTAAACAATGGTTCAACACGACATCAATAAATACGTGCAGGTAATAGATGTGACCACAGATGTCAATTAGACAACTCAACATACATGAAATGATTTATAGAATGGCTCATGGGAGTTTACATGTGGTAATGAATTAACATTTAGACATGCCAGCAAAACACATTAGTAATTTAGGTTAACACGTAAGTATGTGAATGGGTAGATAATAAATAAATCATAGCATTTCACACGTGAAGATTCAACTTAAACTAAGTTAAGCGCATACAATATTCAAACTCGTGGTCTCTTTGCAAACACACTTTACCTATATCAGGATTTTTATCGCTGCCTGATCACCAAAATAGTAACATCACCACATAGGACACTTAGGTAGCAGCAAGCAACTGAGCATTGTGGAAATACTAACTATACCTCCTTTAATAGTTAATTAGCAGTCAACTAACATAACCAAGCATCTAACATAATAGCAACGTAGTATCCTAACCCTTTTCGTAATCATGAACAATTAACCAACATGTATAGTCACACAAATGAGCAACTCTTTCATACCGATCTAATTATAACTAAATAGCCAAACAACAAGTCCATACTTCTTATCTAATAAGTCTCACCATGCCTGAAATTAGCAACAAACTATACACATAAAATACACGAAATGCGTAAAAAGGAAAATGAGCGAAATATAATTCTACTTACCTTATCCGGATCAGCGAACTGCTGCGGGTTTCGAATCGTCGAATCCGCTCGGAGAAATTATATTTAGAATGCCAATTTTCTGATTTAGGATGTTCAACCCCACCCGGAATGACCCGACCCGGCAGTGACCCGAATTGAGAGAAAAATATGAGGAATGAAATGGAATTTTCAGATTGCAAAATTAAAGGGCTAGAGTAATATTTCGGATTCGAAAATATAAGAACAAAAGGGGTATTTCAGATTTTTGGGAGTTAATGAACAAAAGAAGTAATTCTTAACCAAAATTAAGAACAAAGAAGCTTGAATTTGTAATCTTCAAACACAAAAATAAAAACCTGAAATTTCGACCCGGATTTCGGCCTGACCCGATCGATCCGACCCGGAAGTGACCCGACCCGGAACCCAAAAACAGTGGAAATGTAGCAAAATTCCAGATTTTCAATGAACAACAACACCAAAAAATACAATACCACCAAAGACTCTAATCTAAATTTCAAACTAAAAAAAAATTGAATTAAACTCCTTCCTAAGAACCTCTTTTTTTTTTAATCCGAAAAAAAAGACCTCCTCCCCCCAAAACCTCCTCAAATCAGCGAACCAAAGGGGGTTTTTATAGGTGTCAAACCCAACGTTCAAACCCCTCATACCCCCCCCTTAAAACGAATTCAATTTTCAAAATAAATGGGGGACCAAAACTGATTTTTTTGGGTCGCGATTTCTTGGGGCATGTATTCGGCGGTGTCAGGGTAGGGTGGTGGTAGTGGTGAAGTGACGGGGGTAGGGGTGCGGCGACGTAGGGGGCAGGGGTGTAGTGTGCGGCGCCGGTTCAGGGGGGTAGGGTTTATGTTTTCTGATTTTGATTTTTTTTCGTTTTGTTTTGGTTTAAAAGGGTAAGGGAATGGGTCGGGTGATGGGTCGGTTCGGGTGTGGGATTGGGCTCGCGAATTGGGGAGAATGGGCTGGTGGGTATTTTATTTGTGGGTTATGTTTTGGTTAGGGAAAAGGTATGGGCTTGGTTGGGTATTGGGGAAATTTATTGGGGAGTTTTAAATTTGGTCAGGTTGAAACATTTTTGTTTCGGTTTGGGTAGAAATTGTTTTGTGGTTTTGGGTTAAGGGGATAAAAGGGAATGAGTTTGGGGTATTGGGCTGGTCCGGTTTGGTAAGGGAATAGGGAGTTGAATTGTTTTGGGTTAAGTAGAATTAAATGGGTGATGGGTTGGGCTTTGGTGAAATGAGTTTTAGTTTGGGTAGAAATTGTTTTGGGTTGGAAAATGAATGGATTATGGATTAAAAATATGAAAGGGGTTTAATATAAAAAAATATTATTTTTGTATTGTAAAAGATGTGAATTATTTAAAATAACATAACGACGTGATAATAATAAAAATATAATATTTGCGAAATGTTTAATGCTTAATAAAAGGAAATGCGATGCAATTTTGCGAGAATAAAATAACATAGAATTTCGGATAACTTATGATTATTATAAAATGCAAATGATATAATAAATGTGAATAATAATAATAATAATGAGATATATACACACACATATATATATATATATACGCATGTATGTATATATATTAAAATTGTTTTGAGGTGCTAAAAATATTTAAAACTGCAAATAAATTGAAAAAGACGGGACAAAATTGGGTGTCAACAACAAGAATGTATAAATGATGAATTGGAGCATTTGAAGGAAACTGCATTTTCGTCGATAAGTACATTTCTTGATAAGCCTAGTTTGATCTAGGGGTGGCCGGTGGGCTGGGGCGGGGCGGGACGGGGGAGGGTCGGGACACAGGCCTGGCGGGCCAGGATTGGTGGGATGGGAAGGGGTCCCGTCCCGTCCCACGTCCCGTCGGTAGGGGGGCCGGGATTTGGGGGGACGGGACGGGTCGAGTCGGGGTAGGGATTTGGGTTTTTTTTCTTTTTTTTTGCCACTTAATTTTTAAAAATATTATATATAAACATTTCAATAATTTAACAAGATAGTGTAATAAAAATATCCTAATGTTGTTTTTGTGCCTCTTATATTATTTAATAGAAATATAATTTTTTTGTAATACAATTTCAAAATTTGCAAATCACATAGTAAAATTGCAATTAAAAAAATTAATTGTTAATCATACTTTTTCGAATTTCCTTACAATGTCTTGAGGATCTTCGGTTGGAATTGGAATTTGTTGATCAAATTGTTTGACGTCGCTTCCTGTTCCCTCGGACAAGATTTCGTTGTAGTTGTAGTCTTTTTCTTCGTTGATCTCCGGTTGACCGCACCTTCTACGCTCCGCTCGAATCTAATCTTTGAAAAGAACTGCAATCTCCAATGTGTCTCCCGCCAATGAATGGTTGTGCTCTCCTATTTGAAATCTTTCAGTTGAAAAAATGCTTTCAGATGTTGTTGATAACGCCTGAATGCTCAATACATCTCAGGCCATCTTTGCTAGTGTCGGACATGTCTTCTCATTCTGCCTTTAGTGTTTCAGCAAGTCTTCATATCCTTCATCATTGACAATTAATTTGTACGGTACAACACCTTGCAAAACATAAATATCAAATTCGCTAACTTGTGAATAAGTTGAACTACTAAATATTTTATTTCTAAGGCCTTGAATACTAGCAGCAGAAACCACATATTTTTATAAGGTTGCAGTGAAGTAGTAGAAGATGGTACAGAAGCCGGTTGATTATTTGTACTTTGTTGTTTGTAATACGTATATACTTGTTTGCATTCAGTGCGTATGCTAGACGTAACTTCTTCTTTAGTTGGTTTGTGAGTTGGTTCTTCAGTTGGGTCTGTTGGAAGTACTTCTATACAAGAATAAATCATTTGTACAAGTGTTTTACAACCGTCTACTTTAATAGTCGAATTTAATACAACACCAATAATATAAATAGTGGGAATAGAAAAAAAGTATTTTTTTCAATTTTATAAACATTTTTAATAGATGGAGCGTAAGATGGGTTTTCCATATATTCATTAAGTAACAAAAATATTAGAGTTATATAAAATAACATATTTGAAATAGTAAGATAATAAATACCGAAAAAATCTTTAGTAGCTTGAAAAAATTTCTCGAATGTAATGAATAAAATCAGGAGAGGAAGGAAATGAAAAAGGCAAACCCTCCACCGCAACTAATTTTGCCATATTTTTCCTATCTTCGTTTTTATCATATTTAGGACAAAAAATTATCGCCATCATCGGGTTAATTTGACCCTGTACTTGGTCGGGGACACTATGTGAACTTTGTCCCAATTCAGATGGCATTGACACACCCGATTTTTTAGCGTGGTATTGATTCCACCTAGATGTGTGTTCGCCTTGTACATGTCTCAATAAACCTCCCGTCCCACCTTGACCTTTTTCGATTTTAAGTTTATAAATATTTTTACAAATTTTACATCTAATTAGTTGATTCTCTTGGTCCCTATCAAAAAACTCTCATGCAACTGATTTTAATTTTTGTTGTGTGGGGCCTCGACTCATACTAGGGGGAATATGAGACATTTCAGTTTCAGTTTGAGGCTGAGTCTAAGTCTAAGCCTGAGGTTGAGCATGGGTTGAGGTGCACTAGTGGGTGTGTCATCTAGATTGTTGTCATCTAGTGGGTTTGCCTTTTTCATTTCCTTCCTCTCCTGAAACTGGAATGCCTCCTAAATATGATAAACACAAAGATAGGGGAAATATAGAAAAATTAGTTGCGGTGGAGGGTTTGCTTTTTTTATTTTCTTCCTCTCCTGGTTTTATTCATTACATTAGAGAAACATATAATCCTGATTTTAACGGTTTTCCCAGATCAACTGTTATAAGAGATGTTTTTAAATTTGCACATGAATATCAACAATATTTACGTTATGCATTATGTCATTTTAATGGCAAAGTGGCTATCACTTCTGATATAGGCCGTAGTACTAACGATAATGATTATTTAACTGTTACATGTCATTGGATAGATCAGATTTGGTCTATGCAAAAATGTATTTTAGCATATAGATATATTGATGATAGGCACACTGGATTATTTATTGCAAGAAATATTCATGAAATTTGTGAATATTATGAAATAACTGATAAAATTATGATTGTTACATTAGATAACGTTATTGCTAATGATTATGCTGTAAACCTTTTAAAAACTCAATTTACTCCATCTTTTTACGATATTTTTCATATTAGATGTGCATGTCATATTTATAACTTAGTTGTGAAGGATGGCCTAAAACTTTTTAAAAACATTCTTGATAAAGTACAATTTGCTATAAACTTTATTTTTAAAGGTAATAAAATACCTTACGCAAAGAGTGTAAAAACATTTGTCATGATTGTGGACTACCTTATAGAAAAATTTCAAAAGAAGTTTCGACTAGGTGAAATTCTTTATATGAACAACTACTTGTTGCTCACGAGTATAAAAGACCTATAACTTTATTATTAATGCTCATAATCAAAGTTCAACAGATATGCTGGTAGATGATGATTGGAAATAAATTTCAAAACTTACTGCATTTTTAGAGAATTTTTTTCTAGCTACTAAAGAATTTTCTGAAATTTATTATCCTACTATTTCAACTATGTTATTTTATATAGCTCTAATATTTTTCTTACTTAATGAATATATGTAAAAACGAGCTTACACTCCAGCTATTAAAAAAATATTTATAAAATTAAAAAAATATTTTTTTCTATTCCCACTATATATTTTATTGGTGTTGTATTAAATTCGACTATTAAAGTAGACTGTTGTAAAATACTTGTTGAAACGATTTATGAAAGCTTAGAAATACTTCCAACAAACCCAACTGAAGAACCAACTAACGAACCAACTAAAGAAGAAGTTATGTCTAGCATACACAATGAATGCAAAAAAGTATGTATGTATTATCAACAAGAAAATGCAAATAATCAACCGGCTTCAGTACCATCTTCTTCTACTTCACTGCAACCTAATAAAAGACACGTGATTTATGCTGCTAGTATTCAAGGCCTTAGAAATAGAATGTTTAGTGGTTCAACTTCTTCACAAGTTAGCGAATTTGATATTTATGTTTTGCAGGGTGTTGTACTGTACGAATCAATTGTCAATGAAGATGGACGTGAAGACTTGCTGAGATAATGGAGGGAGAATGCGAAGACATTTTCGACACTATCAAAGATGACCCGAGATGTATTGAACATTCAAGCATCATCAACATCGTCTGAAAGCGCTTTTTCTGCTAGAAGATTTCAAATAGGAGAGCCCAGACACTCATTGGCGGGAGACATCTTGGAGATTGCAGTTTTATTCAGAGATTTGATTAGAGCTGAGCGTAGAGGGTGCGGTCAACCGGAGATCAACGAAGAAGATGACTACAACTACAATGAAATCTTGTCTGAGGGAGCAGGAAGCGACGTCGAACAATTTGACCAACAATTTCTAATTACAACCGAAGATTCTCAAGACATTGAGAGGAAATTAGAAATGTATGATTAACAATGTAATTTTTTTAATGTCAATTTTACTATGTGATTTGCAACTTTTGAACAACGAAATAAAGTTGTAATTTTGAAATTGTATTACAAAAAAATCATATTTCTATTAAATAATATAAGAGGCACAAAAACAGTCTTGCGATGTTTTTATTACACTAGATTGTTCAATTATTTAAGTGTTTAAATATATATTTTTCTAAAATTAAGTGTCTAAAAAACCCAAATCCCGCAACCCGACCCGACCCGACTCGTCCCCCCAAATCCCGCCCCTCTTCCAGCGGGATGTGGGACGGGACGGGACGGGACCTCTTCCCGTCCCGCCTATTCCGGCCCGCTAGTCCCGTCGGATCCCAGTCCCGACCCACCTCCTGTCCCGCAAGGAACCCGTCCCATTCCGGCCCAATCCGCCCCGTTGGCCACCCCTAGTTTGATCAAGTTGTTCCCGGATGATGACCAAGAGGAGAAAATACTTAATGATATTGAAGAGGGCAAATTGAGTATAAAGAATGATCAAACTGGAGAAAATGACTTAAGTTTGATTGATAGAACATTGAGTAGCCAAGGAAAGGAGGAGCTAAAAGGAAAGTCAATTATTTCATTATATTCAAAAAGAAGTCAACCATGATTCATCTAATGCTTCAATATCTTTGCCGTCAGGAGTTTCATCTAACACATCAAATTCATCTAATTTAGAGAACCAATAGGAAAAAAATGATAGTCTAGCTAGTGCAGAAGTTAAAATGACTAACTTGAACAATATCACTCTGAATTCTGATAATAAGAATACCAGTGATTCGGAGAATGGAACAAGTAAGGGGAGAAGTCTTCTTGAAGACAATGTCTTGAGAAGATCGGAGGAAAGTGGTTCAGGATCCAAAGATGTTAGAGTTGCAACTGTGGAAAATGAAGAAGGTTTGGAAGTGGATGCTGATTCATCGTTTGAGTTATTCCGGGATAATGAGGAGCTTCCTGATGATTATGACTATGACTATGATGATTACCTTGATGATGATGAAATATGGAAACCTGAAAACTTTGAGGAAGCAGAACACGAGAAAGTGGAGAATTATGTTTATATTGATGCTCATGTTTTATGTAGTCCTGTAAGTCTCTTGGAAAGAACAACTTACTTGATTGATACTTCATAGTCGTTAAATGTCAGGTAATAAAATTTGGATGTCCTTGCTTCGATCAGGTCATTGCTGACATTGACAGGGACAGGGAGTCGGAGATGATTGTTGCAGTATCCTACTTCTTTGATCATGAGTAAGTTTTTTCACTATGGTGCTATTTTGGTTTTACATTGTTTTTCTTGTTTCTCGGTTTCTTACTGAAGTCTATGGTGATTTATTTCTTTGCTCCTTAAATGTTGAAGTCATTGAATTTTCATTGGATAGTATATGCTATTTAAGACTTGCAGTGCATTGTTTTTTGATAGCGAAACACCAAGCTCCTCTTGTATGGTGTATGCTACATAAGACATTTGTTGCTGCTATTAGATGGACAGTAGACTGCATTGTGTAATCTTGAAGTGAGCTTCTTGTTGATTGGATAATGATTACTGCTTCCAGATAAGGATGTTTACATGAGTATGTGGGATTGTTCAGCTAAAACTTCAGCTTGGTTATTTTATTAGATTGTGTTCTACATTTCCGTCCTCATAACACTCCTGCCAAATAAATATGGGAGTTGCAATTGATCAAGTCAAGACCTTTTAATTAACTGCTATTTATCTCAGCTATATCTTTTTAACAGGATCTTAGCTTTGAGCTTCTTGATGCACATTACTGTGTGAAACATATATGCAGTAAATTTTTAAAATGATTGAAATCTCCTCCTTTTTTCTTTGTCACATATAGAGCACCTTTATTTTCCTCCATTTAAGACTCTTTTACCTTCTCAAAAAAAAAAATCTAAAAAGGTCTCTTTTGGTAATAGACAACTGATTAAACTTTGGAAGTCAATTCTGCACCCAAAAAAACAAAAAAGAAACTGATTGATCATAAATTCACAGGTACTACAACAATCAGGAGCATTTGAAGGAACTTGGAGACATTGACATAGGAAAATATGTTGCTGGTGGTATTGTTGTTTTCAATCTAGATACCAAGCAAGTTAAATGGACTGCACAGCTGGACTTAAGTACTGACGACGGGAACTTTCGTGCCTATATATACTCTTCTCCCACGGTAATTGATTTGGATGGTGACGGGAATATGGACATTTTAGTTGGGACCTCCTATGGCTTGTTTTATGTGCTGGATCACAACGGTAATCCTCACTTAAGGCCTTTCCAGTCTTATTTTTCTTTAGTCTATTGTGTTCCTGATGTCTGGTTTAAGTCAGTCAATCAATCAATCGACCACTACACCTCATTCCCATTATTGGTTTCAGCAATATGAATCCTATGCATCCATTATTCAGTCAATTCATTTCAATTCGAAAAATTCAGAAGTAATTCAGCTTCTATTAACCACGTTAGCACCATGACTGCTCTTTCCATGTGATCTGAATTTATTTCCCATCATGAGAGACGCATCATTGATTTAACACCCTTTCCTGTCATGGTAATTATAATGCTTTGTATCATCTAAAGATTGCTGGTTCCTGCTAGGTTCCTCTTCGATTAAGCCTATGAGATCTGGCATCACTCATAGTCATAGATGCACCAAATATCAATTAAACGTGCAAGCATGATACTGTCACGCCCCAAATCTGGAGGAACGTGAGAGGCACCCAACGCCTTAAACTCTCATCGAGCGAACCAACCTAACATGACATACTCAACATAATCCATGGTTACAATATCTGCAGATTAAACATCTTTTAATAAATGTATTTAATGGCACCACCTGCCTCATCTTCATAAAAAAAAAAGGCACCGTCCGACCTTTTCGTACTTCTCCATTTTGGTCCTTTTGGCCTTCCTACCACGACAACCAAATCCCAAACCACACCATACAGCCGTTAACACGTCCCAAATACTCTACCACCCTCATGTGTGTCTGCGCGCACTTTGGGGTTAATTAAATCATCCATAAGCTCGTAACTAACCCAAATTAAATATTAGAATTTGCGGGGGCTTTACCTGTACTTTTGACCTACTCCACTGGATAGTCATATACACATCCCCTAAGTGGCAGTCAGGTTTTGAAGTGTTGTCCTTGTTGGAAATTTGCCTTTGGCGGGAGTTGCGACCGACCAACTTTAACGGCTTAAACACTAGTGTTACGTATGTTGGAGAATCCGGTTCTTCACACATGCATGATCTACTAAGTACGTAGATAACCGTAGGGCCAAGAATCGTCAAATTTCATTGAGAAATGAAAGAGATATTGGTCCACGAAGTAAGGTGTTTGAAGCATGGAAAGTGTGGTATTGTGTTCAATTCTCCCTCATCGGTAGAGGAAGAAAGAATTGTTGTGTATATAAGACTCGAAATTGGTTTGGGGTTTGGGACCCCAAGGGGTATCCCATGTGTTTAAAGGAGGGAGGACCTAGATGTGCTTCGGTTCAAGGAAAGACCACACGCGCGCCGCCGCCGCCCGTCCGGTTCCGGGCCTTCGGATATTATCTTTTTGGGCCAGAAACCTTTGTCAGAAGTACAGTTTGGACCAGAATTCTTTCAGATGTACAGTTTGGTCCCTGAAGTTTCAAGATGTACAGTTTGGTCCCTGAAGTTTTCAGAAAGTTGGAATTTCGACCGAACAGAAACGTCCAAGCTCTCAATTCAGCCATTTATTTTGGCTGAATTACTCCTCCTATAATGGCCAAATCCGTTGGTCTTTCTCCCATTAATGTTGGTGGCTTTACTACCTCAATAATGACCATTATTTGGCTGTTATGGAGGGCAGTAATCAGCCCCCTCCCTCACCTATTTAAACACCCCCTTACACCATTGTTGAGCACACAAAAAAAAAAAGAATGACCAAGAACATACATATATGATACACGAAAATACAGAAATATACACAACAAAAACAGTTTCTTCCTACACCTTCCAAAGCATCATTTCGTTACTCAATATTCTTCACGGTAGCTCTTGAGTTTCCTTTGCTCAAGTGTTCCATTGCTGTTTTATCTTGGGAGACAAATTGTCCAGGACGTATAAAGGATACATACGGGGCAATATTGTCTTAAGGACAGAGTGCCACACTCGACTCAGCAAAACCAGTTTCCATTTTTTCGTTTTCAACAAAATTGTAATTTCAGTTTTGTGCTTATCTTGTAATTTTCAGATTACTAGTTGAACTATTATTTATCCTTTCGAATACTTGTAATAGTTATATACTTCCCGTACTGCTTTATAAAGTACCATAGAGCAAAAATACCCAACAGTCCTCTCATTTATTTTTATAGAAAATGTGTCATCCTCCTAATTCTTTTGTCTGTCCTGCTTCATATGATTGTTCTTATTGTCGTACCTTTTGAAGACTAATGACCTTCAACATCAGGCAAAGTGAGGGAAAAGTTTCCTCTCGAGATGGCTGAAATCCAAGGAGCAGTAGTTGCAGCTGATATCAACGACGATGGCAAGATTGAACTAGTTACGACAGATTCACACGGAAATGTTGCTTCTTGTACCGCACAAGGCAAAGAAATTTGGGAAAAGCATCTCAAGAGCCTTGTTCTTCAGGGACCTACCATTGGTGATGTGGATGGGGATGGCCATACAGATGTCGTTGTCCCGACACTTTCTGGGAATATATATGTTCTGAGTGGCAAGGATGGCTCATTTGTACGTCCATATCCTTATAGGACTCATGGTAGGGTAATGAATCGAGCACTTCTTGTTGACTTGAGCAAACGTGAGGAGAAGAAAAAAGGGCTTACAATTGTCACAATGTTATTTGATGGTTATTTGTATCTCATAGACGGACCAACATCATGTGCTGATGTTGTAGATATTGGTGAAACTTCGTAACATAACCATTTGTTCTCTCTCCTTTTTTTCTTTTTTTTTCGTAGACTTATCTTTGATCAGCTAAGATGTTTTCTGCTTGTCACAGATACAGCATGGTCTTGGCTGATAATGTTGATGGTGGAGATGATCTTGATCTTATTGTTACAACCATGAATGGTAATGTCTTCTGTTTCTCCACGCCTGCCCCGCATCATCCCCTCAAGGTAAGTGAAAAATTTGGTCTATTTATTTTTGCTTAATTGTTCATGTTTAATATCGACACCTGCATGTTATGCACTCAGGCTTGGAGATCTCCTAATCAAGGAAGAAACAATGCTGCTTGCCGTAATGATCGTGAGGGGATCTATGCAACTCCATCTTCAAGAGCTTTCCGTGATGAAGAGAGCAAGAGCTTCTGGGTTGAAATAGAGATTGTTGATAAATACCGATACCCATCTGGGTCTCAAGCTCCTTATAATGTCACGGTAAAAAGCTTTCACGTACTTTGTCCATCCAGCATTTAAAATCTTATCAGTTATTTCTTCTCCATTGTGACACAGGTGAGCTTGTTAGTTCCTGGTAATTACCAAGGGGAACGAATTATTAAGCAAAATAAGATATTCGACCGTCGTGGAAAACATCAGATTATGCTCCCAACTGTTAGTGTGAGGACTGCCGCGACTGTATTGTTAGAGATGGTTGACAAGAACGGGCTATATTTCTCAGATGATTTCTCTCTAACATTCCATATGCATTATTATAAGCTATTGAAATGGATTCTCGTACTCCCTATGCTGGGAATGTTTGGTGTGCTTATCATCCTTCGTCCACAGCATCATTTTTGCGGAATACTGATTTGTGATGTTGCAGTCTCCTATATTTGTACAGGTTTCCATCAGGTTGAAGAAATGAAGCAATCACTCCTGGACCTTGAGCTGAGAACCAACTTACTGATACTGGGTTGATCAATTGTTCAAATATGACATTTCCGAAAATTTTCATCGTTCTGACCGGATGTTCTTGAACAATAGAGTACTCGAAGAAGGAATTTCTTAATGAGACCTGAATCTGTGTTTACAATCAAGTCTATGCTTTTTGTAGGGGTAATCTTAGTGGTCCTTTGAACGGATTTGTAAAATATTGAGATACTTAGGGACACTGAATTTGTGGCCTTGAATATTTCCTTCTCTCTGATAAAGATTTGTACTTGAGCACGGTAAGAATGGTCGTCGACCCATTTATTGATGTAAATAACTCGTAAATGTTGGCAAGAGATTGCTTGATTTGCTTCCAGTTATTTTTACTAGTAAACATGAAGTGTTACTTTCTTGAACTCGCTACTTATGATTACCGGTCAGTGCATATTTATGGCTTTACTGTTGAGCCGTGCTGTCTCAAAATTTGCTGATTCCCAGTGTTCAAAGAAGCAATTGAAGTTGATCATAGATTTTGTTGAAACAACAAAAACATACTCTACCATGGATGGTGACAAACGTCGACTGTGTAAGGAAAAGTTTACATTGTGATGACGTGAAGTATCTCTTTTACTTGTTATTACTATATTTTTAGCTGTGCTCTGAGTATCTTGTGATTTTAAAAGTGTGGATAGGAAGGCTGAAATTGTAGTTCGATCTTTGATGCTTAAACTATATTCTTGATTATCACATCTGCCTTCGGATTTTATCCCATGGAGCAATTCCAAGGGAATGGTAACGTAATACTGTCTTGAAAACGGACTGTTAAAAAAGAATGAAAAATTGATAGATTAATTGGTCCAGGGCTGATTGAAATAGGAGTCGGTTCTATAGAAAGCTTTTGAAAACGCTATGCATGTAGGTAAATAAAGAAGAATTTTGCAACTGATAATCTCATCTAGTGTCCCCTCCTTCCACCGCCACTTTTTGCCTGTGGGATAACAACAATGTCAAGGCATGACTGTCCGATCGTGAGACTACTAGTGAATGTTAGATGACACCTTGTTCTGTCTTGAGCTATGCAATAACAAGATCCCAAAACCACTAGGTACCCTGATCTAACTCGTGATAAGCACAGCAACTTTCTGACAAAATGTCAACCGTAAAGATCCTAATTCGAATTGGTTCCTGATCCACAAAATGGCTAATAGTAGGATAAATAAAGGGAAAACAAGTCATCTTGCAGAGTTTGTGCTTCAAGTTCTATAAGTCTAGACAATCGAGTTGCAATATGAAAATCTAAACAGAAACAAAACCATTTAGAGCTTCAATTACAAGTATATATCATCAAACAAAACAAAAGACCTCACTATAGTATCAATAAACCTACAAGACAGGCCTTTTGCCAAGGCTTTTGATTTCTCTATCCATGTTGCCTGTAAGCATCAAACCAAACATCTTGAAATCACACAACAGAGACCAAAAGGGATGTGTAAAAGTTGTACGAACATTCCTTTCAACAAATAAATGGCTGTATCAAGTTAAACCATAACCAAAAACTGGCACAAAAATCACAAACCATTTAGTGAACATCACTGTATCTATCAACACAAAATACTGCTAAGTGTACCCATAAAATGGCAACGCCTTGTTGCTGGTTTTGAGTGTTGTTTCATGTAAAATGGCCAAAACTCATCCATACTTCTGAAATTCATAGCCCCAAACTGTATTTTTAACTAGACAAATTTCAATTCTTGATAAAAATCAGATCTTGGAACCAAACACTAAACCAAAATTACGAAATCTTGAAAAAGAAAGGGAAAAAACCTAGCAAGAATTGATAAATTTGTGCTTCTACATGTGAATAATCAAAGCCAGAAATATGTTCAGGAAATTTAGGTTTTTGGGTATGAACCAAGTACAAATTTAGGCGCAAAAATCAAGAAAATTGGTTAGGTTGATCAAGTGTGAAAATATGCTATAAAGTGGCCTCTACCTTCGGTCCCAATTTATATGGCACATTTCAGATTTCGAGATAAAAAAATATTTCTTTGACTTCAAATTTTTGATAGTCTTTTGAATATTTTGAATAGTCTCAATTATTGTGTCTTATATTATTTTTACGTAATTTTTAAATATATAAATTTTATTTAAAAAAATATTAAAGATTTTATGATCGAATTCACAATCAAAATTAAATAGTTTGACTCTAAAAATCTGAGTTTGTGTCACATAAATTGAAACAAAAAGAGTATATTTAATTGTAAATTTTGTTTGTGAAGCAAAACAAAAAGGTGGGTGTTGTTGGTAATGAAGGGTTCTATCAAATCTGAATTCCTAATTGTGAATATATCAGAGGAAGTTGGAAGGTTTAATCACAGCAATTATGGTAATATTGAATAGATTTATCAAATGCTAGATGTGTGATAGCAAAGGGTAAATACAGATTGATTTATTTATTTATTTATTTTTGGAAAAAAAGGAAAAAGAGTTTCTCTTGTTATCTATTTGCACAAGCATATCTTGTTTGTCCATATATGGGAAATTGTCCTTCATTATCTTGTTTGTTCCATATTTGTCAAATTGTACCTTATTCTTTTGGATACTGCTACATGGCCACTTCTTTTTAAGTTAAAATTTAAATAAAAAGTTAAAAGAAAGCACGAATAATTTGATCATATCTGTCAACAGTCATATATTAGGTACGTTCACAAATTTGAAGTGGATATGATATATATGCAAAAAAAATTGAAAAGGCGAATACAAGTTAAATGACCAAGTCAAAAGAGGTTGTCTTCGTAATTATTTTTGTTTTAAAAAAGAAACAACATAGATAGGTGCAATTTGCTGCTGCTGGTGCTGACAACTAGTACAAGGTTTTATCTTGTGCACGACAAATTATTATTTCTGAGTACTAACTCATGTGCTAAAGAATCTGAAATATTTTGATCCATGTTAGAGCATGATCTGCTAAAGCAAAATGTGGTCCAGTTTAGAGATTGATTGATAAAACTAAAAAAGAGAAATAGACATAAATAGTCGACCACCAAATTAATAGCCTACCAAATGTATATTTTTTATATATTAACATATGATATATATAAAAAGTATACATTTTTTATATGTTTAACTAGCAAATATAATTATTTTTAACCGACAGTGACATATGTAACTTGCCCACTCAAAAACGGCATTTGCTGTTAGCTGTAAGGATGATTTAATTAGATGGCTCAATTGTGATTAATTAAGTGGGCCACTGAATATGTAAGAACTCTAACCAATATCCATAGTTCATCACAGCGGGCTTTGGTTTTGTCTGAACTCTCAACTCTAATGCGCATGCAGAACCCAACCTGGAAAGTGCTTATTGGACCCATTCTTTTATCCTACATCAAAAAGAAAAATTATCTGTCTATTTTGTTATGGCAAAGAATTATAAGTTACATATTTGATCGATCTGTCAAAAATAATTACACTTGTTAGTACAATAATAAAAAAAGTACTCCACTATTATATATATATATATAGTTGTATTCTACTACTGCCTTCCTTCACCTGACATGTATAAAGGGTGACATGTATAAAGGGATTGTTTATTTTGGTTTCATTCTATTATGATTGGAATCCCTTCTAGTGGTGTCATCATAAGGCCTAATATCATGATATTAGCCTATAGCATCAACCTTACATAGAGCATCATTAATAACCACAAACTAGTTAAGTATGCCACAACAACAAAAAAGGATCAAAAATTTCATACTAAGGACTAAGGAGGTGGCAAATGGCCCGAATAGAAGGGCTCTTTTTTCTTTGAAATACTACTTATTTGATCGGTCCTACCTAGACTTATTAGGATATGACTTTCTCTTATTCCGGATGACTTGAGCTTGTCTTGGATCTCTTCTTTGACAAATAGAACTTTGGTTGGTATCAACCTTACATAGAGCGTCATTAATAACCATAAACTAGTCACTCGTTAACTCTTAACAAACACGAGGATTAGGATTATGACAATAGAAAGGACCACCTAGTGCATGAGAGGTTCCGCGTTCATATAGGATTAAGAAAAAGACCGCACCTCCAGAGGTAATATATAAACAACCTATTTTGACGCAAGCATCACGTCACTAATTATGACAATAAGAATATAAAAATTATTGAAAACCCACATCAAAAGATTTGTTGACTTGAATTTATCAATCGATCCACAATATACACAGTGTTGTTGATTGTTAAACATTTCAGATGTTGCATTAAAAACACATAAATTAGCTATGTAATTCATCACTAAATAGCTTTTAACAAACATATTTATTTGATAATCCATCAATAATTCATCATTAAACAAAATTAGCGATAAATATTTTATAGTGTTGGCAAATGCATCTGAAAGACGCCTGAAATTAAGAATTTTGTGTGTTAGGCTATCATTCGACATGTTGTCCTCTTGGTTGTTAGATTCTTCCTCACTGATTTATGCATATTTCTGTGCATGTGGGGTGAAACAACTCTATTATTATGCTGTCCTTTTTTGCTTCCCCTTTTTATCTTTTGCTCCAAGGTGGAATCTCCCACCCCAGGAGCCCCCACACCCCGGTCCGACATGTCTGTGAAGGAGGTAAATCATGGTGACTCAATTGATTTCAAAGGTTAGACCAGTACCACGCTGCGCACAAGGGGCCCTCCTTTATTTCAAGAAGAAACCCCCACACTGCCGCTGACGGGATTCGATCCTTGGTCTTTGCTCCAAATATCCCCCTTGAAACCAATTGAGCTAAACAACTCTATTATTATGCTGTCCTTTTTTGCTTCCCCTTTTTATCTTTTAAATGATGAAATACTGCTCCTTCCTCCCATTTTTTCATTTACCTTTCTGTATTTGTTTTAAACGATCTCACAACTAAAAAATCTCTATTTTCCTACTGAAAAATATCCGGGGTCTATTTCCCACTCAATTTCGATGAAAAAAAATTAAATAGTAATATTTTCACACGAAAAAATTAGAAAATTTCCCGGCGTTTCAATGGAAACATGTTTTCCACCATGCGTTTTACCAGTGAGTTGTTTAAGTGGGAATGAAGTGGATAAATCATATTTTATAGCATAAATTTCTCACTAAATATCGATGGAAAAAATATTTATTTCTAGTAGTGTCTATAAGCAAGTGCGACCCAATTTTTGACAAATATGACCAATAATTTCAAAAAAGTTGTTTTCTTCTCTCAAATTAAACATGTCATGCCCAATAAGAGGGTCATATGTCAGGATTTGAGTCTCAAATCCGACCTAATCAGAAAACAGTTTTGTCCGAATCCCACATTTCTTCCGAAAAAAGGGAAGGAGAAGGATCTTCTTCAGTGAATCCCTCTTGTTCCTGTTTAGTCCCCTTCATTTCGGAAGCTCTTTCTATTTCTACATCTTCCTCACTTTCCACCCTGCTTACACTCATTCACATTGGTTCATCCTGCTGTGCCCTGGGCCTTTTGCTCTTCTAACGTAAAAGGTGGCCGGCCATTCGTCAAGGCCCAGGAATCCGCCGGACATCTCAGTGGCAGGATTTGATACCCGCATCCGATCAAAGTTGCATTTTAGTGCTCCCCTAACATAAAGGGGAGCTTTTTCTAAGTGGGTCGCTTCGCGCAAGACATTGCTTAGGACCAACGGGTCACACGACAGGTGCACGATCTACTTTGCACGTTCCATCCTTGACCGCCGCTTATCGGCTTGGCAGGCAAGCTACCTTGATCCATCTTCGGCTTCGATTCGTTACGCTCAGAAGCTCCAACAAGCCCTAAAGTCTCTTGCCGCCTAAAACTCTGCCAAGAGAACGCTGCTTTACGTTTGATTTCCT